>CM060912.1:799686207-800886207 GCA_030737875.1 Allium sativum
ATATGAGACAAATCAAATTGCACGTGCTCAAGTCACACAGAAGTTTAATTACCAAAATGAGTACCAAAAATATGGTATTTCGAATCAAAATACTTGACCAAGTTTATAAGGTAAAGGGTATGAATGGCTCGAGTCTTAAGCCTAGGCAGGAAAGTCGAGATGCATTTAAAGATACAATTATAGGTAGTTTATTCTTGGGATACTTGGGTTTTTTCTCATTAACTTCCTCTTGAGTAAATCGTACTTCAAATTTCATTTTTCTTTGTATCTTAAGCGGTTATTCTTTAAATACTTTCTATTTGGATTGCTCATACAGTTTAAATCGGGGAAGAGTAGTTTTCTTCCCTACTTAGATATTTGTTACAATTTAAATCACCATTTTAAAAAAATTATTAACTTAAGTCAAAATTACCTTCAAATTCCTTAAGGGTAGCTTGGTCACTAAAATTTTCATCTAAGCAAAACAGTTTAACTTGCATTCTATTATTTACAATTTATGCTAGGTATAGGTTCGATTCTATTGCTTATATTAACTTATTTAACATTCATCGAAAAATATCTTCCCTGATTACACTTATTAGATCTCGAAATTCATATTGGTTGATCCATTTTGAAATATGGGGTGATAATTTAATATAACCTCTCAATGAATTATCTCACTTACATGTGTTTTCTAATCTTTAAGTAAGGTTTACTTCTAAAATGTCTCCTCTGATTATTAACAAAATAATTTATTTGCATTTATAACATATTGTACATATATTAAATCCTTTTAATATTTCCAACATATCGAAATAGTTTAAGTATTCTTCGATGTTTTAACTGGAATCATATAGTCATCCCAACTTCGAAACTCGAAAGTAAGCACTCATGGTGCTATGGTCATCAGTAGAATTATCCCCGAGCGACTAGAATGTGATTCTATATCTATTTAATATATATTGGACTTCGTATATATGCTGATCAGACGTATATTCAAAATCCTTGCATACTCGATAGTCCAATCGCGACATCGAATAAAATACTCGAAAATTCTTATTAAAGGTTATTTTTAACAGGATTTTCAAATGATTTACTTAGTTCAAAATAATTTACTTTCAAAATACGCTCTCTCAACGAAATATCCCAAAATCTCATTCTAGGGTATTCCTGACCCTATCTCTAATGAGATATTATAACTCTGATGAGTCCCATTCTTTGTTCAAAATATGTCGTACCTCGTAGCTTGAATGAACCAAAGCTCTGATACCAACTGTAACGACCCGTCTTTTTGCCCGATTCTTGTCGGTAATTAAACCAACTTAAACCGTTCACAAAGACGAATTGTTATGGGTAATTACATATATTGAACAAAATAACAGAACTTTTCATTGCATAATACAATATTACATCAGAGTTAAAATAGCTAAAGAAAAGTAAATATACTCTCAGCGGAAGAATCATTATGATATAGCGGAAGCTCCGAGCTCTAGCGTGAACTCCAATCTAGAAAGCGCCTCGAATCTTGCCCCAACGATTTATAATTGTAAAACTAAACTACTAGCTGTCTGTGTAAAAATTAGTGGGCACCAAGAGTTTAGAAAGGAAAAATAAACTCCAGGTCAGTCATGGGACTGGTGTGAGAACATAAAACAGTTATTTTTAGGATTTATTTTAAAGTTGGGAAATTCATCGGACCACGCCGTTAATGCGGAATGAGTTTACCCCATGTGAATACCCATGCATATAAATTCGCAATGACTTTTGGGAAAAATGAAGCTATCATAAGCTCGTCCCACATCACACAATGCAAGCACACACCATATGGGCAAGTTTTGTCTTAAGATAACCTAACATGCCTTCATACGTGAAAATCCTCTTTTAATTATTACATACAGTATGGAAATCATTTCGCAATAAATATAGAATCATAGCCCCCATAACCCCAATTGGTTATATTGAAATATAGGTATACAATCAAAATCCGTATGGCTCGTTTGGGAGATTTTGGTTTCCAACTTGGTAATTCATGGCACGAAAGATCAATCAGGGATACGAAGCGAAGTGTAACACGACTTTTTCGTCCATCTTGGATACCAACAACAAATCACAGGGTAGATCAACGGTTTTCGACCAGACACGGCTCCCCGAACATACCCAATTTCTCCCAAGTTTATAAGTGGTTTCCCATTGCTGCAGCTTCATCATCAATCATATATAAGTATACAATCCTATCGTCAGTTTCTCATTAATTCGAGGTGTGCGGTTTGTCAATGTCACATCATACACAAAGCAGGCCTAGATAAGCAACACACTGATCATACAAGCTCATTTCATATCTTAAGTATGTCACATTGTACATTCACAACATGACCACATATTTCCATCATTACATAACCACTTTGAGCTCGTACGTCACAAACCAGAAATATATCAACGGAAATCATTGTTATGCCGTCAATTACAATGTCAGGCACATAATCCATACAAGTCCATTCTGGGTCTAAATGCAACAAAACCCGAAGATTCTCCAAATACGTTCAGACTTTCTTCCACTCCAGTAATAGGGGCATCTCTCTACTATAGCTATTCAGTAAAAAAACCAATCAGCAGGCAGTCCGTCCAATGTGAAGAACCACGGTCTTCTATCGTCGTCTTCATATCCTCATTATTTACGTCGTATGGTTATTTTGAATGGTTTTCTTAAAATAAATTCCAATCTAGGTCTTTTCAAATAACCGGCGCTTCATATTTCAAAACAAGTGCTTTCCAACATATATATACACACATACATCTCTTAATCTTTTTCTAAATCTAGAAATGATTGTTTAAGAGATGATCGTTTATAGATAGTCTTTTTCTTAATGCCTTACTTTCGAACAATCAATATAAACCAAGGATCACGATTTCAATATTTCCTTAATTCAAATTCATTGAAATCATTCAAAACGAATTCATTATATTCAAATCAAAGGATTCAGGACCGAAAACAATTCCAATTTAATTTAATAAAATATTTGAAAATAATACATTTGTTATAACTAATAGATATATATATACTAACTTTAAAATAGAAATGTTTAAAATAATTACTTAACATATATTTAACTTTAAAAAGGTATACCAATATAATACTTTAAACATATACATATCTTTAAAACAAATAAGTTTTATTTTAATATTTTTGAAATTAACATATCATGTTTAGATAGTTGAAAAATATAATTATACAAATACTTTAAATTGGAATCGTTTCCTTTCCATGTCGATGACATGAACTTATATTCACACTCAGTAGAGTATAATTGGCTTCAATATCTCGAGTCGATTCACATCAATTTCAAAGACACTCAACTTATTCACTTTTGTTTACTTAGTTCCACATTAGCTTCCATAATTAACCTAAGCTTTATTCAGAACAACAAAGTTATTATCATATCATTTAAGTTAAACCAAACGATTTGTATTAAATACACCATACTTGATTCACAAGATGATTATCATTAACTTAATACTTAACTCACAAAATAATTAACATTTCTTAATATTCAATTTAAAATTTTTATTCACAAATATTGTATCTTTAAGTTCAAACTCAACAATTTTCATTTTTTGCTACATCAAAATACATTATAATACTACTTAGTGTTGATAATAACATGTTAATTGGTTTCCAAAATCAAATTTATTTATACTATTAAATCAATTTAACAAGTTCCCAAATATTACTCAAACCATTATTTCATTCATGTTTAAAAATGTTAATAACATAACTTGGTTAATAAGTTGCTTTAATGACACAATTAAATTTTAAATCAACATTATCAAATGTATTCGTGTCATGAAATCTTAATTAGAGAAATTATTCGCGTAATCAAATATTACTAAATTAACAAAATATTATTGAATCAAAAATAAACAAACATCATCAAGTCAATATTATCTAGTTAATGAAAAATTTGCAAATCACTAAATTATCATTTAACCAATAAATCGTTTCTTACTTAAATTTAGGAAAATTCCTAATTTTCTGCTGATAATTCATATAAGGTCGTAGTGAGTACATATATATCATATATGCACACATTCAACACCGTTTTATACATTCATTTCTACATGCAATCTATGAATAAAATTCCAAATACGCGTTATACACTAACGTGCCTTGAATGCATTTATTTTGGCAACCAACACACACTAACAATTCCTACATGGAATCAACCAATAAAATTCCTAATACGCGTTATACACTAACGTGCCTCAAATGCATTTATTTGGCAACCATCATACGCTAACAACAATTAATTAGACGTTCATGCAACCGCAAATTTTCAGATTCATTAATTATGCATATAAAATTTAAATCATATTAAATTAAATTAAATTGTTCTCACCAAAATTGCTTACAACAATATGCGCTGCTTCTCTATTTTCAGGGTTGGTACGTACTCTACACGTCTTCCTCGCTTTGCTCTCTTTTTCTTCCGTCCTTTCTCTATCTTCTTTCTCCCGCTCTGTCCCTTTCCTTCTTCTTTATTTCACTTTTTTCTTTTTATAAAAACTTGGCTCAAATGGTGCGGTGAGCTATTGAAAGACCAAGTATAATAAAGGGGTGGAAGTCTTTGCATGAAGACGGAAGGATACACGGAATGAGGAGTGAAGCATGCAGCTTCCTCATGTTGCAAACTCTTTCACTTTTTTTTATGGTGGAACTTGATTAATGAGGAGGGTAACTTGGTGCGTGAGTGGCTTGGAGCTGGTGAAGTGGTGTAGCATCATGTAAGGTCTGCGGAAGAGGAGTAAATATTAAGGGAAGGAAGAAGGTGGAACGCGAGTGAGGACATGCAGAAGAAAGGAAATGGACGGAGAGGAATAAATGTTGGAGAAGGCAAAAAAACTTTGATCATCCAGATGGTATAAAATATGAATAAGAAATAATGTGGCACCTCATCTTCCACTAGAGAACCAAGTGGCATACATGCTCTCTGTACATTCGACACGTCTTTAGATTTTACTTTTTTTTCACATTTAACTCCCTTTGAAACATTTACAATGTCGCATAATATCATAACCACGGAAAACTGTTTTACTTACCTGATATGATATACATATAGTATACAATATGTAGTGAAACAATTACCCATGCAAATAAACATTTCGACTCTTGCAAATAATATGTGAACCACTTCCTATTGTTTAGTTTTATCCATCCCATGAAACTTCTTAGTTGAATTAATGCTTTATGAACGCTCTAGGCTTGCATTTCCTTATTTTGTTTTATTTTATACTTTAAAAATTTCCCCATGCATCAGGTTGGCTTATGAAGTGTACCATTTTGTTTGTGTTCCACATTGTTATAGTATAAATTTTTCTCATTTCCTTTTATTTTATTAATGATTATAGATGGAAAATTAACAAAACTAATAATAAAATCGTGTACAACAATGTACCACCATCCCAAAATGGTAATAAAATAAACCGGTTGATTAGTTCTATAAGGTGTCAAAAGGGACCACAATTACCCCAACATACGTTAGAAAAATATATGCTTGTTTCCCTAAATAAAATTTACCATAAAATTTTATAAAATATTCTAAGACCACGCAAACAGAAACTGAACAAAAATTTGAAATGAATATTTTATTATAATTTATTTCAAATTCTAATCATTTCTAGCAACTGAATTACAACTCGTTCAATATTTCGACTAACGACCAAATGTTTTACCAAAACAAACATTGGTTTTAACTAAATTTCACAAAATAGACAAAATTTCAAATAAAATATTTATTT
Source organism: Allium sativum (assembly GCA_030737875.1). NCBI lineage: Eukaryota > Viridiplantae > Streptophyta > Magnoliopsida > Asparagales > Amaryllidaceae > Allium > Allium sativum. The sequence goes on from CM060912.1 coordinate 799,691,980, forward strand.
CAACGATAATCTTTAATTAAAATTTTATAATTTTAAGCGTCAAAATTCTTATGTCGTTACACATTTGATGTTTTGTATACATATAAAAAGATTATATTAAATGTAATACTTAAATAAATCAAAGAAAGTATTACGGGATACTAATCAAATGTTAAAAATTAAAAATGTCAAAACAGTAAACATCTGCATAAAATTGCTCGCGAGACCAAGGGGGTTGACCCTGGGGTCGACACACCCATATAGGGGTCAACCCTAGAGTCGACACAACCATAAGGGGGCCGACCCCGGGGTCGACCCACCCTAGATCCGGGCAAATTCATTGATGAATCTGGACTGTTTTCTTATACAAATTCGTTGCTGACTCAGTGTTGCGTGTACGATAAGATCCTGAACACCTACAAATAGGCTAGCAGAGCCTAGCCTAAATCTCACATTTTCTAAGAGGCTTCCTATGCTCTTCCATTATTCTTCCTCCTCAAATCTCTTCAGAAAAATCGAGTAATTAGTTTAGGAAAACTCTGATTCAAGATCTGGAGGAAAAGGATGTATATTAGTGAAGAAGGTGTTCGGAATTCTATTCGTATTAAGGTAAATTCTTGGATCTAGTCAATTTGATTTTCTTCTCTTTCTTCCCTTTTTTCTTTTAGTTAAAAATTGTGGGTCCATGGTTATTTAGGTTCTAAATCCAGTTAGGAGAACCATGGAATGCTATATTTGGACCAGATTCATGAATTTGAAACAATTAGGTAAGTGGATGTATGTTATACCTTTTTGATAATGATATATTTATCGTTTGACATTCCCCGTTAATATGCAATGTAAATCTGTTGGAAATATTAATATGTTGAAATGTTATTATGTTGAAATATTAATATGTTGATATGTTGAAACGTTAATATGATATATTGAAATATTAATATGTTGAAACGTTAATAGGTTGTAATGTTGATATGTTGAAATGTAAACCTGCTGAAATGTATAAACCTGTTAAAATATGTGAAAACGATTATACATACATGTTCTGATTACATGTTAATCTGTGGCATATTATGTACTTAAACTCTTAACTGTAAGAATTGGGATAACTATAGGTTAATTTGATAAAATGTAATGATTACATGATTCGATGACTACATGTTATTTTAAAATGAAGTTAATTACATGTTTGGAAGAACTTGCGACATGATAATCGGATAACGGACTTAGTATGATATTAAGTATGACATGTAAAAATAGATTACAGGAAAATTTGGAAAGAATGGATACGCCTAAATTTACCGTAAATAGAAAACTGTAACCGCACTTAGACACGAGGTTAAATTCAAATTGTGGTAGAAATTTGCCTGGAACCGCCCGAAAAATCCAGCATCCACAAGTTATTAATTTAATATGAGGGGTCTAGTACGTAAATATACATGTAATGGTACTAAGATATGAGGTTAAACCAACTTGTGGTAGAAGTCTTTCCGGAACCTCCTAGCAAATCCAACATCCACAAGTGGTAGGCTTAATGTGAGTGGTCTGGTGCATAAACATATATATATATATATATATATATATATAAAAGGATAAAATTAAAAGGCACTAAATGCGATTAATGGAAATGAATGGAAGTTACAACTAGTAAAAGAATTGGAATGAACGGGGAATGATAATAACCTATTATAATTAATTATATTAATGAGAATGTTATATAATAGGTATTCTTGTCCTAAGGACAAGTGGAAATTATAACATAAGTTATAATAAATGGAAAGGAAACTTATTAGAAAACCTTAGTTGTAACACCCTGAATTTTCTGTGATTATTAAAAGAAGAATTAAAGAATACTTAATTGTTAAATTGAGAATTAAGGGAAATGGGTTATGCCATTGCTTTCGTCTCGAAATTCTTCTTGGAATAGAGTCCAAGTTTTCGTAAATCGGACTTCGTATGAGGAAGTTATGGCTCTCAGAAATTTTAGTAATTTAAATAAATTAAAAACAGTTCAGATCAAAATTCAAAATTCAAAATTCAAACGAGGAAGTGAGCTGGGCGGGATTTCTACCGCCCTAGGCCAGGTCGACCAGGGGGTCGACCTCCCCTATACAGGTCGACATAGGGGTCGACCTACCCTCGGGGCAGATCTGAAATGTGACGATCCTGACTTGTTGCTGAGCCTTTTCTGATCTGTTACTGAGTCACTAGGGCATAGGTGGCAATTCTCGATAACTCTATCTAGCCTGGACAGTTGTGATTGCTCCTATGATAATCTAACGTCATCTATTGATTTAAACTTCCATATAAGCATGCATAAAGCTCTAAACCTAAACTAAATTAATCTCTTGGCCTCCATGTTGCTGCCAGAATAGTTCCTCCTAACGCTTAGGAATTGCAAGTCAGAATTCTAATACGAAACGACGAACGAATTATTCTCTTCTCTAACCTGTCTTTGTGAGTACAATTTCTTTCACAAAATAATTAATAAATTTATTATGATGAGTTATAATTGGGATTATAAGAACATGTCTGTTGAATCATGTGACATTACTTAATTTTGTTATCGTCTGTTTGTGAACATGTGACAGTTTTGTTAACCTATGTTAGTAGATCTATTTCATATGTCCAATCACATATGTTTAGCTTGATTCATTTTATGACATCGATTTATATGCAAGTTTGGGATGTAAATCATATTGCTAGTTAGTATGTGAATCTTATGCAAGTCTGTTTTTACATATGCTAGTTTGTATGTGAATATTATGCGAGTCTGTATGCGAATTATACACGAGTTTATATGTGAATCAAGTATATACATATTCTAGTTTATATGCAAAACATGTGATATTAGTTTACATTCTTAAATTCATATGCAAGTTTGTAGGAATCCATATGCAAGTTTGGGTGAAAACTATATACACATATGCAAGTTTAGGTGAAACCATGTTCATATATTCAAGTTCACAATTTCATGTTTAGTTCTATATCTAGATCCATGGTAGTTTATACAAATTTATGTTCTATATGTCCATTACCTATGCAAGTTATTGTCTATGCAAACTTATGTTGTAATTCTTATTCGCAAGTTAGATCTATTTTATGTGTTATGCAAGTTGTGATGTTGCTTTTCCTTTTATGAGTTAGACTATTTGCGAGTCTAACATATTTCATGTTAAACGTACGAACGACGTGGGGATAATGGGAAAATATTAAATAATACATATTGTGAATTGGCATAAAATGGCTTTAAATGCATATAATTAATTTGAGACACTAATTGGTATAATTCATATACTTGAAAAGTATGGACATAATTTAGGTGACAATTATGTACATAGTTTAATTTGGAAATTATTAACAATTTGAATAGGGATAATTAATTCATATTGGGGTGAAATAATTATGTGTAATAATAAACTCCTAAGACACGAGGTTAGACTCGTTTATGGTATAAGACTGCCTAGACCCGCCCGGCAAATCCAGCAACCACAAACGGTAGTCTAATGAAAGAGGTCGAAGGCATAAGTTAAATGCGTAATAAATGCGTAATAAATGCCTAAGACACAAGGTTAGACTCGTTTGTGGTACAAAACTACCCGGACCTGCCCGGCATATCCAGCAACCGCAAAAGGCAATCTAATGTGAGAGGTCGTAGGCATAATTAAAAGATGCTTAGACACGAGGTTAAGTCTGGCTTATGGTGGAAGTCTGCCCAGAACCTCCTGGCATATCCAGCGGCCACAAGCAATCGACTTAATGTGAGAGGTCTGTGCATTAATAATTAATTAATGTTGATCAAAGACGAATATGAATGACAAATAGAAGTTTGGTTGAGTTGAGTAATTCTCTGAGTACCAATCTGATGTTGATTTCGGTCTTAGGGGTTGATACTTAGGGAGTAATTCTCTTAACCAATGTATCCGTGAACTAAGTTGTACTTAATCATAAATTAAGTAAAACATGTTATATGATATATATATACTGAAAATTATATATATATATATGATACATAAAACATGACAAGTGGATAGGGTTAAGACCGGCTTAACCAATAATCAGATAAGTAGGTAGGGTTAAGACCAGCTTAACCAACAATATATATTAATTTGATAAGTGGGTAGGGTTAAGACCAGCTTAACCAATAATATATATATTAATTTGATAAGTGGATAGGGTTAAGACAAACTTAACCAATAATACATATTGATCTGATAAGTGGATAGGGTTAAGGCCAACTTAGCCAATAATATATAAGTGGATAGGTTAAGGCCAACTTAACCAATAATATATAAGTGGATAGGGTTAAGACCAGCTTAACTAATAATATATATATTGACCTGATAAGCGGATAGGGTTAATACAAACTTAACCAATAACACATGTTGATAAGTGGGTAACATGGGTGACATGTGGGATATAATTATAAACACTTAACCAAGTTGAAACATGTAAGAAGACATGAATAAGAGGGGGTTAAGTGGGAAATCATAGTAGGGACCAAGCATAGGTGGAAAGCCTGTGTCAAGTGTGGGGACCCTTTTCAAACAGTAACCCATTTAGTATCTAAGTGAGCTCGATCTAGATCGAGGATGGGACACGCTTACTGGGTTTGATTGTAAGAGGGCAAAATGGGTTAGCGGTGGCAACGCAAGTCGAACGGGGTCATGTGCATGTGTGGGCCCGGGCTGGTAGGTAAGACATTGTTGCATCATGTAGGTATAAGCCGTGCATCTTTAGTGGTATCGGGTTGCCACTTTGCGGAGTGATACACCCCACTGCGGGACCAGCACGGGTATTTACGAGTTAAGGAGCCGATCAAATGGGGAAGGTAGTGGGTGCGACTAGCGGAGATAGGAGCAGGTGGCACCTATGAAGGAAGCTAGGAGTGCAACTACCATATTATGAATAAATGTTGTAATTAGAATGGGGAGGGTAGTGGGTACAACTAGTGGAGATAGGAGCAGGCGGCACCTATGAAGACGGGATCAACTTTTAGGGTGACTAGTATTGGTGCAGTAGAGTAATTATCCTATAGTGATTAGGAATGCAATTAACGTTATCTTATTCCTCTAGTTGGTTTTGTCATGCCCAATTGTTTCACAGTCATTCCTTGTTTTACCAGTTTATGCCTTATCCTAATTACTTTAATAATTATATTGTTAAAGTTATTGGACTTGCCAGACTTTATGTCTGACCCCCTTTGTTTTTTCCTCTTTTCTTCCTTTCCCCTCGGTTCTCAGGGTGGGACTAGTGCTAGTGGAGCTTCATTTGGATCGCTTTCTCTTTCTTTTGGAAGTGCTTGGATTGCTGAAAGTAAAGTTCAGCTTATCTCTTTTATGGCTATTTATGTTGGGGTTATGCTTTTTACTTTATGTACTTAGAAAATAATTTGTCAAGATGGATACTAAGTGTACTTTGGTTTTATTATTGGTTTTTGATGTTGTCATAACCAAACTATTTCTTCGCTGCAATAAAAGTTGTTTAATTTTTCAAGTACCAATATATGTATCTGTCTTGTTATATTCAGTTCTATACACCAATAATACTTCATGAAAGTTAATGCATTCCCTTTGAGAGTGACATTAATAGACATGGGGTGTTACATTAGTTAAGAGAACTAAGTTAATAAATAAACAATGACAAGTTGAAGGGACAGTGTAAGAAGCAATTATGATTAAATAAGAAAGAACGAGGTGAATATATGGGATGAAATAAGTTATATTTAATCATAAATAATAACTGACATATTAGACAGAAAACATTTGAATTGGGATGAAGTATACTTAATTATATATTAAGTAGAACATGTTATTGTAACTATGGAATCAGACAACGAATAAAATAAAGGGATTGTAGATTACAGGTCTTGGATTACAATCTAAGAGAATAACATGTTATGGGCTTATTAATAAACTTAAACGGATTAAGTTATAAATAAAATTAATAAGCAATAGGAATTTGGTAGCTTGAATAAGAAGTTAATGTAAATGGGAACAACCATGTTAACTGAAAATCTGACGAGGTAGAGCAAGCGCGTAATTAAATGTTTAGACATTGGGTCTAATAACACATTAACCTGAAGCGATTGGTCCAGTCTGTACGTCTGAAGGTGAATAATCCAATGGGGTAGATTATCATGGTGTTACAGGACACAAGGGAAGCGCACATCCATCTGATTATTCTCTCTGTTCTACCTGTTGTTTTGCTGATATTCTGTTGGCTCCGAAGAACTGGAAGGGGAAGCACACGGTTTCCTGGGACGTGGAGGGTAGTCCTATGTGATGTGACAACATTCGACTGTGCTTGTAGAGGTTAGGTCTGCGCGTTACTACTCGGTGAGTATACATTTACTGTCATTAGGAGCAGTCAGAAGGCTATAGGGTAGCATATGTGATTCGACGATCTAGTTTCCTTGTGACTAGGCTGGGTTACGACCATTTTATCGAGTTACAGGTGGGTCTAACCATCTGTTGATAGCAAGACGTCGAATACCAAACATCGACAGTCAGCATGATGTAGAAAGACGGAGAGCTAAACTAAAAGGCCATAGATCCTTTGCTATCAAGGCTATGGGTAAGGGACAGGTCAATTAGGATTTGTTGTTTGTTGTTTTCTCTGGGCCAGGTCACTAGTTCTCAATTAAGTTTGTCTCTCACTAGTTGAGGGAGGGGTCGGGTTAGACCATAGCCGTTGAAAATGCAGACCTTAGCATCATTGTATACAAATATCTGAAAAGCTCCCGACCGAGTTCCATGTATCTTGTACGGCCCTGCCACGGGACTCGTTGCACAGTAGAGGATATGTGCGGTTAAACCATCGAGTACGATTGGCGGTATGTACGTGGGAAAGTCTACATACATGCATATCTGCTCTGGGTGGTGTATCGTAGACTTTAGGGCACTACTGTGTGATGGAATCTGATTCGATCGAAGGTGGCGGTTCGTAATCTTACGTAGCATAGCGATAGTAGATCCATGCGTAATGCAGCGTTGTTATACAGAGATCTGTAAGTCACTCTGGCGTAGGATGAGGGACTGCATATATTACTGTGGCATTACGACGGAGACAGTGCGGTGGGGCAATATGGGGTGTACCTTAATATTAGGGGTAGCTACATATATAATGTGATTATGTTAATCCACTGGGAAGTATATGGGTACGATGTGTGTGTAAGCCTTAGGTGCTGCTAACCCAAGTAACCTAATAAACAAAAAAATGTAACTAAACAGAATATGTAGGGTTATCCAAAATTTGTAGTTTAAATCTAGTCACTAGAATTTGTGTTCTGACCCCCTCCTCATAACATACTCGTAGGTTAGATTTGTGGCTGAGATATGATAGCTTTGGATACTGGTTAGGCAGTATTATTATCTGGGTAAGGCTACATTTTGATTACATTATATTTCATCCATTCCGCTGTGAGATGTTTTCTGAGCTATGATTTATTTTATATCTCTGTCTTTTATGCACGATACCAGACAAACCAACACTAGTTTCGATAGATTAGAATCTTGAAAAAAAAATCGGTCTGTCGGAATTCATGTTGTTACATTTGGTATTAGAGCTTAGGTTTAGGATTCCTGTACAGATAGTGAGTGAACGTATTTGTATTTTTAAAAATAAAAATATATTATATATCCATAGAGGAACCCACTAAATAGGAAAAACATAATATGGTATAAGTTAGGATATCTGTTTTATACACAAAAGGAATGAGCATGGAAATCAGAGACCCTTAGGTAATTTGGATGGAGAGTGTACAATATACATTGTATGAAAGGAAGGGGAATCCCATATGTTAGTATTTCGGGTTAGTGGGTTTAGCAGGAAAACCTTATAAATTGGAAAAGGTCAAAAGAGAAGAATGGATTAGGAATATATATGGCTGAGGGAATTGACTTTGTAGGAGTGTCTGGGAAAGCCCAGTTAAGAGTGGAAACCCACTTTGAGTCTAACCCCATAGTTAACTTTTAAGAACTTGAAATTATAAAAGCTTTTGGAAGATGGTTTATGTAACACCCCGTAATTTTAAATATTAAAATTAACAATTTTAAGAACACTTGATTGTTAGGAGAAGAATTAAGGGAAAAGGGTTATGCCATTGCGTTCGTCTCGAAATGCTGCTTGGAATAGAGTCCAAGTTTTCGTAAATCGGACTTCGTATGAGGAAGTTATGGTCCTCAGAAATTTCAGGAATTTAAATAAATCAAAACAGCTCAGATTTAAATTCAAAATTCGAATTCAAACAAAGAAGCGGGCTGAACGGGATTTTTCCCTCCCCAGGCCAGGTCGACCAGGGGGTTGACCTCCCTTATACAGGTCGACCTAGGGGACGACCTACCCCCTCGGGCAGATCTGAACTGTGACGATTTCTGACTTGTGGCTGAGTCACTAGGGCTTAGGTGGCGGTCTCTGGATGGCTCTAATTGGTCTGAATGGTTCTGATTGCTCCTATGATAATCTAACAGCTTATATTGATTTAAATTTCTATATAAGCATGCATAGACTCAAGCTCTAAACCTAAACTAAATTAATCTCTTGGCCTTCATGCTGCTACTGGAATAGTTCTTCTTCTTCTTCTTCTTAAAGCTTAGGAATTGCAAGTCGGGGTTCTAATACAAATGACGAACGAATTATTCTCTTCTCTAATCCGTCTTTGTGAGTACAATTTCTTTCACAAAATAATTAATAAACTAATTATGATGAGTTATAAATTTGGATTTGAGAACATGTCTGTTGAATCATGTGACGTTACTTAATTTTGTTATCGTCTGTTTGTGAACATATGACAGTTTTGTTAATTTATGTTAGTAGATCTATTCCATATGTCCAATCACATATGTTTAACTCGATTCATTTTATGACATCGGTTTATATGCAAGTTTGGATGTAAATAATATGCTAGTTTGTATGCGAATCTTATGCATGTCTGTAGGCGAATTATATACAAGTTTATATGTGAATCAAGTATATAAATATATATATATATGCGAGTTTATATGTAAAACATGTGATATTAGTTTATATGTTTAAATTCAGATGCAAGTTTAGGTGAAAACCATATTCACATATGCAAGTTTAGGTGAAAACCATATTAATATATGAAAGTTCACAATTTCATGTTTAGATCTATATTTAGATCCATGGCAGTACATAGTTTATGCAAATTTATGTTCTACATGCCCATTGCATATGCAAGTTATTGGCTATGCAAACTTATGTTATAGTTCTTATTTGCAAGTTAGATCTATTTTATGTGTTATGCAAGTTGTGATGTTTCTTTTCTTTTTATGAGTTAGACTATTTGCGAGTCTAACATATTTCATATTAAATGTACGAACGACGTGGAGACAATGGGAAAATATCAAGTATATATATTGTGAATTGGCATAAAATGACTTTAAAGGCATGTAATTAATTTGAGACACTAATTGGTATAATATATATACCTGAAAACCGTGGACATAATTTAGGTGACAATTATGGACATAGATTAATTTGGAAATTATTGAAAATTTGAATAGGGATAATTAATTCATATTAGGGTGAAATAATTATGTGTAATAATAAACGCCTAAGACAAGAGATTAGACTCGTTTGTGGTATAAGACTGCCCGGACCTGCCCGACAAATCCAACAACCACAAACGGGAGTCTAATGTGAGAGGTCGAAGGCATAAATTAAACGCGTAACAATTGTAAAGACACGAGGTTAGACTCGTTTGCGGTATAAGACTGCCCGGACCCGCCCAGCAAATCCAGTAACTGCAGACAGTAGTCTAATGTGGGCGGTCTTACAAGGTTACGGTTATAATGAATTAAGTAACACTTAACCAAGATAAACATGTGGTGGGACATGGGGGTTAAGTGGGTAACATGGGTGACATGTGAAATACGATTAGAAACACTTAACCAAGTTGAAACATATAAAAAGACATGAATAAGAAGGGGTTAAGTGGGAAATCCTAGAAGGGACCAAGCATAAGTGGAAAGCTTGTGTCAAGTATAGAGACCCTTTTCAAACTAGTAACCCATTAAGTATCTTTGTGAGCTCGATCTAGGTCAAGGACGGGACACGCTTACTAGGTTAGATTGTAATAGGTCAAAACGGGTTAGCAGTGGCAATGCAAGTCCAACAGGGTCATGTGCATGTGTGGGCCCGGGCTGGTAAGAAAGACGTTGTTGCATCGTGTAGATATAAGCCGTGCATCTTTAGTGGTATCGGGTTGCCACTTTGGGGAGTGATACACCCCACTGTGGGACTAGAACGGGTATCTACGAGTCAGGGAGCCGATCACATGGGGGTAGTGGGTACAACTAGTGGAGATAGGGGCAGGCGACACCTATGAAGACAGCTAGGGGTACACAGAACAACCATTATTATTATTATGATTATTATGTTCAGTAGGCGGGATCAACTTTTAGGGTGACTAGTAATGGTGCAGTATAGTAATTATCCTATAGTGATTAGGAGCGCGATTAACGCCAGCATATTCCTCTTGTTTGTTTTGTCTTGCCCATTTGCTTCACAGTCATTCCTTGTTTTACCATTTTATGCCTTATCCTAATTACTTTAATAATATATTGTTAAAGTTATTTGACTCGCCAGACTTTATGTCTGACCCCCTTTATTTTCGCATCTTTTTTTCCTCCCCCCACCCCCACCCCTGTTTCTCGGGGTGGGATTAGTGCTAGTGGAGCTTGATTGGGACCTCTTTCTTTGTCTTTTGGAAGTGCTTGGATTGCTAAAAGTAAAGTTTAGCTTATCTCTTTTATGGCTACTTATGTTAGGGTTATGCTTTTTACTTTATGTACTCAGAAAACAATTTGTCAAGATGGATATTAAGTGTACTTGGTTTTATTGTTGGTTTTTGATGTTGTTGTAACAAAACTATTTCTCCGCTGCAATAAAAGTTGTTTTAAATTTTCAAGTACCAATATATGTATCTGTCTTGTTATATTTTGTTCTATACACCAATAATATTCCATGAAAGTTAATGCATTCCCTTTGAGAGTGACATTAATGGACGTGGGGTGTTACACGTGGTATCAGAGCTGAAGGTTACCAGAACAGAAAAGAGATTTTGAAAAACTGCTTTTCTAAAGCATTTTATAAAGAAATACTTTCAAAAATAGGTTTTAAGCAAAGTATTTTCAAGAGAAAAGTTTGTTTTAAAAACATAACCCCCAAGAGCAATATATCTTTCCTTCGATTCTCCATTTTGAATCTCTTCCTTTTTCTTTTCAGCGTGTCTGGGGTACCCGAGATACCCGAGGGCATACCGATACCAACCTGGTTCAGAAGGTATCTAGAGGCTAGGGCCACCGCCGTAGGCCCAGCAGAAGTTCCTCCTCTCCCAGCATATGAAGAAGTTATGAACGTTAGAAGTATATATACATATAAGGAGCTTATATATATATATATGTTTGTGTGTGTGTGTATATATATATTAATTAAATACATCCAGAAAATTCAAAAATCAGTTCAAAAATCAAAATTCGCAAGGCATGAAGTTGAGCGAGAATTTTGCCCATTGGGGGTCGACCCACTCGTGGATCTGGAACACTCTTTTCTGACGTGGTCAGTTTAGGTGTTTTAGATTTAGATCTAAGGGTCATGTTCCTCCACTACACCTATAAATAAGACCCTAGACCCATTGTTTTATTTATATAATTCAATCGCGACGACGAAGTGCTACTCCAACGTAGTTTGTTCTAGCCTTTTCTTCTTCTTCAACCTAATAGAGTTATTCAAGCTTGGAGATCTGGGATTCTACATCAGCAATCCCTTTTTTTATTTTTCTATAACAGATCTACGTTAATTTTATATCTCTTATCAAAGTGAGGTAATTCCTAGATCTGGACTGTTTTTCAATTCCCTTCTCTTTTCTTCCCTTTTTCTTTTAGTAAAAATTATAAAATCCATGGTTGTCAGGTTCTGAATCTAATTAGGGAAAACTATGGAAGGGTAGATCCAGACCAGATCCAGGATCCATATTTTTTAGATAATGGTATATTACCATTTAGCATTCCCCATTGTGACAAATTGGAATATGATATGTTAAGATGCTTAAACATATGCTAATAATGATTAAAGTGGTATATAACATGCGGGAATGATTAGCACGATATAATGTTAAATTGTTAATATGAATCAGTTGAAATTTTGGAATGTTTACATGTTACAATATTAATATGAACATGCTGGAAAATTCATATATTGAATTAGTTGAAGTGCTAAAAAGTTTACATGTTATGAACCTGTTAGAATATGGGTATCAACTGTGACTGTTCTTGTTACATGATAATTTGTCCCAAATGTATACATGAAATAATTGGAGTATGTATATGATTATATGGTTTCATGTTAACATAGAATTGAATAAATAAATATGGATTGGGGCATCGACCAAATTATGTTTAAAGATATTAATCTGGGCTAGTAAATATGACTTGAAAAAAGGGGCATGAAAACCTATAATGAAATAGGAATAATTATTAAAGAATGAACATGCCTAGAATTACAGTAATTAGAAAATGTAACCGTACTTAGACATGAAGTTAGATTACACTTGTGGTAGAAGTCTGCCCGGAACCGCCCGGCATATCCAGCAACCACATGTGGCGAATCTAATGTGATGGGTCTAAGGGCATGAACACGAAATGTGCCAAGACACGAGGTTAAGTCAAACTTGTTGAAGACGTCTACCCGGACCCGCCCGACATATCCAGCATCCACAGGTTGTAGGCTTAATGTGTGAGGTCTGGTAAATGTATATATGTATATATATATGATATGTAAATAGCCGGACTGATAAATAGTATTAATTGAAATTAATGGTAATAAATGGAATTGAATGAAAGAAAGATACAACAGTAATTGATTAGGAATAAATGGGATATGATAATAACGTATTATAAATTAATAACATTAATGAGAATGTTGTATAATAGGTAGACTTGTCCTAGAGACAAATGAAGATTATAGCTCAAGTTATAATAAGCTAATAATAACGTGATATAACTGGTGGAATGAGATAAGTGTCACTTAATTTTAAATTAAGTAATCAATAATTGGGGGGAAATTGAAACCAGTAGATTGTAATAAATAGAGAAAGGGGGAAGTTTATGGAAAGTAAGAAGTAGTACTTAATTATAAATTAAGTAATCTACAAACTTGGAAATCTGAAATTTGCCGATAGAATAATATGTTAAGGCTTGTCCTAGGGACAAGTGAGAATTATAACTTGGGTTATAAGAAAACAATAAAAAAGGGGGGATAACTTATGTTAAGAGATAAATTGGACTTAATTGCAAATCAAATTATTGGTGAGAACGAGAGTATGAAATCTACGGATGAGAACAACATAATTTATGGAAAGAAAAACTTATTAGTGAATCTTAGTTAAGAGAACCAAGTTAATAAGTAAACAATGATAAGTTGTAAAGACGATGGAAATGGAATTATGGTTAAATAAGAAGAATGAGGAAAACTTATGAAATGAAATAAGTTATGTTTAATCATAAGTGGCAAGTGACATGTTAATTGGAAAACTTGTGAACTAAGAGATATTTAATAACATATTAGAACATGTTATTGTGACCTTGAAATCAAACAAGAATAAAAAGGGATTGTGGATTACAGACCTTGGACCACAATCCATAGAATAACATGTGGTGGGCTTATTAATAAATTTAAATGGGTTAAGTTATATGACTGAAATTAATAAGCAAGAGAAACTTGGTAATTTAAATAAGAATTCAATATGAAAGGGAATCACCAAGCTAAATGGAACCCTGATGAGGTAAGACAAGCCGTAAAAGATTGTTTACATGTAGGGTCTAAATACATTTTAAAGTGAGGCGCTTAGACCAGTCCGTACGTTTGAGGGTGAATAACCCAACGGGGTAGATCATCGAGGAGTTATAAGGCACGAGGGGAGAGCACATCATCTGATTGTTCTGACGGCTCCGAAGGACTGGAAGGTGAAGCACACGGCTTTATGAGGTATGTAAGGTGCTCCTAGTAGTCCTCTGTGTAGTGGCAGATGTCTTAGGCTGTGCTCGCAGAGGTTGGGTATGCACGTAACTACTAGGTGGGTGGGCCTTGACTGCATAAGTAGTTATGCAGTCAGAATGCTATGATGCAGTGACACCAGGGTGATTCGGCGGTTGCCTCAATGCGAGCCGGGGTCAGGACCAATAAAGATAGTGGATCGTCAGATACTCGTCATCGACAACCAGTGGGATGCGAAAAGACTAGAGCTAGACCCAAGAAACCATTCACATTTTGTTATCCGGGTATGGTGGTTGAGGGGAAATGCCAAATGGATATTTAGATTGTTTGTTGTTAGGTGCATGTCGCTTAGATCTTGTAGTCTTTACTAGTTGAGGGAGGGGAATTGGGGAATTGGTGGGGCCATAGCCATCATGAAAACAGACCCCAGGAATATCTGTAGAGGCTCTTAAAGACGGGCCTGTACAGATATGGAAAAGCTCCCGACCGAGTTCCGTGTTTCTTGTATCTCTCTTCCATGGAACTCCGTGCACATTAGAGGATGTGCGATTGAGGCATCGAGTTACAATTGAAGATACGCATGGCGGACAATCTAGATACATGCATGTCGGCTTAGTGTAGTGTATCATAGACTTGAGGGCATTACTTGGGTATGAATTCTGATTCGAACAAAGGTGGCAGTCTGTACGTTTGCGTAGCATAGTAATGACAGATATATGCGGAACGTAACATTGTTATATAGAGATCCGTATGTCATTACGGCGTAGGATGAGGGACTGCGTATATTTTGATAGTGTTATGGTGGAAGACCGCGCGAGTGGGGTACCATGGGGTGTACCTTAACACTGGGGGTAGTTACACATATAATATATTAGGTTAATCCACTGGGAAGTAAATGGGTATGACGTGTGTGTAAGCCTTGAGTGCTGATAACCCAAGTAACCTAATAATTAAGATAATATGATTGAACGGTATATGTAGGATAATCCAAAGTGTATAGTTTAAATCCAGTCACCAATACTTGTGTTCTGACCCCCTAACATACTCGCAGGTTAGATGACATAATAGCTTTGGATACTGCTTAGGCAGTATTAATAATACGGTAAGGCTATGTTTTGATTATACTATATTTTATCCATTCTGATGTGAGATTTTATCTGAGCTTTGACATATTTTATGTCTCTGTCTTTTCTGCAGTATACCAGAGCACAACAACTTGAGTTTCAATGGATTGGAATTTTGAAAAAAAAAAATCGGTATGTCAGAATTTGGGTTGTTACAAGTTCTCAATTATGTTCGTCTTTCACTTGTTGAGGGTGGGGTCGGGTGAGACCATGGCCACTGAAAATGCATACCTTAGCATCTATGTATACAGATTTGTGAAAAGCTTCTGATCGAGTTACGTGTTTCTTGTACAGCCCTGCCATGGGACTCGATGCACAGTAGAGACTATGTGTGGTTAAGGCATCAAGTATGATTGATGAACGTACATGGGAAAGTCTAAATACATGCATATCCGCTCTGGGTGTTGTATCGTAGACTTTAGGGCAATACTCTGTGATGGAACCTGATTCGATTGAAGGTGGCAGTCCATAAGCTTACGTAGCATGGCAATGGAAGATCTATGTGGAACATACCGTTGTTATATAGAGATCCGTACGTCGCTCTGGCGTAGGATGAGGGACTGCGTATATGACTATGGCATTACGGCGGGACCGTGCGAGTGGGGTACTATGGGGTGTACCTTAATATTGGGGGTTGCTACATATATAATGTGATTAGGTTAATCCAGTGAGAAGTATATGGGTACGACGTGTGCGTAAGCCTTGAGTGTTGTTAGCCCAATTAACCTAATAAACAAGAAAATGTAACTGAACGGTGTATGTAGGGTTATCCAAAATGTGTAGTTTAATTCCAGTCACCATAACTTGTCTTCTGACCCCCTCCTCATAGCATACTCATAGGTTAGATTTCTGGCAGATATATTGTTAGACCAAAATATGGTTCTAACACCCAAATTGTCTTGAATTGCAGAGAATTATAACTAGAAATGAAATATAATGCGACAAACACACCAAATTTATAGTGGTTCCGCGTTAAAGAGCCTACGTCCACTTTATATGACTTTGATTATACCTTTGAGTGCAAGTACAATCACAATATTCTCTCAATCTCACTTTTACAATGGTGATTTATTCAACAATTTCAAAATATCTCTAATTAGAAATGATGGAGGTTTGATAATGGTGGAATCAGAGCTCTGAACTGCAAAAAGATCTTCAAAATGCCAAGTGTTGGGCTATTCATAAGTGATTTCTACAGGCAGTTCATGAGGACACATGGCACCAATCCTGGGGATCTCGGAGCCGGTCGTGAGTGGATGGAGAAATGGTCAACATGGCTGTTTTGGACACATGTCATTTGATCCTTGATCTGCGGTTCATGGATGACTAGGTCGTGGCCACCATTTCCTGAATCTAGGGTCAATTTGTGACCCTGGTGTGAGGCGGGTCGCATGGTAGTACCACGAGCGGGTCGTGGACCTGAACCATGAACGGGCCGGGGAGATGGATTGCAAGCCATCTCCACGAGTCCAACCCAAAGTGTTATGAGCCGGGGTGTGTTTGCTTTGAACACGTGTGCACGAGCCTTCGTCCATCTACTCGTGAATGTTTGTTTTCTTGGTGGCTTAATCAAAAAGCTAGCCAACATTTTGCCTCCTCGAAGTACGTTTTATCAAGGATGAAACGTGCTTCGAAATTTCCCAATTATCTTTTCTTGAAATAGAGTGAGTCAACAGTCGTATTTGTTCATACCGTCACGCTTGCTTCACAAAGTCGTGCCTCTTTATGAATCCGCGTTTTCTGCTATTTCTAAACGGGTATAAATATCAGATTGGATTTCCAATTATTTCGCTATTTATTAGTCATCCCCAATTTTTTGAATTTTAGAGCACACTAAAAGCGATTCTTCAAGTAAGCCTTTACATTTCCATAAACAGGTTAAAAGAAGTTCATTACTCCTTTAGATAAAAAGTTTTAGCTTTCCGACTTGATAGCCATCCTGAGATCTTGATCGGTAGGTCGTGCTATGAATCATGCCTTTTGAGTTGGTATGTATCACGAACCGATGACACAACATTGCCCTGCGTGAGCAACCACGTGGTCAGTTAGGCGTTGATGGCCCATCGGGCCGAGCCCTTCCATTAAGACAAAAAGAGGGAGACCAAGAGTCCTCATAACAGTTATATAAGCCGTTTTTCGATTCGTGACTTATTTTTTACTTCAACCATTTTAATGCTATTAAGCTATCCTGCCCTAAATCATAAACCCTGGCTCCCAAAACTCCCCAATTCAGCCGAATTTGTTCTTTGAATTTATAGGTAATAGGATTTGTAATTTAGTAGCTTTTAATCATCATGTTTTAATCCTTGATTGCGAGAGAGCTGACTGTCTTCGCTCTGTCAGTCACCATCGTTTTTCGCCGCCGCAGCCTTCGCCTCTTTTACTTTGGGATTTGAATCGCGGTGGGTACAGTGTTCTTTCTGTATGTTCAGATCCACTACTCGATCGAGCTTAGGTGTTTCTAGAGGATCCATTGCGAGTAGCTCGCTTATAAATTAGGAAAATAAGAAGAGGAGAGAATGAGTGAGCTATAGGCGCTTGGGTCGCGCAGTCGATGGGTTTGTGAGTGGAAAAAGAGATTGGTAGGAAGGAATATGAGTTTTAATGATTCGGGTAATGTCGAGGAAATAGGAGTCGGATCGGGTCATGGATGTGGACAAGGTATCGGCTCGTGAAATGATATGGTGAGGCGGGTTATGGTAGTGACTTGCGAACCGGACTCCTCTTGGTGAGCCAACCCCCTGTCACGAGCCATTATTTGGGCAAGCTGATGCATGTCTGCTAGTTAATCCCTCATCACGAGCCGACCTTTCTTCGCGAACCAATCCCTCATCACGAACCGCCTCGCAAATCTCCATTAATCGACTTATTTTCAAGCCAACATTCATTATACGACCATACCCAACTTCAGTGCGTCAACTAACCATAACATGTCAACTTATCTTCCCGCTAGAAATCAACTATAACCCAAATGAATCGACGAACAGTTAGGTTAGAGCCTTCAAAAAGAACTTTCTGCAATGAATGATCTCATAACTTAGTGGCATACAACGATCAATTTCATGTCTCTATTATTTAATTCACGCTTTTCTTGTGAGTACCGCACATACATGTACACACTAGCACTTGCACACATGGGGTTTATGGGTATTTATGCTCTAATTCTCTCCTGTATTTGTTTATCAACAAAACAAACATGTCTGGCAAACGCTCAACAAGACTATCAGATAAAAGTGCAGATCTAGAATCGTCAATCTATTATAATCTTGATGTGCTTCCATCGGACCCGGATTGGAATAATTCTGGATCTGATTATGAAAATGATATTGACGTGGAATCAACATCTTTTGAAAGCACATCGCTTGAGGATGAAGAGGATGATCGGCCACCCGATGAGCTTGAGGGTGTTAAGAAATTAGACAATCCGTGTGATTCCATAGCTTCCAAACTGGATGATTTAAAGTTAAAGAAACTCTGCTTAAGACACGGGATCCCAAGGGATGATGTTAAAACCCTTGAGAAAGGGGATGGACCTCATTCTGCTCCGGAGGCATATATGGCCATCAGTAAGGTCATGTGCTCAATAGGCGCTATTCCTCTGTTTCCTTCAATTGTAGTTGGTCTCTTGAGATGACTGGGTATTGCTCCTATGCAGCTTCACCCCAACGCTTATGCTGCTCTATATACTTTATGTATTGTGTACGCTGAAATAGTGGGAGCCGATCTTGTTTATAAGGACTTGAACTTTTACTACCATTTTAAACATTGTTTGACAAGGACCCCGAATTTTGTTTTCTTTGAGTCTATTTCTGTTAGGAAAGTATTAAGTGAGGGACACAACAACTTGGGGGATGCTAAATCCGAGTGGTTCTATATAAATCATCAGGCTGGTTGTGCCAAGAGGCGGGTTCAGTCAAGTAGGTTTTAGATTCTTCAGTATCTGCTTTGATTATGTAAGGCAATGTACTAATACTTAATTTCTTTTCACAGTTCCCAACCCAAAGAAGCGAGAGGGTAGAATGTATGAAGATCACTTGTCTCACCTTGTAAAAAGCAATTTTGATTTTTGCAAAATCAAGAAGTGCATAACTGATGAGAACCTTCATAAACATCATCTTCTTGATGTAAGATTTGGGCTTAATCAGGGTGGCAGGCCTTAAAAGTATATGCCCCTTTCCAGATGATTGGGGAATATAACAAAATGGCCCTGGCCGAGAGGGAAGTGACCACGGAAGCTACAAAGAAAATCGAGTTTCCTAAAAGTCCATCACCTATGGATGTTCAAGATGACAAAGAAATAGACATATACAAAGGAGGTGAAGTCCGAGCCAACGAACCAAAGGATGCTTCCATCCCTAAAAGGGAGTCTTCTCCCAAGAAATCTCCGCTAACCAATCCCTCGACTCATGGTTCTTTGACAGAGGAACAAATATACAGGGATTTAGACAAGTTCCCCTTATCGAATAACATTTACACATCTAAGGATTTTGGGGCGGAACCGTTCTTCCCTATCTCCAAGGAAGAATCTACTCCTGCCAAAGAAAAGGAAACTGTATAGATGAACCTAGCACCGGGCCCTGGTCTGTTAGGGGGGTTGCATAGGATATACACATCACATGCACCACATGTCACAACATGCATACACTTTCTTATACTTTCTTGTCATTTTTGCAGGAACAATGCCTCGTCCCCGCAACTATTCTCATCGTGAGCTTCGTGAGTGCACTCCCAAACTCAATCCCGCAAATGAGCATGATCACAGTGATAGTTGGGGAAGAGATAGTTAAAACACTATGATTCTCGTTAGCCTCATCCTACGCGCTCTTGTTCTCCTTTGAGACAAGACCCCGAGAAGCACCATAGTCGTGAAGTTCCACATGCGGGAGGCAAACAACTTCCTAAGGATCCGACTCCCCCGAAGGGTATTCCTCCTCAAGATTAGTCCTCTAGGAGGCATCATGAACCCAAAGACAAGCATAAAGACTTGAGCAAAGATTTGGAAAAGGGAGAGAAAAGCTCTCGTCCCATCAGGACAACGCAACATTGATATTACCACTGCATGGGAGGTGACCCTTACTCCTAAAAATCAGGTGAAACTGGAGCGTCTACGGAAGCAATTACCCGACATCTATTTTGGAAGGATGCTCTTCGTTCGGGATCTCAAGCCAGTTTCCGATGACTGGGACACAGAACTCGTTAACCGAGAGGGCCATGTGGCTACTCAATATAAGGCAATGAAGAAGCATGTCAAGAAGCTTTCAGAGGTTATCCACCATCTGGAAATGGATGTGGCGAGAGTTAAAGAAAAGGCTCTGAACACGATATCAAGGCCAGGGATAAGGCTAAGAAACAACTTGAAGGTACTCAAGCTCTCCTTGCCTTAGCTCAGAGGGACGCCGAAATCTACAAAACATGGTTGGAGGATGCAAAGAGACGTTTCCATCTTGAGCTTGATTCGAACAACCAAAAGCGCATAACTATGAAAAAAGAGATGGAAGATCTCAAGTCGGCTAATACTGAGTTGAAGACATCACAGGACCGCTTTGCCATGGAAAAAGTGCTTGGGAGAAAGAAAAGGCGACTTTGAAAGACAAGCTCGCTCAAGTCGAGGAAAGAGCAGTCCTTGCCAAAGGGCATGCCAATAAAGCTCTAGAGTCTACATCTGATGCTACTGCTAAACTTGTCGTAGCTGAGCAAGAGATAGAAGGATTTGATGAATTGTTGATGGACTTTTTTGCTCAGTTCATTCGAACTCAGGACATCTCATGGATCAAAAATTATTCTACCACTTTGGTCAATCTATGGGACCAGATTGTTAAAGGTGAAAGGCAATGCTTAAAGGTCAAGGATGTCGATGAGAACCAACATATGCAGACCTTCCTCAAAGGTGAAGAGACTGAGGTTTTAGCAGAGGGCAGACATCAAATTAAGGAGTCTATGGAGGCAGAGAAGCTTAAGCACAAGGGCAAGGACAAAGTTGACAAGGGTTCAAGCTTAGCCATGAAGCTCAAGACTTCGGGGGCCGACGAGTATAGCCCTGATGACCGCTAATTACTGAAATTCTTATTCCCCAACCTACTAGGGTTTCTACTGGGCTCCTAACGAGCAGTTAGCGGAAGATATCTCCACATTCTCTCCACAATTTGTTAAAGCTATCATATCTTGTCGTCGCATTGTGGAGCAAACAATTGAGAAGACCACATTTTCTCCCAAATTAATAATAGTTGCTTCTTATAATGTAGGTGCCAAGCCGACCGAGGGGACTGTAGCAAAGCAAGCAGTGATCGAGAAGGTCACCGTATCATCGAGCCCTAAGGTCCCCAAAGTCCCTACACAGACTGAAGTCGAAGCGACCGAAAAGGCCATTGCGCTATCGAGCACTGATGTTCCTAAGGATGTTGAATTCATTGGGGCCCTGAAGGACACTGACGATGACGACGGGGATGAAGAAGAGGATGTCACTATCACAGGGGAGATTAAGGATGATGATAATCTGACCTTAGCCGATATGAAGGCCCAGAAGGATGAGGAGCTAAAACATAAAATTGACGAAGAGCCTCTTAATGTGCCACCTCTCTCTGTAGTTGCTCCTGGATTCAGTCTGATTATAAAGCTCTCCTCCAAGTCGATAACCACACAACTCACATCTCAGTCCTCTGATGCTACACAAGACCCTCCTTTGGATAAAATGAAGAGGAAAAGCATGACGAATCTGATGCTAACAAGGAGAAGCCGGGGAAGTAGAAGAAAGAGAAGAAATCGAGGCAGTCTCTGAAACCTAAGTAGAGCTTTTTATTTTTGCTCGCTTTAAGTTTCTAGCCTTATGATGTAATTATGAGAGTGGCCCTCACATTTTGACTAGCTTGTAGTTTTGCACTTTGTAAATAGAATCCTGTTTCTTTCGCATTATTGTGTACCTGTGAGTTTATCATACTTAGTTATACATGAACATTAAGATCATAACTACATTAAAATCACATCATAAATCATTCTGGCAATGAAAAATTTGAAATTGCATTACATGTATATGTGTATGGTATGTATGCCCCCAATCAATCATTAACATAGTGCCTAGCTAGGGCTGGTTGAGGATTGATTAGGATCAGATTAGCTTTGCCCCCCATGTCCGGGAATGAGGGGCTCGGGCTCAACTTTCATTCTTGTTCCCGGTTCTTCAACTTTCAATTTTCCCTTCAATCCTTCAGTGGGGTAGGAGTTCATTTGCGACACTCAGTCCCTGGTGCCTTTATACTCTCCCGTCGGATGCCAAGGGTAGAGTGGAGTTGAGGCGGTCTTTTAATTGTGGTGCACCTTCATGCCTCGTGGACAATTCATTTCCTTGTCCTTTATTTCTTTCCCAAGTCTCAAGGGTTAGAATACTTGATGTTGCATCATTTACTTTATTGCACTCTTTTCCTTCTGATTTGATAGAAGGTTCTTTAAATTATGTGTTTCGAGGTCATCATGAGTTTTTATGACAAATATCACAATCATAATAGCTCATATGAGCAAATAATGAAAGAATGAATAATAAATGGTGCGATAAGAGTAAATGACACTTGGTATTTTATAGTGGTCTGGACGAATCATGAAATACATCCACTTTATAATCTTTTGCTTATGTAGCTAGATTGTTCTTAGGCAAGTCGTGCCTTTTTACATGGTCCTAAAAAAAGAGTAAAAATGACAATTTCATGTCAAGTAATGTCGCAAATGTTGGGCATTCCGCACTCCGGGGATTTCATCTCTGTCAGCTGTCGCTAGCTTAAAAGATCCATTATCAATACTCCGTAGGAAGGCAAATGGTCCTTCCCATTCGGACCCAAATGGATTGGGGGTGGAAAGAAACGCTTTAGAACTAAGTCTCGGGTTCGAAGCTTCGGGCTTGGACCTTCTTATTGAAATATCGGGCGACTACTGCTTGTGTCTCAAGGCATGTAGGTCTGCTTCGTCTCTTTTTTCTTCAACCATATCTAGGGATTCGAGGAGTAGGTTATTATTAGTCATCGGGTCATAGTTAGTAGTTCTATGAGGTGGTACTTCTAATTCGACCGGGATGACTACTTCTGACCCGAAAGCGAGAGAAAAGAGGGTGTGCCCTGTGGCTGATTTATAAGTCGTTCTGTAGGGCCACAATGCCAAGGGTAACTCGTCGACACACATGGCTCTGACCCGACCTCAGTCACTTCTTTAAAATGGACATAATTATTTTGTTTGCTGCTTCTGCTTGTCCATTTGACTGCGGATGCGCGACTGCAGTGTACCTTTTCTCTATATGATATTTCTGGCAGAAGTCTCGGAACTCAGTGCTATCAAATTGGGTCCTGTTATCCGTTATGATAATCTCCGGGATCCTAAATCGACATATAATATTTTTGACGATGAAATTTATCACTCGCTTAGTTGTAATAGTGGTCAATGGTTCTACTTCAATCCATTTCGTAAAGTAATCTACGTTAACAATTGCGAATTTTGCTCTGCCTTTTGCGATTGGTAAACTCTCAATAATATCAATTCCCCAAACAATGAATGGCCACGGGTTCATCATCATCTTTAAATGACCAGAGGTACCCTGGGGATCTTAGCAAACCTCTAGCATTGGTCGCAATGCAGCGCATATTTAGTCGCATCTTTATTCACAGTGGGCTAGAAATATCCATATCGCAATCTTCGCCAGTGTTTGGCCTCCAGTGTGGTCGCCACATTCACCTTCGTGCACTTCCCTCAATACCCGCTTGATGTCATCATGGGCTATTCACCGGAGGTGTAGCATCGAGAATCCATGTCTGTAGAGGACTTCGTCTTGCATGACATATCTAGAGGACTTACGAATAACAACACGCCTTTCGCTTTTCTTGGTTGGAAGCATTCCATTCATCAGGAAGTTCTTTAGGGGTGTCATCCATGAATCCTTTCCATCTCAATTTCCAGTATATGATCAATTTGCATCTGATGGATACTTAAAGCATCCAATGTTTCAATTGGGACCATCTCTGTGTCCTTAGGGCTGCCAAAACTAGCCAGCTTGGCCAACTTATCCGCCTTCTGATTCTTTGATCAGGGAATATGGGTTATACTGTAGTGTTCAAAATCGTTCAACAGTTTTCTCAGTTCTTTCAAATATGACACAAGTCTTGGCCCTATGGCCTGAATCTCTTTATTAACCTGGTTTACGACTATCTTGGAGTCGCAAAAGATATCCAACCTTGCAATCCCCAACTCCTTTGCAAGCTTTAGCCCGACAATCAGGGCTTCGTACTCGGAGTCGTTGTTAGTGGCATGAAACTCCAATCTCGGAGCATAGTAAATCGACCGTCCTTCAGGAGTTACTAGCGCAACTCCGGCGCCAGACCGTCTGTCATTCTTGGCACCATCAGTATATAGCTTCCAGGTGTTAGGGTTGAACGGTTGTGTTGAGGGATCGACTTCTTCACTTGCTACATCTTCCTCAGAAATAGTGAAATTCGCTACAAAGTATGCCAACACTTTCCCCCTTATCGACCTTCGGGGCTGGAAGTTCAAATCAAATTGGCTTAACTCTATATTCCATTTGAGCAGCCTTCCTGATGCCTCTGGCCTTTGCAAAACTTGTTGGAGTGGATGGTTAGTGTATACGGTGATGGGATGAGCTTGAAAGTAGTGGCGGAGCTTTATGGATGCGATCAGTAGGCTATACGCAAGCTTTTCTATCCTCGGGTAGTTTTGCTCTGCTGCCGCTAGCTTCTTACTCACAAAGTATACAGGCCTCTAGACTTTATCTTCTTCTCTTACCAAAGTTGGACTTATTGCGTGGGATGACACTGCCAAGTATATGAACAACTGTTCGTGATTGACTGGCTTGGACAATATCGAGGGTCTCTCCAAATGAGTCAATAGATTCTGAAAGGCTTCCACACAATCAGGAGTCCATTGGAAATTTTGTTTTCCTCGCTTTATCAAGTCGGAAAATGGAATGCATTTATCTGTAGCTTTAAAAATAAATCTACTCAATGCTGCAACTTTTCCAGCGAGGCTCTGCACATCTTTAATCTGTCTTGGTTCTTAGATATTCCTGATTGTTGCGATCTGATCTGGATTAATTTCAATTCCATGCGAGCTAACGATAAAGCCTAAGAATTTTCCAGAAGCAACCCCAAATGAACACTTCAGAGGATTGAGCTTCATTCCGTATCGTTGAAGGATATAACACATTTCTACTAGGTCAGCGGTATGGTTGTATGATTGTCTGGATTGCACTAGCATGTCGTCAGCATACACTTCCATTATCTGTCCGTTCTGATTGTAGAACATCCGATTTACTAACCATTGGTATGTCGCTCCAGCGTTTTTCAAACCGAAGGGCATCACCACATAGCAATATAGTCTCAAATCTGCGATGAAACTGGTATGTTCCTGGTCCGGAACATGCATGGGAATTTGGTTATATCCTGAGTATGCATCCGTGAAGGAGAGAAGTTCATGACCCATTGTTGAATCCACCAATTGGTCAATTCTAAGGAGAGGAAAACTGTCCTTCGGGCAAGCTTGATTCAAATATGAGAAATCAATGCAGGTGCGCCATTTTCTGTTGGCCTTCTTAACCAAAACTGGATTTGAAATACATTATGGGTAGGTTGAATCTTTAATGAATCTGTTGCTTCTTAATTTCTCAACTTCTTCCTCTAGGGAAGCTGACCTCTTCGGGCCAAGAATTCACCTTTTCTGCTTAACAAGTGGATGCTTCGGGTTAATGCTCAATGAGTTGCTCATGATTGAGGGTGATATCCCACACATATCAGCGTGGGTCTAAGCAAACACATCCAAATTTGCCTTTAAGAAGTCAGTCAATTCCTTTGCTCGAAGCGGGTCTACCTAAGATCCAATCTTTAAAACCTTCGCTGAATCTCCATCATCAATCGGGATATCCACAGTTGCTTCATTGGGAATTGCCATTCTGCCCCCAGGCTCCTCATCCTCTCTAGGATCTATGTCCTCGGGCAGTTCTCCGGGCGACTCCCTCGGGGTCGACCTCCTTTATTGCTATGGTGAATCCTCCTTTGCGGGGGTGGAAGCACCCTTAGTTTCTACGTCTTTTCCTTTGCGCAGCAGTTTCAACTATGCTATATCGTAGTCTCGTCAGGTGACTTCATCACCCCTGATTAGTCCTACTCCCGCATCTGTTGGAAATTTCGACAGTAGGCACCAGGGTGCAATGCAAGCCCTAAATTCTGCTAGGGCCAGTCGACCCAAGAAGGCGTTATAGGGTGATTCAATATCAAAAACTACGAATGGGAGAATTCTCACTCTCCGATAACATCCTTCCGTTAGAGTTACAGACAATTCTACAAACCCTATTGGAGATGTTGAGGCTCCATTGAAGTCGCGGATCCATCCATCGTAGGGCTTCAAATCCTTTGCTTCAAGCTTCATCTGATCAAACTCTTTCTTAAATAGAATATTAACTGAACTTCCATTGTCCAGTAATACCTTGTGGACTAAAGCAGGACCGATGGTGGTTGTGATCACTAAGTGGTCTCCGGTAGGGGAGTGAACTCCAATACTATCTCTATAACAAAATATGACATCATCAAACATTGTTTTCTGTTGTTTTATCGGGGCGATATCTTCGGAATTATTGCACTCCCCTACTTCAAAGTGTTTGGCTATATTTACATATTTTGATCCATTGCCCTGAAGCTGTGTCTAGCCGGATGAGGTCCTCCAACTATAATGTTGATAACAATATTCTTTCCCTTCTGCTGAACAATAGTCCTAGAAGCGGGTTGGTTTTGATTCGGGGCCTGTCCAGCTTGCCCCTATCTCTTGGAGCAACCTTGTATTCGTCCAACATTCCCGCTTGAAGTAGTTTTTGAACCATGTCCCTCAAATGACGGCACTCATTAGTGGAGTGACCATGAGTCTAATGGAAAAGTCAGAATTTTCCTGTTTCACGCTCTTTCTCCATAGAGTCCCATGATGGAGGCCTCTTATACTGAAGAACATTGTAAGTGTCTAGATAAATATTCTCCAATGAATCATTCAACGGTGTGAAGTTTTCAAAAGTCATGAATCGAGGTCTCTTCTGTGAGTCGTTTCCTGGATTCTTCTTTTTGCTGCCGTTTCCAGCTTGATAGGCAATAGCTTGATTCTTATTTCTGACATTGACCTCTACCTTCCCGGAGCTATCTCCAGACTATTTGACGGCCACATTGCTCTGTATATCTTCGTTATCCGTGGCCTTTCTCTTTCGATTAGCATATAATTCATCTTGGCATAGACGGATGTTGACTTTCTTATAGGATATTTCCCTCGTAAGTGGCGGTTTCCTAGCTAAGTATTTGCCGAACTTCGTATCTTTTTCTAATCCATCAACTAAGGCCATCAAGACTGATTAATTGTGAGGGTCCCTAACCTCCATGATAGCTAAACTAAAGCGGCCCAAATACAACCTTAGAGTTTCATCAGGATGCTGCTTGATGAGTGATAGTTCAACGACGTTTTTGGACCTTTGAGTATGGAGTCAGAATTGATCTATGAATCTTTCACTCAATTCCTTGAAGCTGGAGATCAATCGAGCGGGCATGTAAACCACATTAATGCCACGTCCTCTAGAAAGATCGGGAATGCTTTGCACTTCACTACGTCAGGAGCAGCAGCAACATTCATATACCATGAATATCTCATTAAATGTGGAACCGGGTCCGTCCTCATAGTTGGCATGTTGAATCTCCTCGGGAATCGAACGTCTAATATATCATTAGTGAAGGGTGTATGACTACGACCTATACCCCAATCTTCGTTTCTTTGTCCATGGCAATCTTCCATGATCTGCCTCACCATTGCCTAAACATCAGCATTAGTCAAGGTGGATTCTGGATCGCGCTCCTTGCCCTACAGGGCCCCCCGATGTCTCTTCGATGTATCGCTCCAAAGTCTAGGACCTGAGCAGAGCTTCTTTACTCCATATAGTCACGGTCAATCTTGCGGTGAGGGGATAGTAATGGTTGATTCTGAATAGGGGTTTCAGCATCCTGACCCCTAGGTAGTATTGTTGGTCCCCTTGCAGGCAAAAGAGCGGGATTATTCGAGTTACGGTTGTCACGTCCAAGGTTAAGTGTTGTTCCTTCTCGAGAAGGAAGGGATCCAAATCGAAGCTGCACTATGTTCTTAGGCCTTTCTAATTGTCGTCGTGGGGTTCTAGGAGGATCTTAGGAAGAGGAGGAATAGTTAGGAGTAAAGAGATGAGTCGATGAAGGCATTCTCGGCATTCGTAGTTCGTCTATCTGCCTCCTCATCGTAGCCACATTTTCTCTCATTAAGGTACTATCACGTCGTTAAGCCTTTAAAGCGTCATTTGTCCTCTCGAATATATCGAGAACACGGGACAAATTTCCTTCTATTGCTGGAGCAGAGGCAGGTAACTGATCATTAACATCCATAAATGGGTTCAAAGCACTCGAGTCTGGTCTAGCAGAAGCCTCATTGTGAGTGGAACGAGCCATAATTTCCTTTCCAGGTCAAGTAGTGGTCCCCTGGTGAGGGCGGTTCGTGACCCCCTCTTGCGAATGGCTCATGACCAAGTCTTGGGAGTAGCTCGTGGAGGTTGTTCGTGGCCAGATCATGGGAGTGATTCGTGGTCCTCTCCTAGGGTCGATTCGCCCCCTGCGAGCCACGAGCCAGGGAGTTCACTTCGGCCTATTCCTGAATGCTCTCTTTGTTAGCTTCGTTTTCTCGAGAAGCTCGTGAATCCTTGGATTTCTTTGTGGCCATGATGTATTGACTTTGCTGAAATCTTCAAAAATGAAATAGTGGAAATGCAGACTATTTTCTTCTGACTTGAAAATCCAAATAGTAGAGCAATAACTCGATAGGCTGAGAATTCAATTCTCAGTGAAAGCACAAAATGTTAGACCAGAATATAGTTCTAATACCCAAATTGTCCTGAATTGCAGAGAATTATAACTAGAAATGAAATAAAATGCGATAAACACACCATATTTATAGTGGTTCAGCATTAAAGAGCCTATGTCAATGCAAGTATAATCATAATATTCTCTCAATCTCATTTTTACAACAGTGATTCATTCAACAATTTTGAAATATCTCTAATTAGAAATGATGAAGTTTTGATAATGGTGGAATCAGAGCTCTGAATTGCAAAAAGTTCCTCAAAAAGCCAAGTATTGGGTTATTTATAGGTGATTTCTATAGGCGGTTCATGAGGACACGTGGCACCAATCCCGAGGATGTCGGAGCCATTCGTGAGTGGGTGGGGAAATGATCAACATGGTTGCTATGGACACATGTCATTGGATCCTTGATCTACGGTTCGTGGATGATGTTGACAACAAAAAATGTCGAAAACACCAAAGATTCCTATTACTAGGAATTGTTATTATGGTCGCAAGACTAAGTAGAAGAAAGCAGTAAATGACACAAAGGATTTATAGTGGTTCGATCTTGTTAGAGGCCTACGTCCAATTTGAAAAGGCATTGGAATACTATCAATCACTCAAGAATTACAAAGTAGAGCCATGCTCATTACATTCACTTTCATAATTGCCATATGCTAAGTATTTGGGAAAAAGAATGTTCAATTATCCTTCTTCCTCAATAGGATATGACATTAATGAGGCTCGTGAAGCTCTAGAAAGGTCCCAAGTGAAGAAAATCCAACCTTCTTGAAGTGCGAGGTCATGGGCTATTTATGGGAGCGAGGGTAGGTAGGATTAGGTAGAAGTCAGTGAGAAAGGGTGACCATGTGCAGATTTTCACACCTGTCACCTGCACTAGCAGAATTTTTGCACCCGGAGCTGGGTGCGAAATTTTGCACCCTAGCCAGACGCGAAATCCGCTTTTCGGGGTGCGCAAGGATTGCAGATTCAAGTGTTTTTGGGACTTGCGATTCCTCTCGGATTTGAGACCTCGGCTCGGAAATAGGTCTTGGGTGCTGCGAGGTTATGAGTGGCTCCTAAGCGTCCCTCTCGGTCTTAGCTACATGCGATGCGTTGAGTTGAGCGTGTCTGATGTGCTTCTACGAACCGGACCAAAAAGTCGATTAACATTTTCCCCCCAAAGTACGTCTTGTCTTGACATGATGTGCTTTGTGTTGGTTGAGATAATAGCCGAGTTGTTGATACTTCCTGTAAGTCAAAAGGAGAATAAGCGTTAGATATTGGGCTCGTTCGCACTAGTGGTGTGAATGAGCCATCGTTGAGGGCA
This sequence comes from Allium sativum, assembly GCA_030737875.1. NCBI lineage: Eukaryota > Viridiplantae > Streptophyta > Magnoliopsida > Asparagales > Amaryllidaceae > Allium > Allium sativum. The sequence goes on from CM060912.1 coordinate 799,722,300, forward strand.
GCGCCGTTCTCAAGTTGCTAAGTACTCATAGCGCGTCGCTTCCATGGATGCACGAGAGTCGGTGCGCATGCAGGGAGTACGTATACGAGAGAGTGTGGTGCGGTGCCTCGAAAGAGGGGGTGAGATTTTTTTTGTTAGATGCAAACCTTCGAACCTCTGGGGGTTCGAGATTTCGAGCCTGGGGGTTCGAATCTTTGAACCCCTGGAGGTTCGAAATTCGGACCCCAGGAGGTTCAAATTTTCAAACACTAGGAGGTTCGAATTTTCGAACCTAGGGGGTTCAAATTTTCAAACCCCCGGCGGTTCGAAATTTCTAACCCGATAGGTTTGAAATTCTCGAACCGACCATGGAATACGAAGGGACAAACTTTCCTTTTATAAATAGGCCTCCCCCTCAATTTCTTCCTTCTATTATTTCTTCCCTGACCTCCATTGCTGAAAAGCTTCGAACCCGAGAACTTCGAACCAAAAATTTCGAACCCGGACCAGGTAAAGCCTGGGGTCGAGAAAGTGAGGAGGAAGGTTGTCGAAGGGCCATGGCACCGCCGCAAGAGGCTGAGTTGTCGAGCCTCTGGAGAAGGCATGGAAGCTCGAACCCAGCTGGGTACAAAGTCTCGAACTTCTATAGGTTCGAACTCTCGAACCTTTGGGTTCGAGTCTTCGAACCTCATGAGGAATCGAACCCTGACATGTTCGAGTCTTCGAACTCGGTGGGGCTTAAAATTTCGAACCTGGAGGGGTTCGAAGTTTCGAACCCTGTGGGGTTCAGATTTCGAACCCTGAGGGATTCGAGGTTTCGAACCCACGGCTTCGAAATTTTGAACGTGGAGGAGATCGAAAATTCGGACTTCAAGGTTTGGGGCTCTGGTTTCTGAAACGGTTTGGCGCCTTTCTGTCCCGCCTAGGACTTTGACCTCCCGACTGCCCATCTTCAAATTTACATATCAATCGTACGATAGGCTTGCTTTGCCGAGTTCGTGCCCCCGGCCAATGACTTCATTCGGAACATGCTAGCGCCTTGCACCGTCGCAACTACACCCAAATGCTTATGCTTCACTCATGTGAACCTATGTTCTCTACCATGAGTTCTTGCAGCGGGAACCAACCAGAGAAGATATCTGATACTTTTTCCATCTAAGGAGAATAAGCAATGCCGCACCCTCTCAGTGGATTCTGGAAGCGACACCTACCACCAAATTCTTTATCGGAAGTGGCCCATGCCGTCAGTTATTAAATACGAGTGGTTCTTTGTCCGCTTTCCTCCCGGGTTTGCGAGGAGACGGATCAAAGGGAGTAAGTATTCCTCTAGCTTTGTTCCTTGTTGTAAATTACTAGATCTCCTATCTTATTTTTCTCTTGATTGGATCATGGCAGGGAATCGGAGGCACCTACCGGTGACGAGTATAGGCAACGCCTTAATGCTCTACGAGCGATATCGGAGAATCTCTGCAATACCGACACTGTGACAAGCCAAGAGCGCCTTCGCCGCGCCAGTTTTATTTCTAGTGATTGGGCTGTGATTAGGCCCGCAATTGCAAGCAGTGCATCGAAGGAGATAGAGGCTACTGGTTCAACCGCTGTTGGGCGAAAGAGGAAGATGCCCCCTACTGGAGGGGAACTGCAAAATACTGCCCAATCGCAAGGAGATGTGCACGAAGGCAAGGCCTACGGTTCAGACGAGGCTGCCAGAGACGAGGGGTTGTCGAGCGCACCTGTCCTACCTCCATCAAGAGAGGGGGAAGGGGCGTTGGATAGACCACAATCTCCTGCGACCCACTCCAGGGCCGTCTCTTCGCTCGAGGATGTGGGCCAGTTTGATGAATTAAATAAACTCGACCTGGATTTGACTCCATGGCCGAGTACAACGAGTACGGAAGAGCTAACCCTTGCTGGGAGAGGTTAACTTCATCACGCGGGCCACAATCTAGTCTGTTGAGAGAACACTTAGGGCATACACTCGTATACACTGCATAGTGTAGATGTTTGCCCGTGCATGTGATTTGACTAACTTTGACCTTTTCCCTTGGCAAGTGACATGACTAGAGGACTTGGTGGACGATGTTACGGACAGGAGGACCACGGATGCCCCCGGAGCTCTTCCTTCGAAAGCTTCAAGAGATCGACCAATTTTTATGATGTCCCACCACCATCAGGACAAAGTAGTGAACATCGGGGTAGGGATCGATCCCAACAATCCCCGTCTCCTCTCCCCCTCTCCCCATTCGCGTGTCCGTGGGAGATTCTCGACTTAACCTAGGTGCCTCCTAGACTTCGCCTACGACAGCTCCCCCGCATACTACCCAGTTGGCTCACGTTCAACTTGTTAGGGGGAGAGAGTCATCGTCTGGCTAGCCAAGACTGGATTGAGAGATCGCAACGGACATACAAGGCTTGACGGAGCCTCAGGTTCAAGAGCTTTCTCTAGAGGAGAAGGGGGCGTTCTTGAAACATCATTTCCCACGGCATTACTTTAATGAGATGTTCTTCCTCCCCGATCCCCGCCCACCCCCCAATAGGAGATTCGGGGAGGTATGGATGCATGTACGGGCTGTGTATTATCAGACCAACGAGCTCACCAAGTATTCTTTCCACCTTTCGGAGATGATCAAGAAGAAGAACATGGAGCTTCTTAATCGGCAACTGACCATTGATTGTGAGAAGACCTCCGTTTCCTACCTGGAAATCGAGATAGGTAAATCTATCTGTTGTATCATAGTTACTTGCACATTGTTTTTTGCGGTTTCAAATTTTGACTTTCAATCGCGTTATCGTAGCGGAGCTGAAGCAAGCCCACGCGATTCTAAAGACGGAGGCTATGCGTGACCGCGAGACTTTTAACAATAAAGTAAGTCGCTTGATCCTCGATAATATAGCCATTAAGAAGGATAAGGATGAGTGGTCTAAAACATGCGCCGACATGGAAAGGGAGATTGGGAAATTTACTCAGCTCCAGAATGACAATGTTGCTTCGAGGGAGGAGAATGAAAGGTTGCGTGCTGAAAACGCCGAGGTGGTCGAGCTGAGGAGGCAGCTTGAGGAGATGAGGAAGGCGAAGGAGGATACCGAAGCTAGTAACCAGGATATGTTGAGTACGACTGAAGGGTTGAAGACTGAATATACGAGTAAGGTAGAGCGTTTGAGGAGACAGCTGGAGGAAGTAGAATTCCGCATAGGATCATCCTTTGAGGAAAGCATCCAGAACATGTATGTCAAGATTCTGAAATTCCGCAGGCTTACATGGGTCGAAGACTACTCCCGTGAGCTGGCTCGAACTTTGGAGAGGTTGGTCCCATATGAGGCCCATTTGCGTCAAGTGGATGTGAGCACTTTGGATGAGCGCCAGCTTATGATCGACATTCTGACCGTTGAGGAGCGCGAGGAGCTGGAGGAGGGAAGGAGACTGTTGCTGGAGGATGCTAAGAGAGAGAGGTTGGCCAGGCTTACCACGGAGAAGGGGAAGTCTGTCATCGCCGAGAGTGTAACCGTGGCGACCACATTTGCAGAGGGAAGTTCTTACTGTCCCCCAGCCTTCGAGTTTTCTATGGTGAGTGGCCCCGGAGCCTTGGCACAAGCCTCTACTGAGTACAACCCCGACTATCTGGTGTTTGGGGGCACTGGTTTTACCCTACCTGCTGTTACGAGTGCCTTTCGTTCCCTCTCTACACCGTCCCTGACCATAAGTGAATTCCCTTTATCCTTCATCCCTGAGGATGACGTGATTACCGAATTTGTTGACTAAAAAGGTTGTATTTTTGCTGTGTAGCTCCTTCTGGGTCGTCAATGCCGGACCCTACCTCCATGATACCACAGACGACTGAGTCTAGACTAGGGCTTGCGAAGGTGAAGCTTGGAGAGGGCGACAATCGACTTGACACTTTCTCGGGGATTGAGATAACACCTAGCGTGTGTGAAATCCTAAATGAGGGGTAGAAGTTATGGATAGGCAGAGTGCTCCTGCCAGAGGCCCAGTGGAAGCCGACGTGTCTTCGATGGCAGCTATGGTGGAAGCTCAGAAAGCAAAGATTGTGGTCAAGAGTGAAGAAATGGAGGAGAAGCAAGAACATGACGAGGCTGCGAGGAAGGAGGTCCTAATAAAGACTAGGGAGGATGCTGAAAAGAAAGGCGCTAACATGGTCATGAAGAGAAAGGCTGATGAGGAGGCCGAGAAGAAGAGGACCGATGATGAGGCCTAGAAGAAAAGGGAGGATGAGGAAGCACAACAAAGGACTACTGAGCCCCTCGAGAAACCTAAGGCTGATGATGTCATGCCGCACAAGTCCCAGAAACTCGTTGTGCGGAAGGCTGCCAAAGAGGCTAATGAGAGAGATGAGCAGGAAGGCAAGACGGTTCTGGAGGCGAGCGACGCTGTGGTTGGCCTCGCTGCTGAGAGTAACCCCAAGCCTATGTCGCATGCCACCCTCATTGATAATACCGAGGTCTCTAGCGGCGATGAGACGCGTGAGAGGCACCTCTCAGCTTCTGATGAATTGGCAACTTCCCGGAGGGGCCGAGATGGAAAGATCGTGCCTGGAAAGAAGAATCCTGGTGCCAAGGATGAACCGTCGAGCGCTGAATCTGCTAAAAATAACAAGCACAAGAAGAAAAAAACATTATTAGTGTTGGTAACTTAAGTAGACGTTACCATTATTTTGGTAGTGCAGGCCGATAGTTTACGCGAGTATGTCCCTCGATTTTGGTTTTTCAAGACATGATGTGGTTCTCATGTACACCCTGTCATTAGAAAAGAATATGTTAGACACATAGCCTGTTAAATGTGTGAATCAAGTGTTCAGATGTTCTTTTTATGTTTTCTAGCATTCTGTACTTGCATAAGCATACTTATCGTTGTTCATCGGGTTTAGGCGAGCCGTCGGCGTCGTTTATTCACCGAGGAGGTAAGCCCGGATCATCAGCTCGTAAGGTCCGATTGTAGCCATGGGCTACTCTAATCCTTGAGAGCTAAGGGGGAAGAAACGATTTAAGGTCAGACTTGGTGTTGCGCTAAGATTCGACTGGCAACCGCAATCAGCGAAGAGAGACTGTCTTCACTCCTAGTCGGCCGCTGGGTGGCGGTGCCAAGTCGCCTGGACTTGGACGCAGAATGATTTATCCTCCGCCTCGGCACGGGACCGAGGTTCGAGTTAGCGGCTGTTTATACTTGGTCGTGCCGTGGGCCGGTGATTCGAGTAGCATTGCCGGCTCCCGTACTTGGGGTGTCGGACGTAGCCAAGTGCGTTAGCCTCGATGTTGGCTTGAGGTTGGGGCAGCGTCACCGGCTCCTGTCCTCGAGCTGCCGATACCACGATCGCGTGTTTGATTTATGTTGGTTGCCAGAACTAACAGTACACATCACGTGAGAAGTAAACAACAAGGAGATAGGAAACTGAACATCATTTCTACTAATAACTTTGGCAGTGGTAGCCTTTACATTGCCTTGAATTTGTAGAAAACAAAACATTGCTAGAAAGCATAAATAATCGTAAACTGAGTTATGTAAAGTAGCGGCGGAGATGTTCGTTGTTCCATGCCCTTGGGAGTTCATCTCCGTCGACGGTGGCGAGCTTGAAAGTTCCATCGCTAAGCTTTCGTTGTATAAAGTTTGGGCCTTCCCAATGAGCTGCGAGGCCTGTTGGCGGGGGAAGAACCCGCTTTAGGATGAGGTCGCCGATGTGGAGGTCCTTATGTCGAACCATAGAATTGAAGTATCGAGCTACCCGCTATCGTTAGGCAGTGGCCCTGAGATTGGCCTCATTCCTCTTTTCTTCCAGCAATTCGATTGATCCCAAAAGTAGGTCTTGGTTTGTCCTTGGATGGAAGTAAGTGACCCGATGGTATTGAAGCTTGAGGTCGATGGGAATGACGGCTTCGGATCCGTATGCGAAGGCAAAAGGAGTCTGACCGATTGCTATCTTGTGGGTGGTTCGGTAAGCCCATAGGGCCATAGGAAGCTTGTCTGTCCACATGCCCCAGCCTTTTCCAGACATTTCTTGATGACGGATTTGAGGATCTTATTAACTGCCTCGACTTACCCTTTGGCTTGATGATGAGCCATCGCTGAAAATCTTTTATCAAAGCCATGGTGCTGACAGAAGGCTTTGAACTCGGCGCTCTCAAACTAAGTACCATTGTCGGAGATGATAGCATGAGGAACCCTATAGCGGGTAATGATGTTTCAGACAACAAAGTTGATCATCTTCTTCATGGTAATAGTGGCGAGGGCTTCATCTTCTGCCCACTTGGTGAAATAGTCCACTGCGATGATGACGTATCGTGCCCCGCCTCTAGCCATTGGAAGAGTTCCAATGATGTCGATTCCCCACATGGTGAACGGACATGGTCTGACCATTTGAGACAATTCGATAGGCGAGGCTCTTGGGATCCTAAAGAAGCATTGGCACTTATCGCACTTGCGAGCGTAGTCCGCGGCGTCTTGATCAAGCGTGGGCCAGTAGTATCCATGTCTAAGTATTTTTCTGGCCAGGGTTTGCCCCCAAGTGTGGTCGCCGCATTTGCCTTCATGCACGTTGCTTAGCACTCAGAGGGCATCGCCATGAGCTACGCATCGGAGCAAGGGAATAGAGAAACCACTGCGGTAAATTACTCCATACATAAGTAGGTACTGAGCTGATTGGCGAGTGAGCGCCCGCCTTTCCTTTTAGTACTTTGGTAGGGTCCCGTGCTGTAGGTAGTTCCTGATTAATGTCATCCATGACTCGGGATCGGATTCGGTAACCATGACCATCTCGGTTGGTCCTTACTTATTGCTCGGAGAGCTAAGCATTTCAACTGGGGCGAACCCATTAAGTTGCAGATCTTCGGCGCTTTCCATCTTGGTGAGGGAATTTGCTCTTTCATTTTGCTCTCGGGGAACATGGGTGATGGAAAAATGGTCAAAGTGAGTGAGTAGCTCCTGAACCCAGCCCAGGTATAGGGCGAGTCGTCCCTCTTTCGCTTGATACTCTCCTTGCACCTGACGGACAAAAAACTGAGAGTCGGAGAAGATTTGGACGGTCTCCAGCATGAGTTCGATTGCGATTCTGAGCCCGACGATCAAGGCCTCATATTCTACGTCGTTGTTGGTAACAGGGAAATTCAGTCTTAACGCGTAATAGATCGGGCGTTCTTCAGGAGTGATGAAGATGACTCCGGCCCCGGAGCATTTCCTGTTAGTGGAGCCATCCACAAACAACTTCCATTGTGTACCGGCAGCTTCGCCATTCTCCGTAGGAGTCTCCTCTAGTGGAGTGAATTCCACTATGAAATCCGCGAGAACTTGGCCGAGGATGGCTCGCCGAGTGATGAACATTATCTTGAATTGGATTAGCTCCATACTCCATTTCAGTAGTCGACCAGATGCCTCGGGCCGTTGTAGGAACGGACTAGCGGTCTGTCGGTGAAAACTTTTATGGGGTGAGACTGGAAGAATGATTGGAGCTTTCGAGAGGAAATTAATAAGCAGAATGCCACCTTTTCTAGCTTCGGATACTTCTTTTTGCCCCCGTCAACCGCTTGCTGATATAGTAGATGGGTCGTTGGATGCGATCTTCAAGGCGTATTAGTGCCGAGCTGATTGTCTACGCAGAAATAGCCAGATAAATGTATAAGTCCTCATGGTCTATGGGCTTAGATAGGATAGGTCGCTTTAAGTGGTCCAGAAGTTCTTTGAATGCCGAGACACATTCGGGGTCCACTCGAAGTTGCGTTTCCCTTTTCGAAGTAAGTCGAAGAAAGGAATGCACTTGTAGGTGGCCTTGGGGATGAACCAACTTAAAGAGGCAACCTTTCCGTTCAGACTTTGGACATCCCTAATGCCTTTGGGGATTTGAATGTCCCGAATGGCTTGGATCTTTTCTGCATTCACTTCGATGCCCCGAGAATTGATAATGAAACCTAAGAATTTTCCTGAGGTGACTCCGAAGGAGCATTTCAGGGGATTGAGTTTCTTGTCATACTGGCAGAGGACATCAAACATTTCGGAGAGATGGTGGACGTGGTCGCTTGATATCTTAGATTTTATCAGCATATCGTCCACGTACACCTCCATGGATCTCCCGATTTGATGTTTAAAGAGACGACTGACCATTCTTTGGTAAGTGGCGCCGACATTCTTAAGGCCGAAAGGCATGACACGGTAGCAGTAAAGTATGAGGTCAGTGATAAATGAAGTATGATCCTGGTCACGAAGATTCATGGGGATTTGATTGTAGCCTGAATAGGCAACCATTAAAGATTGTAGCTGGTACCTGGCAGTTGAGTCGACCAGTCTGTCGATGTTCGGGAGCGGGAAGCTATCCTTAGGACATGCCTTATTTAAATCAGAGAAGTCAATGCACGTTCGCCATTTACCGTTGGCTTTCTTGACCAGGACCGGATTGGAGAACTACTCAGGATAGTCAGTTTTTCGCGAATGAAGTTGTTGTTAAGTAAGCGATCTACCTCTTCCTCGAGTGCTTTGGACCTCTCGGGTCCTAAGAAGCGTCGTTTCTGCTTGACCGGAGGCATCGTAGGATCTATGTTTAGAAAGTGACAAGCAACAACGGGATCGATGCCTTTCATGTCAGAGTGAGTCCATGCGAACACATCCAAGTTGGCCTTTAGGAAATCTATAAGATCGCCTTTGATTGCAGGGTAGAGTTGCGATCCCATCTTCAACACCCTTGTCGGGTCGTCGAGGTTTACGGGAACATCCTTTGTGAATTCGACCGGGGTGGCCCTCTCATGTTCGGGCTCTTCGTCCCTTCGGGGGTCGAGATCATCGAAAAGATGGAAGTGGCACCTGAGCCAGGGCCTAGACGCCGCTGATTGCTATGCTGAAATGTTCTTGGCGCAAGAAGGTGTGGGCACGGCTTTGCCCTTTTCCTTGTTGCGCGTGTTCTTCCATTCAATTGCATAACATTCTCTGGCGCTCATTTGGTCACCTTTGACTGTTCCAATCCCATTTTCTATTGGGAATTTCATTATGAGAGACCATGGCGCCATACAAACCCGAAACTCAGTGAGAAAGGGCCCCCCTAGAAAAGCATCGTAGGGGGAATCGATGTCTATAACCACAAAAGTGAGAATCCGGACTCGGCTCCAGTCCCCTTTGCCCAATTCCATAGGTAGCTCAATCATACCTAACGGGGAACTAGCGGCCTCATTGAAGCCCTGGATCGCAGCATGGCATGGCTTTAAATCATTCGTTTCCAATTTCATCTGGTCATAAGCGATTTTGAAGATGATGTTGACCGAGCTGCCTGAGTCATTAATACCTTTTAAACATAAGCGGCACCGATCTGAGCCGTGATAACTAGTGGATTGGTGGTCGAGATATCCATCCCAGTAGAATCCCATTCGCGAAAAAAAGTCCTCCCACATGGTCTTTTGTAGCTTGGCTGGGGCGGATTCACTGAGAGCGGAGCAGGCTTCATAAGTAGCATACTTTATGGAACTCACATACTCCTCCATTTTTCAGAAGCTGTCATGTGTGGGGTAAGGTCCGCCACATATAGTGTTGATCACAATCCCTCGCTTCAGATTAGATGGACCCGGAGCTGCCTTGGCAGTCACTGGAGGAGCCATTGCTGAAGGCTGAGAGTTTGGTTTGGGAGGAAAAGTTTCTTGGACATAGTGTTCGAGTCATTTCTCACGGATACGTTTCTGATTATGTCCCTAAGCAGGCGGCACTCATTGGTGTCATGCCCGTACATGTCGTGGTATCGACAGTACCGCCCGGTGTTCTTCTCGCGGTCAATTGGTTCCTTAACAAGTGGCTTTTTTTTACAGAAAAGTGTTGCATGTTTCCAATTAAATTGTTTCTAAGTCTTCCTTTAATGGGGTATAGGTCTCGAAGGTACGGTAAGGGCCGGGCCTTCCTGTCTCCACAGGGGTTTGTCTGTTGTTTCGGCCACCTGGCCTACCGTTGTTTGGTAATTTCCTGTAGGGACTTGCCCCCTGTTTTGCTTAGGGGGCTCCCCGACTTGCCCTCCTCTAAGGTTGTCATTTGCGGTGTCTTCTTGGGGGTCATTGGGACGACTGGTGGAGGAGAGTCGGTTCCGCCTTGCCTCCTCTTGGCATAAGTACTGATCCGCCTTCTCATAGAAGGCGTCGAGGCTCTTGGGCTGCTTCCGATGGATCCATGCCCCCGAACTCTGAAGTAGGGAGGATACCTTTTGCTAACTGAAAGAGTACAGTGCGAGGATCCGGGTCTTCGACCTCGGCGAGACCTGTGTTGAATCGGGAAAGGTAGATTTTGAGCGACTCGGCAGGCCCTTGATATAGGTTGGACAGAGTGAGGGCATTCTTCGGAGTCGGGAAATGAACTATGAATTGCTTGATTAGTTCTATCGAAAATTGCCTGAAGTTGTTAATGGAATCAAGTGGGAGGCGAGAGAACTAAAGTAAAATGATTCCGGATAGAAAGACCAGGAAGCATTTGCATTTGGCTGGGTCATTACCCCGGCTCGAGTCCATTTTCCATTCATATCGATTTAGGAAGGCACAAGGATCGGTAGTGCCATCGTAGAGTTGCATTTGCGGCATGCTAAAGCGCCGCGGCCATTCGGTCTCATTCACTCTTCTAGTGAAGGGATTACTCCTAATGTGAGCCTCCCATGAGCCATGTGCGCCACCTCACATTTTTCTCATGATCCTTCGTCCGATGTCGGGAAGGTAAGTTGGATGGGGATCCGCCATTGGGATCCATGTGTTTTGACGAGGTTCAGGAATTTTGTTGTGAGGGTGCCTTCTATGATGGACATTTGCATCATCTTCCTCCATGTCCTCGACGTCTATGATTGGGTTTTGGTGTGGATGGTGAGGTGGGACAGGGTGATGTGGTTCATGTTATGGAGGAATGCGGGTCGTTGGAATAGCGAGCCCATCATCCTGATTATCCGTTGTCGGGTTGTGTCGAGGAAGAGGTCGGTTTGTAGGACCTGGTCCGTCGTTGATAATCAAGCGAAAGCAGTCTCGGTGTTGTGCCCCCTTGCTATATGTGACCGTAGTTCGGTCGGCGTTGTCATTGGCGTCGCCATTGCCATTATCGTTGTCGAGGGCATTGGTATGAGTGGCTGCATTGTTAATGAGGCTAAAACTCTCCTTTGATGTGGGCCCCTCGACTCGGAAGAGGAGGTTTCCGAAGCAGTTGGTTGAGGTCGAGCGTTGTTGCGAGCTAGTTGAAGTCGAGTGACAACGCATTGACTTTCTTGAAGTTGTCTCATAAGGTCAATGTTATTCCTTAACGCTTGATTAAGCTCGACTACTATGTTCTCATATTTTTCATTAAGCGTGCGGATTTGAGCTTGCGTTGTAGGTGCTTCCGAGCCCATAACAGGAGGGACGCCTTCATTAGCGGCCTTGATGTCCGTGGGTTGAGGTTGTTGGGATGTCCCGGCCTCAGTTGCGGCTGAAGAGCCGACCATCGCATTCTTTGGTCGCTTTGCCATTGTGAGCGGACTCGGCGGTTGGTTAAGCAAGGGACCTCAAGCTCGTCGAAGGTGGAGATGACAGTGTGCGATAAAGGCGTGAAATCCGAGTGTTCTTAGTGAAAGCACCAAATGTTGACGACAAAAAATGTCAAAAACACCAAAGATTCCTATTAATAGGAATTATTATTATGGTCGTAAGACTAAGTAGAAGAAAGCAATAAATGACACAAAGGATTTATAGTGGTTCAGCCTCGGTAGAGGCCTACATCCACTTTGAAAAGGCATTGGAATACTATTAATCACTCAAGAATTACAAAGTAGAGCCACGCTCATTAAAATCACTTTCATAATTTCCATGTGCTAAGTATTTGGGAAAAAGAATGTTTAATTCTCCTTCTTCCTCAAATAGGAGATGCCAACAATGAGGCTCATGAAGCTCTAGGAAGGTCCCAAGTGAAGAAAATCCAACTTCCTTGAAGCGTGAGGCCATGGGATATTTATAGGAGCGGGGGTAGGTAGGAATAGGTAGGAGTAGGTGAGAAAGGCGGACCACGTGTAGATTTTCACACATGTCACCTGCACTAGCAAAAATTTCGCACCCGGAGTTGGGTGCGAAAATTTGCACCCGCATGGTGTGAAAATTCTCGCCCGTGGGGTGCAAAATTTTTCACCTGCTAGGTACGAAATTTTGCACCTGATGGGTGCGAAACTTCGCACCCTGGCTGTGTGCAAAATCCCCTTTTCGGGGTACACGAGGATTGCAGATTCGGGTGTTTTTCAGGACTTACAATTCCTCCCGGATTTGAGACCTCGGCTCAGAAATGGGTCTTGGGTGTTGCGTGGTTATGAGTGGCGTGGTCCCTTCTCGATCCTCTCTTTCGCTCCTAAGTGTCCCTCTCGGTCTTAGCTCCATGCAATGCGTTGAGTTGAGCGTGTCTGATGTGCTCCTGTGAACCGGACCAAAAACCCGGCTAACAGATGACTAGGTCGTGGCCACCATTTCCTGAATCCAAGGTCGATTCGTGACCCTGGTGTGAGAGCCGGTTCACGTGGTAGTACCACAAGCGGGTCGTGGACCTGAACCACGAATAGGTCAGGGAGCTGGATTGCGAGCCATCTTCACGAGTCAAGCCCAAACTGTCGTGAGCCAGGGTGTATTTGCTTTGAACATGTGTACTTGAGCCTTCGTCCATCTTCTCGTGAATGTTTGTTTTCTTGGTGGCTTGATCAAAAAGGTAGCAAACATATATGATAGCTTTAGATACTGGTTAGGCAGTATTATTATCTGGGTAATGCTATATTTTGATTACATTATAATTTATCCATTCCATTGTGAGATGTTTTCTGAGTTCTAATATATTTTATATCTCTGTCTTTTCTGCAGGATGCTAGACAAACCAACACGAGTTTCAATATATTAGAATTTTGAAAAAAAATCGGTCTGTAGGAGTTCGAGTTGTTACAGCTGAATATATTGACTTAGGAAAAGTGGATAAAGACCTACTGCAGAACCAAGGTTTACTATAAAACCAGGTTTTTGGCCTTGTGCATGGTCTGAATCTGCTTGTAGTATGGTTTGCATTCATACAACTACTTGAAGTAACATGAACTTTGATCTATACATACACACTTTTCATTTTGTACTCCCGAATTACTCCACTAGAATCTAGGAAAGTCATATGACCTTTTGAATGTGTGTGTAAATGTGGTGAAATTATATGTAAATATGGATCGTTAAGACAAATGACATAATTAACCCCAAATGACATAAGTTGATGAAGGTGTATCTGCATATAGCATTAAGCTAAAAAGAAGTGAATATACTACTTGTATTTGCAACATTGCATTTGAAGAACATTGCAGAAGGAAATTTCATATATGAATTGATTTTCATTTTTTCTTTTTCTATTAAGGAAGTCGTTTCATTTCCCCTCTCTTCAGAATCGTCGACAATAGTAACGAAAGTACGATTTTATGCAAGAGCCATGCTAATTGCTTTACCAAGAATATACATAGAAAAACTGATTGATACAAACATAAAATAGTAAGTTGTTATGACAGAGTTGCCGAAGCGTGCGAACGAAATGAGAAAATTTTCCAATTTTTTTCCTAAAAAATAACAGATTCATAAACTTTCGACAAAAAAATCCTAAATTAAGGCAACATGAGAGTAAATCCTAAAAAGGAATAAAATCATTTTTGAGTAAAAGTCAATGATGAAAATTGAAATTACCTTTAGATCAATGCAGAGGTGATTTAGATTTCTAAGCATTTAGCTCCTAAGTATTGGATTAATTTTGGACCGACTGTTAATGATAACGCTTAGGGTTTCTAGATTTAGGATTTTGATCTGTATGTTGTGCTTTTCGGACATACTGAAGTTTGATTATTTTCGCTAGGTGATGAAGTGAAAGAAGGATATTTTTTTGTTGGAGGAGGTGATGAATAACAGTAGAATGATTTTTTTTATTCTTATACATAGTAAAATTGTTTTTTCCTTTTATTACATAGCGTTAACTTCATGGTGTTATAGGACCTGCATTATATACTATTGAAAGGAGAATAGACAGGAACGGTAAGTATTTATACAATTTTATGTCCTTATTTTTCTAGTGCATTTAGATGTGAATATTTGCTTTGAATTTTACTTGATTTGGGATTAATTTGGGTATGGACTAGCTAAAGAGGTATGCAGCTATAGTGAATTGCTTGAAGCTTGAGGTGACAATCAAAAATGTGGAAGGGTGTGCAATTTTTGTATGTTGCCTTCCAAGGGATGTGGTACTGGTCGACCTTCTATATTCACTTAATATTCCGCAGGAAGGTATGTCATTTGTGACAGTCGATAGTGAATATTCTGTTGTTTTTGACAAGGTCAAGGATTGCCGCTGCAAAGGGAGTTTGAGTTTTAGATTGATTTGGTGAATGAACCAAAACCTATAGCTGTTCCCTTTAGGCATATGGTACCAAGATAACAACTATAGTTGGAGGCGCAAGCTAATGATCTCCTAAGAAAGGGAATCGTTCGGAGGAGTGTATCCAAATAGGGTACACCAGTTTTATTCACAACCAAGGCTAATGGTTCTTTGAGATTGTGTATTGACTACTGTGAGATGTATAGGGTGACTTAAAAGAAGAAATGTCCTCTTCCACTAACTAATGACTTATTTGATCAACTTCATGATGATAAGGTATTTTTCTGGATGGATATGGCTGTGGGATTTCACCATATGAGAGTGAAAAACGATGGTATGCCGATGACTTATTTTAGGACACCATCAAGATAATATACCCTACACTAATCTTTTTGTTTGTCCTCAAATAAACTAAACTAAGATAAATACACTTGCATAGGAAGTAAGATTGCATTGAGCATATGCAACAAGCGTTAGATCATTGGTTGTCCCAAGTAAGATGAGTGTTGTCTCGTGAGGGTTTTTCTCCTATGCTACCCATTAAATCCATATGCAAAATAGGAAAACAAAATCTAAGTGCAAGGTATTTACAAGTATATAAATGTAACTTTTTATTTCCAAAATGCAAATTCACTTTTAATTGGCATGTAAAATTAAAATACAAGTTTTGATCATTATCGGGAAAATATGGTTTATACAAGTCAAAATTTCAAACAAAAATTATGTTTTTTTATATTTTGATTCTAATTTGGCTAGTTGTTCAATTTGAATCATAGTACAAATATAAAATAGATTCTTTAATTGTTTGTCAAAGTTTGTGCAATGGTATCCTTATTTCTTTTTGTGTAACAAGTTAAATATATAGAGTTAAAATGATACTTTGGTTTCAGTTTTCTTATTCTCTTTTATTATTATTTTACAATTTTTTTTGATATTAACATTGTATATATCCGCCAAATGTAATGACCCACCTTTGTGACCATCGAGAGTTGACAATAATTATGACCACTGTAATTTATTGTCGAACATCCAATCGTCGTAAATGTAGGTTGTTATGGTAAAAAGAAAAGGGAAAAGGAATTGAAGAAACACAGAATCCCACAGTGGAAACAACAACATAAAGTAATAATACTGATAAATGAACTGTAACTCCAAGATACAAAGTATACCAGAGTTAAAACAAATCCTATCAGCTAGACTATTATAAAATTTGGACATTACAAATGCTGATAGGTAAAATAAAATACAATTGGAATAAAAATGTGATATGTAAACTTCCAACTCTACTCTATGAGCTCCATATCCAATTGAAGACAACTTGGAAACAAGCTCTTTCTGACCCAGGCATTATTATAAAATAACACATGGATCAGCCTTTAATAACAACACGAGAAAAAATCTTGTAAAATGAAACATACAATAATTCTGTAAGACCGCACCGCTAGTTGCGGAATGGGTTTTTAGATCATAAGATAACATAAATGAATAAGCATCTATAAAATGTAAATAATCGAACAACAACACATGGAGAAGAGCATACATCACTTCTCGATGGAACAAAGAAATGTTGGATCTATATTAACCCTAGAGGGGGTGAATAGAGTTTATTGGATATTTAAACAATCTCAGAATAATAATAAAATGCAGTAAAAGAAAATCACACATGGAAGTTACCCAGTTTTGGCAAACCCTACCTACTGCTGCATTCGTAAGATTTTTACTAGGTATTAAAAGCAGATCCTTCTTACAAACCCCTGTAAACTCGCAATCCCTACTTCTGCCCTAATCCTACACTCAAAATCCTAGACTGGTCTTTATACCCAAGATTGGATTTTCCCTAGATTACAAAGCAGTAACATGTAAATCCTAGTTTGGAAATAAAGCAGTAGACCTATAGATTGTTTTCAAAATTTAAAAACAAAAAAGAAACAATAAAAGCGTAGAATACAAATCTTTTAAATAAAAAAGAAGGGTCCTTTTATTTCTTTATTTCTTTGATAAGCTCGGCCGTCCCTTTCTTTATTTCATTTGCTCCTCTAAAATTGTCGGCTAGGGTTTTAGATGTTCCTCCAAATTGTCGAGAATTGAAGGACTCGATTTTAGATGAACTTGGATCTTGATTGCAGAAGATACTTTGTGATCCCTAAATTCCCAATCGCTCTGTTGAAAAATAAAGTAAACAATATGAAATTTTTCTTGCTCGAATATTTGTGCTTGAATTGTTTTCGATTGGGATGCCATTGCCAGTGATGAGAATGGTGTGTTTATAATATCTAATAGAAACTAATATCTGATTTCAAAAATTGACTTGCTTGGTTTGGTATTTAGAAATTTTGGGAAGCTTTTATTTGATTTTCTGACCCTTTGAAATTGATTTGAATGTATTTGGAAACAAATTACAATATGAATTTATTTGTTTCCAGAAAATGTTTTCTTTAAATACGTTAAAACAAATATGCATGATTTATGAGATGAATTCATATTTTTATTTGGTCTTTTATGAATTTGGTCGATTTATTCCCTTTGTGAAAATTGATTGTTTGCTCAAACAATATTTGCACTATAATTTGCCAATGCAATCTTTCCTGAAATCGACTGATTATCTATCTTTTGAGAATATTGTCTGTGATAATATATTTCCATTTTTTTTGCATCTACCAGTAATGCAAACAAACACTTTCATTCCATTATGAAAATAGAAAGTCCATGCCGTTAAAAGTTTCTTTGCATATGAGAAGAAATTATCCAGAGAAAACATCATATTTACACATAATATTTGTTGAGCTGAAACATTATTTCTCTTGTTCACATTGTTTTACAACAATTTCTTTGTTATCTCTCACTGCTTGGTGTGCACAACCATGAATTTGTGCTCTTGCACAGTCTTGCATGAATGTGCACTTACACATGCACTAGAAATTCTATACTGTCTTGAATTGTGGAAGGATTTCATTGAATAGTTTCTTGCAACTATGATTTTAACTCCATTTTTTGATCATGTGTGGTTTGTCTTGATGTACTCCCTGTATTACTGGTCATATGTCTGGGCTGACTTGAGTTTGCACCATTGTTTGACAAATGCAAGCATATATGTGTTCCTGTCCATTAACATAGGATGAGTGAACCACTGCATTGTTGTTGCTGAGCCTTCAAACCAACCTGTTTCAAGTTCGAACCATCTTGCCTGTGGGTTTGAGCATCTATGTACACAAGCTCTATCTTGTGTGTACATGTTTTTGTGATCATTTGTGTTGACTTGTTGCATTGTATTTGTAGGACTAGATCATGCTGCTATATGTACACTACTGTGTGTATTGTTGCCTCGAGCATTCTTTGTTTGCTGAACCACTGTATTTGCCTATGCATGCTCATAATTGTTGAAGTTTCCCCTTGTGTTGTGCATGAGCACTTAACCCATGCACCATGCATGTGTGTCGGGCTTCACCTGAACACAACTCGCTTGATACATTTGTCCCTTGCTGATTGTATTGTTCCTACACAAATATGTGTACATACATATGTATGTGTATATATGTATTGTGCACGTGCAGTATATATGTGTGTGTGAGAGAGAGAGAGACAGAGAGAGAGAGAGAGTACTACAACGATGTCTACCTTGTGGTATTTACAATGTATCACTATGAATATCACAAGCTGTCTAGACATAGATGAATGTCCGTAAACATAAATCAAACAAGTCAGAAGTATGATGAGAAACACACCAGAAAATCTGAGGCAAAAAGAAAAATTAAAACAAATTTATATTTTCTCAAACTTATATTTTTTTTCGTTCCAGTCTACTTGCGTGTTTGTTGCTGTGACAGGTTTCCAAATGATGGGACAAGATCAGATTGGGGATGAAGATACAGTAACCGTGAACAGATAGAAGAAACCGAGAGAGAGAGAGAGAGAGAGAGAAATCGTAGTGAGAAACATATGTAAAAACGGAATGCAATGCTTGGGTGTATATATGAGAGTTCAAAAAATAATGTACTATTTTGTTTGTGAAATAAAACTTATTGTTGAATGATAAATATTTATGCGGATATGTTAATTTTGTGTAGAACTATTATCAATAAAAAATAATTTTTATTTCTGTATGATGTGAAAAAATAGAGAACAATACAATTTCAAACATATATGTAAAATAAAATATGCTTGTTATCATCAAACAAAAAGTCACATATTCAACAGTCTCCCTGTTTTGATGGTTGCAAACATACTTAAGATTTTGAATATAGCAAACGTATTTGACTTTGAAATATGAGAACTCCCCCTATATATGTGCTCCCCCTATAACACAACTCCTCATACATCTGAAAGAAGACTTAATAAATTTAAAAGAAATTTGAGAAATATAGAAATTAATTAAATGCTTAGCATTAATGGAAAAAGAAATTCTACAGATGTCTGAATATTCATCAAAATCTCAACTCTTCTCCCCATTTTGCTATCATCAAAAGATGAACAGAACTGAAAGTTTCCAAAGGATATGGACTATAAATATAAATTCAAATCAATTGATAGAATCAAATACCGCAAATCCTAAAAAAATCATAATAACCCATAAGATAGAAACACATTCCGCAATATAGAGGGTGGACTAGGGGAATTGTTATCACATACCAGGGAGGATTTCACATATATTATTATTTACTTTTCCTTCCCTAATACAATTTTTTTATTTTATTTCAAGAGCACACTAACCGCGCATAACTAGGTCTTGGATTTTTAAATGGGATTAGTTGCAACATGAAAAAAAAGTAATCTAATAACCATACATGACCAAATCTTGGATTTTTAAATGAGGTTAGAGAAACACTTATTATTATTATTATTATACACAAAATCCCCTTAATATATAAAACTATAATGGATGATAGAAGGATGTTAGAAATAGAGATAGATGTGGAATAAATACCTAAATTACTCATATTATGAAATATGTTAAATCAAATTAGGATTATCGAGAATCTTTCAACTATCTCATATTCTGAAATATAATAAGTCACAACTTTATCACAAATGTCCAAAAGAAATTGTTCTTTTCTCAATGATTTCAAAGAATGGTTAGATTTGTCAGAAAATGAAATTGATAACAAAACACCCAAGAAATTTTTTAACCAAAAACGCAGAGAGATTAATCAATTTCTATAATCCTCAAATCCAATCGTAATTTGGAAAATCTGTCTTCAGGAAGGGATTTAGTAAAAATATCAGCAAGTTGATATTGAGTTGGAATAAATTTGATACAAATGTCCTCACTAGAAATATGATCTGTGATAACCCCTAACTTCCGCATAACGAAAGCAAGGATGATCATTGGAACACAACATAAATATGGCAATACATAACACAGATAACAACATAAATATAAGAAAACTACATCATAACAACATCATAGCAGCGGAAATAGATGTCATCAAAATATAGAATCCCACAGTCACAGAAGTTCTAATTATTACATCAGAGCCAAATAGAATGTAACGTGAATCAAAATTCCAAAGTACAGGATTAAAACTGGATGAGTCTAAATGTCTCCAGAACTCAGTAAATATCTAAAGGAAAATAAAATGAAGAAAAAGAAAGATAACAAGTCTTCATCCTCCAAGTCACCTCCACAATAGAAATCTTCAATCAAGAACTCCAAGCAAGCTAAATAGGAACCTGTCTATTGGCTGCCCGTGTAGAGAGAGGACACCCGAGTTTGCAAAGTGAAACAAACACAAGTCAGTCATGGGACTGGTATGAGAAATCTATACTAACTACTGGATATGACAAATCTAAGGACCACGCCACTTTCGTGGAACGGGTTTACTCCAATAGATTGTCCGTGCATATATTTATTAAATAAAAAGAATAACGCAATGCTTTTGTAAAAATGAAATCATTATAAGACTCAGGTCCTATCACACAATGCAACGCACACCAGAGGATAGAGTTTTACCTTATAATGATCAAAAATGCAGAGTACGAGTCAAATACTATTTTAATATTATAAGTGTGTAATATGATTTAAAATACTTCAAAATAAATATATTAATCCTAGACGGCATAGTACCCCATCCTACTATGTCGCCATAATAAGTATACAATCAAGTCTGTTATCTCGTATTGAAAAGTTGGGTTTCCATACTGAGTCAAGGCTAGGAGCGAGATCCTTACCGATTCGAGACACTCTAGCAATGCCCAGGATTGGTACTCTGTCCAACCCTTGGATAGCTGCAGGGCCGGTCCACACTTACTTTTGTGGATTAGTTATGCCTGAACACACGCCTCCCGATCCTAACGGACCTTTAAAATTGGCCAGTAGCGACCAATATATCGAGGTACCTCAAATCCAACAACCACTTAGTAAATACCAGTGCTGGTAGGTCACTGACACCACTTTTAGCTAGAAAGAGACGTGCACACTCCCTGCGTTCCCTTGCTCCGTTTTAGACTTCCCGGGGTGTGAGGCTCGCGAAGTAACGTAAACACAAAGCTATGTCCATACCGGACCATGCTTTGATCATCCTACAAGACTCTGCTTTGCAACAATAAGCCTTGTTCGAGTGCAACTTGGCATGTTACATCGACAACTCTTATCACGCAATCGATGATTATTTAACATATAAAGGGGTGTTAAGCAAGCGGATAAATCCTCCGCCACCAATAATTTATACATTAAATAAAAACCAATTTTATTACATGAAATAAATTTCGACGTCAGGCATGCGATCCATTTACAAGTCCGTCCTGGGTCTGAACGAAACCGGAGTTGTCTTATTTCGTGGGAAATAAAGACACTCGCAAATCCGAACCATCAACAAGAACGTCCGGACGATCACCACCATCGACCCATCAAGGTAGCTACTCCCATTAAGGCCAACAATAGCAATACAACCATCCGCCTTGAAGATCGTCGGTCTTCAACCGTCGTCTTCAACTCTTCAATTTAATGTCGCCGTATAATTATTTGAAATGAGATTAAACTCGGTTTTTCAAATAATTCTCGTAGTTGTATAAATTACAAAACCAATTTATATCGCTAGAGATACTTTATAACGATTTCCACTATTTTTGTTTTAATCAAGAATAGTCTTATTTCACTTAACGACGCTTCAGGTCAATAGAAGGCAGTGGCACTATTTCCCCAAATGTTGATTTACACCTAACTCAAATCTGACCGTTGGATTTTGACAAAATTTATACCGTTGAAAAGGTTTTCCCAAGACGGTCCTGACGTGTCCGGCTTTGGAAAAATCCGACGGTTGGATCTTTCTGTAAGATCGTTTAAAGTTATGTTTTCGAAACGCGAACTACCGTGCGCGATTTGTTTTAATTTAATCAATATTTATATTTATAAATAAATATAAATCCATTTGGTGATTTACACAAATCAGTCAATACAAACAAGCCAGTGCAATCAATCATAACATGATTCTGTCTATGGGTTTTATCTTCTCTTTTATCATATGTAGATTTTGATAAAAATGACATCCTCAGTTCAAATCCATTTTCTAGTGTAAATAAAAACAATTCACATACTTTGTTCTATTTCTTTTACACAGAAAATGTGAATAAAGTAGTTAACATAAATAAAACAATTCTCGTATTCTTTTTCTTTTCATTTATATGCAAAGAAAATTGTATATACATGACTCTCATGTTTTTATTCTTTATTTACAATAGAATTTATAAATAAAAGATTCTAATGTTTTTGTTCTTTTCCTTGTACATCAGAAAATGTAAATAAAACAACAATTCACAAATTTTGTTCTTTTTCTTTTACATAGAAAATGTAAATAAAATGATTAACCATATTTTGCTCTTTTTCTTTCTTTACAAAGAAAATGAAAATAAAGTGATTAACATGTTTTTCTCTTTCTCTTTACAAAAGGGATGCAAATGAAATCAATTCACACATTAGGTTCTCTTTTGTTTTACATATAAAATGTAACAAAATGATTTACCTATTTTTGTTCTCTTTGGCTTACATATATAATGTGAACAAAATGATTTACACATTCTTGTTCCCTTTGCTTTACATATAAAATGTATACATAATGACTTACATATTTTGCACATTTTGCTTAACATAGAAAATGCAAATGAAACAATTTATGCATTTCGTTCTCTTTTTGCTTTACATTAGGAAATGTAAATAAAAAAAATATTCACATACTTTTGTTTTTCTCTTCTTTTACATTAGAAGTTACAAATAAAAACTCTTTACAAATTTTTTTTTTTTTTTTTTTTGAACTTGCAAATAAAATGATTTCAATGTTTTGTTCTTCTTCTCTTTAAATTGAAATTGCAAACAAAAAGATTTCAATGTTTTGTTCTTTTTTCTTTACATTGAAATTGCAAACAAAAAGATTTCAATGTTTTGTTCTTTTTTTCTTTACATTGAAATTGCAAACAAAAAGATTTCAATGTTTTGTTCTTTTTTCTTTACATTGAAATTGCAAAAAAAAAGATTTTTATTTCCTATTTATGTAGATCTACCAAATTCTCATCGCAAAATGAATATTGATTTGGTTATATAAAGCGATTCAATAGGAACTCAATCTACAATAATCATGTTCTCATACGCACAACAAACAATATAATGATTCGTACATCCAACGGAAAAGCATCACAACACATTCATACAAAACCAGATCTAAACGAATATTGTAAAAATAAATAAATAAATTAATCAACTAATTAAATTTAAATTCAAGAGATCTCACAGTCGTTGTGAACTTTTCCCAAAATTCAAAGTGTTCTGAATCAACTCCAGTCGGTTTAGATGCGTAGATCTCAGTCACACTATTACAACGTCGCTGAAATCATCGAATTTCAATTAAGAGTGAATTAGATATGATCAAAACAAATTATAAAATAAATTAAATTATTTAATTTATTGGTTGATTAGGTAATTACCCTTCTTCTTCCCCAAATAGAATCGGCCGTAGCTTATGAGAATGGAGAGGAGAAGATGGTGGCTCCAGAGAAGATCTAACTTTATGAGAATGGAGAGGAGAAGATGCTCTTTTATTTGGTATAAGAGTTAGGATTTAATTTGAAGAGAAGAGGGAGATAGGGGCACAAGAATTTTCGGCCATGATGGAGTATAGGGGCGACGGCTACAAATTGAAGAAGATGGATAATGATTTAGTTAGGTTTCTCCACTTTTTTATATTATGTAATTGTTGATTTTTCAAAAAAAAAAAAAAAACCAATTGATCTCCTAAAACATTCAGAATCCGGTCCAACAAAAAGCTACCCTGCACAATAACCCCCATTCCGGATCCGTCTAGCCATGTCTCGCAGGCCCAAAAGGTCATCTTGACCCCCAATTTTCGAAATTAAGAATAAATCCTTTTATATTTTTAATTCTGACATAATCAAAAATCCGCCAGAGCCACATACGGGCTCTGAAAAATCCCAAAAAAATATTTTTGGCTATGTCTTGACGATACGAACCCAACAAAATTATTTTCGTCGAATTCTAAGGCTGTTTGAAAAATGGCCATTTTTAAGTCGTTCAATTTTGACTGTATTGACCCAAACACAGTTTCTTCTGCCACGCTCATATACTGATTCTGAAAATTATGAAAATTGAACCCTAGCAATAATATGACATTCCGGTTCCAACCAAAGTGGTTTCGTCGAAAACGGGGTTCGTTTGCAAAATGTCTATTTTTCCATAATTAAAATGTTATTTAAAAATGGAAATTTCAAGTTCTGACAGATTTTTCTTATAAAATTCTTAAAAATAAAATTTTTAAATTGGGTCTGATTTTCGAGTTGTTACAATCGCCCCCACTTAAAAGATTTTTGTCCTCGAAAAGGAAAAGTAAAGTAGGAACAAAACGGGAAAATGTGAAGTATTGAAAATGTACCTCACACAACCATCAGCCAGAGATATCCATTCTACATGAGGGGTAGGCTTGCTTGATACTCTCCTCTGTTTCCCAGGTGCAGTCTCTAGGGTCTCCACTCCATTGCACCTTCACCAGATTGATTCTTTTATTTCTTAGCTCACGAGTTTCTCTACCCACTATTTTAATGGGTTCCCTTCTCACTTGCAAGGTTGGTGTAATTTCCAAATTCTGCTGTGCAGCTTCCTCCACAACAAGATCTGGATCATGGACATGCCTATGCAGTTGGGATACATGAAAGACATCGTGTACGCCTGGCAGCCAATCAGGCAACTGTAATCTGTAAGCAAGTGTGCCAATCCTTTCAGTAATGGGGAACAGACCAATGAATCTAGGTGCCAGCTTGCCAGTCTTCCCAAATCGTATTACACCACGTAGTGGGGAAACTCTAAGATATACCATATCACCAACATAAAATTGTAAGTCTCTCCTCCTAGTATCAGCATAACTTTTCTATCGGCTTTGGGCAGCTAATAATTTCTTCTTAATAAAATCAATTTTAACTGTTGCCTCTCGAATCATGTCAGGCCCCAGCACTAGACGATCACCGGATTCTACCCAACATGCGAGAGATCTGCAGGGTCTGCCATAAAGAGCTTCAAAAGGCGGCATCCCTATACTTGCTTGGTAACTGTTGTTATAAGAAAACTCGACCAAGTGTAAATGATCCTCCCACGAGCCACCAAAATCTAAAATGCAAGCCCGCAACAGATCTTCTAGGATGCGGTTTACCCTCTCAGTCTGCCCGTCTGTCTGAGGGTGATATGCCGTACTAAAATTTAGCTTGGTTCCCAATTCTTCTTGAAAGGCTTACCAAAATTTGCTAGTGAAAATTGGGTCGCGATCACTGACGATGCTACTAGGGATACCATGCAATCTGACAATCTCTTTCACATACAGCTGCGCCAAACTTCTAGTTGTACGGTTGGATTTGACCGGAATAAAATGAGCAGTTTTTGCAAGACGGTCAACAATCACCCAGATACCGTCATTCCCCTTTCTAGAGCGGGGTAAGCCATCTATGAAGTCCATGGAGACCTGGTCCCATTTCCAACCTGGAATCTCTAGCGGCTGTAATAATCCTGCTAGCTTCTGCTGATCACTCTTTACTAGCTGGCAGGTGGGACATCTAGCAACATACATAGAAATATCCCGGTTCATAGATTTCCACCAAAATGTACGCTTTAGATCCTTGTACATCTTGCTAACCCCGGGATGAACACTGATTTTTGACTTGTGATTCTCATCCATGACTTCCCTTTTTAGCTCTGGGATATCAGGCACACAAATACGCCCTTGCATTCTGAGAATTCCCTTGTCATCAATAGGAAAGCTTGATGCTTCACCTTTTAGAACACGCTCGACAATCTTTTGAACAAATTTGTCATCCCTCTGAAGAGAGGCAATCTTGTTCATCAGAGAAGGAGTGATAATTCCTTGCCAAGCCATTGATGAACTTTTTATTCTTCTGAGTTGCATCCTTCACCAATTCCGGAGCATACCTTGAAAGCTCTTCAAATTTCCTTACATATTCAGAAACCGTCATTCCTCCTTGCTGGAGGTTGGCAAACTCATCATGCAATCTTTCCACTTCATGAGGTGGGACATACTTGGCATTAAATAACTCCTTGAATTTGGCCCATGTAACTTCAGCTTCCACAACTCCTATCATACTGAGCTCCCACCAAATTTGGGCCTGTCCTTGCAAACCATACCGCCATGAATCGCTTGCGGTGATCCTCTAGCTCCAAACCATCCAGAATCCTCTCCATAGTCTTTAACCAAGCTTGGGCCTCCGTAACAGAATCATGGCCCGTGAAATGGACTCCCCCCAAATTATTTATTTTCTTCTTAACTTTATCCAGATCGAAGGCAGGTGGAGGTGGTGGTCGTACTTCCTCCTCTCTATCTGGTTGGTTGGGGGCCACTGAAGCGGTATTTTCCCTCACTCTAGCTGCTCCACCCCTAGCTCTAACTCTGTCTCGAGTTGCCATTTGACTTAGTCTGTATGTTCAAGAAAAAGGTGTCAGACCAAGTGGAATGAAAATTCAAAGGAAAAGGTTGAAAAGATGGAAATGGATAAATGACTGTAAAATATGCGTTAAACTGTCATACTCATTCTAGGACTGAATAATCCCATCTCTAATGAGGCGTATTGCAATAAATATGTTATATTCCAAAACTAAGGTTAAAACCAAAGCTCTGATACCAACTGTGATAACCCCTAACTTCCGCATAACGAAAGCAAGGATGATCATTGGAACACAACATAAATACGACAATACATAACACAGATAACAACATAAATATAAGAAAACTACATCATAACAGCATCATGGCAGCGGAAATAGATGTCATCAAAATATAGAATCCCACAGTCACAGAAGTTCTAATTATTACATCAGAGCCAAATAGAATGTAACGTGAATCAAAATTCCAAAGTACAGGATTAAAACTGGATGAGTCTAAATGTCTCCAGAAATCAGTAAATATCTAAAGGAAAATAAAATGAAGAAAAAGAAAGATAACAAGTCTTCATCCTCCAAGTCACCTCCACAATAGAAATCTTCAATCAAGAACTCCAAGCAAGCTAAATAGGAACCTGTCAAATGGCTGCCCGTGTAGAGAGAGGGCACCCGAGTTTGCAAAGTGAAACAAACACGAGTCAGTCATGGGACTGGTATGAGAAATCTATACTAACTACTGGATATGACAAATCTAAGGACCACGCCACTTTCGTGGAACGGGTTTACTCCAATAGATTGTCTATGCATATATTTATTAAATAAAAAGAATAACGCAATGCTTTTGTAAAAATGAAATCATTATAAGACTCAGGTCCTATCACACAATGCAACGCACACCAGAGGATAGAGTTTTACCTTATAATGATCAAAAATGCAGAGTATGAATCAAATACTATTTTAATATTATAAGTGTGTAATATGATTTAAAATACTTCAAAATAAATATATTAATCCTAGACAGCATAGTACCCCATCCTACTATGTCGCCATAATAAGTATACAATCAAGTCCGTTATCTCGTATTGAAAAGTTGGGTTTCCATACTGAGTCAAGGCTAGGAGCGAGATCCTTACCGATTCGAGACAATCTAGCAATGCCCAGGATTGGTACTCTGTCCAACCCTTGGATAGCTGCAGGGCCGGTCCACACTTACTTTTGTGGATTAGTTATGCCTGAACACACGCCTCCCGATCCTAACAGACCTTTAAAATTGGCCAGTAGCGACCAATATATCGAGGTACCTCAAATCCAACAACCACTTAGTAAATACCAGTGTTGGTAGGTCACTGACACCACTTTTAGCTAGAAAGAGACGTGCGCACTCCCTGCGTTCCCTTGCTCCGTTTTAGACTTCCCGGGGTGTGAGGCTCACGAAGTAACGTATACACCAAGTTGTGTCCATACCGGACCATGCTTTGATCATCCTACAAGACTCTGCTTTGCAACAATAAGCCTTGTTCGAGTGCAACTTGGCATGTCACATCGACAACTCTTATCACGCAATCGATGATTATTTAACATATAAAGGGGTGTTAAGCAAGAGGATAAATCCTCCACCACCAATAATTTATACATTAAATAAAAACCAATTTTATTACATGAAATAAATTTCGACGTCAGGCATGCGATCCATTTACAAGTCCGTCCTGGGTCTGAACGAAACCGGAGTCGTCTTATTTCGTGGGAAATAAAGACATTCGCAAATCCGAACCATCAACAAGAACGTCCGGACGATCACCACCATCGACCCATCAAGGTAGCTACTCCCATTAAGGCCAACAATAGCAATACAACCATCCGCCTTGAAGATCGTCGGTCTTCAACCGTCGTCTTCAACTCTTCAATTTAATGTCGCCGTATAATTATTTGAAATGAGATTAAACTCGGTTTTTCAAATAATTCTCGTAGTTGTATAAATTACAAAACCAATTTATATCGCTAGAGATACTTTATAACAATTTCCCCTATTTTTGTTTTAATCAAGAATAGTCTTATTTCACTTAACGACGCTTCAGGTCAATAGAAGGCCGTGGCGCTGTTTCCCCAAATGTTGATTTACACCTAACTCAAATCTGACTGTTGGATTTTGACAAAATTTATACCGTTGAAAAGGTTTTCCCAAGACGGTCCTGACGTGTCCAGCTTTGGAAAAATCCGACGGTTGGATCTTTCTGTAAGATCGTTTAAAGTTATGTTTTCGAAACGCGAACTACCGTGCGCGATTTGTTTTAATTTAATCAATATTTATATTTATAAATAAATATAAATCCATTTGGTGATTTACACAAATCAGTCAATACAAACAAGCCAGTGCAATCAATCATAACATGATTCTGTCTATGGGTTTTATCTTCTCTTTTATCATATGTAGATTTTGATAAAAATGACATCCTCAGTTCAAATCCATTTTCTAGTGTAAATAAAAACAATTCACATACTTTGTTCTTTTTCTTTTACACAGAAAATGTGAATAAAGTAGTTAACATAAATAAAACAATTCTCGTATTCTTTTTCTTTTCATTTATATGCAAAGAAAATTGTATATACATGACTCTCATGTTTTTATTCTTTATTTACAATAGAATTTATAAATAAAAGATTCTAATGTTTTTGTTCTTTTCCTTGTACATCAGAAAATGTAAATAAAACAACAATTCACAAATTTTGTTCTTTTTCTTTTACATAGAAAATGTAAATAAAATGATTAACCATATTTTGCTCTTTTTCTTTCTTTACAAAGAAAATGAAAATAAAGTGATTAACATGTTTTTCTCTTTCTCTTTACAAAAGGGATGCAAATGAAATCAATTCACACATTAGGTTCTCTTTTTTTTTACATATAAAATGTAACAAAATGATTTACCTATTTTTGTTCTCTTTGGCTTACATATATAATGTGAACAAAATGATTTACACATTCTTGTTCCCTTTGCTTTACATATAAAATGTATACATAATGACTTACATATTTTGCACATTTTGCTTAACATAGAAAATGCAAATGAAACAATTTATGCATTTCATTCTCTTTTTTCTTTACATTAGGAAATGTAAATAAAAAAATATTCACATACTTTTGTTTTTCTCTTCTTTTACATTAGAAGTTATAAATAAAGACTCTTCACAAATTTTGTTGTTGTTTTTTTTTTTTAAACTTGCAAATAAAATGATTTCAATGTTTTGTTCTTCTTCTCTTTACATTGAAATTGCAAACAAAAAGATTTCAATGTTTTGTTCTTTTTTCTTTACATTGAAATTGCAAACAAAAAGATTTCAATGTTTTGTTTTTTTTTTCTTTACATTGAAATTGCAAACAAAAAGATTTCAATGTTTTGTTCTTTTTTCTTTACATTGAAATTGCAAACAAAAAGATTTTTATTTCCTATTTATGTAGATCTACCAAATTCTCATCGCAAAATGAATATTGAATTGGTTATATAAAGCGATTCAATAGGAACTCAATCTACAATAATCATGTTCTCATACGCACAACAAACAATATAATGATTCGTACATCCAACGGAAAAGCATCACAACACATTCATACAAAACCAGATCTAAACGAATATTGTAAAAATAAATAAATTAATCAACTAATTAAATTTAAATTCAAGAGATCTCACAGTCGTTGTGAACTTTTCCCAAAATTCAAAGTGTTCTGAATCAACTCCAGTCGGTTTAGATGCGTAGATCTCAGTCACACTATTACAACGTCGCTGAAATCATCGAATTTCAATTAAGAATGAATTAGATATGATCAAAACAAATTATAAAATAAATTAAATTATTTAATTTATTGGTTAATTGGGTAATTACCCTTCTTCTTCCCCAAATAGAATCGGCCGTAGCTTATGAGAATGGAGAGGAGAAGATGGTGGCTCCAGAGAAGATCTAACTTTATGAGAATGGAGAGGAGAAGATGCTCTTTTATTTGGTATAAGAGTTAGGATTTAATTTGAAGAGAAGAGGGAGATAGGAGCACAAGAATTTTCGGCCATGATGGAGTATAGGGGCAGCGGCTACAAATTGAAGAAGATGGATAATGATTTAGTTAGGGTTCTCCTCTTTTTTATATTATGTAATTGTTGATTTTTCAAAAAAAAAAAACCAATTCTCCTAAAACATTTAGAATCTGGTCCAACAAAAAGCTACCCTACCCAATAACCCCCATTCCGGATCCGTCTAGCCATGTCTCGCAGGCCCAAAATGTCATCTTGACCCCCAATTTAAAAATAAATCCATTATATTTTTAATTCTGACATAATCAAAAATCCGCCGGAGCCACATACGGGCTCTGAAAAATCCCAAAAATATATTTTTGGCTATGTCTTGACGATACGAACCCAACAAAATTATTTTCGTCGAATTCTGAGGCTGTTTGAAAAAGGGCCATTTTTAAGTCGTTCAATTTTGACTGTATTGACCCAAACACAGTTTCTTCTGCCACGCTCATATACTGATTCTGAAATTATGAAAATTGAACCCTAGCAATAATATGACATTCCGGTTCCAACCAAAGTGGTTTCGTCGAAAACGGGGTTCGTTTGCAAAATGTCTATTTTTCCATAATTAAAATGTTATTTAAAAATGGAAATTTCAAGTTCTGGCAGATTTTTCTTATAAAATTCTTAAAAATAAAATTTTTAAATTGGGTCTGATTTTCGGGTTGTTACATGATCTCTAATGAAATGGTGTCTCACATCAATGTGTTTTGTGCACGAATGATGTACATGATTATTTGATAAATCTATTGTACTCTTACTATCACATTTCAAAGGAACTTGTTTATAAATTACTCCAAAATCAGAGAGGTTTTGCATCATCCACAAAATTTGTGCACAACAACTTCCTAAGGCATTATTTTCCACTTCAGTGATGGATAAAGTAGCACAATTTTGTTTATGACTTGACCAAGAAACAAGAGAATGTCCTAACATGAAATAATTTCCACTAGTGCTCTTACTATCAGTGAGTGAGCCAGCATAACCAGCATCAGAAAAACCAACTAAATCAAAATTATCACAAGAGGGATACCACAAGCCAAGTTTTTGTGTGTGCAACAAATATCTCAACATTCGTATTGTGGCTTTTAAATGAGATTCTTTCGGATTAGACAGAAGATAAGCACATAAACAAACAGAAAACATAATATCGGGTCTAGAAGCAGAAGATAGAGAAGTGAACCGATTATACCGCGATATTTTTTATGAACAACAACAACAACTTTTTCTTCTTTGTCAAGTTTAGTTATTGGGCTGATTGGTGTTTTCATTGGTTTTGCATGTTCAACTCGAAATTTATTTAGCAACTCCATCACATACTTCGTTTGAGAAATGAAAATCCCTTTGCTACTTTGTTTGATTTGAAACCCAAGAAAGTACTTCAGTTCGCGAACCAAGCTCATCTCAAATTTGTCCTGCATAATTTTTTTCAAATTTCTCACACAAAATATCATTAGTAGCACCATAAATGATATCGTTAACATATATCTGAACAATCAAGAGATGATTACCATCATGCAATAGAAACAAACTAGTGTGAGCACATTCCTTTTTAAAACCATTTTCCAAAAGATATGTACAGAGACAGTCATACCAAGCTCGAGGAGCTTGATTAAGAACATATAATGCTTTTTCCAGTTTGTATACATAATTTGGAAATTTAGGACAGCCAAACCTAAGGGTTATTCAACAAAAAATTCTTCTTTCAGCTCTCCATTCAAAAAGGCAGTCTTAACATTCATTTGATTAAGTTTAAAACCTTTAAAGCATGCAAAACTTAGCAAAATTCTAATTGCTTCAAACCTAGCAACTGGCGAAAATGTTTCATTAAAATCAATGCCTTCAGTTTGATTGCATCCTTTTGTGACCAACCTGACTTTGTTTCGAATTACATTGTTCATCAAGTTTTTTTGGATACCCATTTCATTCCAACAATTGGATAGTCCCTTGGCCTAGGAACCAGTTTTCAGACCTTATTCCTCTCAAACTGGTTGAGTTCAGCTTGCATAACTAAAACCCAACACTCATCATTAAGAGAAACATCATAAGAGTTCGGTTCAAATTCAGAAATAAAAGCATTATGATTACAAAAAGCGCAGACATTCTTATTGATAGAGGGACGTTGTGAACACCAGTAATTGGATTTCCAATTACCAAATTTGGAGGGTGATTAGGTTTGAACTTCAACTTCTCAGCTTCAAATATTGCTTGACTTCATCACTGCCAGCTTGAACTTCATTGCTTTCCTTATCACCTTCTTGAACAACACCTTCATCTATTTCTTTTCCACAAGCTATCTCCAAGTCCGATTCATCATAGTTCACATTAATGGTTTCAACAATTGTTCTTGATTGCTTATTGAAAATTCTATTAGCTTTGCTCCTTCAGGAATAACCCATGAAAATTTCGTCATCATCTTTTGATTCAAATTTTCCAAATTGATCTACTGTATTAAGAATATAACACTAACATCCAAAAATTATGAAATATGAGACGTTAGGCTTTTTATCAGACCATAATTCATATGACATTTTATTAAGTATTGGTCTAATCATAACGCTATTCATTACATAGCAAGCAGTATTAACTGCCTCCACCCAGAAAGTCTAAGGCAATTTATACTCACTCAACATGGATCTTGCCCGTTCTTATAGTATACGATTTTTCCTTTTGACCACCCCATTTTGTTGAGGTGTTCAAGGAGCGGAAAATTCATGTTTAAAACCATTTTCATCACAAAAAATTTCGAAGTCTAAATTTTCAAATTCACCTCAATGATCATTTCTCAAAATCTTAATTGAATCACCTTTATCATTTGAACTAATTTTGAAAATTTTGAAAAATAGTCAAATGTCAGACATTTTGGCTAGAAAATAAACTCATATGAATTTAGAATAATCATCAACAAGTACATAACAATAATGTTTTCCATTTAAGCTTGCAATATCATTTGGTCCAAACAAATCCATGTGAATTAACTCAAGAACCCGAGAGGTGATAACAATACTTTTAGAGCGAAAAGATGAACGATTAAGATTTCCTAAGGAACAATCTTTACACACTTTAGTGATTTTAAAATTCTGATGTGGTAGACCCTTGACAAGCTCTTTTGATTCCAGTTTTTCCAGAAGGTTCATACTAGCATGTGCTGGTCTCTTATGCCATAGTATTGCCTCTTCATCTATGTCTACCAAACATCTAGAGAGATAAGTCATCAAAAGAAAGTGTATATATATTTCCCTTTCTTTTCCCTGTAAAAACAATGTTGTCGATAGATGTTTCAATGATTTTGCAAATCTCACTATCAAAGACCACATTCATTCATTTGTCGCATAGTTGGCTTATAGAGATGAGAATGTAATGTGAGTTGTCAACATATAAGACATCAGCTAAAGCAAAGGTACTGTTACCTACTTTATCTTTACCAATGATTTTGCATTGGCAACTGCCCCAAGTGTCACATTCCCACCTTTATATTTCCCTAGGCTAAGGAAAAGTCTCTTGTCTCCTACATATATCTAGAGAAACCTAAATACAAATACCATTTTTGTTGCTCCTTAGCCCGCCAATATACCTACACAAAAAGAGATTAAGGTGACCCAGAGAAGCTCTTAGGTCCAAGAGTATCAGTGACTACGGCATTATAAATAAATGAACCTTTTGGATCCTAGATTTGTTTTATCTTTTTATTCATGTTCCAATAGTGATGATAATTGTGAGCCAAGTGCTTAGGAATCCAAACTCGAGTGAATTTTCTAGTTTTGTTCCTGCTCTTACAATTTTCGGAATTATGCACAAGTACCCCACATTTCACACACTTAGGAAAGATGCTTATACCTTTTTAATTATCATTCACATCATTCTGTATCTCTCTAATACCTAGTCCCTTTCTATTGTTAGCAAATAATTGGTTCCCTAACAACATTTTAAATGATGTTTGACCAATAGAAAACTTGTTCAAGATAGTTTCATGATCTTTGACTTTGGTTCTTAGTGTTGTATTTTCAGTCACAAGTGAGGTGCGTCGGTTAATGAAATTCTCTCTTTTAATATCACCATTCTCTTTCATTTTTTTTCTTTTTTAAGATTTTCAATGCTTGAGTGTTGATAGTTCAAGATTCAGATAGTTACAATTTTCACAATCTAGGTTTTGAATATTTAAAACTTTTTCGAGTTCAGATTCTAACATACTACTATT
Source organism: Allium sativum (assembly GCA_030737875.1). Lineage (NCBI taxonomy): Eukaryota > Viridiplantae > Streptophyta > Magnoliopsida > Asparagales > Amaryllidaceae > Allium > Allium sativum. Next base: position 799,756,760 of record CM060912.1, read on the forward strand.
GTGAATAAGCTTTAGATTTTTAGCTTTTAATTTCTCCACTTCTGATACTAGCATATCAATAATTTTAGAAAGATTTTGACACATCAAAATTAAATAATTATAACTATAAACCTCACTCGATTCTTCTCCGCTGTCTTCTGAATCTGATTTTTCCATAAAACACAGATTACTTTCTTCCTCGCTACTGCCTGAGACTTCTTCTCCTTCCTCCTCATCCCAAGTAGTTGCGAAGGCTCTCTTCTTCTTCTTTTTTCTTTTGCTGTGTTGAAGTAGTGGACATTTTGGTTTCAGAAGCCCGGGTTTATGGAAATTGTAGCAAATTGGTTCCTTATTTGAATTGTCGGAGTTTCTCGGTTTGTTGGCTTTTGGTTTGTTCCTTCGAGGTTTGAATTTGCTCCACTTCGTGAGTTGTCTGACGGCCATAAAAGTTGTTTGATGGGATCATCATCGTCGACAATATTAGATAAGGCAATAGACTTCTTCTTTAGAACTGAGTTGTTGTGAACTTCTCATGCCTTTAATTCCATTCCACAAGTCATCATATTCCTTATAAGCTCTTCCATGCTCAGCTTGCCCAAATCCTTTGATTCTTGGATTGTAGTGACATTTGCTTCAAAGTTTTGGCAGAACTCGTAAAATTTTCCTCACAAGTTCTACTTCAGTATATACTTTTCTAAGAGCTCTAGCGTTGTAAAACAGCATAGAGAAACGACCATACATGTCCTTTATACCCTCATCTTTTTTCATAGTGAAATTTTCATATTCATTATTGAATATAGCAAGACGGGATTCTTTTACTTGGGACATTCCTTCATGGGTGACCTCCAAAGTATGGAAGATTTCCTGAGCTGTATTACAATGAGAAATTCTATTAAATTTAGTTTTATCAAGAGAACATATTAAAGCATTCATTGCTTTAGCATTAATAAAGAATAACTTCTTATCATTCGCATCCCACCTATCCTTTGGTTTAGGAGATTCAGCTTCATTAATAATTACAGTGGGGGTTCTATATCCAGTTTCAATAACATCCCAAACATCGTAAAAAACAGAAACTAAATAGATTTTCATCCAAGCTTTCCAGTAAGCATAATCACTACCATTGAACGTAGGAGGCCTAACTATGGATTACCCCTTCGAAAAAGCATTATTCACTGAACTCATGACCCTAGAGTTAAGTTAAACACTGTCTCTGATACCAGTTGTTGGATCTATAATAACCGTATAAGGGGTGAATAGTGTTTATTGGAAGATTAAACAATCACATAATTAAATAATGCGTAAAAAGAAAATAAAACACAGAAGTTACCCAGCTTCGGCAAACCGTACCTACTGCTGCATTCCTAAGATTTTTACTAGGCATTAAAAATAGGTCCTGCTTACAAACCCTTGTAAACTCGCAATCCATGCTCCTATCCTAATCTTACACTCAAAATCCTGGACTGATCTTTATACCCAAGATCATATTTTCCCAAGATTTCAATGCAGTAACCTGTAAATCCTAGTTTGGAAGTAAACTAGTAAACCTATGGATTGTTTTCAAAATTAAATAACAAAACAAATAGGAACAATAAAACCCTAGAACACTAAGCTTTTAAATAAAAAAGATTGTCCCTTTTATTTCTTTATTTCTTTGATAAGTTCGGTCGTCCCTTTCTTTATTTCATTTGCTCTTGTAAATTTGTCAACTAGGGTTTTAGATGTTCCTCCAAATTGTTGAGAATTGAAGGACTTGATTTCAGATGATCTTGGATCTTGATTGTAGAAGAAACATTGTGATCTATGAATTCCTATTCACTCGGTTGAAAGAAAAAGTAAGCTCTCTGAAATTTATCTTGCTTGAATATTTGTGCTTGTAACACCCCACCTCCACGAGGGTGGCTCTTGCAAGCACTCTGACTTTGGAGGTGTGTTTGAATCAGGTAAACATGCATAATGATATATCAAGGCAGAACAAGAACATATGTATATATGTAAACAGAGTAAATAACATAGATAAAACAGCGGAAGATTTCAAAACATTTCAAAACAAGTCTGGTACAACATAGCTTTCCAAATAAACAAGTCTAGATAAAACAACATCAACTGAAAAACTGAAATAAATAAGTGCTATCCCCAATTAAGTGGTAACCATAGCTAGCTTCATGTCGAAACCGTACATGAGCTGAAATCCCACAAGCAAGCAATCCGAAATCCAAGCTAAGCTCCAGTATTCCCTCCCTGAGAACCTGGGGGGGGGGAACGGAAGAAAAGAGGCGAAAGAAAACAGGTCAGTCAAAAAGACTGAGTAAGTCCTACTACAATCAATGTAAACTGATAAAGTTAACTGGCATGAGCAGCAGGGATGAACATAAGGATAACAATATACTAGCATGATGATTAACTAACAAGGTAGATAAAGGTGTCATCGCATAATCAGGATTAAGGTTTTGCACCACAGGTGTACTAGCAAACTAACATGACTTGAATAAACAAGTATTGATCCCTTGGCCCAAGCTTTGGCCCAATAACATGAAATGACCCTAATACAAGGTCCAACCAAACGGTCTAGTCGATCGGCTCCCTAAGCCTAACTCGTCACGTGTTGGTGTCAATACGGCCCAATCATAATTGTAGTCGAACTGTGCCGGGTCCGCCCTTCGGGTGTATCAAGCCCTAGGGTGTCAACCCCTGGACACCATGAACATGAGTGCACAGTCCAGATCTACTGGTACCCGTGCATGTTTTCTCCGGCTACGGACTATGTGCACGACCAGAGTCCGCCCGGAACTACACCGGCATACCCTCTGCCGTCGCTTTTGGTCACTTACCTCCAGTCCAGTAATCGTGCCCCCACCCTAGCCTAGTCCCTAGGGTCATGATGATACTAACTTGGGATTACTGCTGGAGTGGGCCCCCATTGCTAGGATTTTTCTAGTGGGTTAAGTACGGTTTAACCCTCTTGCTAATCCTGGATTAACTTGGTTAAGTGTAACGATGAGTTCACGACTTAACCCCGATTAATCTACCAAGCCCAAATTGGTTAAGTATTAAGTGGACCATGACTTAACCCTAATCACGAGGCATTAATTAATTTAATGCGCCTTAACCTCTCACATTAGACCTTGTTGTGGTTACTAGTTAAGCCGGGCGGGTCCGGGTAGCTTTACACCACAACTTGGTCTAACCTCGGGTTCAAGGTACAACATGACAAACTTCTCACATTGGGTCCTATTGTTTGTAGCAACTAGTTAAGCCGGTCGGTTCCGGGTAGGTTTACGCTACAAACTCAACCCAACCTCGAGTTGGCCACACTTATCTTTTCTAAGTGTCATGTCCATCATGTTTCCAAAACATGTTACAAGTTTTCAAGCAATTGGGTAGACCTAACTTAATAGGTAAATTCCCAATGGGTAGACCTAACTTAATAGGTAAATTCCCAAGCTTATGTTTTATGTCTTTTAAGTTTACCCAACCCCAAACGCAATCCCATCGCTTACATATCGCAATAGCGCATAAAGGATAGAAAGAGGGAACTTGGCATAATCATGACATAAAGGTATTGAAGCCACAAGCTTAACATGGTGGCATATGAAATGTTCATATGTTCATACACTTGCATATTACATTTTTAGGCCTCAAAAGCATGCATAAAACCAAACTTAGCATATTGGTGATACATGGTGCTAAATGACATGTAGAGATGGCCATAAGTTCGCATTTAGCCTCACATGCAAGTTATCATAAGAGATATGATAACTTACATGTTGCTAAAATGCAACCTTTGGCATAAAGCTTAAAGCTTTATGTTCATAAACCCAAAATAAGCTTGCATAACATGATAGCATGAACAAAATGTTCAACCCAAACTTGCATAACATAACTTGGCATACTTGCATATAAACTTGCATATCACAACATGATAAGCTTGCATATAAACTTGCATATCACAACATGATAAACTTGCATATAAACTTGCATATCACAACATGATAAACTTGCATATAAACTTGCATATCATACATTTAACTTTAGAGTTTAAGTATGAAAGTAGAATAGGGCTTACAATGCTTAAGAAGTCACAAAAATATGACAAAGCCCTTATGAAATCAATTAAACCCAAAATGCAAGCAAAACCCTTGAGCCAAAATGATCAAGACTCTTTCTTTATGATGCAAATATATAAACTTGACTTGAATGCAAGCTAATGATGCTCATACAAGTTTGAAAACACTTGTATGCATGGAAAATCACTTAGGAATTTATTTAGGAATTTTATGAAGAGAGTGGAGGCCATTAGAGGATTGATTTTGCCATAGTTTAGTTGTATGAATGAATAATGATGATTTAGGGTAGGTTAAGGTCTTATTTATAGATTAGGCAAGTGTTTTAGGCCATAGGATTAAACCTAGATTCAATCCAAGCCATCAAAGCGTGTCTTGGGGAAGAAGTCAAGTGTAGGAACCATCTAGGGCCTTTAGATTAAAGATGAACCATGAGAACCATTCAAATGCAAAATCTGCATTTGAGCGAATCGGCCCACGGGTTGACAGCCAAACACCCTGGATTAACCCCTAGTCGACCCAGCGGACTTGGGTCGACCTCAAAAATCGGCCGGTTCGGTTATTCCCCTCTCCCAATTCGCTGTTTTGAACATTTTTGCATATTTATTTATTTAATTTTCAGTTATATATATATATATATATATATCAATATATATATATATTTCTCTGCGCAACCCATTTCACTTAATTAAGTATACTTTAATTTGGGAATTTTTCGTGAAACTTCGCGAGGCCATATCTTGGTCATACGGACTCCGATTTTCGAAAACTCGGACTCTATTTCGCGTATTTTTCCGAGACGAACGCAATGGCATAGCTCGTTTCCCTTGATTCAGATTTTACAGTTTAATTCTGCCTCCATTTATGTTATAACATGTTATTCAAAAATACGGGTTGTTACATTCTTCCCTCCTTAAAGGATTTCGTCCCCGAAATCTCCAAGTTAGGAAGAACGTATCCTACCATCCATCATCCATCTACTCAAAACATCATCCACGAGAAATCATTGTCCTTAAAAGGTTCTAAATGCTGTATGATCATATGCAAAGGTGTGTGTATATGTACTTATCTAATGCGAAAATCAGGAGGTTACAGATTCAGTAAACCCCCTTAATGCAAAATATGTTAGTGAAATGAGTCCATATGTATGCAAATTCCTAACATAATTTATAATCTCTACATGAGTGCACATAACATTCATCCATATGCAACATCCACGTGATAGCATAACAAGTTTTCATCCATGAATAAGCATAAACACTCATGCATATGCGGTATGAAAGTGTGTGAGCCGATATTAGTGCCTAACGTGTATTATGCATCCACGAGTATCCACTTGCAAACACTTGCAACCACTTGCAACCACTTGCAACCATCAAGCATAACATGTTTCAAACACATGTTTCATCCAAAGGGTTTCTACCTAAGGTTCTCATGACAAGATTAACACGATAAACTAGATAAACATGGATAGCAAAGAGAAAGATATGCTAACAAAGAAAAGAGATTGAGAGTGTACCCTAAAAAAGGAATGGATAAAGCCCACGCATCTTCTCCTCGGTTTCCCAAGTTGCGTCTTCTTCGGCTTCACCCTATTGAACCTTCACCAATTTGACCTCTCGATTCCTTAGCTTCTTGGTCTCCGTCCCCAAGATAAGAATCGGAGCTCTCCTCAAGGTAGCCTCTTTCTCCACTTCTACATCTTTTAGAACACTTGGCTCAACAACCTCTGCTGATTCATGTAAAAACTTCCGGAGATGCGAGACATGAAAAGCATCGTGTACTCCAGCAAGCTTCTCGGGCAACTTCACTCTATAAGCCATCTGCCCGATCCTCTCTATAATAGGGAATGGTCCAACAAACCTCGGTGCCAACTTCCCAACAGCTCCAAATCGGACCACATTTCGCAAAGGAGAAACCTTCACGAAAACCATATCCCCAACATCAAACTCCAAATCCGTTCTTCGCTTATCAGCATAGGATTTCTGTCGGTCTTGGGCCGCTTTCATCCATCTCCGAATCAACTCGATCTTCTCTGATGTATCTCTGATCATATCAGGCCCAAGTATAAGCTCATCTGTAGTCTCCCACCAACATGTAGGCGACTTGCACGACCTCCCATATAAAGCTTCAAATGGTGCCATCCCTATGCTTGCCTGATAACTGTTATTATATGCAAACTCAACAAGAGGAAGATGGTCTTCCCAAGTACCACCAAAATCCAGAATACAAAGCCTCAACAGATCCTCGAGTACCCTATTCACACTTTCGGTTTGACCATCCGTCTATGGGTGATAAGCCATACTTAGATTCAACCTTGTGCCCACAGCTTCTTGCAAGCTATTCCAGAATTGACTTGTAAATATTGGGTCACTGTCACTGACTATACTAGAAGGGACTCCATGTAGTCTCACAATCTCACGAAGATATACAGACGCTAGCCAAGATGCGGTCCTCTTGCTCTTCACCGGAATGAAATGAGCACTCTTCGTAAGTCTATCCACAATAACCCAAATGCTCGTATTCCCTTTCCATGACCTTGGTAGCCCATCGATAAAATCCATGGAAATACTCTCCCACTTCCATAGTGGAACGTTTAGAGGATGCAATAGCCCACCGGGCTTCTTCGACTTGGCCTTAACTTGCTGGCAAATGATACATCTAGAGACAAATTCTGCCACATCCTTCTTCATCCCAGGCCAAAAGAAAATGCGCTTCATATCTTTGTACATCTTATCTCCGCCCGGATGTATAGTCAACTTAGAGTGATGCGCTTCCTCAAGAACTCTTCTTACTAGATCTTCTACCATTGGAACACATAACCTTCCGTCTCTCCTCAGCCAACCCTTGTCATCAATAGAATATCGAGCGAGATGACTAGACATCTCTCCTCGAATTAGCTTATCCATAATCTCAACTATCTGAGGGTCTTCTCTCTGCGAAGCCCCAACTTGATCAAGAAGGGTACGTCTGAGTTCTAGAGATGCTAAAGAACTGGTCATCGACTCAATCGCCAAAGAGAAATCAAAGGTTGCCACATACTCTAAATTCTTCATCTCAACGAATAGAGGACTTAGGGTCAACCTTCTTCTACTCAATGCATCTGCTACCACATTCCCCTTGCCAGGGGTATAAGCTATCTCAAAATCGTAGGACGCCAAGAATTCCATCCATCTTTGTTGCCTCAGATTTAGATCCTTCTGAGAAAAGAGATACTTCAATGACTTGTGATCGGTATAAAGCTCAAATCTTTCTCCCAGAAGATAATGGCGCCAAGCCTTGAGTGCATATACTATTGCTGCCAACTCTAAGTCATGAGTGGGATAATTCTTCTCATGCACTTTGAGTTGTCTACCGCCAAAGCATATCACTCTTCCTTCTTGCATAAGAACAGCTCCTAACCCCGTGCCACATGCATCGGTGTATACGGTAAATAACTTCCCTCCATCGGGCAAAGCTAGAACAGGTGCTGATGTGAGGGCTCTCTTGAGCTTCTGAAAAGCAAGCTCGCATTCTATGCTCCAAGCAAAAACTAAATTCTTCTTCATCAATTTAGTGAGAGGAGCGGATATCTTTGCGAAGTCCTTGATGAACTTCCGGTAGAAACCCGCAAGACCTAGAAAACTTCTCACTTCGGTTGCATTCCTTGGAGTCTTCCAATCCTGAACTGCCACTACCTTAGCGGGATCCACCGCTAAGCCTTTCTTAGATACTATATGCCCAAGGAATCTAACTTCCCTTCTCCAAAAGTGACACTTGGAGAACTTGGCCTTCAACTGATGCGCTCTAAGCGTATCCATCACCTCCATGAGATGCCTTGCGTGCTCTTCCTCATCCTTAGAGAAGATCAGAATATCATCTACGAAGACCACGACAAACTTGTTCAAGAACTCCCTGAACACCCTACTCATCAAGTCCACGAAATATGCGGGTGCATTAGTCAAGCCGAACGGCATGACTAGCCATTCGAAGAATCCATCTGGAGTTCTGAACGCAGTCTTGTCTATACTATCTTCAGCTACCCTGAGCTGATGGAACCCCGTAGCAAGATCAAGCTGAGAGAAAACAGAAGCACCGACAAGCTGGTCAAAGAGATCATCAATCCTCGGTAACGGGTGTCTGTTCTTCTTAGTCAGCTTATTCAACTCTTGATAGTCAACGCAAAGTCGGAGAGAACCATCCGCCTTGGTAGCAAATACCACAGGCGCTCCCCATTCAGATATACTTCGTCTAATGAAGTTCTTCTCAAGCAACTCTTTCACTTGCTTACTTAGCTCCCACCTTTCACGCGGAGCCATGTGCCGAACGGGCAAAGAAACAGGCTTTGCATTATCCACCAGATAAATGCGGAAATCAATCTCTCGCTTAGGGGGCAACCCCCTAACTTCATCGAAAACATCCGGATACTCTCGAACCACTCTCACAGACTGAAGAGTTTCCATTGACGAGTCGAGTGATTCCAGATAGCACAACATGACGGGACCTCTCGGATCACAAGAATTCTCTAGGGTGTTTCCGAGGCGAGTCACGAGCCTCACAACCCTATGCTCACAATCAAGAATGGCTCCATATCTGGACAGCCAATCCATGCCCAATATCAATCCGTATCCCCTAAAACCAAGAACATAAGCACTGCACAAGAACTCTACGCTCAGTATAGAGATCCTCAAATCCCCACATATCATAGAAAAATGGGCGGAACCCCCAATAGGATTTGAGACACAGACGGGATCATCTACCAAGCTAGTACTAAGGTGCAAACTATCAACAAGATCAGATGAGATAAAGCTATGCGATGCACCAGAATCAAACAAGGTACGAACTGGAAAATCAGAAATATATACAAGGCTCTCAACAGAAATACTACCTCGATCGGGAACTGGAGCGACATTGAGAGCATGAACTTGCCCTCCTGAAGGTCCAACACGCTGAGTCTGACCCTAGCCTTGCCCTTGCTTCCTCGGGCAATCCTTACTGAAATGTCCAGTCTCACCGCAGAAAAAGCATTCACCATTCTTCCTTTTCCTCTTCGTACAATCCTTAATAAGATGCCCAACTGAACCGCAATAATGGCACTTCCCCTTGTTGTTCTTGCCCTTGTTGTTATTGCCCTTGTTCCCTTGACTCTTGTTCTTGTTCTGATTGCCTTGACTGCTCTGACCACTTGGATTACCCTGATTTCCTTTTCCCTGGGAATCGGTCTTCTTGGCTTGAGTATCATTCATCTTGGTTTCTTTCTTGACATCTCCCTGAAGTAACGCCATATCAACCAAACTCTCAAACGTGGCCCCATGGGGAATATGTGACATAGCCAATCCCTGCAACGGCTCATTCAATCCTCTAGCAAAACGAAGAGCCTTCTTCTGAGGAGTATTCACCATATCCAAGCCAAAACGAGCTAACTGATTGAACTTGTTCACATATTCTTTGACAGACATATCTCCTTGTTTCAAAGTTATGAACCTCTCCATTTGCAGATTCTCCTCAGCAGAAGATAGAAACTTAAGCATGAACCTTGCCCTGAAATCGGCCCAAGTCTCAACAGGCCTAGTACCATTGGTGACTTCCCACCAATAAGCGGCTTCATCCTTCATAAGCCAAACCGCCAACAAGAGCTTCCTCTGATCGTCTAACCCAAAGATAGCAAACAAATCCTCGGTCTCTTTCAACCAATTTCTGGCCTCTACAAAAGTCTCAGTGCCTTGAAAGTTCTTGCCACCCATTGCTTTGAAATCTTTGCGAAGTCCACTTGAGGATGCTGAGGGGGAGGAGGAAGAGGAACCTCAGCAACAGGAGGAGGAGGAGGAACATTAACCACCGGAGGAGGAGGAGGAGGAACATTAACTACCGGAGGAGGAGGAGGAGGAACATCTGCGGGGCCGGCTTCGGTCGCCCTAGCCTCCAAAAGTCTCCTATACCAAACAGGTACGTGTACTCCCTCCGGAATAGCAAAGTTATCGGCCATACTGAAAACGAAGAAAAAGACAGATTCAGAATGGAGAAAAACGAAGGAATTTTGCTAATGGCTTTTTGGGGAATAGCCTTTAAAATAAACTAGACTTTTCTTTGGAAAATACTTTATACTTGGTTTTGAAAATAGTTTTCCAAAAGTTTTCTAAAAGCCTTTTTGTTCCTTCTCGTACCATATGCTCTGATACCAAATGTAACACCCCACCTCCACCAGGGTGGCTCTTGAAAGAACTCTGACTTTGGAGGGGCGTTTGAATCAGGTAAACATGCATAATGATATATCAAGGCAGAACAAGAACATATGTATATATGTAAACAGAGTAAATAACATAGATAAAACAGCGGAAGATTTCAAAACATTTCAAAACAAGTCTGGTACAACATAGCTTTCCAAATAAACAAGTCTAGATAAAACAACATCAACTGAAAAACTGAAATAAATAAGTGCTATCCCCAATTAAGTGGTAACCATAGCTAGCTTCATGTCGAAACCGTACATGAGCTGAAATCCCACAAGCAAGCAATCCGAAATCCAAGCTAAGCTCCAGTATTCCCTCCCTGAGAACCTGGGGGGGGGGGGAACGGAAGAAAAGAGGCGAAAGAAAACAGGTCAGTCAAAAAGACTGAGTAAGCCCTACTACAATCAATGTAAACTGATAAAGTTAACTGGCATGAGCAGCAGGGATGAACATAAGGATAACAATATACTAGCATGATGATTAACTAACAAGGTAGATAAAGGTGTCATCGCATAATCAGGATTAAGGTTTTGCACCACAGGTGTACTAGCAAACTAACATGACTTGAATAAACAAGTATTGATCCCTTGGCCCAAGCTTTGGCCCAATAACATGAAATGACCCTAATACAAGGTCCAACCAAACGGTCTAGTCGATCGGCTCCCTAAGCCTAACTCGTCACGTGTTGGTGTCAATACGGCCCAATCATAATTGTAGTCGAACTGTGCCGGGTCCACCCTTCGGGTGTATCAAGCCCTAGGGTGTCAACCCCTGGACACCATGAACGTGAGTGCACAGTCCCGATCTACTGGTACCCATGCATGTTTTCTCCGGCTACGGACTATGTGCACGACCAGAGTCCGCCCGGAACTACACTGGCGTACCCTATGCCGTCGCTTTTGGTCACTTACCTCCAGTCCAGTAATCGTGCCCCCACCCTAGCCTAGTCCCTAGGGTCATGATGATACTAACTTGGGATTACTGCTGGAGTGGGCCCACATTGCTAGGATTTTTCTAGTGGGTTAAGTACGGTTTAACCCTCTTGCTAATCCTGGATTAACTTGGTTAAGTGTAACGATGAGTTCACGACTTAACCCCGATTAATCTACCAAGCCCAAATTGGTTAAGTATTAAGTGGACCATGACTTAACCCTAATCACGAGGCATTAATTAATTTAATGCGCCTTAACCTCTCACATTAGACCTTGTTGTGGTTACTAGTTAAGCCGGGCGGGTCCGGGTAGCTTTACACCACAACTTGGTCTAACCTCGGGTTCAAGGTACAACATGACCAACTTCTCACATTGGGTCCTATTGTTTGTAGCAACTAGTTAAGCCGGTCGGTTCCGGGTAGGTTTACGCTACAAACTCAACCCAACCTCGAGTTGGCCACACTTATCTTTTCTAAGTGTCATGTCCATCATGTTTCCAAAACATGTTACAAGTTTTCAAGCAATTGGGTAGACCTAACTTAATAGGTAAATTCCCAATGGGTAGACCTAACTTAATAGGTAAATTCCCAAGCTTATGTTTTATGTCTTTTAAGTTTACCCAACCCCAAACGCAATCCCATCGCTTACATATCGCAATAGCGCATAAAGGATAGAAAGAGGGAACTTGGCATAATCATGACATAAAGGTATTGAAGCCACAAGCTTAACATGGTGGCATATGAAATGTTCATATGTTCATACACTTGCATATTACATTTTTAGGCCTCAAAAGCATGCATAAAACCAAACTTAGCATATTGGTGATACATGGTGCTAAATTACATGTAGAGATGGCCATAAGTTCGCATTTAGCCTCACATGCAAGTTATCATAAGAGATATGATAACTTACATGTTGCTAAAATGCAACCTTTGGCATAAAGCTTAAAGCTTTATGTTCATAAACCCAAAATAAGCTTGCATAACATGATAGCATGAACAAAATGTTCAACCCAAACTTGCATAACATAACTTGGCATACTTGCATATAAACTTGCATATCACAACATGATAAACTTGCATATAAACTTGCATATCACAACATGATAAACTTGCATATAAACTTGCATATCACAACATGATAAACTTGCATATCATACATTTAACTTTAGAGTTTAAGTATGAAAGTAGAATAGGGCTTACAATGCTTAAGAAGTCACAAAAATATGACAAAGCCCTTATGAAATCAATTAAACCCAAAATGCAAGCAAAACCCTTGAGCCAAAATGATCAAGACTCTTTCTTTATGATGCAAATATATAAACTTGACTTGAATGCAAGCTAATGATGCTCATACAAGTTTGAAAACACTTGTATGCATGGAAAATCACTTAGGAATTTATTTAGGAATTTTATGAAGAGAGTGGAGGCCATGAGAGGATTGATTTTGCCATAGTTTAGTTGTATGAATGAATAATGATGATTTAGGGTAGGTTAGGGTCTTATTTATAGATTAGGCAAGTGTTTTAGGCCATAGGATTAAACCTAGATTCAATCCAAGCCATCAAAGCATGTCTTAGGGAAGAAGTTAAGTGTAGGAACCATCTAGGGCCTTTAGATTAAAGATGAACCATGAGAACCATTCAAATGCAAAATCTGCATTTGAGCGAATCGGCCCACGGGTTGACAGCCAAACACCCTGGATTAACCCCTAGTCGACCCAGCGGACTCGGGTCGACCTCAAAAATCGGCCGGTTCGGTTATTCCCCTCTCCCAATTCGCTGTTTTGAACATTTTTGCATATTTATTTATTTAATTTTCAATTATATACATATATATATATATCAATATATATATATATATTTCTCTGCGCAACCCATTTCACTTAATTAAGTATACTTTAATTTGGGAATTTTTCGTGAAACTTCGCGAGGCCATATCTTGGTCATACGGACTCCGATTTTCGAAAACTCGGACTCTATTTCGCGTATTTTTCCGAGACGAACGCAATGGCATAGCCCGTTTCCCTTGATTCAGATTTTACAGTTTAATTCTGCCTCCATTTATGTTATAACATGTTATTCAAAAATACGGGTTGTTACAGTGCTAGAATTGTTTTTGATTGGAATGCCATTTCCAGTGATGAGAATGGTGTATTTATAGGATTTAAACAACCCTAATCTCTGATTTCGAAAATTGATTTACCCAATTTGGTATTGAGAAATTTTGGGAAGCTTTTATTTGATTTTTTGACTCCCTGAAATTGATTTGCATATATATGGAAACAAATTATAGCGCGAATTTATTTGTTTCCAGAAAATGTTTCTTCGGATATGTTAAAACAAACCTGTGTGATTTATGAGATGAATTTAGACTTGTATTCCTTCTTCAATGAATCAAGTCGATGTATTCCCTTTGTGAAAATTGATTGTTTTCCCAAACAATATTTGCACTCTAATTTGTCAATGCAGTCTTTCCTGAAATTGACTGATTATCTATCTTCTGAGAAATTTACTTGTGATAATATATTTCCAATTTTTTGGCATCGGCCAGCAATGCAAACAAACACTTTCATTCCATTTTGAAAATAGAGAATCCATGTCATAAAAAATTTATTTGCATATGACAAGAGATTATCCAGAGAAAACATCATATTTACACATAGAAAATTGTGTATATGAATACCAGAATTTTATACCCTTGTTTCCAAAAAAACTTTGTAACATTTTTAAAATTGGCTTCAAATCGACTTGCATGCATTCTGGACTGTGAGAATTTGATACTTTGCTCAGAAATTTTACTGAGCTGAAACATTATTTCTCTTGCTCACATTGTTTTACAACAATTTCTTTGTTGCCTCTTCGCCTCTCATTGCTGGGTGTGCAGACCCTTGGATTTGTAGTCTTGCACAGTCTTTCATGAATGTACACTTATACATGCATTGGAAATTGTGTATTATCTTGAATTCTGGAAGGATTTTATAGTTTCTTGCTGCTATGAATTTAACTCCACTGTTTTGATCATATGTGGTCTATCTTGATGTATTCCTTTTATTACCGGTCATATATCTGGCTGGCTTGAGTATGCGCCGTTGTTTGACCAATGCAAGCAATTATGAGTTCCTGTCTATTGACATAGGCTGAGTGAACCATTGTATTTTTGTTTTTGAGTCTTCAAACCAACCCGTTTCATGTTTGAACCATCTTACCTGTGTGTTTGAGCATCTGTGTACACAAGCTCTATCTTGTGTGTACATGGTTTTGTGATCATTTGTGTTGACTTGTTGCATGTATTTATGGGGCTAGATCATGTTGTTATATGTACATTACTGTGTGTAGTGTTGCCTCAGCCATTCTTTGTTTGCTGAACCACTGTATTTGCCTATGCATGCTCATCACTGTTGAAGTTTCCCCTTGTGTTGTTCATGGACACTTGACCCATGCACCATGCATGTGTGTCGAGCTTCACTTGAACACAACTCGCTTGATATATATATATCCCTTGCTAACTGTATTATCTTAGCACAAATATGTGTATATAGATACACATGTATGTATATACATGTACAGTGAACGTGCAGTGTGTGTGTGTGTGTGTGTATATATATATATTTGTGTGTGTGTGTGTGAGTGAGAGAGAGAGAATACTACAGATGATTTCTACCTTGTGGTATTTACAGTGTATCACTGTGAATATCACAAGCTTTCTAGACACAGATGGATGTCCATAAATATAAATCAGACAAGTCATAAATATGATGAGAAACACACCAAAAAATCTGAGGCAAATAAAAAATTTAAAATAAATTATATTTGCTCAAACTTATATTTGTTTAGTTCCATTCTACCTGTTTTTATTATTTTTATGACAGGTTTCCAAATGATGGAACAAGATCAGATTGAGGATGAAGATACTGTAAGAGTGAACAGATAAAAGAAACCGAGTGAGAGAAAAATTGTAGTGAGAAACATATATATGTAAAAACTGAATGCAATGTTTGGGTGTGTATATATGAGAGTTCTAAAAAGAATGTAATATTTTGTTTGTAAAATAAATTTTAATGTTGAATAATAAATACTTGTGTGAATATGTTAATTCTGTGTAGAAGTACTATCAGTCAAAAATAATTTTTATTTCTGTATAATGTGAAAAAATATAGAACAATACAATTTCAAACATTTTGTAAAATAAAATACGTTTGTTATCATCAAACAAAAAAATCACATATTAAACAAGAAATTGATCCAAAAATTTGGATCCAACAAGGAAAAAGTAGAATTTTCCAAAGAAATGGGACCGCACTGTTTACCACGGACTAGGTCAATCGCTATGACATCCAATCTCACCATGGATACAAATAATTAAACATCGTGAAGGTTTTATTCTCCCGTTGCAACTAAAATAGGAAAACTTATAAATTTGGGATCAAAGGAATAGAAAATAGAATTTTCCTAGAAAATGACTAAGAGGTTGCGCCCACCTTACGGAATAGTATACCCTTATAATATACTTGAGAACTACACTATTCTTGGAAATGTAATAGCCGGACCCCGCCAACTTTCATGAGTATCCGAGTATTTCACATCTTGCGCTTTTTCAACCAAACCAACCCTAGAGTAAATGTGAATTACCCTAATGAGGGCAACCCCACATAGCTAGACATCCATTTACTTTCTAGACTTGGTCATTTAAAACAAAGGGTAACAGCGCTCAAAGAGCAACAAATCGTTTTGATTAAACAGTACAACTCAAGAAAGTTGAACCAATAGTTGTTAAATCAACTATCAGGAATACTAAAAAATGATCGTATATGGAAATTAAATCACATTCCCTTATCACTATTTATCAATCCTAAACTTATATTATCTGTTCGTTAAAAATAAAGTCAGATAAGTTGAGGTAGTGTTAAACTTTGATATAGAGGAAAGTTTTTTATACTTCGACATCTAGTGATAAGAGTACAACTAAATATTCTCCATATAATCGATACCACGTATGGAAATTTCTTTCTATATTCATATCGAAAACGTTTTAACTTCAAAACTCAAAATTTTGCTTTGTTTTCACATCTCAAATATTTGAACAAAAACATTATTAACGATATTCTTTAAAATATTAGTCTAAATAGGTATTATAATTCTAAGTGTATTTTAAAAATAAAAGTAGAAACCAACGTTAAATCAAAACATCGATTTCGATAAAATCCAACACAATTCATACTTAGATTCAATTTCAATCACTTTCCATGTAAAATGGACATTCGTATATAAAACTATCGTTTATGAGGTCTAAACAATAGTATTTATCTAAAAGGATAATAAATTAAATTCAAATACTTCAATTTGCTTAAAGCGAATATTTATTATCCTAAAAGATAATTAATCACATTTGTGGTCTTTAATACTCAATAAATTGGCTATTTTCAAATCTTTATCAAAATGGTTCATTAAGTTTTAAACCCCTTTTTATAAATTAGTTCACTAATCTTAAATCCTTTATATTAAGTAAATTGAAGTTGTTTTCATTTATTTCGCTAAATAAATTTGAATTCATTCTAAAAGCAACATAGAAAAATAGAATACACAAATCATAAGCGATATTGGTTAAAGTAAGTTATTGGAACTGAAGCATTATTTATGAAAACAATTATTTAGTTCCAATTAATCATTAATTAAAATAATTACTAAAAATAAAGTTTCAGTAACTAAAATAATTAATTAAATTCTAATATCATTGATTAAAATGAATAAACATTTCTCAGTTTTACACAAAATCAGACTCAATTATAATTTGTTAAAATAGTTAATTGAATCACATTTATTATTGACTCGAATAATAAATAAACTTATAGATATTATTAGTTAAAATGATAATTTTATTTAAATATCGATTTTGTGAAAACACAAGCTTATATTAAGCAAAACATTTAATTTACTTCAGTTGTCAACAATAATCAATTTGGAACACACATAAGTAAATTTGAATGATAAACTAACATAACAAATAAATGCAAGAATATATAGATATAGACGAATGGATGAATGGGAATAAATATAAATAATCACGGGAATTTTATTAATCCCATAATAACCACACATAGATGTGTAGATTTCAGAGCTTTTCGTCGTGACCTAATTCGCTAAGTACACTTCGCTTTTTCATCTATACTCCCATACAACAAAATGATTATTTACGTGCATATAGAACCGATAATATAATATAATTCATTTAAGACGAATTGTAACGACAAGGATTTTGCCTGGACTTAATCGATCGCAAAATCGACCAAGACCGTTCAAAACTCGCATATGTTAACTTTGGGAATACAATACATTAGAACAAATAACAGAAGACTTTTATTACATTACAATAATGTTACATCAGAGTACAGAATATCAGAGTACATTATTTTACAGCAGAAGATAAATTACAAAAGATTTAATACATTGCAGCGGAAAAATAAACTGATACAACGGAAGGCTTCCTATGCTCTGGACACAGCTTTAAGCTTTGATCCAGGATCCTGCTAAAGAAATAAAGATCTGCAAAAAGCTACTCGACTGCCCATGTGGAAACTTATGGGCACCCGAGTTTGCCAGTGAAACAAACTACAGGTCAGTCATAAACGATAAATAACCATTAACCACCAAATAACAGCCAGAGTGCATTTATAATTAATCACAAGGGAGACGTGAGTTAGAATATCATCCCAAGACCCGTGTGGGGTTTCAACCAACACATAATTTTGTGCACTTGGGCGATGTGTGAAAATAATCGTCCCAATCAACATCAACAAGTCGGGTAACTTGTTAATGGTAGTGTAACATCATTTTAAATTATCATAAATAATAAACCATTATTTTAATGTATTGAATATTTCAATCTCAAACATAGCATGACATGATTCTAACATAAATGATATTTCTTTGTCTAATATAACATTCCTTAAACAAATGACATTTCTAATCTAATATAACATGTCTTAACAAAAGTGTTATTTTTAATCTCAATATGCATTTCTAAAAAAATGCTATTTTTATTCACAATATACATTTCTGAGCAAAATGTTTTTTTTTTTAATCTCGATATACATTTTTAAGCAAAATGTTATATTTAATTTTAATGTACATTTCTAAGCAAAATGTTATTTTTAATTTTAATGTACATTGTATACAAAGAAATGTATTTATATACTAATGATCATTCTTATAACAAAAATGTTGATTTCTTCTAATGTAACATTTATAATAAAAATGTTGAACTTTTAATCTAATCAAACATTTCAACAAAAATATGATTTTTAATCTATATAAATATTTTAACTAAAAATGTTATTATTTCTCTAATGCGAAATTCTTGACTAAAAACGTTATTTTCTCTAATGCAACATTTAATCTTCTAAATGATTCATCTATACATAAAAATGTAATTTCAATGTTAAACTTATTTTGATAACCTTTTTACAAAAAAAAATGGACCTTTTATTTTGATAATTCTTTATATAACAAAAATGGACTTTTTGTTTTGCTAACTTTTATATAACAAAAATGATTATTTTTGTTATGCTAACTTTCTATATAACAAAAATGAACTTTTTGTTTTGCTAACTTTTTATATAACAAAAATGATTATTTTTGGTATGCTAACTTTCTATTCAAATAAAATGAATCTATTACTATGTTAACATTTCTTTCAAATAAAATGAACCTTTAATTGTGTTCACATTTTATACGATAAAAAAATGAATCTTTTTACTTTAATTGACATTACACTTTCCTAACTTAAATGACATTTTTAATCCTAACATAATTGACATTTAATTCTAATGTAATTGACAATTTAATTCTAATGTAATTTTTTTCCCTAACTAAAGTGACATATCAAATCTAGTATAATACTTTTCGCCAAAGTGACATTTTTATTTCTAACCAAAATGACAATTTCATTTTAGTGTAACCATTTCTAGTAAAATGAATCTCTTTTATTTTATTGTAACATTTTCTAATGAAATGACAAGTTCTATGTGAACAAGAACATATGATTCAGGCAATAAACATCATCACAACAAATCAGTAAATCTAACTTTTATACAGACGGTGCATTAATATACAATCACAATCAAAATAAATAAATAAATATTTTTAATTTAATTTTAAATCTAGAAATCTCACCATCTTATTTGTAGATAGCTCCTTTTCTGTGCTAGTCTTTTCCATGTCGTAGATCTCGCTGTCATGATTTCAACGCAACTGACGGTTCGTAAAACGGTCCTCGTATCAAAAAGATATTGATTTATAAACATTAATTACCCTTTTAACATAAATTAATAAATAAAGTCATTAAATTTTTAATTACCCTCAATCTCATTTTTAAGTCATCGTCTTCTTCTTTCTACCGTGGTTTCCTGGAACCGAAAAACCGTGCTTTTTGCTCCCAAAAAGCACCACCACTGAAGGCCTTAACCGCCGATCTACATAGCCGATGTCGACGCACCGAGCTTCAACTCTTACCACCATGAATCGTTCCCAATTCGAAGTCCCCTTTGCTGTTGAAACCCGCCTCAAACGCGTTGGGTTTGGAGCCCAAATTCAAGCAACTCCTTTCACCAAACTTGATCTTGTCCGTATGATTATGAAGATCTCGATTAGCTCTTGCTTTTTCGTTCATTAAGTTTTGATTGTTCATGATTGGATTGAAAGAATTTGGAGGAGAAAGATTTGAAGAGTTTAAGCCATGAAAACTGTAGATGACGGCGGCTAGGGTATAGAATGAATTAGGATTTGTTTTATGAGGGAATATATATATAATATTATATTATTAATTTTCCAAATTTCAGAATAAAAAGGGTAGTGAATGACAATTTTTAGAAAATACATTGGAATCTTTCTAGATTTAGTTGATTCAACTCCAACACCAACTAAGAATAATGGCATTTATTTCCACCTATATTCATTTCCACCCATATCCATATTTGGTTGATTTTTTTTTAAATATATCTTATTAAATTCATTATTTATGCCTTTCATTTGCTTTCCATGTCTAATCACAACATGTACAAATTAATATCTTGTTCCTTAATATATTTGGAATATTTTTGAATCGTCCAAATTTATCATTTACATTTTTCCTATGAAATAGTGTGTATATTTGCTTTAATATAAACCTATTATGTAACAACTTATATACTCAAAAATATATTCCATAATTAAATAAATTTTACCTATACTAGATTAAGACCATTTAAAACATATCAATTTTAATTATTTATCTTTCTGTAACACCTCTCTTTTTTTTATGCAAAGAAGTTCAGAAAATCTATTATTTGGCGAGTGTGTATATATATATATATATATATATATATATATATATCAACCATTTTCAGTATGTAACCAACAAGGCAATGTTTTCAGGAATAAATCATTTCCAGAAATACACGTGAGAATTCAAGGTAACTACAAATTCGACAGTGGGGCAAAGTTTTGTTTTTATTCCAGAAATCATGCATGTGCATTATGAATAAATATGTTTTATGCTTTAATTGTGCTTTATAAATGTTTCCTTAAATCCCCTTTTGATTACACGCTATAATGACACATTTTTTTTTTCAAATTTCAAAAGTAGATAACAATGAAAGAGAGAGAGAGGATAAAATGGAAAGAATAAATGCTAGATTAATACTATTTATTAGAAATTCGAACTAACACTACAGCATTGAATATTATTGTCAGAAATGAATGCTCGCAACTTTTCTCATTTTAAAATTGACTAATTAATGAAGGTTTTGAACATGTAATATACATTTTGAATTCCTAAAAGTTACATTTTGAATTGACAGGGGAAATATTTAAGAGGACAGACAAAGATATATATATATATATATATACACACACACACACACATATATTGTCAGAATTTAATTTATTGTTAACTTTTTTTTACCTTAATAATTTAATTTAATAATGAAAATTTTAAATTCTGACGCATTTTCATAAATAATTTCCTTAAAATTAAATTTTAAATTGGCCCCAAAATTCCGGGTTGTTACAATCTCCCCCATTTAAAATATTTTCGTCCTCGAAAAGGAACGAAGCTAAAAGTTGTTTAATTAATTAACTCAATTTTATTCTTTTATTGGTTTCAAAAATTTTCATTAAGTGATTAACTTATCAAATATATAACTTTTATATATTTAAAAACCATATTTCCTAATATTCGATTAAATATAATCATAAATACGTTAATAATAAGCTTGGCACTCTCAACTCATTCTTGGGCATTACTAACCCTATCTCTAATGAGTTTTTCTCATTCTAGGATAATGCTGATCGTATCTCTAATGAGTATTCTTATTGGATATTACTAATCCAATCTCTGATGAGTCTTCTGTTCAGTTCTAACGAGTTGTACCCCAAAGATTTGAGCTAACCTGACTCTGATACCAACTGTAACGACCCTAGGCTTTGCAACCAATCAGGCATTGGGCTAACCTCCCACCGTGTCATACAGTGATACCTCAAAACTGATTTTACGGCTAGCCTCTCGACTGCAACAACCAACCCAATCTTCCCATTTGGATGTGTAGGGGTAAGAGTCTCCTACTCGCCACCAAACAGCCAAGCGAGAACCCCCTATCACATTCTCTTACCAGCTCTAATACCAACTGTAACGACAAGGATTTTGCCTGGACTTAATCGATCACAAAATCGACCAAGACCATTCAAAACTCGCATATGTTAACTTTGGGAATACAATACATTAGAACAAATAACAGAAGACTTTTATTACATTACAATAATGTTACATCAGAGTACAGAATATCAGAGTACCTTATTTTACAGCAGAAGATAAATTACAAAAGATTTAATACATTGCAGCGGAAAAATAAACTGATACAGCGGAAGGCTTCCTATGCTCTGGACACAGCTTTAAGCTATGATCCAGGATCCTGCTAAAGAAATAAAGATCTGCAAAAAGCTACTCGACTGCCCGTGTGGAAAATTATGGGCACCCGAGTTTGCCAGTGAAACAAACTACAGGTCAGTCATGGGACTGGTGTGAGAAATATAGCTTAACTAATCTAATAAATAGGCTAATCACAGGACCACGCTGCTAACGCGGAATGGGTTTACTCCATTGGATTGCCAGTGCATAAAATAAAGTAAATCGTTAAACAACGCAATGCTTTTTAGAAAAATGAAACCATTATAAGACCCAAGTCCCATCACACAATGCAACGCACACCAGAGGATAGGGTTTTACCTTATATTGGTCAAAAGTTGCTTAATACGTAAAAATGATATTATTATTAGTGTGTATATATGTATTTAAAACATTTCAACATAAATGTATTAATCTTAGACAGCATAGGTACCATATACTATGTCGCCATATATAAGTTTACAATCAAAATCGTAATGTCGTATTGGAAATTGGTTTTCTGTCATGAAATCGAGGCTAGGGATCGTCCTCTTCCGATTCGAGACACTCTAGCAGATGTCTCAGGATCCCCCGCAGTGAACCCTTCGAACGGTAAGGCCAGTCCCCACCTAACGTTAGTGGATTGGCAATTCCTGAACATACGTTTCCCGGCCCCTTTGGACCTATAATGTGACCACTACCGGCCTATAAAAACGAGGTACCTCAATCCAAAATCCACATAGTAAAATGCCAGGCCGTGTTAAAGCCCAAACACCACTCTAGCTAGAGAGAAACGTATGCACTCCCTACGGTCCATATCCCATTCTTGACTCATACCGGGGTGTGAGGCTAGCGAAGTCACAATATACACAAAGCTATGTCTAAAGAGACTGTGCTTTGATCATCAACCACAAGGCTCTGCTTTTCAACAAAAGCCTTGATCCATGCATCTTGGCACGCCACATTGTCAATCCATACCATACCATTGATTTCTGTAAATATATAACCTCCAAGCTCGTACGTCTTAGAGAAGGGTGTTAACCACCAAACAGATATATATTTAGCAGAGACCAACAAATACAGTATAAAGGAATACAACGTCAGACATACAATCCATTTACAAGTCCGTTCTGGGTCTGCACGAAACCGGAGGCACCTTATTCCTCGCATATCCGGACAATCAACAATACGTCCGGACAATTACTACTTCAACCCTGTCCTGGGAGCGACCCAGTCCACTGCATCAGTAGTCCTTATCCATTCGATGTGAAGATCGTCGGTCTTCAACCACCGTCTTCATCTTCGACTCTTGATTGTCATAGTAATTATTCAGAATGGGTTAAACCCGGTCTTTTTGAATAATTCGCGTATTTATAATTAAAAACAAGTGCTATAAAAACACATCATACGCCACATTCCAACTCAGAATATTCTTTTAAATAAAATATTCACATTATCTTATCAAAGATAAATCTTTTATTCTTTAATCTTCTTTTTACCTCATTCCATTTCAATCTAATTATGAATTCATTAAAACTCAAGTCTGGTTTTAATCACATAAATCATTACTTAATGATTATTCAAATTTAAGAAATTAACCTTAACTTTAATTGGGTTAAAGAACTAATGTCATTTAAAACACAGTTCACGATAAACCCAAAATCATCTTCCATTAAATATGGAATTTTACAGAAATCAAATCAATACATAACCGATATAACTTTCTGTATCCGACCAATAATATAAATGGAATAACGACAAAGCCTTTAAATTCCATATATAGTAACGGTCTTCTTCTATAGAATCTCATCTCGATTATTATTAAATCAAATTCTCTTCAATTCCAATTTAATATATTAAATTGGAAAACTTTACTTTTGGAAATTTTCCATTAAATCTTAATAAAAGATTTATAAACTCCAAATTATATTTTCACTGTAAATTGAGTTAAAGAACAAATGTCGTTAAAAACACCGTTCACGATAAACCCAATTCACATTTCATTTTATTTCAATTATTAAATATAATTGAAAACTATAATAATCTTAATTAAAAGATTTATTCTTTTCTCAACTGGGTTTAAGAACAGTGTTATTTAAGACACCGTTCACGACAAACCCAAGAATCCAATTTATCTTATTTTAATTCCAATTAAATATGAATTAATGGAAAACTTCATTAAATCTTAATTTAAACACGTTCGGGTTAAAATGGCATTGCTATTTAAAATAGATTAAATAGCCTAATTCGTTATCTTATTCATTTAAATATTATACTGGGCCAGACCTCCCACATTAAGCCTGCGACTTGTGGATGCTGGATATGCCGGTTGGTTCCGGGCAGACTTATCCCACAAGTTGGGCTTAACCTCGTGTCATGGCCCGTTTCGTATTTGCGCACTTGGACCACTCACATTAGGCCCAACACCTGTGGATGCTGGATATGCCGGTTGGGTCCTGGCAGACTTCCGCCACAAATGTAGCCTAACCTCGTGTCCACGTACAATTGTAATTCCTAATAGAAATTAGCATACTGAAAAAAATATTTATTAGTTTGAAATATTCTTTATTCTAAGATATCCTTGATTCCAAAAATATAATTACCTCTTTATTCCAAAATATTTCTTTATCTTAAAATGTTCTTTATTACTAATTATAAGTTTCATTGCTTTAAATAAAATATTCCTTATTATACAAAAATAAAATATTCCTTATTGTATGAAAATATTCTTTAATTCTTAATTGGAATGCGACTCAATCAACTTCCATATAAATTAAGTTATATGGATTTCCAAACATAGCATATAAACGATAAATAACCATTAACCACCAAATAACAGCCAGAGTGCATTTATAATTAATCACAAGGGAGACGTGTGTTAGAATATCATCCCAAGACCCGTGTGGGGTTTCAACCAACACATAATTTTGTGCACTTGGGCGATGTGTGAAAATAATCGTCCGAATCAACATCAACAAGTCGGGTAACTTGTTAATGGCAGTGTAACATCATTTTAAATTATCATAAATAATAAACCATTATTTTAACGTATTGAATATTTCAATCTCAAACATAGCATGACATGATTCTAACATAAATGATATTTATTTGTCTAATATAACATTCCTTAAACAAATGACATTTCTAATCTAATATAACATGTCTTAACAAAAGTGTTATTTTTAATCTCAATATGCATTTCTAAAAAGAAAATGTTATTTTTATTCACAATATACATTTCTGAGCAAAATGTTTTTTTTTAATCTCTATATACATTTTTAAGCAAAATTTTATTTTTAATTTTAATGTACATTTCTAAGCAAAATGTTATTTTTAATTTTAATGTACATTGTATACCAAGAAATGTATTTATATACTAATGATCATTCTTATAACAAAAATGTTGATTTCTTCTAATGTAACATTTATAATAAAAATGTTGAACTTTTAATCTAATCAAACATTTCAACAAAAATATGATTTTTAATCTATATAAATATTTTAACTAAAAATGTTATTATTTCTCTAATGCGACATTCTTGACTAAAAACGTTATTCTCTCTAATGCAACATTTAATCTTCTAGATGATTCATCTATACATAAAAATGTAATTTCAATGTTAAACTTATTTTAATAACCTTTTTACAAAAAAAAGGACCTTTTATTTTGATAATTCTTTATATAACAAAAATGGACTTTTTGTTTTGCTAACTTTTATATAACAAAAATGATTATTTTTGTTATGCTAACTTTCTATATAACAAAAATGAACTTTTTGTTTTGCTAACTTTTTATATAACAAAAATGATTATTTTTGTTATGCTAACTTTTTATTCAAATAAAATGAATCTATTACTATGTTAACATTTCTTTCAAATAAAATGAACCTTTAATTGTGTTCACATTTTATACGATAAAAAAAATGAATCTTTTTATTTTAATTGACATTACACTTTCCTAACTTAAATGGCATTTTTAATCCTAACATAATTGACATTTAATTCTAATGTAATTGACAATTTAATTCTAATGTAATTTTTTTTCCCTAACTAAAGTGACATATCAAATCTAGTATAATACTTTTCGCCAAAGTGACATTTTTATTTCTAACCAAAATGACAATTTCATTTTAGTGTAACCATTTCTAATAAAATGAATCTCTTTTATTTTATTGTGACATTTTCTAGTGAAATGACAAGTTCTACGTGAACAAGAACATATGATTCAGCAAATAAACATCATCACAACAAATCAGTAAATCTAACTTTTATACAGACGGTGCATCAATATACAATCACAATCAAAATAAATAAATAAATATTTTTAATTTAATTTTAAATCTAGAAATCTCACTATCTTATTTGTAGATAGCTCCTTTTCTGTGCTAGTCTTTTCCATGTCGTAGTTCTCGCTGTCATGATTTCAACGCAACTGACGGTTCGTAAAACGGTCCTCGTATCAAAAAGATATTGATATATAAACATTGATTACCCTTTTAACATAAATTAATAAATAAAGTCATTATATTTTTAATTACCCTTAATCTCATTTTTAAATCATCGTCTTCTTCTTTCTACCGTGGTTTCCTGGAACCCAAAAAACCATGCTTTTTGCTCCCAAAACGCACCACCACTGAAGGCCTTAACCGCTGGTCTACATAGCCAATGTCGACGCCCCGAGCTTCAACTCTTACCACCATGAATCGTTCCCAATTCGAAGTCCCCTTTGCTGTTGAAACCCGCCTCGAACGCGTTGGGTTTGGAGCCCAAATTCAAGCAACTCCTTTCACCAAACTTGATCTTGTCCGTATGATTATGAAGATCTCGATTAGCTCTTGCTTTTTCGTTCATTAAGTTTTGATTGTTCATGATTGGATTGAAAGAATTTGGAGGAGAAAGATTTGAAGAGTTTAAGCCATGAAAACTGTAGATGATGGCGGCTAGGGTATAGAATGAATTAGGATTTGTTTTATGAGGGAATATATATATATATATAATATTATATTATTAATTTTCCAAATTTCAGAATAAAAAGGGTAGTGAATGACAATTTTTAGAAAATACATTGGAATATTTCTAGATTTTGTTGATTCAACTCCAACACCAATTAAGAATAATGGCATTTATTTCCGCCTATATTCATTTCCACCTATATCCATATTTGGTTGATTTTTTTAAATATATCTTATTAAATTCATTATTTATGCCTTTCATTTTCTTTCCATGTCTAATCACAACATGTACAAATTAATATCTTGTTCCTTAATATATTTGGAATATTTTTGAATCGTCCAAATTTATCATTTACATTTTTCCTATGAAATAGTGTGTATATTTGCTTTAATATAAAGCTATTATGTAACAACTTATATACTCAAGAATATATTCCATACTTAAATAAATTTTACCTATACTAGATTAAGACCATTTAAAACATATCAATTTTAATTATTTATCTTTCTGTATCACCTCTCTTTTTTTTATGCAAAGAAATTCAGCAAGTCTATTATTTGGCGAGTGTGTGTGTGTGTGTCTATATATATATATATATATATATATATATATATATATATAAACCATTTTCAGCTTGTAACCAACAAGCCAATGTTTTCAGGAATAAATCATTTCCAGAAATACATGTGAGAATTCAAGTTAACTACAAATTCGACAGTGGGACAAAGTTTTGTTTTTATTCTAGAAATCATGCATGTGCATTATGAATAAATATGTTTTATGTTTTAATTGTGTTTTATAAATGTTTCCTTAAATCCCCTTTTGATTACACGCTATAATGACACATTTATTTATTTTTTATTTTCTTTTCAAATTTCAAAAGTAGATAACAATGAAAGAGAGAGAGAGGATAAAATGGAAAGAATGAATGCTAGATTAATACTATTTATTAGAAATTCAAACTAACACTACAGCATTGAATATTATTGTCAGAAATGAATGCTCGCAACTTTTCTCATTTTAAAATTAACTAATTAATGGAGGTTTTGAACATGTAATATACATTTTGAATTCCTAAAAGTTATATTTTGAATTGACAGGGGAAATATTTAAGAGGACAGCCAAAGATATATATATATATATATATATATATATACACATATATTGTCAGAATTTAATTTATTGTTAACTTTTATTTTACCTTAATAATTTAATTTAATAATGAAAATTTTAAATTCTGACGCATTTTCATAAATAATTTCCTTAAAATAAAATTTTAAATTGGCCCCAAAATTCCGGGTTGTTACATGAATCTTCTGCTTAAAGCAAGTAATGTCAAAGGTCATCCGTTTATAAACGGGAATATATATATATATATATATATATCAACATCCACCAATAAAGCAATAAAATAAACATTCAATCAGACAAACAAACATATCAGACAAATAAATATCAAGCCAACAATAGATATTTATATTATACGATATGAGAATATTGTAATCCAGAAAGTGTGAGAGTTAACTCACAATCCGTTACAATTCAACGATTTCACGTCGATTTATATAATTTCAAAGAGGCATTTGAAATTACATAAAAATCTAATGAGCTCCAAAGCACTCCAATCAGAATCGTACACGTAGTGCTCGTCCATATGAACCCAATGCAACTAATTTCGCGTGACACTGACCTCATATGAAAAAGTTACATGTGTTGCAGTTTTTATTTGAATTAAAATAATTAACTAATTCGCTAATGACATCATTAACCCTAAACACCTTGATTAGTGAAAAAAGGATGACTATGAAGCTTCCCACGGTTTAAAACCCAAAACCCTCGTCTTACAAAATCACGACACTGCCGCCTTCAGAGGTGACCAGAACCCTAGTGTGCCACATCATCATCACCGCACCACTCCGGTGAACCCACACCGCCCAGCCCTGAGCCACAAAACTCCCACATTTTCCCTAAATACCTCTATGAATGGAAATGACTTAAACTTGAATAACTCCGACCATCGGCAACTATTTCCGACCGCACCACCGTCGTTGGCCAGCTCCCCCTCTTGCGCACCTCTTTCCTTTAGACCACCTCACCATAAAGTCAACGAGGCTCATGAAAATCGAGAAAATATGAAAATGAACAACTGTTGTTCACGGTGAAATTCTGACCACTCAAGACCTCTGATCTCCGAGCACCCAGCATGGATCGGCTCTAAACGTCGATACGAACAACTTTTCAGTTTGGAGTTTTTGCTAAAAGTGGACATATTAGAAGATGAATCATTAACCATTGGATCGAAGAAAAAGAAGATGGAGGCTAGGCTTTAACAAAATGGAAGAAGTTAAGGTGTTTATATAGCCTCCAGAAAAAACTATTCACTTGGGTTAGAAATTACCGAACTTGAAACAAGACGTTCTAACTGTCCTTTCTAGCTAATAACCCATATTTCGAAAACAATAGAATTTATTTCGAAAGCTAATTCGATCATATTTAACAGTTATTATTGAAATCAAATTATAAATTCAAATTGACTATCAATACGCGTTTTCATCGCGCACTACCACATAGCAACTCTAGTTGATATGAAAATTGAAATATAGCAACAATTTACTATTTCGGATATGATGAAAGTGGTTTCGTTGAAATCCGAGATCATTTGAAAATTGGCTATTTTGTATATTAAAATATTATTTTAATACATAATCAAAATATCGATTCAAATCCAAATTATTTATTATTATCAATGGATTTCCAAAATGGATTTATTATCAATATTAATTAACTAAACGATGTCGAACAAAGTTATCGAATTCATATTAGTTAATACTTAAATCAGAAATTCCAACATTCAGATGTTCAAACAATCAACTTCATTGATAATAATTTCTTATCGTCGTTCATATCCAAGTAGGATTATACAAGGCTTCAAAATAAATTAAATTGATTCTAAACTCAAGAGTTTTAAATTTTATGTTGAATCGACATTTCAAATATCAATTAAAATATTATGTAAAAAAAGTAAATCTTAAAATAAATTGTTTTAAATATTTAAATAATTAAATGTTCTAGTTATAAAAATCCAGGATGTTACACCTAATTTAAGTAAACTGAGAAAATTATTATGCATTTTCTAACCATGCACAATCATGAGGACTTTTAAATGAGATTAAAAATATATTTAGATTTTTATCCTTATCTTATATGAGCTCCATCTATGCATAACCATGAGGACTTTTAAATGAGAACGGAAGAAAAAATACAAAGACTAAGGTTACTCACTCATACATAATCGCAAGGACTTTTAATGAGAGTGAATATATAGCCATCAACACTCTAGACGTTTATTATTTTTCAAAGATTAATTTTCGTATGCCTAACTGAGGACAGATGTACTATCCATGCACTACTTTATTGGATTATGTGAGAAGAGTACAAAGCATGGGGGGTACACATAAGTACAATGTGTATACAAGACTCTAGCTATTAAAAATATATATACGTATATACAAATTTTCCTTCCCTTTTTATTGTATTTTTTAAATGACAGAGCTATACAAAATCACCTTAGCACTACCTGATATAAAAAATTCAAAATGTTAACTAATTTACTTTAAATCAACGACTCCCTTAAACAAGCACTACAATTTAGAAAACATTTCACAATTACCACCTGTGAATCTCCCTATAGACTAGTTACACTAAAGTTGCTTGCAGTTTAAACTTTTCTTTTCGTTGTTCGTTTAGGCAAGTAAATTCCTAAAAATTTCAATTTAATGAATAAACTTGTATACTTAAATATCGTGTCTATTCATAAGTAAATTATAATTTTTTTCTTTTTATGATAGATAAATTTATGGACAAATGAAAGAAATTAAAAAAAATCAGACCATGTTAAATCAAAATAAACGTGAAACTCTACCCACACTTGGATTTTACTATGTTCTTATAGTCAATACATGGTATAATAAGAGCAAAGGGGGGAACATATGAATATATGCAGTAGTGGGTTTGTTAAAAACTTGATTGTAGCCATTAACACCTAATTGCTTGAGCATTCGATTGATTAAGTAAATGTGATCATAAATGATTGTAGGGTTGATTCCTTTAGTATCGATGATTGATCATTCACTCACATTCTTATTTTTTGAAAGACTCGGAAGAAGATATTCTTCTTTCTTAAGAGAATAATTAGTAAGAATGTTACCAAGAATTTTTTGTTATTTCCTAAGTATGCATGCTTAAGATAAGAAGGGAGAGGTTTGCGCTCTAACTTAGAAGGTTGCTCAATTAAAGAAGTCAGTTAAGTTTCAGACTCAAACGTAAGAAGCTAAAAATGATGCATTCCTTCTTTCTTATTTGGATTATTGTTAAATAATTGTTTACACTCGGCCATGTTTCTGTTTTTAATGTCATTTGTTTCACTTTCGAAGTTTTGTTGAACTGCGCTACTTCCAACTGCGGATTGATTGGTTCATTTGATTCGTTTTCTAAATCTAATATGTTAAGATCCAAGGACATGTTATTAAATGAAATGTTCATCGAACCATTTCAATAATTGATTAAAATATTTGAGGCGCCTAAGAAAGGTTCTAACATCAAAGGAATTTGATTCATAGGATTGTTCATGGGTTCTATTCCAAGGACGATGAAACCAATGAGGAATATGGATTGCTCGACTCTAATGAGTACATCCTCTATTTCTTCTACGGGCTTCTTAATTGAACAATTAGGGAACTGAAGTGTGGTTTTCATTATTTTGATCTCGCCTAAGCTGAATTGCTCATACATAGGGTATGGAATAAAATATACACTTGCACATATGTCTATCAAACATTTATTAATCGTTTTGTCTATTATTGTGCATAAGATTGTGGAACTTCCTAGATCTTTACATTTCATTGGAATCGATTGAGAAATGACTTCACTTAAACTGGCTTTTAAGAAAACATTTTTTAAGTACTTGAGACTATTGCTTTTGAGTGCACAAGTCCCTTAAGAACTTAGCATAAGTTGGGACTTGGTGAACGATGTCTAAGAGAGGAATGTTCACTTTGACATGCTTAAAAGTTTCTGAAATATTTTTCGTTCAGTCATAAATTTTCTTAGGTTCAAGTAAATGTTAAAGTTGAGCTTGAAACTCTATAGATCGGTCTACTTGAGTTGGAAAAGAATTAGACTTAGAATATGGTTCGTGGTTCGACTCGCTTCTTTTATTTCAAGTTATTGAGAGGAATTGGAATTCTAGAAGAACTTTCCGGTAAGTCGTTATTGACAACTTGGTTATAGATTTTCTTCCCATATCGCAAAGTGGCTATTGCATTTATTTGATTCAAATTATTATCTTAAATGACATGAGCTTGGTTCATGCTAGATCTTTGATTTCATGGGTTTGGAATTAGCTGACTTGGGAGAGTGCCTCTTTCCCTTTCACTTATAGAGGTGGATAATTGACTCGTTTATAGTTTTAGTTTCCAAATTGATTGAAAGTGATTAATTTTTTTTGTAAATTATTATTTGATTGAATATTTTGAATAGTCTCCTTAGTAAGAATTTTCATTTTTTTTCTTAAAGATGGTCATTCATTTATTTTCTTAGGGAAAGAAAGATTGTTATCATGATTTTGAGAAGATGACCCAAAATTCTGAAATTTATTTGGTTGAAAAGGTTAATACAAAGTATTGTCTAAAAATGGTTGAAAAGATTGTCGAACCAAATTCGAGTTCAGATTGTTTTGGCTCTAAGTGAAATTAGGATGATCTCCCCCACCAACATTGTATGTTGGAGAGAATGATTTTGTCCTAAGTTTGTTAAAAGCGTTTATTTGTTTAAATAAGTGCGGGAACTGATTGACGATATGATTTGGATCGCTAGGTTTTCATCAAAAAGGTTGAGAAAATTGGTTCATTTGATATGTCGAAAGAATATTATCAAATTTTTTTATCGTGACATTGATTTTGACTTTTAAAGCTAGAGATGATCTTACAGAATTGTTGTTAGATCACGAGTAGAATGATTTCTAGTTAGATTGTACGCACTGGGTTGATTCTTCATCTATGTTTTCAAGAAATTGCCAAGAGGCATCATGATGTTGTGCTAAAAATAATTCCTTGGCACATCGATCTAAGCATTATTTGACAACTACCATCGTAAATAATTTGGCATATAGATTGTTTATTTAAATCATGATGTAGACATTTGACTAAAAGTTCCTTGAATCTTTTGAAGTGATTTCCAAAAAAGGATAAAATTTCATTGCTAATATTGGTTATTTTTTCAATAGGATAAAATTTCTATAAGAAAACTATTACAAATTCATCCCATGTTCTAATTGAATTTAAAGGCAAACTATATAACCATTTTTGGCATAATCATCAGGTACAAATATATCTAACTTAAGTTTGATTCCATCATCACATAACTATTGGAGTTTAGCGGTTGCACAAGCTTGTTTGAATTTCGATAAAAAGATGTGAGGATCATCAGTTTCAAAATTGTCAAATTTTCGAAGTGTATCAGTGTGACTAGAATGGAACTTCAAAATGACTTTCTGTTGGAGTAAAAAAGTAATTCAAGAAGCGATAAAAACCTGACCAAGAAAAATTATATCCATGAGAATTTAAGCAGGATTTTCATTAGTCATTTAAGAAGGAAAATCTGTTTGAATTAAACAAATTTTCAAAGTGTCATGAGTCCAAATACTAATGCATAAGAGAAAAGATTAAGAAGTGAATGAGTCAAAAAAACAAGGTTAAAGGAATGAAACTAAAGTGGATTTTTTTCTTTTAGTTTATTAAAAGAAAGAAAATGATTTTTCTTAGGTATTTAAAAATAGTTAAATATAAATGGTATTTTTCTGGATTTTTTATTTTTTATTATTTAAAAAGGGGAAAGTTTATTTAGACACAAAACTTTGACATAATAGGTAACACAATTGTTTTGCACGATTGGATCACCCCATGAATTCCACTACTCCATATAAAGAAAAAAGATCCAATGATCGAGGCTTTGTGACTTTCTTTTTGTGTTTAATTTGGGTTCAAAAATACTTCCCCTTTTAAATAAAAGTAGTATATGTTGAAAGAAAAATGATTCTTTTTGTTTTTGAACTTTTTTTTGTATTTTTGTGATTTTTATATATGCATTAACTAATGTAATTAAATGAACGCAAGGAATTAATTCGAAGTTTTCTATCCTCAGTGGATTCTAATCCAAATTCATATCAAGACACTTTAATTTAAATTAGAAAAACAATTCTTAGTTAGTTAGTAGACAAAGATTATCAGTGCACCGCGAATCATCGTAACAAGGCAGTGAAGATTTAAGTACCTATAGCAAATCACTATAATATCGACGAATTGTAGTGATATTTATAAGTAATCTAAACTCTGTCATTTTCTTAGACACCAAAGAGTTTCTATAAAATAAAACCAGTTGTTAAATCACAAAATGCCCTTGATGAGCTCATGACACCCTAAAGTCCAACGTCTAATCTTTGTTACTAGTCAATTTTATGTAATGATATACAATTTTCTAGGCTAAGGAAGATTTATGAATCCCCCATCTTATGTAAATTTATGTATTGCCCTTAAAAAATAAAAGCAGGATGAGATGAATGCAACGAAAGTTAAACATGTATTAATAATAAAACTGCGAATGAATTTTTATTTGACTTCTTTAAATGCAGATGAAAGAAAACATCAATGCAATAAAAGTAAAACAAGAGACAGAAAATGATATCGGAGCCAGTAAAATTTATTAACAATATTTTAGAAGTTAATTTTTAAGCATGGTGCAAAGCAAAGCCAATCTAATGATTTATCTTCTTGTATTTTTTAATTTCACTTTTGTAACCTGAAAATGATATACTGATGAGGTACCTAAATTTATCAAGATAAATGACTTAAAGAGTCGCAAAGACAAATAAAATCATGATTGAAAACAAATAAAAGCATGATTGAAACAAACCATTAAAACAAATTTCAAAAGAAAGAGAGCTAGAAAACAAATTAAAATTGATGGCCTACTGCAACCAATAAGCCCAATTCAAATAGGGAAATTACTTAATACCTTTTTAATCTCCCTTCTAAATGCAAACCATCTATTAAATAAAACAGGAAATGTTGAAGGGGCTCCAATATTGGTCAAGAGGGGTTAATTTTAAGGGGACTCCTCCTTATTTGTAATTTGTTAAGGGGGTGTTGTATGTAAAAAACAATAACAAAAATAGACTAAAATACCCATGCCCGCCTTCCCTGCCTATCCCATGTATTATTGTAATTCTAACATTGTTGTTGAATACATAATCAAACAGCAATGAAGAGAATTCAAATTTGGTTTTTGTTTCAGCAAAGGCAAAGTCCAATGTAGTGAAATATGAGAATTTGAGTCTGAAAAAGCTGAAGTCTGCTTACAGTGAAATGCTTGAATGAAATTGAGAATATCTGAACTTTCATCTTGAAATATTTGAAATGATTTTATAGTTACTTTATTTAGAGAGGATAGGCAAGATGAGTTATTTGAGGTATGTGAGTGTATATGAAATTGAGTATAATATCATCTTAGAGTATACAATATTTGAGATGCAAGTATGAAATGACTGATAAATGACTTGCCTAGAATAGTTGCATGAATAATTATTAAATGGAAAAATCAATGATAAGACTTTACTAGCACTAATATTGGAAATTTTATTAATATGTTTAAGAGGGGGCTAATTTATTTAACCCCCCTTAACAATTTACAATAAATTGAAAATGGTACTCCTGTTAACCAAAAGTGGAGTCCTTTAACAATCCTGAAGAAAAGAGGAGGAATTGCGAAATCAACCAAATAAAGATTTTGAAGGCCGCTTTTGATTTGAAATCGCAATTAAAGAGGTGGCCTAGATTTCTCGATTGTAAAGGCAGTGGTAGCCAAAGCCGATCAATTATGGATGGAGGTGATTCGGTGTTAGGTCGCGATTTATTGAATTTATTTTGGTTGTAGAGGAGTTAGTATAAGAAGGGTATTCACTGATTTTGTTTGCTTTTTTTATATTTAGTTCTGACGTATGGTTCGTTGAAATATGTGATTTAGGTGATAGTGGTTATTTGTGTTGTAGCACTAAAGTCGGAAAGGAGATGGTAGAAGGAGTACGATGGTGATTGTCTAAAGCATGTGGTGATGGTAGAATCTGGTGAAGTTTGGGTTGATTGATTGTGGTTGGTTTGAATGCTAAAGATGCTTTAGCTAGTTGAGACAATAGATGAACGAGGATCTAAGTTCGGGGCAGTATGGAGTCAAATGGTCATGTGCGGTCGTATGAGGGTCAAA
Source organism: Allium sativum (assembly GCA_030737875.1). Taxonomy (NCBI): domain Eukaryota; kingdom Viridiplantae; phylum Streptophyta; class Magnoliopsida; order Asparagales; family Amaryllidaceae; genus Allium; species Allium sativum. Next base: position 799,793,128 of record CM060912.1, read on the forward strand.
TAAATTTGATCCAACCCATTTACAATCCATTTATTTTGATCTATTTAACATGAAGATTTGCCTGACCCAACCCATTTAGTATGTCGGTTACCCATTTAACCCATCTAAATGTATTCTATTATTTTCTAGGTACAACCATTAATCATCTTGGAGGGCTATAATATTTGTTTAAAATTTGAATAAAAGTTGAAAGATTAAACTGTGAAATTTAGAAATTTTAATTTGTAAAATTTGAATTATAAAATTTTAAAAATTCGAAATTATCATATTTGAAATTTTGAACTTTGGATTTAAAATTTGAAATATGAATATGGAAATTTCTAAATTTTGAATTCGAAAAATTTTAAATTTTGAAATCTTAAAAATATGAAAATTTAAAATTTTGAAATTTGAAGTATAACATTTTGAAAATTTAAAATTTGAAAATTATATTTTTGAAATTTTGTAATTTGAAAATTTTAAACTTGAAAATTCGATATTTTGAATTTTGAAAATTTAGGTTGGAGTTCATTGGTTGAAACCGCTTCTGGTTTCGAGAAAGTATGAAGAAATTACTCAGTTTAAACATAAAAAATAACGACTTTGTATATAAGGAGTTAAATGGGTAAATAAGTTACCCATGTATAATTCTTCTAAAATCGAATCGACCTTTTATGACCCATTTAATAAAAAATTATAAATAGGTTGATACAACATGGTTGCAAGGACGGTAAATGGCTCGGGTAAATGAGTATGGGTAAGTATTGACAGGTTTACGTGGCAGGTGTGAGGGAAGCTTGCAAGGAGATGATCAGATTTTTGATTATGTTTGCAAGTAAAAGGTTGTGGAGTTCTACATTTGTCTAGAGAATGGAAGGGGTGATGGACCAAGTAGTTTGGCTGTCAACCCGTGGGCCGATTTGCTCAAATGCAGATTTTGCATTTGGATGGTTCTCATGGTTCATCTTTAATCTAAAGGCCCTAGATGGTTCCTACACTTGACTTCTTCCCCAAGACATGCTTTGATGGCTTGGATTGAATCTAGGTTTAATCCTATGGCCTAAAACACTTGCCTAATCTATAAATAAGACCCTAACCTATCCTAAATCCTCATTATTCATTCATGCAACTAAACTATGGCAAAATTTTACCTCTCATGGCCTCCACTCTCTTCATAAAATTTCTAAATGGTTTCTATGAGAGATTTTCCATGCATACAAGTGTTTTGAAGCTTGTATGAGTGTCATTAGCTTGCATTCAAGTCAAGTTTCTATCTTTGCATCAGAAAGCAAGGGTTTTGATCATTTTGGCTCAAGGGTTTTTATGTTAGAGCTTGCATTTTGGGTCTATTTGATTACATAAGGGCTTTGTCATATCTTTTGTGCCTTCATAGCAATGTAAGCCCTTTCCCTACTCTTAGATATTAACTATGAAGTTAAATGTTCATGTTGCAAGTTTGGGTTTGATCATTGAGTATGATACATGCTATCATGTCATGCAAGTTTATGAAGTCATTATCTTGATCTTGTGAGCTAAAAGCTACAACCTTTATGTTGAAATGTTGCATTAGGCAACATGAGAACCCTCAAAACCTTTATGTCAACTTGCATATGAAGTCATAACCCTTATATGATGATATATGCGAGTTACTAGTCATCATTCCATATCTTTTGTCACCATGATTCGCTTATGTGCCAAGTTTGGGTTTATGCATGTTTTGAGGCTTAAGAATGTAACATGCAAGTTAATGAACACATTTGTGCCTCATTTGCCACCATGATTAACTTGTGGCTTAATATCCATTTTTGTCATGCCTTTGCCAAGTCTCTTCTTTTAATCCATTACATTGTCGCGAACGTATATGCGAGTTTAAAAGCGTTGGGTTATGTTATGGGTAATTTCTAATGACATGAAAATACAACTTGAAAACATGACTTGAAATATAACATGGAAGTTGACATGTAAGTATGCATAAAAACATAAGCTTGGGAATTTACCTATTAAGTTAGGTCTACCCTTTGGGAATTTACCTATTAAGTTAGGTCTACCCAAATGCTTGAAAACTTGTAACATGTTTTGGGAAACATGATGGACATGACACTTAGATAATATAAGTGTGGCCAACTCGAGGTTGGGTTGAGTTTGCAACGTAAAACTACCCGGAACCGACCGGCCTAACTAGTAGTTGCAAACAATAGGACCCAATGTGAGAAGTTGGTCATGTTGTGCTTGAACCCGAGGTTAGACCAAGTTGTGGTGTAAAGCTACCCAGAACCGACCGGCTTAACTAGTAACCACAACAAAGTCTAATGTGAGAGGTGAAGGTGCATTAAGTAATTAATGCCACATGATAGGGTTAAGTTAATTTGATTAATGACTCTTAACCAAATATGACATGGACAAATGGGTTAAGTAATTTGATTAGGCTAATGATACTTAACAAAACATGACAAGGTTGGGTAGGTTAAGTAACTTGATTTGCCTAATGACACTTAACCATTTTTATATGACTAGTGGATGGGGTTAAGTTAACCAACACTTAATCAATCCAACGCGATAACTTGGTAAGGTTAAGTAAGTTTTCTTAATGACGCTTAACCGAAAAATACGGTTAACGAATGGGGTTAAGATTAGACTCAACTAATCTAAACATGATGAATTGATGTGGTTAAGTGACCTATACTTAACCAATCTAACTCGTGAATTTATTGAGGTTAAGTTAACCTATACTTAACCGATCTAATGTGAAAACATGATAAGGCTAAGTCACGAATCGCTTGAATACACTTGACCGATTTGACTGAGTAAATTGATAGGGTCAAGTCAATATATACTTAACCAATCTAGAATGATAATTGGACGAGGTTAAGTCGTGAATTGCTTAATACATACTTAACCAACGTGAGCATGGTTTGTAGGGTTAAGTCTTGGACTTGGATACTTAGCCAATTTTGACATGATTTGAAGACGGGTTAAGTCTTGGACTTGGATACTTAGCCAATTTTGACATGATTGGTGGACGGGTTAAGTCATGAACTTAAGTGACCAAAAGCGACGGCAAAGGGTACGCCGGTGTAGTTCCGGGCGGACTCTGGTCGTGCACATAGTCCGTAGCCGGAGAAAACATGCACGGGTACCAATAGATCGGGACTGTGCACTCATGTTCATGGTGTCCAGGGGTTGACACCCTAGGGCTTGATACACCCGAAGGGTGGACCCGGCACAGTTCGACTACAATTTTGATTGTATTGACACCAACACGTGACGAGTTAGGCTTAGGGAGCCGATCGACTAGACCGTTTGGTTGGACCTTGTATTAGGGTCATTTCATGTTATTGGGCCAAAGCTTGGGCCAAGGGAGCAATACTTGTTTATTCAAGTCATGTTAGTTTGCTAGTAAACCTGTGGTGCAAAACCTTAATCCTGATTATGCGATGACACCTTTATCTACCTTGTTAGTTAATCATCATGCTAGTATATTGTTATCCTTATGTTCATCCCTGCTGCTCATGCCAGTTAACTTTATCAGTTTACATTGATTGTAGTAGGGCTTACTCAGTCTTTTTGACTGACCTGTTTTCTTTCGCCTCTTTTCTTCCGTTCCCCCCCCCCGGTTCTCAGGGAGGGAATACTGGAGCTTAGCTTGGATTTCGGATTGCTTGCTTGTGGGATTTCAGCTCATGTACGGTTTCGACATGAAGCTAGCTATGGTTACCACTTAATTGGGGATAGCACTTATTTATTTCAGTTTTTCAGTTGATGTTGTTTTATCTAGACTTGTTTATTTGGAAAGCTATGTTGTACCAGACTTGTTTTGAAATGTTTTGAAATCTTCCGCTGTTTTATCTATGTTATTTACTCTGTTTACATATATACATATGTTCTTGTTCTGCCTTGATATATCATTATGCATGTTTACCTGATTCAAACGCCCCTCCAAAGTCAGAGTGCTTGCAAGAGTCACCCTGGCGGAGGTGGGGTGTTACAATTTGGTATCAGAGCATATGGTACGAGAAGGAAAAAAAAAAAGCTTTTAGAAAAATTTTGGAAAACTATTTTCAAAACCAAGTATAAAGTATTTTCCAAAGAAAAGTCTAGTTTATTTTAAAGGCTATTCCCCAAAAAGCCATTAGCAAAATTCCTTCGTTTTTCTCCATTCTGAATCTGTCTTTTTCTTCGTTTTCAGTATGACCGATAACTTTGCTATTCCGGAGGGAGTACACGTACCTGTTTGTTATAGGAGACTTTTGGAGGCTAGGGCGACCGAAGCCGGCCCCGCAGATGTTCCTCCTCCTCCTCCGGTAGTTAATGTTCCTCCTCCTCCTCCTCCGGTGGTTAATGTTCCTCCTCCTCCTCCTCCGGTGGTTAATGTTGCTCCTCCTCCTGTCGCTGAGGTTCCTCTTCCTCCTCCCCCTCAGCATCCTCAAGTGGACTTCGCAAAGACTTGCAAAGATTTCAAAGCAATGGGTGGCAAGAACTTTCAAGGCACTGAGACTTTTGTAGAGGCCAGAAATTGGTTGAAAGAGACCGAGGATTTGTTTGCTATCTTTGGGTTAGACGATCAGAGGAAGCTCTTGTTGGCGGTTTGGCTTATGAAGGATGAAGCCGCTTATTGGTGGGAAGTCACCAATGGTACTAGGCCTGTTGAGACTTGGGCCGATTTCAGGGCAAGGTTCATGCTTAAGTTTCTATCATCTGCTGAGGAGAATCTGCAAATGGAGAGGTTCATAACTTTGAAACAAGGAGATATATCTGTCAAAGAATATGTGAACAAGTTCAATCAGTTAGCTCGTTTTGGCTTGTATATGGTGAATACTCCTCAGAAGAAGGCTCTTCGTTTTGCTAGAGGATTGAATGAGCCGTTGCAGGGATTGGCTATGTCACATATTCCCCATGGGGCCACGTTCGAGAGTTTGGTTGATATGGCGTTACTTCAGGGAGATGTCAAGAAAGAAACCAAGATGAATGATACTCAAGCCAAGAAGACTGATTCCCAGGGAAAAGGAAATCAGGGTAATCCAAGTGGTCAGAGCAGTCAAGGCAATCAGAACAAGAACAAGAGTCAAGGCAACAAGGGGAACAACAACAAGGGCAATAACAACAAGGGCAAGAACAACAAGGGGAAGTGCCATTATTGCGGTTCAGTTGGGCATCTTATTAAGGATTGTAAGAAGAGGAAAAGGAAGAATGGTGAATGCTTTTTCTGCGGTGAGACTGGACATTTCAGTAAGGATTGCCCGAGGAAGCAAGGGCAAGGCCAGGGTCAGACTCAGCGTGCTGGACCTTCAGGAGGGCAAGTTCATGCTCTCAATGTCGCTCCAGTTCCCGATCGAGGTAGTATTTCTGTTGAGAGCCTTGTATATATTTCTGATTTTCCAGTTCGTACCTTGTTTGATTCTGGTGCATCGCATAGCTTTATCTCATCTGATCTTGTTGATAGTTTGCACCTTAGTACTAGCTTGGTAGATGATCCCGTCTGTGTCTCAAATCCTATTGGGGGTTCCGCCCATTTGTCTATGATATGTGGGGATTTGAGGATCTCTATACTGAGTGTAGAGTTCTTGTGCAGTGCTTTTGTTCTTGGTTTTAGGGGATACGGATTGATATTGGGCATGGATTGGCTGTCCAGATATGGAGCCATTCTTGATTGTGAGCATAGGGTTGTGAGGCTCGTGACTCGCCTCGGAAACACCCTAGAGATTTCTTGTGATCCGAGAGGTCCCGTCATGTTGTGCTATCTGGAATCACTCGACTCGTCAATGGAAACTCTTCAGTCTGTGAGAGTGGTTCGAGAGTATCCGGATGTTTTCGATGAAGTTAGGGGGTTGCCCCCTAAGCGAGAGATTGATTTCCGCATTTATCTGGTGGATAATGCAAAGCCTGTTTCTTTTCCCGTTCGGCACATGGCTCCGCGTGAAAGGCGGGAGCTAAGTAAGCAAGTGAAAGAGTTGCTTGAGAAGAACTTCATTAGACGAAGTATATCTGAATGGGGAGCGCCTGTGGTATTTGCTACCAAGGCGGATGGTTCTCTCCGACTTTGCGTTGACTATCGAGAGTTGAATAAGCTGACTAAGAAGAACAGACACCCGTTACCGAGGATTGATGATCTCTTTGACCAGCTTGTCGGTGCTTCTGTTTTCTCTCAGCTTGATCTTGCTACGGGTTTCCATCAGCCGAGGGTAGCTGAAGATAGTATAGACAAGACTGCGTTCAGAACTCCAGATGGATTCTTCGAATGGCTTGTCATACCGTTCGGCTTGACTAATGCACCCGCATATTTCGTGGACTTGATGAGTAGGGTGTTCAGGGAGTTCTTGAACAAGTTTGTCGTGGTCTTCGTAGATGATATTCTGATCTTCTCTAAGGATGAGGAAGAGCACACAAGGCATCTCATGGAGGTGATGGATACGCTTAGAGCGCATCAGTTGAAGGCCAAGTTCTCCAAGTGTCACTTTTGGAGAAGGGAAGTTAGATTCCTTGGGCATATAGTATCTAAGCAAGGCTTAGCGGTGGATCCCGCTAAGGTAGTGGCAGTTCAGGATTGGAAGACTCCAAGGAATGCAACCGAAGTGAGAAGTTTTCTAGGTCTTGCGGGTTTTTACCAGAAGTTCATCAAGGACTTCGCGAAGATATCCGCTCCTCTCACCAAATTGACGAAAAAGAATTTAGTTTTTGCTTGGAGCATAGAATGCGAGCTTGCTTTTCAGAAGCTCAACAGAGCCCTTACATCAGCACCTGTTCTAGCTTTGCCCGAGGGAGGGAAGTTATTTACAGTATACACCGATGCATGTGGCACGGGGTTAGGAGCTGTTCTTATGCAAGAAGGAAGGGTGATATGCTTTGGCGGTAGACAACTCAAAGTACATGAGAAGAATTATCCCACTCATGACTTAGAGTTGGCAGCAATAGTATATGCACTCAAGGCTTGGCGCCATTATCTTCTAGGAGAAAGATTTGAGCTTTATACCGATCACAAGTCATTGAAGTATCTCTTTTCTCCGAAGGATCTAAATCTGAGGCAGCAAAGATGGATGGAATTCTTGGCATCCTATGATTTTGAGACAGCTTATACCCCAGGCAAGGGGAATGTGGTAGCTGATGCATTGAGTAGAAGAAGGTTGACCCTAAGTCCTCTATTCGTTGAGATGAAGAATTTAGAGTATGTGGCAACCTTTGATTTCTCTTTGGTGATTGAGTCGATGACCGGTTCTTTTGCATCTCTGGAACTCAGACCTACCCTTCTTGATCAAGTTGGGGCTTCGCAGAGAGAAGACCCTCAGATAGTTGAGATTATGGATAAGCTGATTCGAGGAGAGACGTCTAGTCATCTCGCTCGATATTCTATTGATGACAAGGGTTGGCTGAGGAGAGACGGAAGGTTATGTGTTCCAATGGTAGAAGATCTAGTAAGAAGAGTTCTTGAGGAAGCGCATCACTCTAAGTTGACTATACATCCGGGCGGAGATAAGATGTACAAAGATATGAAGCGCATTTTCTTTTGGCCTGGGATGAAGAAGGATGTGGCAGAATTTGTCTCTAGATGTATCATTTGCCAGCAAGTTAAGGCCAAGTCGAAGAAGCCCGGTGGGCTATTGCATCCTCTAAACGTTCCACTATGGAAGTGGGAGAGTATTTCCATGGATTTTATCGATGGGCTACCAAGGTCAAGGAAAGGGAATACGAGCATTTGGGTTATTGTGGATAGACTTACGAAGAGTGCTCATTTCATTCCGGTGAAGAGCAAGAGGACCGCATCTTGGCTAGCGTCTGTATATCTTCGTGAGATTGTGAGACTACATGGAGTCCCTTCTAGTATAGTCAGTGACCGTGACCCAATCTTTACAAGTCAATTCTGGAATAGCTTGCAAGAAGCTGTGGGCACAAGGTTGAATCTAAGTACGGCTTATCACCCATAGACGGACGGTCAAACCGAAAGGGTGAATAGGGTACTCGAGGATCTGTTGAGGCTTTGTATTCTGGATTTTGGTGGTACTTGGGAAGACCATCTTCCTCTTGTTGAGTTTGCATATAATAACAGTTATCAGGCAAGCATAGGGATGGCACCATTTGAAGCTTTATATGGGAGGCCGTGCAAGTCGCCTACATGTTGGTGGGAGACTACAGATGAGCTTATACTTGGGCCTGATATGATCAGAGATACATCCGAGAAGATCGAGTTGATTCGGAGACGGATGAAAGCGGCCCAAGACCGACAGAAATCCTATGCTGATAAGCGAAGAACGGTTTTGGAGTTTGATGTTGGGGATATGGTTTTCGTGAAGGTTTCTCCTTTACGGAATGTGGTCCGATTTGGAGCTGTTGGGAAGTTGGCATCGAGGTTTGTTGGACCATTCCCTATTATAGAGAGGATCGGGCAGATGGCTTATAGAGTGAAGTTGCCCGAGAAGCTTGCTGGAGTACACGATGTTTTTCATGTCTCGCATCTCCGGAAGTGTTTACATGAATCAGCAGAGGTTGTTGAGCCAAGTGTTCTAAAAGATGTAGAAGTGGAGAAAGAGGCTTGAGGAGAGCTCCGATTCGTATCTTGGGGACGGAGACCAAGAAGCTAAGGAATCGAGAGGTCAAATTGGTGAAGGTTCAATGGGGTGAAGCCGAAGAAGACGCAACTTGGGAAACCGAGGATAAGATGCGTGGGCTTTATCCATTCCTTTTTGAGGGTACACTCTCAATCTCTTTTCTTTGTTAGCATATCTTTCTCTTTGCTATCCATGTTTATCTAGTTTATCGTGTTAATCTTGTCATGAGAACCTTAGGTAGAAACCCTTTGGATGAAACATGTGTTTGAAACATGTTATGCTTGATGGTTGCAAGTGGTTGCAAGTGTTTGCAAGTGGATACTCGTGGATGCATAATACACGTTAGGCACAAAGATCGGCTCACACACTTTCATACCGCATATGCATGAGTGTTTATGCTTATTCATGGATGAAAACTTGTTATGCTATCACGTGGATGTTGCATATGGATGAATGTTATGTGCACTCATGTAGAGATTATAAATTATGTTAGGAATTTGCATACATATGGACTCATTTCACTAACATATTTTGCATTAAGGGGGTTTACTGAATCAGTAACCTCCTGATTTTCGCATTAGATAAGTACATATACACACACATTTGCATATGATCATACAGCATTTAGAACCTTTTAAGGACAATGATTGCTCGTGGATGATGTTTTGAGTAGATGGATGATGGATGGTAGGATACGTTCTTCCTAACTTGGAGATTTCGGGGACGAAATCCTTTAAGGAGGGAAGAATGTAACAACCCGTATTTTTGAATAACATGTTATAACATAAATGGAGGCAGAATTAAACTGTAAAATCTGAATCAAGGGAAACGGGCTATGCCATTGCGTTCGTCTCGGAAAAATACGCGAAATAGAGTCCGAGTTTTCGAAAATCGGAGTCCGTATGACCAAGATATGGCCTCGCGAAGTTTCACACAAAATTCACAAATTAAAGTATACTTAATTAAGTGAAATGGGTTGCGCAGAGAAATATATATATATAATTGAAAATTAAATAAATAAATATGCAAAAATGTTCAAAACAGCGAATTGGGAGAGGGGAATAACCGAACCGGCCGATTTTTGAGGTCGACCCGAGCCTGCTGGGTCGACTAGGGGTTAATCCAGGGTGTTTGGCTGTCAACCCGTGGGCCGATTCGCTCAAATGCAGATTTTGCATTTGAATGGTTCTCATGGTTCAGCTTTAATCTAAAGGCCCTAGATGGTTCCTACACTTGACTTCTTCCCCAAGACATGCTTTGATGGCTTGGATTGAATCTAGGTTTAATCCTATGGCCTAAAACACTTGCCTAATCTATAAATAAGACCCTAACCTACCCTAAATCATCATTATTCATTCATACAACTAAACTATGGCAAAATCAATCCTCTCATGGCCTCCACTCTCTTCATAAAATTCCTAAATAAATTCCTAAGTGATTTTCCATGCATACAAGTGTTTTCAAACTTGTATGAGCATCATTAGCTTGCATTCAAGTCAAGTTTATATATTTGCATCATAAAGAAAGAGTCTTGATCATTTTGGCTCAAGGGTTTTGCTTGCATTTTGGGTTTAATTGATTTCATAAGAGCTTTGTCATATTTTTGTGACTTCTTAAGCATTGTAAGCCCTATTCTACTTTCATACTTAAACTCTAAAGTTAAATGTATGATATGCAAGTTTATCATGTTGTGATATGCAGGTTTATATGCAAGTTTATCATGTTGTGATATGCAAGTTTATATGCAAGTTTATCATGTTGTGATATGCAAGTTTATATGCAAGTATTCCAAGTTATGTTATGCAAGTTTGGGTTGAACATTTTGTTCATGCTATCATGTTATGCAAGCTTATTTTGGGTTTATGAACATAAAGCTTTAAGCTTTATGCCAAAGGTTGCATTTTAGCAACATGTAAGTTATCATATCTCTTATGATAACTTGCATGTGAGGCTAAATGCGAACTTATGGCCATCTCTACATGTCATTTAGCACCATGTATCACCAATATGCTAAGTTTGGTTTTATGCATGCTTTTGAGGCCTAAAAATGTAATATGCAAGTGTATGAACATATGAACATTTCATATGCCACCATGTTAAGCTTGTGGCTTCAATACCTTTATGTCATGATTATGCCAAGTTCCCTCTTTCTATCCTTTATGCGCTATTGCGATATGTAAGCGATGGGATTGCGTTTGGGGTTGGGTAAACTTAAAAGACATAAAACATAATCTTGGGAATTTACCTATTAAGTTAGGTCTACCCATTGGGAATTTACCTATTAAGTTAGGTCTACCCAATTGCTTGAAAACTTGTAACATGTTTTGGAAACATGATGGACATGACACTTAGAAAAGATAAGTGTGGCCAACTCGAGGTTGGGTTGAGTTTGTAGCGTAAACCTACCCGGAACCGACCGGCTTAACTAGTTGCTACAAACAATAGGACCCAATGTGAGAAGTTGGTCATGTTGTACCTTGAACCCGAGGTTAGACCAAGTTGTGGTGTAAAGCTACCCGGACCCGCCCGGCTTAACTAGTAACCACAACAAGGTCTAATGTGAGAGGTTAAGGCGCATTAAATTAATTAATGCCTCGTGATTAGGGTTAAGTCATGGTCCACTTAATACTTAACCAATTTGGGCTTGGTAGATTAATCGGGGTTAAGTCGTGAACTCATCGTTACACTTAACCAAGTTAATCCAGGATTAGCAAGAGGGTTAAACCGTACTTAACCCACCAGAAAAATCCTAGCAATGGGGGCCCACTCCAGCAGTAATCCCAAGTTAGTATCATCATGACCCTAGGGACTAGGCTAGGGTGGGGGCACGATTACTGGACTGGAGGTAAGTGACCAAAAGCGACGGCAGAGGGTACGCCGGTGTAGTTCCGGGCGGACTCTGGTCGTGCACATAGTCCGTAGCCGGAGAAAACATGCACGGGTACCAGTAGATCGGGACTGTGCACTCATGTTCATGGTGTCCAGGTGTTGACACCCTAGGGCTTGATACACCCGAAGGGTGGACCCGGCACAGTTCGACTACAATTATGATTGGGCCGTATTGACACCAACACGTGACGAGTTAGGCTTAGGGAGCCGATCGACTAGACCGTTTGGTTGGACCTTGTATTAGGGTCATTTCATGTTATTGGGCCAAAGCTTGGACCAAGGGAGCAATACTTGTTTATTCAAGTCATGTTAGTTTGCTAGTACACCTGTGGTGCAAAACCTTAATCCTGATTATGCGATGACACCTTTATCTACCTTGTTAGTTAATCATCATGCTAGTATATTGTTATCCTTATGTTCATCCCTGCTGCTCATGCCAGTTAACTTTATCAGTTTACATTGATTGTAGTAGGGCTTACTCAGTCTTTTTGACTGACCTGTTTTCTTTTGCCTCTTTTCTTCCGTTCCCCCCCCCCCCCAAGGTTCTCAGGGAGGGAATACTGGAGCTTAGCTTGGATTTCGGATTGCTTGCTTGTGGGATTTCAGCTCATGTACGGTTTCGACATGAAGCTAGCTATGGTTACCACTTAATTGGGGATAGCACTTATTTATTTCAGTTTTTCAGTCGATGTTGTTTTATCTAGACTTGTTTATTTGGAAAGCTATGTTGTACCAGACTTGTTTTGAAATGTTTTGAAATCTTCCGCTGTTTTATCTATGATATTTACTCTGTTTACATATATACATATGTTCTTGTTCTGCCTTGATATATCATTATGCATGTTTACCTGATTCAAACGCCCCTCCAAAGTCAGAGTGCTTGCAAGAGACACCCTGGCGGAGGCGGGGTGTTACATTTGAATTTTGAAAATTTAGGTTGGAGTTCATTGGTTGAAACCGCTTCTGGTTTCGAGAAAGTATGAAGAAATTACTCAGTTTAAACATAAAAAATAACGACTTTGTATATTAGGAGTTAAATGGGTAAATAAGTTACCCATGTATAATTCTTCTAAAATCGAATCTACCTTTTATGTCCCATTTAATAAAAAATTATAAATAGGTTGATACAACATGGTTGTAAGGACGGTAAATGGCTCGGGTAAATGAGTATGGGTAAGTATTGACAGGTTTACGTGGCTGGTGTGAGGGAAGCTTGCAAGGAGATGATCAGATTTTTGATTATGTTTGCAAGTAAAAGGTTGTGGAGTTCTACATTTGTCTAGAGAATGGAAGGGGTGATGGACCAAGTAGTTTGCAACTTGTGATGTGGTGAACCAAGTGCAGGTTTGAGGAGGGAGGCTGTTCGATGTAGTTGAAAGGTTGTTTGACTATAACGAGAGGTGAGTGACGTTGATTTTTAGGTGTCGCTTGGATGAACTTTGTTGTTTCATTGAGGAGTGGGACGAGGCAGTGATTGGTTAAAGTGTATGTGACATGTTATGTTAGAGTGTGAAAATGTTTTAGGCTGTGATGTGATGTTTTTGTGTTTTTGGGGGTAGACCAAGGTTGCGTAGGGCTTGGGCTTGAAAGTGGAGATGGTTTGGTGATGAACTGAAGTCTGTGAAGCATGTTGGTAAATGGTAGAGGTAGGTAACCATAGCTTTATTGGTAGTAGTGCATGCAATGTTGTGACAATGTACGGTGGTGATGTTCTAGTTTTTGATGTGCACTGCAGGGTGCATGCTTGTTTCAATGTTAATGATGGTGTTGTGGAATGTAGCTGTGTTAATGAAAGAGGCAGGTGTTATTTTAATGTGCAAATTAGCACATTGGTGAATGTGCAAAGAATGATTTTAGGAGAAGGCAACGGAGAATGGGTGGCAATTATGAACTGTGGTTTAAAGCAGTAAAGTGATAAGCTGTGCAGTTAATGTCTCGCTATTATCCCGCTATACCTTGGCTATATCCTGTAGGGATTTATACGGTTGCACCTATTTCCAAATAGCCTATGAAATAGTTTTTCTGCTTTATGCGCTGCTATATTTCGATATTCTTGATATATCCTATTATTTCAGTTATATTCCGCTATATCTTTCATAAAATAAATGAATTAAAAATGACATTTGTAATTTATAAGTATTATACAATTAGTTTATAATTAAGTATTTTAACGTATATTTTTTAAATAAAAAAAACTGTAATATTCTATTAGATTGAATTTAGTTAAGCTAAATAAAAGTTTACACTTATTTACATATACTTACACATGTTTTGATTTTAAATTAAGTATGTATTAATCATAATTAAATCGAATGTAATTTTTTTTATCTATTTACCATTTATATATTTGTAAAAACATTAAGTACGAGTTTTATGTGCTATTTTAGAGTCATTTTCTATATCCTGATATTTTTTCATTTTACCTCTGCTACAACTTTTTGCATCTCCATTGTATTGAATCCGCTGAACGCTTGTGACGGCCGGGAATTTCGCTCGATCCGAATCAGTCGTTAAACCGATCTAGACCTTTCGAAATCCCTGATCGTTTGAGAACAGGACAAATCAGAACGCAGACGGGAGAACATTTCATTGTTTATTACAACAATTCCATCAAATACAAGAATATACAAAATATAAATGAATAAATTACATTCGATAAATATCAGAGATTACAATAAATTACATAGCAGCGGAAAATAATACAAAGCACAACTGAAGGTGATATACGGATACAGAGCTTTCCGGATATCATTCCAGCTGTAAACCAGGATCCTGTGAATATAAATCTGCAAAACCAAAACTACTAGTTGTCCGTGCGGAAAATAGGGGCACCCAGAGTTTAGGTTAAAACAATAAACTCCAGGTCAGTCATGTGACTGGTGTGAGAACTAAAACAGTTATTTAAAACTTTACTTTAAAAGAGAGTAATTCAAGGGACCACGCCGTATAACGCGGAACGGGTTTCCTCCCAAGAATACCAGTGCATAGAAAAGACAACGCAATGCTTTTTCGAAAAATGAAGTTATTAAAAAACCTAGGTCCCATCACACAATGCAACGCAAGCCGGACGATAGGGTTTTCCCTTATAATAGCCAAACATGCTTGGTACGTTTAAAACAAATCATTTGATACTATATAAGTGTATAGTGTCAAAACATTTTAATCATAAATATCAATCCTATGCGGCATGGGTACAATCTATCATGTCGCCATACTAGGTTCTACAAATAAAACCGAAATACACGTATTGGAAATTAGATTTCCGTCATGAGTCGAGGCAAGGGGCAAGCTCCTCTCCGTTTCGAGATACTCTAGCAAATGCCTCAGGACTACACACTTTGGGTAACCCTGGGATCCTCCAAGACCGGTCCTCTCTTACGTTTGAGGATTAGTTATTCCTGTACACACGTTTCCCGGCCCTATAGGACCTATAATCGAGGTGCCTCGCATCCAAACCACAAAGGTGAAAAGTATATAAATGTCAGGGCTGGTAGGTCACTGACACCACCCATAGCTAGAAAGAAACGTCGTGCACTCCTTAGGTCCTCATCCCGTTTTTGACTCATACCGAGGTGTGAGGCTCGCGAATCCACGCTATACACAAAGCTGCCACGTAGGCCGTGCTTTGATCATCAACCACAAGACTTTGCTTTTCAATAGAAGCCTTGATCTATGCAACTCAGCGTGCCACACAGGCAATTCATGCCATGCGATTGATATCTATCGATATATAACCTCTAAGCTCATACGTCTCAGAGAAGGGCGTTAAGCAAGAGAATAAATTCTCTGCCGCCAAACAGATATATATTTAATAGAAATCAATCAACACAGAATAAAATCCGATGTCAGACACACAATCCATTTACAAGTTCGTTTTGGGTCTGAACGAAACCGGAGGCACTTTCCTCGCATATCCATCGATCTCCAAGTACGTCTGGACGACAACCAACTGATTCCCTCATCTTGGGTGTACAGCCCAATCAAGATCATCAGTAATCACCCAAACGATGTGAAGACTTCCGGTCTTCAACCACCGTCTTTATCTTCGACTTATCGTCGAATCGGTTATTCAGAATGGGTATAAACCCGGCCTTTCCGAACAACCCGCGTATATTAAAAACAAATGTTACACAAACACAACATACGCCTCATTCCAATTCATCAGTCACTAACCATAAATCAGTAAGAGAGCAATTCCCGAAATATTAACCCCGAAGTCCGAAACCAACATCAGATCAATACCCAGAAAACCATTCTTCTTAACTAACCTACAGCTAGTTTCTACATTTCAATTCTTAGGGAAAGGTTCCCATTAATTTTATCCAAGATAAATTCTTTAAATTTATTCTTTACTCTTCCCTTGGATGTCATTTCAAACCAAATTATGGTTTTCCAAACTAGTCGAGATTAGCGAACCATACCGAAGTAATTATTTATTTTATTTCCCAATCCCGACCTATTCATCCCATGAAGAAAACTGGTAATACTCCATATCTAACACCACGGTGTTATCGGTAAAATTAATTACCATTTCACGTTCAAATCTAATTAAAGATTTAACTATCGCTTTGGAGCAAAACTGGTAATACTCCATTCTCGCTCATTTTCTAAATTTGATAATTTAGATTATCAATTCACATTTCAATCTAATTGCAGATTCATTAAAAACTCCATTTACTGGGTTAAAGAATTAATGTCATTTAAAACACAGTTCACGACAAACCCAAATCAAATATTATTTATTTATCGAGTTAAAGAACTAGTGTTATTTAAAACACAGTTCACGATAAACCCATGAATCAATTCTATTTAAACCCAATTCAAATCCAATTTATTTATTTAAAAATAAATGGGTTTTATTTCAGTTCAAAACTAGTTCATTTTGATAAAAATCAATCTTTATATTTTCAAATGTGGGATTTTCATCCCAATTTTTCCCAAATCATTTCTTATGATTTTACACAAATTATTGATATTTTCATAATTTTATCAAGGCCCGTACAGTCGATTTCCATCAACGGCCATCGAACTGCACTTACAGCGACATTTTTCAAATTTGATTTAGACGTATCTCCAAATCCAACCGTTAGATTTCAAATATCTAATATTCGTTAGAAAGCTCTTTTCGTTACGAACCCAACGATTCTGGTTTTAGGAGAATCCGACGGTCGGATCTCCCGTAATGTCCGTTTGAAATAAATGGTCGAAATTCACGAACTACCGCGGCGCGGCGCGTTCTATTCAGGCCATTATATAATATATATTTCGTCGACTTCTATTTAAAATGAATTTTATAAATAGTTTTGAATTCGTTTCAAAAACAATTTCAACCTTTATTTCAAATTCAAATCGAAATTGAATTTTCTATTATAAATCCTTTTTACTTTCATTTCTATTTGATTTCAATTCAAATCGATTTAAATTCGATTCGAATTCATTTTCTTTTCAATTCAATTCGATTCGAATTCGTTTTCTAATTAAATCAAATTCGTTTTCTATTCAAATCAAATTCGTTATATATTCAATTCAATACGAATTTCATTTCCTAATTAAATCAAATTCATTTTCTATTCAATTCAATTCGAATTCGTTTTCTATTCAAATCAAATTCGTTGTATATTCAATTGAAATCAAATTCGTTATATATTCAATTGAAATCAGATTCGTTTTCTATTCAAATCAAATTCGTTATATATTCAATTTAATTCGAATTTCAATTTCTAATTAAATCAAATTCGTTATATATTCAATTGAAATCAAATTCGTTATATATTCAATTGAAATCAGATTCGTTTTCTATTCAGATCAAATTCGTTATATATTCTATTTAATTCGAATTTCATTTTCTAATTGAATCAAATACGTTTTCTATTCAATTCAATCCGAATTCGTTTTCTATTCAAATCAAATTCATTATATATTCAATTGAAATCAAATTCGTTATATATTCAATTGAAATCAGATTCGTTTTCTATTCAAATCAAATTCGTTATATATTCAATTGAAATCAAATTCGTTATATATTCAATTGAAATCAGATTCGTTTTCTATTGAAATCAAATTCGTTATATATTCAATTTAATTCGAATTTCACTTTCTAATTAAATCAAATTCGTTTTCTATTCAATTCAATTCGAATTCTTTTTTATTCAAATCAAATTCGTTATATATTCAATTGAAATCAAATTCGTTATATATTCAATTGAAATCAGATTCGTTTTCTATTCAAATCAAATTCGTTATATATTCAATTTAATTCGAATTTCATTTTCTAATTAAATCAAATTCGTTTTCTATTCAATTCAATTCGAATTCGTTATATATTCAATTCAATTCGAATTTCATTTTCTAAATATTTGATTTCGAAATCAATTTTCAATATTCATTTTAAAATGAATAAAATCGATATAAATATCGTTCACGTCAAAATGGCATCAATCTAATCAACACGGCTTCATATATTTCTATTTTCAAATATTCTATTTCAAATATTTCTTTTTCAAATATTTCCTTTTCAAATATTTCTATTTCAAATATTTCTATTATTAAAATATTTCTTTCAACACATGAATAATCTCAACGGATGAGTACGGTCAACACATGAACCTTTATTTTATATTATCCTTTATTTTCTAAATTGGAATGAGGCCCAATCAATCACCATATAATGTTAATTATATGGATTTTCATACATCACACGTATATAATAGCATTGAAAAATAATCAACCATCAACCAAAGTGCACTACACTGTATAAGCATCAAATATAGATATCTAACGCTTATAACAGCCTGTCAATAAATCGATTGATATATTTAATCAATCAGGATGAGTGAACTTCAAATTTCATCCCAACACCCGTGTGGGGTTTCAAACAATCAAACATAGATTTTAGTTGTGCAGTTGGGCGATGTGTAAAATTTATCGACCCAATCAATGTCCTTCAAATAGGTGTACATAAACAAACCGTCCGGTTTGTAAACGAATATTTTATTTTATTCACTTCCACGTTAAAAATTATATTTTTAACGATAAAATATTTTATTTCAACACATGAATTTCTATTCAGTTCATTTACATAATAAAAATGATATTTATATTTTTCTAACATATTTTAGGAAATTTCGACGGCATAACGGCACGATACTAGAAACGGGACGAGGCCTAGCCTTATCCCCGGTCTAGTGAAGGCCCACGCCATTCACACATCAATCAAATCCATTCCATTTCACCAAACAATTCAATTCAAACCAAATAATCCAACCAACTACACAACCAAACAAACAAGTCCATGGTCTGTGGACGATTGTGTCGGGTGCTACTAAACACCGCCTGCATCCTAGTATATATATATAACTAGAAAAAGAAATTTAAAGTTAGAAGTTCTCACAAATAGCTATCCAATACCACGACTCTTCATTAATAGAAATCTTCATCGTTCTCTCTTTTTTATCACCTTCGTTGCCCGTATTCTCTACATATGTAAAAATCGAATTTTTACTTCGCTATTCAATATATAAAAATCGAATTTTACTTCGCTATTCAATATATAAAAATCGAATTTTTACTATGCTATTCAATATATAAAATTCGAATTTTTACTATGCTATTCAATATATAAAAATCGAATTTTTACTATGCTATTCAATATATAAAAATCGAATTTTTACTATGCTATTCAATATATAAAAATCGAATTTTTACTATGCTATTCAATATATAAAAATCGAATTTTTACTTCGCTATTCAATATAAAAAAATCGAATTTTTACTATGCTATTCAATATATAAAAATTGAATTTTTACTATGCTATTCAATATATAAAAATCGACTTTTTACTATGCTATTCAATATATAAAAATCGAATTTTTACTATGCTATTCAATATATAAAAATCGAATTTTTACTATGCTATTCAATATATAAAAATCGAATTTTTACTATGCTATTCAATACATAAAAATCGAATTTTTACTTCGTTGCTGTATAGATAAAAATTCTATTTTTACTTTGTTATTCTCTATATAAAGGTCTCGCCTTTTCAACTATAAAGATTTCGCCTTTTCAAGAATATAGATTTCGTCTTTACTCCTTCTATAATATAAAAATCATATTTTTAATATCTATACTATATAAAGATCATATTTTTAATCCATTACATATGTAAAAATCACGTCTTTCTCCATTTAAAAATATCGTCTTTCTTCCTTTTAAAATCTAATCTTTTCTATTTTAAAAATCTAATCTTTTTGTTTTTAAAAATATAAACTTTCATGTTATTAAAATATAACTCTCCATCTTATAAAAATATCACCTTTTCATTATGAAAAATATCGTCTTTTCAATATGAAAAATATCGCCTTTTCAATATGAAAAATTCTAACTTAACTAATTTAAAAATCATAATTTAACTAATTTAAAAATCATAATTTAACTAATTTAAAAATCCTAACTTTCTAATCAAAACATATACAAAAACTGATTTTTATAATTGCTAATACCAATTACATAGAAAAAAAAAGAAAAAAAATGAATAAGTAAAAAGGGCTTACAGTCAAAATCGAAGGCCGGGGGGGGGGGGGGGGCTTCACGTCGCAGGAAGGAGGGGGGGCTTCACGTCGCAGGCCAGCAAGGGGGAGGGGGGTAGTTCGGCGGCGGTGGTGCTCTGCCTGGGAGGCGGTGACGAGTGGATAGGGGGGCGTCGGTCTCGATTTGGTTGCAGGGGGGTATGGGGTCTCGCGAGGTTAGGGGTTCGGGGGAGAAGAGAGGAGAGGGGAGGGAGGAGAGAAGGCGGCGCGGCATGAGGGGGGGCATCACCGACGAGGCGCGGTGGTGGGTAGCCGCGAGGTGATGGCGGCTTAGGGCTTCGTGCCCTCTTTTTCCCCTTTTTTTATTTTGGTTTGAACGGTCAACGCTTCTGAAAGGAGGGAGGGAGAGTATATAGGAGGGAATATATATTTAATTTTATTATTTTAAACTCCTTTAAAGCAACTTTTTATTTTGACCTCCAAACAAGACCCACCGACTGTCGTCCCTAGCGTAATACCCCCGTTCCGAACTCAATGGGATATGTATCGTAAGCTGATTCGATCGTTTCGATCAGTTTCCGTCAAATTTACATTTAAATCATTATATTGAATTTTTAACGTACATTTCAATTTACCGAGGTCACATACTAACTAGAAAAATTCCCGAAAAATATTTTCTAGCTTCGTATTGATGATACGGTCCTAACAAAACTAGTTTCGTCGAATTCTGAGACCATTGGAAAAATGGCCAATTTCCAGTCGATTAAAATCAACTGAAACGGGTCAAACGCGTTTTCCTTTTCCACGCTCACATATTGATTCAAAAAATTATGAAATTTGGAATCTAGCAATAACTTGACATCACGGACCCAACAAAAGTGGATTCGTTGAAATCCGAGGTCGTTTGCAAAATGTCTATTTTTAAGGGCCTGAATTCCATAGCGACTATTCAGAATTTTCAACTGGACATATCTTTTGATTCCCGCTATGAAATTTTGATTCTTCGGATTTGTTGGAAAGATATTCTCAATTAGATCCTCATGTTTTTGGTTTCACTAAAATCCGGATTGTTTTGCACCCGGTACATTCAATTGAAGTTTGAAATCGAATTATCGAACTACCACGCTATTTTCAATTCCTTTTATAATTATATATAAAATTATTTATATTCTAACGACGACGCGAATAAATATATACGTTCGAATTATATTCAAAATAAATTTTTCGTCGATATCATTTAAAATAATCTATTTTAAATGTTCAAAATTCGCTAACATTGCCAAAATAAAAAATTTAAACTGGCTCTGAATTTCCGGGTTATTACAATCTCCCCCACTTAAAACTTTTTGTCCCCGAAAAGGAACAAGTCGAAAGTGGTTTGATTAATCAACTCTACGTTCGATCTGGCTTCCGTTCTCCAACTTTTCAGTTTCTGAGAATTTTCAAATTTTCAAAAATTTGGCTACCACCCTAAATTTTCGAAAAATTTCGCCATAACCTCCCCTGCACCAGGAGCCACGGGAAAATCCCGAAATTGCCATATAGGCCTTCTGATCTCAAAAAGAAAAAGAAAAAGCCAAGCGGCTAGCCAATAGGCTCATAAAATCATCATCACCCAAACAAAACAGTAAATTTTAGTAAATATGTACCTATTTGTTGGGCAAACAAATTTTATTCTCTGCTCTAGCCTCCTTGTTATGACCTGTTCAATGTAAGTACATGTATATGCAAGCAAACGTGACCAATTTTCAATACAATTCAATATTTGATTCAATTAGGCTAAATGGTTCAAAATTATCAAACAAATAAACAACCAACACAAACATCAATCAATTAGTGAATTAGAGTTTCAAATTCATAATTTTGATACATAAACAAAAATCATGTTTTGATGCCAATTCACAACAATGTATTCTAGCTATATTTTGGTTCTCACACCAGTCTAATGGAAATATATAGATATCACACGTTCGAAACACGAACATAAATATTGATGATGTGGCCACATCACCAGAATTATCCCCGGGTGTTTAGAATGTGATTCTATATCTATCCAGTATATTAAAACTTCGACTATACGTTCATGACGCGTATACGCGAAATCTTTATATACTCGATAGTCCAAATTCAAAATAAATAATCAAATACGTTTTAAAACGAATTAAATTTTCAAAACAATATTGTTTCGTTTGAAAAATATACTCTTCACACTCGTTCTAGGATACTACTGATCCTATCTCTAACGAGTCATTATAATGGATATTACTAATCCAATATCTGATGAATTCTTCCGTATGGTTCTAACGTGTCTTGTTCTCGAGCTCTGTAAACCAAAGCTCTGATACCAAATGTGACGGCCGGGAATTTCGCTCGATCCGAATCAGTCGTTAAACCGATCTAGACCGTTCGAAATCCCCGATCGTTTGAGAACAGGACAAATCAGAACGCAGACGGGAGAACATTTCATTGTTTATTACAACAATTCCATCAGATACAAGAATATACAGAGTATAAATGAATAAATTACATTCGATAAATATCAGAGATTACAATAAATTACATAGCAGCGGAAAATAATACAAAGCACAACTGAAGGTGATATACGGATACAGAGCTTTCCGGATATCATTCCAGCTTTAAACCAGGATCCTGTGAATATAAATCTGCAAAACCAAAACTACTAGCTGCCCGTGCGGAAAATAGGGGCACCCAGAGTTTAGGTTAAAACAATTAACTCCAGGTCAGTCATGTGACTAGTGTGAGAACAGTTATTTAAAACTTTACTTTAAAAGAGAGTAATTCAAGGGACCACGCCGTATAACACGGAACGGGTTTCCTCCCAAGAATACCAGTGCATAGAAAAGACAACGCAATGCTTTTTCAAAAAATGAAGCTATTATAAGACCCAAGTCCCATCACACAATGCAACGCAAGCCGGAGGATAGGGTTTTCCCTTATAATAGCCAAACATGCTTGGTACGTTTAAAACAAATCATTTGATACTATTATAAGTATATAGTGTCAAAACATTTTAATCATAAATATCAATCCTAGGCGGCATGGGTACCATCTATCATGTCGCCATACTAGGCTCTACAAATAAAACCGAAATACACGTATTGGAAATTGGATTTCCATCATGAGTCGAGGCAAGGGGCAAGCTCCTCCCCGCTTCGAGACACTCAAGCAAATGCCTCAGGACTACACACTCTGGGTTACCCTGGGATCCTCCAAGACCGGTCCTCTCTTACATTTGAGGATTAGTTATTCCTGAACACACGTTTCCCGGCCCTATAGGACCTATAATCGAGGCGCCTCGCATTCAAACCACAAAGGTGAAAAGTATATAAATGTCAGTACTGGTAGGTCACTGACACCACCCATAGCTAGAAAGAAACGTCGTGCACTCCTTGGGTCCTCATCCCGTTTTTGACTCATACCGAGGTGTGAGGCTCGCGAATCCACGCTATACACAAAGCTGCCACGTAGGCCGTGCTTTGATCATCAACCACAAGACTTTGCTTTTCAACAGAAGCCTTGATCTATGCAACTCAGCGTGCCACACAGGCAATTCATGCCATGCGATTGATATCTATCGATATATAATCTCTAATCTCAAACGTCTCAGAGAAGGGAGTTAAGCAAGAGAATAAATTCTCTGCCGCCAAACAGATATATATTTAATAGAAATCAATCAACACAGAATAAAATCCAATGTCAGACACACAATCCATTTACAAGTTCGTTCTGGGTCTGAACGAAACCGGAGGCACTTTCCTCGCATATCGATCGATCTCCAAGTACGTCTGGACGACAACCAACTGATTCCCTCATCTTGGGTGTACAGCCCAATCAAGATCATCAGTAATCACCCAAACGATGTGAAGACTTCCGGTCTTCAACCACCGTCTTTATCTTCGAGTTATCGTCGAATCGGTTATTCAGAATGGGTATAAACCCGGCCTTTCCGAACAACCCGCGTATATTAAAAACAAATGTTACACAAACACAACATACACCTCATTCAAATTCATCAGTCACTAACCATAAATCAGTAAGAGAGCAATTCCCGAAATATTAACCCCGAAGGCCGAAACCAACATCAGATCAATACCTAGGAAACCATTCTTCTTAACTAACCTACAGCTAGTATCTACATTTCAATTCTTAGGGAAAGGTTCCCATTAATTTTATCCAAGATAAATTCTTTAAATTTATTCTTTACTCTTCCCTTGGATGTCATTTCAAACCAAATTATGGTTTTCCAAACTATTCGAGATTAGCGAACCATACCGAAGTAATTATTTATTTTATTTCCCAATCCTGACCTATTCATCCCATGAAGAAAACTGGTAATACTCCATATCTAACACCACGGTGTTATCGGTAAAATTAATTACCATTTCACGTTCAAATCTAATTAAAGATTTAACTATCGCTTTGGAGCAAAACTGGTAATACTCCATTCTCGCTCATTTTCTAAATTTGATAATTTAGATTATCAATTCACATTTCAATCTAATTGCAGATTCATTAAAAACTCCTTTTACTGGGTTAAAGAACTAATGTCATTTAAAACACAGTTCACGACAAACCAAAATCACATTCTATTTATTTATCGGGTTAAAGAACTAGTGTTATTTAAAACACAGTTCACGATAAATCCATGAATCAATTCTATTTAAACCCATTTCAAATCCAATTTATTTATTTAAAAATAAATGAGTTTTATTTCAGTTCAAAACTAGTTCATTTTGATAAAAATCAATCTTTATCTTTTCAAATGTGGGATTTTCATCCCAATTTTTCCCAAATCATTTCTTATGATTTTACACAAATTATTGATATTTTAATAATTTTATCAAGGCCCGTACAGTCGATTTCCATCAACGGCCATCGAACTGCACTTACAACGACCTTTTTCAAATTTGATTTGGACTTATCTCCAAATCCAACCGTTAGATTTCAAATTTCTAATATTCGTTAGAAATCTCTTTTCGATACGAACCCAACGATTCCGGTTTTAGGAGAATCCGACGGTCGGATCTCCCGTAATGTCCGTTTGAAATAAATGGTCGAAATTCACGAACTACCGCGGCGCGGCGCGTTCTATTCAGGCCATTATATAATATATATTTCGTCGACTTCTATTTAAAACGAATTTTATAAATAGTTTTAAATTCGTTTCAAAAACAATTTCAACCTTTATTTCAAATTCAAATCGAAATTGATTTTTCTATTATAAATCCTTTTTACTTTCATTTCTATTTGATTTCAATTCAAATCGATTTTAATTCGATTCGAATTCATTTTCTTTTCAATTCGATTCGATTCGAATTCGTTTTCTAATTAAATCAAATTCGTTTTCTATTCAAATAAAATTCGTTATATATTCAATTCAATTCGAATTTCATTTTCTAATTAAATCAAATTCGTTTTCTATTCAATTCAATTCGAATTCGTTTTCTATTCAAATCAAATCCGTTGTATATTCAATTGAAATCAAATTCGTTATATATTCAATTGAAATCAGATTCGTTTTCTATTCAAATCAAATTCGTTATATATTCAATTTAATTCGAATTTCATTTTCTAATTAAATCAAATTCGTTATATATTCAATTGAAATCAAATTCGTTATATATTCAATTGAAATCAGATTCGTTTTCTATTCAAATCAAATTCGTTATATATTCAATTTAATTCGAATTTCATTTTCTAATTAAATCAAATTCGTTTTCTATTCAATTCAATTTGAATTCGTTTTCTATTGAAATCAAATTCGTTATATATTCAATTGAAATCAAATTCGTTATATATTCAATTGAAATCAGATTCGTTTTCTATTCAAATCAAATTCGTTATATATTCAATTGAAATCAAATTCGTTATATATTCAATTGAAATCAGATTCGTTTTCTATTCAAATCAAATTCGTTATATATTCAATTTAATTCGAATTTCATTTTCTAATTAAATCAAATTCATTTTCTATTCAATTCAATTCGAATTCGTTTTCTATTCAAATCAAATTCGTTATATATTCAATTGAAATCAAATTCGTTATATATTCAATTGAAATCAGATTCGTTGTCTATTCAAATCAAATTCGTTATATATTCAATTTAATTCGAATTTCGTTTTCTAATTAAATCAAATTCGTTTTCTATTCAATTCAATTCGAATTCGTTATATATTCAATTCAATTCGAATTTCATTTTCTAAATATTCGATTTCGAAATCACTTTTCAATATTCATTTTAAAATGAATAAAATCGATATAAATATCGTTCACGTCAAAATGGCGTCAATCTAATCAACACGGCTTCATATATTTCTATTTTCAAATATTCTATTTCAAATATTTCTTTTTCAAATATTTCCTTTTCAAATATTTCTATTTCAAATATTTCTATTATTAAAATATTTCGTTCAACACATGACTAATCTCAACGGATGAGTACGGTCAACACATGAACCTTTATTTTATATTATCCTTTATTTTCTAAATTGGAATGAGGCCCAATCAATCACCATATAATGTTAATTATATGGATTTTCATACATCACACGTATATAATAGCATTGAAAAATAATCAACCATCAACCAAAGTGCACTACACTGTATAAGCATCAAATATAGATATCTAACGCTTATAACAGCCTGTCAATCAATCGATCGACATATTTAATCAATCAGGATGAGTGAACTTCAAATTTCATCCCAACACCCGTGTGGGGTTTCAAACAATCAAACATATATTTTAGTTGTGCAGTTGGGCGATGTGTAAAATTTATCGACCCAATCAATGTCCTTCAAATAGGTGTACATAAACAAACCGTCCGGTTTGTAAACGAATATTTTATTTTATTCACTTCCACGTTAAAAATAATATTTTTAATGATAAAATATTTTATTTCAACACATGAATTTCTATTCAGTTCATTTACATAATAAAAATTATATTTTTATTTTTCTAACATATTTTAGGAAATTTCGGCGGCATAACGGCACGATACTAGAAACGGGACGAGGCCTAGCCTTATCCCCGGTCTAGTGAAGGCCCACGCCATTCACACATCAATCAAATCCATTCCATTTCACCCTCGTTCCGAACTCAATGGGATATGTATCGTAAGATGATTCGATCAGTTTCCGTCAAATTTACATTTAAATCATTATATTGAATTTTAAACGTACATTTCAATTTACCGAGGTCACATACTAACTAGAAAAATTCCCGGAAAATATTTTCTAGCTTCGTATTGACGATACGGTCCTAACAAAACTAGTTTCGTCGAATTCTGAGACCGTTGGAAAAATGGCCAATTTCCAGTCGATTAAAATCAACTAAAACGGGTCAAACGCGTTTTCCTTTGCCACGCTCACATATTGATTCGAAAAATTATGAAATTTGGAATCTAGCAATAACTTGACATCACGGACCCAACAAAAGTGGTTTCGTCGAAATCCGAGGTCGTTTGCAAAATGTCTATTTTTATGGGCCTGAATTCCATAGCGACTATTCAGAATTTTCAACTGGACATATCTTTTGATTCCCGCTATGAAATTTTGATTCTTCGGATTCGTTGGAAATATATTCTCAATTAGATCCTCATGTTTTTGGTTTCACTAAAATCCGGATTGTTTTGCACCCGGTACATTCAATTGAAGTTTGAAATCGAATTATCGAACTACCGCGCCATTTTCAATTCCTTTTATAATTATATATAAAATTAGGGTCCGTTTGTCACAGGTCCCTATTAAGTTTCAAAATTAGGCTCACATCCGGTCCTAAACTTATTGTAAATTAGGTCCCTATTTTTCAAAAACATATAAAAAAATATTAAAAAAATATAAAAAAATCACGTAAATTCATAATTAAATAAAACATGTTCACGCCAAAAAAATCCGGTGGAAAATCAATCAACAAACACGTCAAAATCAAAAAATACACAAAACAGCGAAAAATGCAGTAAAACGCATAAAAACATGCACATATTTCAAATAGTTGCATACATGTATGCATCTATTTCAATTCCGCATCATACATCAGCATATATGCATACATGTATGCAGATTTTCCGAAATACATGCATGATTTCATGCATCTATTCGATTTCTGCATGGAAAACACGCATGCTTGCATATTGCATACGAGTATGCAGTTATGCAGAAAATATGCATTTAAGTATGCACATATTGTCACGCCTTCGGCTTTCAACACATTACTGCATACAAGTATGCAGCTATTTTGAATAACAGCATTGTAACACCCCGGAATTTTGGGGCCAATTTAAAAATTTTATTTTAGAAATTTTAATGGATTTAGGATATTTAAAATAATTTATTTTGAATAATAATGGCTAAAAAAATTTTACTTTAATCGTAGTTAAAACAAATAAATTTAATTTAATTATAAAAGGAGTTTGAAATAGCGATGCATTTTGGGAATTTGAATTAATATACATTACTTGGTAAATGTTTTAACATTAAACCATATGTGCGTCGTATAAAATTGAGACCGACTGATTGATTGTGGCTGTGATGATTTGGTGAATTATATTCATGTTAAATATAATTTGTGTAGAAAATATAAATCAAATTTTTATCGCATATGAATATAGGTAGAGTAGGAAGGAAAAAAAAATTATATTTTTATCAAAAGGGATTGGTGTTAAAACTAAAAATCAATTTTGTCAAATTAGATTATTGCTAGCGAGATAAAAATATTCATGTAACATACATTTGCCATTTATATTAGAAATTACAATTGTTATTATCGTTAGAAATTTACTTCGTTATAAAAATGATGTCATATCGTTAGAATGTACATTAGAATTAGATTGTCATCTTTATGATAAATGTTTCACTAGAATTGTCAAAGAAAAATAATAATAACGTTATATATATAGAAATGTTACATTAGTTAAAAAAGGGACATTCTATATGAAATGTGACATTAGTTAAAAAGAACGTTTTATATATAGAAATGTTACATTAGTTAAAAAAGGGGCATTTTATATTAGAAAAATTACGTTAGATGGAAAATAACTTTTTTTATTAGGAATGTTAAATTAGATAAAAAGGGTCACTTCTCTTTTTTTTTGAAATGTTAAACTGGAACAAAAATGTCACTTGGTCAGAAATATTATATTAGAATATATAAAGGTTATTCATGTTAGTATTAAAAGTGTCATTTATGTCGTATTATAAATGCCATGCTACAAAAATGACATTTATTAAGAATAAAATTTTTGTTATAATATGTCACATTAGAAAGGAAATGAAAGTTTCCTTCTCTAACTATCCCCATTAATTAAGTAATTTAAAGAAAGGAAATGAAACATTTTTCCCTTCCCCTCATAAATTGATTACATTAAACCAAAGAAAATGGAAACGTATAAGTCGCACGTTGTGAAATAATTGCACGGGTTAATTGCCCACTAATTAACATGGTTTTCAAATTCTAGATATATATGCATATATATATATATGTATGATAGGTATATATGTGTGTGTGCGCGCGTGTGTGTATTAATTATGCATTGACGATATGTCTTTTTGACAAAATACAATTAATGTTCAAATTCTATATTTAAAGTTTTGATTTATTAGACATTTAAAGGTTTCTATATTTTTTTTTATATATATAGTAAGCACATTCTAGTAATTAATTAACATGATTTTGAATTTCCCTAACTATGTGCATATAAAGAGAAGTCTTTAGGTTCATATACCATTAATTATGCACGTTTAGAAATTAGTTAGGCATTGATTGACACATCAGCCAATCAATATATTTAAAAAAATAAAATAAAAAAAATCTAAAATTTAAGGGTATAAGTTACTCTGCCTCCCTTATGAATACACCTTCTATCCAACACCAAATCTCACAACTCCATTCCCTATTCTCCGCCTCCATTATGTAAAACTTCTATAAAAAAAAAAGTTGGAGTTCTAAGATTTATGTTTGTACAAAACAAAAATTGGAGGATGGTTATATATAGAACTGGAGATTCTTATCAAGGCCTCGGGTGGCGGTTCGATGGGAGGAGGTTCAAGTTGAAGTTGGATTTCTCGGTTTCCAGATAATAGCGTGAAGAAGGAAATCTGAATTTAACGATTTTTGAAGCGTTGCAATCGTAGAGACGAGTTCAACAATTCTAGACGGAAAGGAGTGATTCCGAGCTATTTGAAATTTTGACTAAAATCACGAACGACTTCTGAAAACCAATCAATGTGAGATTCCTATTTTAAAATTTTAATTAATTAATTAATTAATTAATTATTTTACTGTATTCACTCAGCATGAAATTTATGTTGTATATGTTCATTTGGATGTTGATTGTGCTGTGATTGTAATGTATGACTGATTGTGATTTGTAATGCCTGTGATGCTATTCTAGATCTGTAAATTTTAGTGTAATCTCTGTGAAATTCTCATCCTTATTTATTTTTATTTTTATTTCTTAAATACGATGAGAAATTTAACCTTTGCTTTTGTCTTACAAAATATAACGTAAAATGGTTTTTTATTTCTGGTTCACAAAAGAAAGTAAACCATTATTTTATGATTCACAACATAAAATGAAAAGTTGGGTTTTTATTTTGGTTAACAAAATAAAAAGAAAGGTGAATCTTTATCTTGATTTATACAAAAAGACAAAAATCTTTATTTTGGATTTTTGATTTATAAATTAAGGAAAGCTTAGATCTTTTACATTTTAATAAAAGGATAAACAAAGTTTTAATCTTTGTTTTGATTTACAAATATAATAAAGTTTTAATCTTTGTGTTTGATTTACAAATATAACAAAGTTTTTAATCTTTATTTTTGTCTACAAAAATAAAATGCAAATCTTGATCTTTACTTCGTTTACAAAATAAAAAGAAAGTTTTAAACTTTTATTTGGTTTACAAATTAAAATGCCAATTTAAATCTCAATTTTGTTTACAAAATAAAATACCAGGTTTATTTTTATTGTGTTTACAAAATAAAATACCAATTCTTATCCTTTGTTTGGTTAACATAATAAAAAGCAAGTTTTTATCTTTAACTTTGTTAACATAATAAATGGAAGATTTTGTCTTTATTTTTGTTTACAATATAAGTAACAAGTTCTTATCTTTATTTTTGTTTTACAAAATAAAAGAAAGTTATCCTTTTATTTACCAATAAAAAAATTGTTTGGTTTCATCTTGAATTACAAATTTAAAAAAAAAAAAAAGTTTGAACCTTTATTTTGATTTATGAAATAAAGGAAAGTTTGGATCTTTTAAAGAGAAATAAAGATTAGATATTTTATTAGTTTCATAAAATAAAGTAAAGAGTAAATGTTTTTATTTGATTTACAAATAAAAATAAGGATGAGACCTTTCATTGTGATTCATCAAATTTATACACAAAATCATCATTATGTTAATTTATTTGCAATAACACAAAACTCATCATTGTGTTATTTGTAAAAGACGCAAAACCTGTCGTTGTGTTAGTTGTGATGACACAAAAATAGCATTGTTGTGTTGATTTATTTGTGATAACATTGTTTGTTAATTAAAGTTTAAAAAACAAAATTAACATTATTTGTTAAATAAAGTAAAGGATTATCTTTTTGTCTGTGTTTCCAACACAAATATTAACATAAAGATTGGATTACCTTTTTATTTGTGATTTCAACACAAATAGAAACATAGCACAATTCATACTTTGTTAATGCTAAAAGAATCATGACAAAAATTCACATTTCATTAATGTTAAAGGGATTATAACAAAATTTACATTTTGTTAACATTTTATGTAAAGGAAGACAAAAGAATCTATATTTTCGTCACAATTTTAAAGAACAAATAAAATGAATATTCTTGTCACTTGAATCAAAAGAATATGTTTTTATCGCTTGAATCAAAAGAAAATATTTTTGTCACTTTGAGAAAGAATGACAAATACATATTTTGTTAATTATATTATAAAGAAGAAGATTAACATCTTTCGTTAATCATATTACAAAGAAGGATTGAACAAGATTATACATATTTTTGTTTGCATTAAATAGAATAAACAAAATTAGTATTTTTGTTTGCATTAAATAGAATAAACAAAATTAGTATGTTTGTTTGCATTGAATAGAATAAACAAAATTAGCCTTTTGCTCACATTGAAAGTTAATAAACAAAATTCCCATTTTGTTTACATTGAAAGTTAATAAACAAAAACCCCATTCCACATTTGGTTGCATTAGAGTTATTAAACAAAATTACCTTGTGTTACATTAGAAATGGACAATATTATACACCGTAATGCGTTAAATTAGTAAATGGGAATATTTTGTTTAATAAAGAAAATAGAAAATAGATAGAAATAAAATAGACATTTTGTTAAAATAGAAAAAGGTTGAAAACAAAATATATGTTTTGATAAAGATCACAACTTGATTAGTAAAACATTAGACTATCTTATTTACATTTCTTATGAGGATAAAACGAACAAATTCTGCAATAACATTATATTTACATTTTAGATAAGAAATTAAATCATTTATTTACACTTAGGTAAATAAATAAGAAAATAATATGCGTAACCCGAGGTTGGATTGAGTTGTGATGTAAACCTGCCCGGACCCGCCCGGCTGTCCAGTAATCACAACAATACCTATCCAATGTGAGAGGTTAAAGCATATATAAATTTGCATTTTATATATGTAAATTACTACAAATATTTAGAGTAAATAAAATAAAACATAGGAAAAAGAAAGAAAAACATTTATTTACATTGGATAAATGAAAAGATTAAATAAAAGTCACATTTTTATGTAATTAAGGAATATGGTTTTATATTGTAAATAAAATTACATTTCTATGTAAAATGGAATTAAAAGAATAAATATGTTGATAAGAATTATTTACATTTCCCTATGTATATAAAAAGGATTAATAGAAAAATTATGTGAATAATATTTATCTACATTTTCATATGTAAATAAATAAGATAAAAGTAAAAGATGCATTTATTTACAATTAGTGTAAATAAATATAGAAAAAGTAAAGGTAGACATTTATTTACATTAGGGTAAATAAATAAGATAAAAGAAGATGAAACCATTTATTTACATTTAGGTAAATAAATAAGAAAAAGATAAGAATATAATTATTTACATTTAGGTAAATAAATAGTAAATAAATTAAAAGGATATATAAAGCATAATTTATTTACAATTAGAGTAAATAAAATAAGAAAGGTAGTAAAAATAAAACAAGAAATATTTTATCGTCATTTTAGATGCGATAAAAAGAATAGACTTTTATAATTGAAATAGTAAAACGATTTATATTTTTATATATATAAATTAAATTTAAACGAAACAAGCGCGGTAGTTCGCTTATCGACAATCGTAACTTTAAACGGTTATACCGAAAGATCCGACCGTCGGATTCTCCCAAAACAGGAACCGTTAGGACCGCTTTGGGAAAATCTTTCCAATGATATATATTTCATCAAAATCCAACGGTTAGATATGCGTAAGTCAAATTTTGTTGAAAACAGCGCCAGGGAAGCGTCGTTAAATTTATTCGAGCTATTTTTATATAAATAAAAATAGTGATAGGTCGTTATCAAATATTAATAACGATAGGAAATGTTTTCAAATTATTATATATATATGCGAGAATCATTTGAAAAGACCGAGTTCAATCTCATTTCAAATGATTATACGACGTTCTAAGTCGAAGATTTCAAGACGGTAATTGAAGACCGACGATCTTCACATCGAATGGGTGTGTTGCTATTGAGACCCATGATGGGAGTAGCTACCTTGAAAGGGCGACAGTAGTAGCCGTCCGGACGTAGTGTTGATTGCACGGATTTGACTTTCGCTCAGACCCAGGGCATAAGTTTATAAATGGAATGTATGTCTGACGTTGTAGTCCTTTATACTACATTCGTTGATCTCTCTTAATATATATCTGTTTGGTGGTTAACACCCTTCTCTGAGACATATGAGCTTAGAGGTTATATATTGGCAGAAATCAATGGTATAGTATGGACTGACAATGTGGTATACTAAGATGCATTGATCAAGGCTTTTGTTGAAAAGCAGGGCCTTGTGGTTGATGATCAAAGCACGGCCTGTTTAGGCGTAGCTTTGTGTATAGCGTGACTTCGCGAGCCTCACACCCCGGTATGAGTCAAAAATGGGATATGGACTGCAGGGAGTGCACACGTTTCTTTCTAGCTAGAGTGGTGTCAGCGACCTACCATCCCTGACATTTTACTTATGTGGATGATGGATTTTGAGGCGCCTCGTTATTTTTATAGGCCGTTGGTGGTCATACTATAGGTCCAAAGGGACCGGGAAGCGTGTGTTCAGGCATAACTAATCCACTGCCCATAGGCGGGGACCGGCCCTGAAGATCCAAGGGTTCACTGCGGGGGATCCTGAGGCATTTGCTAGAGTGTCTCGAATCGGAGAGGAGCTTGCCCCTAGCCTCGACTCATGATGGAAATCCAAATCTCCAATACGACCTTGCGGTTTTGATTGTAGAACTAGTATTGGCGACATGCTATATGGTAACCATGCCGTCTAGGATTGATACTTATGATTCAAATCTTTTTATTAAAACATAGATACACTAATAATAATATCAAATCCGTTTTATACGTATTAAGCATCTTTTGACCATTATAAGGAAAAACCCTATCCTCTGGTGTGCGTTGCATTGTGTGATGGGACCTGGGTCTTATAATGGTTTCATTTTTCCAAAAAGACATTGCGTTATTTCTCGATTTACTTTAGTTTATGCACCGGCAATCCATTGGAGTAAACCCGTTCCGCGTTAGCGGCGTGGTCCTTGGATTTGCCTTATTACTATTAGTTAAACTAGTTAAGAATTCTCACACCAGTCCTTGTTGCTGGCTAGGGAGCTGGTTACGCATGATAGGGGGTTCTCACCATGTTGTTTGGTGGCGAACAGTGGGCTCTTACCCTTACATGTCCCTTATTTATTAGGGTTGGTTATTGCAGTCGAGAGGCTGTCCGTAAAACAAGGTGTCTGGGAAATCATCTGTATGTCACGGTGGGAGGTTAACCCACTGCCTGTGTGTCGTTACAGGTGGTATCAGAGCTCTGGTTAGCTCAAATCTTTGGGGTACAACTCGTTAGAACTGAACAAAGACTCATCAGAGATTGGATTAGCAATATCCAATAAGGATACTCATTAGAGATAGGATCAGCAGTATCCTAGAATGAGAAAACTCATTAGAGATGGGGTTAGTAATGCCCTAGAATGAGTTCAGAGTGATAAGCTTATAATTAGTGTATTTTTGATTATATAATCTATTTCTGAAAATATGATTTTTAAATATATAAAAGAGTATGTATATTTGATAAGTTAGTCAACAAATAAAATTAATAAAAGAAAATTAAAATTTAGTTAGTTAATTAAACAACTCTTAGCTAGTTCCTTTTCGAGGACGAAAAGATTTTAAGTGGGGGAGATTGTAACAACCCGGAATTTTGGGGCCAATTTAAAAATTTTATTTTAGAAATTTTAATGGATTTAGGATATTTAAAATAATTTATTTTGAATAATAATGGCTAAAAAAAATTTATTTTAATCGTAGTTAAAACAAATAAATTTAATTTAATTATAAAAGGAGTTTGAAATAGCGATGCATTTTGGGAATTTGAATTAATATACATTACTTGATAAATGTTTTAACATTAAACCATATGTGCGTCGTATAAAATTGAGATCGACTGATTGATTGTGGCTGTGATGATTTGGTGAATTATATTCATGTTAAATATAATTTGTGTAGAAAATATAAATCAAATTTTTATCGCATATGAATATAGGTAGAGTAGGAAGGAAAAAAAATTATATTTTTATCAAAAGGGATTGGTCTTAAAACTAAAAATCAATTTTGTCAAATTAGATTATTGCTAGCGAGATAAAAATATTCATGTAACATACATTTGCCATTTATATTAGAAATTACAATTGTTATTATCGTTAGAAATTTACTTCGTTATAAAAATGATGTCATATCGTTAGAATGTACATTAGAATTAGATTGTCATCTTTATGATAAATGTTTCACTAGAATTGTCAAAGAAAAATAATAATAACGTTATATATATAGAAATGTTACATTAGTTAAAAAAGGGACATTCTATATGAAATGTGACATTAGTTAAAAAGAACGTTTTATATATAGAAATGTTACATTAGTTAAAAAAGGGGCATTTTATATTAGAAAAATTACGTTAGATGGAAAATAACTTTTTTTATTAGGAATGTTAAATTAGATAAAAAGGGTCACTTCTCTTTTTTTTTGAAATGTTAAACTGGAACAAAAATGTCACTTGGTCAGAAATATTATATTAGAATATATAAAGGTTATTCATGTTAGTATTAAAAGTGTCATTTATGTCGTATTATAAATGCCATGCTACAAAAATGACATTTATTAAGAATAAAATTTTTGTTATAATATGTCACATTAGAAAGGAAATGAAAGTTTCCTTCTCTAACTATCCCCATTAATTAAGTAATTTAAAGAAAGGAAATGAAACATTTTTCCCTTCCCCTCATAAATTGATTACATTAAACCAAAGAAAATGGAAACGTATAAGTCGCACGTTGTGAAATAATTGCACGGGTTAATTGCCCACTAATTAACATGGTTTTCAAATTCTAGATATATATGCATATATATATATATGTATGATAGGTATATATGTGTGTGTGCGCGCGTGTGTGTATTAATTATGCATTGACGATATGTCTTTTTGACAAAATACAATTAATGTTCAAATTCTATATTTAAAGTTTTGATTTATTAGACATTTAAAGGTTTCTATATTTTTTTTTATATATATAGTAAGCACATTCTAGTAATTAATTAACATGATTTTGAATTTCCCTAACTATGTGCATATAAAGAGAAGTCTTTAGGTTCATATACCATTAATTATGCACGTTTAGAAATTAGTTAGGCATTGATTGACACATCAGCCAATCAATATATTTAAAAAAATAAAATAAAAAAAATCTAAAATTTAAGGGTATAAGTTACTCTGCCTCCCTTATGAATACACCTTCTATCCAACACCAAATCTCACAACTCCATTCCCTATTCTCCGCCTCCATTATGTAAAACTTCTATAAAAAAAAAAGTTGGAGTTCTAAGATTTATGTTTGTACAAAACAAAAATTGGAGGATGGTTATATATAGAACTGGAGATTCTTATCAAGGCCTCGGGTGGCGGTTCGATGGGAGGAGGTTCAAGTTGAAGTTGGATTTCTCGGTTTCCAGATAATAGCGTGAAGAAGGAAATCTGAATTTAACGATTTTTGAAGCGTTGCAATCGTAGAGACGAGTTCAACAATTCTAGACGGAAAGGAGTGATTCCGAGCTATTTGAAATTTTGACTAAAATCACGAACGACTTCTGAAAACCAATCAATGTGAGATTCCTATTTTAAAATTTTAATTAATTAATTAATTATTTTACTGTATTCACTCAGCATGAAATTTATGTTGTATATGTTCATTTGGATGTTGATTGTGCTGTGATTGTAATGTATGACTGATTGTGATTTGTAATGCCTGTGATGCTATTCTAGATCTGTAAATTTTAGTGTAATCTCTGTGAAATTCTCATCCTTATTTATTTTTATTTTTATTTCTTAAATACGATGAGAAATTTAACCTTTGCTTTTGTCTTACAAAATATAACGTAAAATGGTTTTTTATTTCTGGTTCACAAAAGAAAGTAAACCATTATTTTATGATTCACAACATAAAATGAAAAGTTGGGTTTTTATTTTGGTTAACAAAATAAAAAGAAAGGTGAATCTTTATCTTGATTTATACAAAAAGACAAAAATCTTTATTTTGGATTTTTGATTTATAAATTAAGGAAAGCTTAGATCTTTTACATTTTAATAAAAGGATAAACAAAGTTTTAATCTTTGTTTTGATTTACAAATATAATAAAGTTTTAATCTTTGTGTTTGATTTACAAATATAACAAAGTTTTTAATCTTTATTTTTGTCTACAAAAATAAAATGCAAATCTTGATCTTTACTTCGTTTACAAAATAAAAAGAAAGTTTTAAACTTTTATTTGGTTTACAAATTAAAATGCCAATTTAAATCTCAATTTTGTTTACAAAATAAAATACCAGGTTTATTTTTATTGTGTTTACAAAATAAAATACCAATTCTTATCCTTTGTTTGGTTAACATAATAAAAAGCAAGTTTTTATCTTTAACTTTGTTAACATAATAAATGGAAGATTTTGTCTTTATTTTTGTTTACAATATAAGTAACAAGTTCTTATCTTTATTTTTGTTTTACAAAATAAAAGAAAGTTATCCTTTTATTTACCAATAAAAAAATTGTTTGGTTTCATCTTGAATTACAAATTTAAAAAAAAAAAAAAAGTTTGAACCTTTATTTTGATTTATGAAATAAAGGAAAGTTTGGATCTTTTAAAGAGAAATAAAGATTAGATATTTTATTAGTTTCATAAAATAAAGTAAAGAGTAAATGTTTTTATTTGATTTACAAATAAAAATAAGGATGAGACCTTTCATTGTGATTCATCAAATTTATACACAAAATCATCATTATGTTAATTTATTTGCAATAACACAAAACTCATCATTGTGTTATTTGTAAAAGACGCAAAACCTGTCGTTGTGTTAGTTGTGATGACACAAAAATAGCATTGTTGTGTTGATTTATTTGTGATAACATTGTTTGTTAATTAAAGTTTAAAAAACAAAATTAACATTATTTGTTAAATAAAGTAAAGGATTATCTTTTTGTCTGTGTTTCCAACACAAATATTAACATAAAGATTGGATTACCTTTTTATTTGTGATTTCAACACAAATAGAAACATAGCACAATTCATACTTTGTTAATGCTAAAAGAATCATGACAAAAATTCACATTTCATTAATGTTAAAGGGATTATAACAAAATTTACATTTTGTTAACATTTTATGTAAAGGAAGACAAAAGAATCTATATTTTCGTCACAATTTGAAAGAACAAATAAAATGAATATTCTTGTCACTTGAATCAAAAGAATATGTTTTTATCGCTTGAATCAAAAGAAAATATTTTTGTCACTTTGAGAAAGAATGACAAATACATATTTTGTTAATTATATTATAAAGAAGAAGATTAACATCTTTCGTTAATCATATTACAAAGAAGGATTGAACAAGATTATACATATTTTTGTTTGCATTAAATAGAATAAACAAAATTAGTATTTTTGTTTGCATTAAATAGAATAAACAAAATTAGTATGTTTGTTTGCATTGAATAGAATAAACAAAATTAGCCTTTTGCTCACATTGAAAGTTAATAAACAAAATTCCCATTTTGTTTACATTGAAAGTTAATAAACAAAAACCCCATTCCACATTTGGTTGCATTAGAGTTATTAAACAAAATTACCTTGTGTTACATTAGAAATGGACAATATTATACACCGTAATGCGTTAAATTAGTAAATGGGAATATTTTGTTTAATAAAGAAAATAGAAAATAGATAGAAATAAAATAGACATTTTGTTAAAATAGAAAAAGGTTGAAAACAAAATATATGTTTTGATAAAGATCACAACTTGATTAGTAAAACATTAGACTATCTTATTTACATTTCTTATGAGGATAAAACGAACAAATTCTGCAATAACATTATATTTACATTTTAGATAAGAAATTAAATCATTTATTTACACTTAGGTAAATAAATAAGAAAATAATATGCGTAACCCGAGGTTGGATTGAGTTGTGATGTAAACCTGCCCGGACCCGCCCGGCTGTACAGTAATCACAACAATACCTATCCAATGTGAGAGGTTAAAGCATATATAAATTTGCATTTTATATATGTAAATTACTACAAATATTTAGAGTAAATAAAATAAAACATAGGAAAAAGAAAGAAAAACATTTATTTACATTGGATAAATGAAAAGATTAAATAAAAGTCACATTTTTATGTAATTAAGGAATATGGTTTTGTATTGTAAATAAAATTACATTTCTATGTAAAATGGAATTAAAAGAATAAATATGTTGATAAGAATTATTTACATTTCCCTATGTATATAAAAAGGATTAATAGAAAAATTATGTGAATAATATTTATCTACATTTTCATATGTAAATAAATAAGATAAAAGTAAAAGATGCATTTATTTACAATTAGTGTAAATAAATATAGAAAAAGTAAAGGTAGACATTTATTTACATTAGGGTAAATAAATAAGATAAAAGAAGATGAAACCATTTATTTACATTTAGGTAAATAAATAAGAAAAAGATAAGAATATAATTATTTACATTTAGGTAAATAAATAGTAAATAAATTAAAAGGATATATAAAGCATAATTTATTTACAATTAGAGTAAATAAAATAAGAAAGGTAGTAAAAATAAAACAAGAAATATTTTATCGTCATTTTAGATGCGATAAAAAGAATAGACTTTTATAATTGAAATAGTAAAACGATTTATATTTTTATATATATAAATTAAATTTAAACGAAATAAGCGCGGTAGTTCGCTTATCGACAATCGTAACTTTAAACGGTTATACCGAAAGATCCGACCGTCGGATTCTCCCAAAACAGGAACCGTTAGGACCGCTTTGGGAAAATCTTTCCAATGATATATATTTCATCAAAATCCAACGGTTAGATATGCGTAAGTCAAATTTTGTTGAAAACAGCGCCAGGGAAGCGTCGTTAAATTTATTCGAGCTATTTTTATATAAATAAAAATAGTGATAGGTCGTTATCAAATATTAATAACGATAGGAAATGTTTTCAAATTATTATATATATATGCGAGAATCATTTGAAAAGACCGAGTTCAATCTCATTTCAAATGATTATACGACGTTCTAAGTCGAAGATTTCAAGACGGTAATTGAAGACCGACGATCTTCACATCGAATGGGTGTGTTGCTATTGAGACCCATGATGGGAGTAGCTACCTTGAAAGGGCGACAGTAGTAGCCGTCCGGACGTAGTGTTGATTGCACGGATTTGACTTTCGCTCAGACCCAGGGCATAAGTTTATAAATGGAATGTATGTCTGACGTTGTAGTCCTTTATACTACATTCGTTGATCTCTCTTAATATATATCTGTTTGGTGGTTAACACCCTTCTCTGAGACATATGAGCTTAGAGGTTATATATTGGCAGAAATCAATGGTATAGTATGGACTGACAATGTGGTATACTAAGATGCATTGATCAAGGCTTTTGTTGAAAAGCAGGGCCTTGTGGTTGATGATCAAAGCACGGCCTGTTTAGGCGTAGCTTTGTGTATAGCGTGACTTCGCGAACCTCACACCCCGGTATGAGTCAAAAACGGGATATGGACTGCAGGGAGTGCACACGTTTCTTTCTAGCTAGAGTGGTGTCAGCGACCTACCATCCCTGACATTTTACTTATGTGGATGATGGATTTTGAGGCGCCTCGTTATTTTTATAGGCCGTTGGTGGTCATACTATAGGTCCAAAGGGACCGGGAAGCGTGTGTTCAGGCATAACTAATCCACTGCCCATAGGCGGGGACCGGCCCTGAAGATCCAAGGGTTCACTGCGGGGGATCCTGAGGCATTTGCTAGAGTGTCTCGAATCGGAGAGGAGCTTGCCCCTAGCCTCGACTCATGATGGAAATCCAAATCTCCAATACGACCTTGCGGTTTTGATTGTAGAACTAGTATTGGCGACATGCTATATGGTAACCATGCCGTCTAGGATTGATACTTATGATTCAAATCTTTTTATTAAAACATAGATACACTAATAATAATATCAAATCCGTTTTATACGTATTAAGCATCTTTTGACCATTATAAGGAAAAACCCTATCCTCTGGTGTGCGTTGCATTGTGTGATGGGACCTGGGTCTTATAATGGTTTCATTTTTCCAAAAAGACATTGCGTTATTTCTCGATTTACTTTAGTTTATGCACCGGCAATCCATTGGAGTAAACCCGTTCCGCGTTAGCGGCGTGGTCCTTGGATTTGCCTTATTACTATTAGTTAAACTAGTTAAGAATTCTCACACCAGTCCCACGACTGACCTGTAGTTTGTTTCACTTTGCAAACTCGGGTGCCCTCTTTCCACACGGGCAGTCGAGTAGCTTTTTGCAGATATCTCTCTCTTTAGCAGGTCCTGGATCGAAGCCTAAAGCTGTGTCCAGAGCTTAGAAGTCTTCCGCTGTTTAATGTATTAAATCTGTTGAAATCTATCTTCCGATGTAGTTTACTTTATTTGTACTCTGATATTCTGTACTCTGATGTTATATTATTGTAATGTAATAAAAGTCTGCTGTTATTGTTCTAATGTTTTGTGTTCCCAAAGTTAACGTATGCGAGTTTTGAACGGTCTTGGTCGATTTTGCGATCGATTAAGGTCGGGCAAAATCCGTGTCGTTACAAGCATACTTGTATGCAATTATTCAGCAGGCTTGCAGATCTTTTTTGCATGTGTATTTAAAAAGTTGCATACATGTATGCAACTATCAGTAATAGTTGCATACATGTATGCAACTTTTTTTTTTTCAGTTTGCATGGGCTCCTGGGATTATTTCCA
Source organism: Allium sativum (assembly GCA_030737875.1). Classification (NCBI taxonomy): domain Eukaryota; kingdom Viridiplantae; phylum Streptophyta; class Magnoliopsida; order Asparagales; family Amaryllidaceae; genus Allium; species Allium sativum. The sequence goes on from CM060912.1 coordinate 799,835,706, forward strand.
GAATTTAGATTTTTTTTTATGCACGAGCGCATTTTTTTTGCCACAAATTGAAAAAGGCGAAGGGGACTTGAGGAGCAGGCGGAAGGGATCAAAAGTTTGGGCGGCATCTGATTTTAGGGACCGGATTTATAAATGAAAGTATGGGTGGACGTGGCTTTAATTAAGTTTGAAAATAGGGATGTGAGCCTAATTTTCACATAAAATTATTTATATTCTAGTGACGACGCGTATAAATATATACGTTCGAATTATATTCAAAATAAATTTTTCGTCAATATCATTTAAAATAATCTATTTTAAATGTTCAAAATTCGCTAAAATTGCCAAAATAAAAATTTTAAACTGGCTCTGAATTTCCGGGTTATTACAACGCTTGAACTACATAAGTGATGAGAATGGTTATAGGTGGATGAAAGATTGGTCAGTATGTAGGAAGTGTTGTTATCGCGAGTATGCAGGAAGTTTTTGTGTATGAAATTACAGTTGTGAAAATGTGTATGAGGTCGAAATGCTAAGTTTGTAGTGTGATACGTTGTTGAAAATAGAAAAATTAGGATGCAATGTATATATTTTTTGTAAATGTAAGAAACTTGATATGTAGAGATTAATAGAAACTCAAAAGGTCAATTTTTGAATAAAATACGCTGAACTAAAAAAAAAAGTATAAGAAAAGATACTAAGTATGAATGGTAATGCAACTGAGAATGGATGACAATGAGTCATTTGTAATATGTAATGGCGGAGGTGCACAACTTTGAGATGACAATGCAATGTATTTATCTTTTAGCACCCAAACAAACCAAGTTGTTTTGAAATGCGAATGAAACGACAAGAATCATAAAAACTAAAATAGTGCAATGGGAATAAAATGTAAGAAAAGGTAAATGCAGTGTAAACTAAAATCCAAAATTAAAATAGAAATGTTTTCTTTCTTTTTTACTAGAAAATAAAAAACAAAATTGTAAAAATGAACAATACACCTTCAACTGAACAAAACATAAAACCTAAAAACAAATCAAAAAGCCCCCTATTTTTAAAAAAGAATCAAACACATAAAATCAAATCACACAAAGCTAAATCAAACACAACTAAACCAAAGCACGACAAAGGTGAACAAGACAAAGATAAACAAAAGATGCACCAAACAAACACAACACAACACTAATTAGGTGAATAAAATAAACACACATTGTGCAATTTTTTTCAAAATAACACAAAGGCAAGATAAAAATAATTTGAAGAGTAAACTTAAAATTTAAAATACGTTCCTTGGTATCGACGTCAAAAACTTGATTCAATCAGTGTTTTCTATCGATTAGAAAAACCATCGAATTCATATACCGCAATGAAACCGTAAGCGCATGACGTAGAATTGTAGTACGTATGCGAATACGAGTCGATACATAGAGAAATTTTTTAATTTTGAATTTTTTTTAAATCAACTTAAACGAGGGATTTGAGAATGTGATTAACTTAAATATATTATAACCAGAAAAGACTGTTGAATTAAACTATTAGATTAAAGAGAATTTTTGAGGTAGATTTACTTCATGATCACATAAATCAACATAGAATGCTTTTTTGATATCTCTTTTTAATCTTTTATGTAATTAGTGGATGTATTTATCATAAATGCGACCTAACTATTTTATTAATTAATACAACTTGAACCATCAAACTATAATACAACCTCTAGCCCACTTACACATTCTCATGAAAATGACAACCAAAATTGAAAAAAATTACTTTAAGACACTTTATTTACTATTGAGTTAGTAACATAGAATACTAAATTTTGTTTTTAATCTAAATTCAATTACCATTATGTTGGTGAAAAAGTAATTTGTGTTTAAGTTAGATTAATCATAGCCTATTTGGTTTGAACAAGATAAGCTATCAAAATCAATGTTAAACGAAAAAGTATATAAACATACAACTTTTCATTAATCATGAAAAGAGATGATCATAGTTAAATCACTTATGTTAACTTTTATGATTCATGAAAGCTTTACTACCCCTAAATGGAAGGGGTTTAGCTTCCCATAATTGAATACATACTAATGTAAGAAGATTTGAACATAGAATGAAAAGAGCAAATAAGTATGGAATAAAACAACTAACTAATTTGCATAAAGGAAAAGATCTAATTTACTTATATAAAAATAAGCTAAATTACTTGCATAAGAAGAAAAAAGATGTGCATAAATGAAAAGAACATAAAAGAAAATAACTTAATAGAAGACATAAAGGTAAGAAGAGGCTTAGGAAGCCATTAAAGAAAAATCTTAATATATTTCTCACTCTAATTTGTTACAACTTGCAAAAAAGTGGTGTAGATTTACATTAAATATAAGAGAATTATAAATTAAATGGTGAAACTCCCATAACCAAATTTAAAAATTTATATAAGTTTATTTTCTTACTTAATTTTATTATTATAATATCGGGGTGTTACAATTTAACATTCCTTCTTTGCAACGTGCCAATGACGCCATGAACGTACCTATCATTAGACTTAATGGCATACTAAATAATTGAAGGGATTTTTAGGTACAAGGACAAGGTCAAACAAAAATTTATCCATAAGGACGATCAACAAAAAATTTATCCACAAGGACAATTTTACACTAGATAGTGAAATTCAGGGGCCCATTAGCATTTTATAGTTTACTCTAAACTTTGTCCTTTTAGCTAATATTTTTGCCTTTTGACATAATTTTTTGATTTTTTTGTCCTTCACACTACTTTCCTGGGGATTTTTAGGCACAAGGACAAGGTCAAACAAAAATTTATCCATAAGGACGATCAACAAAAAATTTATCCTCAAGGACAATTTTACACTAGATAGTGAAATTCAGGGGCCCATTAGCATTTTATAGTTTACTCTAAACTTTGTCCTTTTAGCTAATATTTTTGCCTTTTGTCATTTTGACATAATTTTTTGATTTTTTTGTCCTTCACACTACTTTCCTGCTTTATAATATCGTAATACCTTACCTAGTATATTACTCAGATCTTTGTCTTTAGTTTTAAAATCCATTAGAAAAAACATTTTAAGTTTATACAAACTTATGCTCTGGTAACAAATTATAACACGTGTTCTCTAAGGCCCAAAAATAAGCGTTGTAGATGCTGTAGTTTTCTATGATATTAACTTTCAACAATAGAAAACAGATGCATTAATGAATCATAACATCAATGAACATGAGAAAATAATTTTTTTGAACATATACATATTCCCATTGCAAAACCTCGTTTGGATAAAATATAATTATTTCAAGATATAATCACAAAAGAAACATATAAAGATGCCTCATTGGTTGACCATAGAATATATATTGGCAAACATATCTTTGCCCTCACATACATCTAAAAAGAAAAACAACAGAAAGAAAACTTCTGTATTTCTATTTTCCTCGGACACATCACTAGAAGCTAAATCCAAGAAGTACTTGAAAACCTAAACCCTTAGCCTACTTAAATAGGTACCCTAGAGTTTAAGGGGAAAATAAAATTTTTATGTCAAATAGGCTAGTGTGAATAATAACAAGCACCCTTAAATCAATAAATATCTAGTATAACTATGCCATTTTGTCAGGCGGGTTTCCCTCCCAGTAGTATTATGCATCACAATGACCAGACCTATTCTCTTGCACTCATAGTGTTTAGAATAGTTATAGTGATGTGCCGAAGTGCAACATAATATGGATTACCCATCCCTAGTTCTCTTGGCTAGTTATCTTATTGGTTTTATATTTCAGTGGGACCATATGTGATACACATCGTTCTTGTAACGACCCGTATTTTTCTACCAACTTAATTGGATTATTTTAAATATTTTAATAATTTAAAATATTGGTTTGAGGTTGGATAATCGAATTTAACGATTATATTGTGAATATATTATATAAAATAAATAATTAATATTATTTTAATTTCCAAAATATGGGAAATTGTCGAAATTGAAATATACTATGATCCGACAGTTTAAAGTGGTCAAATATTGTTTATACTGAAATTTTAGTGACAATTCGTTTTGAAAACGACGACGAATATATATAGTTTATAATTTAATTAAATAACGAGCTGCAGCGGCGCGGCAGTTCGCGTTTTGGCGTTTTGAACTTCAATTGGTCGTACCGGGTTCAAAATAAGTCGGATTTCATCGAAACAAGAAACGTTGGGACCGGCTTGACGATATCTTTCCAATAGCAGAGAAAAATCCAGTTTTCGTCGTGTAGATTTTGTTTTATGGCCAAATCAAATTCTCAGAAAAACAGCGCCAGGATTTCCTTTATATATATAGCGCTGCAGTTATATAAAATAACGATTTTTAAATATTTTAAATATCGATTTTGCTTGGAATTCAACCCGGGATATTTTTCCTTGATAATACATCAAATTCTGGTCGGGTATGACCAATCGCAATATTTTGATATTATTATATTGAAGTACTTTAAAATTGTGTTATTTTAATTCAAATTGACCAGTTCAAAAGGGACATTTTTCAAACGACCTCTGTTTTCGACAAAACAAATTTTGTTGTGACCGTAACAGTAAATTATTGCCAGATTTTCAAACGGCGCGTCAATCGGGGTTATTCTGTGAGCGTGGAAAAATAAAATGTAAAATAAATCGATCAAATTGAACGTGTACGAACGCTATTTGTGCAAACGGACTCGGAATTCGACGAAACAAGTTTCGTTAGGACCGTATCGTCAAAATATACTATGTCATCCAGTCGCAACTCGATCGGGGTTCGTATGTGAACGCAGCAGCGAAATAACGACGTTCGAAATAGCGGTAGTTACGAAATAAAAATCGTCAGTCAGTGTCAGACATCACATCAACTTAAAATAACAATTTTCCACTCTATATAAGGCCCCAAATCAGAAATCCCCAAAGCAAACCCTAATTTCGTTGGTCATTTTTGCAGAAAAGTCCACTTTTACAAATTTAATTATTCCTCTCAATCCGTAATGAATTTGTGAGGGCAACCAAAGGGAAATATGTAGATCGGGTCCTTAGCTACCTGCACGCAAAATTCCAGGTTGATCGGAGCAGGGTGGTGGCCAGAATCGGATGAAAACCAGTGAAAACCACTTTCGTTCTTTGATCAAATTGAGGCGCTATGGCTGATTTCAGTGGGCGGGACCATGGGGCTATTGTAGAGGGGAGAGATAGCTTTCGTTTGGTTGTGGTCGGAGGTTCAACAGTTGTGTGTAGTGGTCGCAATCGAGAGATGAACGGAGTGTTGTTTTGGGCTGTTTTATAAAAGTGGCGAACAGGAATGGGCGTTTTCCGGCGGAGTTGGCCAGCGAGGGGGTCGCGGACCTAGGGGGATCGATGCTGGGTGGTTGGCTGCGTCGTATGGTGGTGGTCTGGTGGTTTAAAGTGCTGTGTGGCGGCGGATGTACTAGGTTGAACGGAAATTAGGAAAACTCGATTTCCGGCGAACTAGCAGGGTGCTGGGGGCCGACGTTGACGGAGGAGGGGCTGCGCTGATTGGCGAATCAGGTGGTGGGGTTATCACCGGGTTCGGTTGCCTCTGGAGGTGGCGCCGTGAACTTGGAGGAGGCTTGTTGGGTTCGTGGTGATACTGGAAGGAGAAGATGTCGGAGCGGGTTCATTTGCACAGTAGAAGACGCGTATTTTTGTTCGTACGAGGTTAACGTGGCATGAGGGTTAAGGTAATTGAGTTTTATTTTTAATTAATTAATTAATTAATTATCGTATAATTATCCAAACTTCGAACGTGTGTATCTCACTCATACGTGAACGGATTTCAGCGAAACAAGATCCGTTGGGATCGCAGGGACGAGACCTATCCGATGGCACTGACTAGGAGTCAATCCGACACCGTTGAAAATTCAGCTATTTTTGAACGGTCGTTTCAAATTAAAAGCAACAAACGCGTCAACCGCCAACCAAATAATATGGTGAGTTAATTCTCACACCTTCTGGAATACTGTGATGTGGTAAAGTCACGGTAAATTATATTTTGCGGTTAACAGTTTAAATTGGCTGATTGGATGTGATGGATGCAAGTTGCTTGTTGTTGGTTGATGGTTGCAGTTATTTATATTCTGCAAATTGTTTAATTCGCATATTATTATCAACTGACATCTGTGATGCAGAGAAGGACAGGTTGGAGGGATCCGACCGGATTCCTCAAATAAACTGTATTTTTGGTTGTTGTGTACATATATATGTATTGTTCACATTGACTGACATCAAAACTGGTTCAAATGTTGATAGGTTGAATATATATACCCATCGTGTTGTGGTTACAATCAACTGTTGTGTTGACTAAGTAAATGGGCAGTAAAGGGTCCAGTCGTAGGGTTTTGACATTGTTCTACCGTCAGGGAAATTGATGGGGTTTCAAGGTTATAATTTATTTATAACCGAATTAAAGTTATTTAATTATTGTATACGAGTATTTAAATTGGAAATTTAAATTAAATAGACTATATCAAGTTATTAAGAAAATTTAGTAGAATGGTTTACATCAGTTGAGAAGCAGAAATCAAGAATTTTCCACGAATTGGTAAAAAGGGAAATTTATTGTTTCAAACAATTAAAAGGTGACTCTAATTGATTTAGTTAATTAATTAATTTAAGAAAGGGGAAATGACAGTTAGGATTCAGTTAATAGTTAACTGATGTGTATAGTTGGTAAATCCACCATTTCGAGTAGAATGGACAAAGGAAATAAATGTTGGGTTAAATATCCATTAAAGTTTAACGAATAGTATTGGATATTAGTTAATCTTCGATTAACTATAGTCTAAAGAGATAGTTGAATTGGTTATCGTTAATAACCTGGATTATTATCGAGTAAGCACGTAAACATGATAATAATGCTATTTTGGGTTAAGATTAAAGTTAACTATATTTTGATGTAGTAGATGTTAAAGCAAGTTGTTCTTTAAATTTCAAATAATTTAAAGTGGTGAATTCAATTTAATGCCAAGTAAGAATTTATAAAAAGGATTTGTAAAATCCAAGTTTCAACAAGATTTAATATATGGAATTCATTTAACCAGTGATCAAATGACGATGAGGTTTAGCCAAAGAGGCGATAAAGGTTTATTATAAAATGTCCAAGTAGATGAAATCAATTTATGTGACGAGGGATTTATATTATAAATCAAAAGGTTTTAAGTGGAAGAATATTTGAAGTTAAAGTGATGTTTTAATGGATATTAATTTAGATAAGGGAATTAAGTAAAAGACTTTAAAAGAAGATTTCAAATGTAAGAAACAATTTATGGGATCGATTTGAAATCGATAAGGTAAATAAGATTTGGGAAAATGGTTAAGTGATAGACTGATGTTATTCTGAGATAAGAACGGGTTGACCAAGGTCTGAGAGGTAACTAAAATACCCCAACTCGGTTGGCCTCGCTATTATCGAGGAACAGTATTAGTTTGAAGTAAGTGAAGTTGTTGAAATTGTTTTACCCTATACGAGGTACATCGAACTCTAATGCAAGATTTTGGGAATTAAATAATATTGCAATGATGGTTCCAAAGGAAATAAGAATAAGTGCTTTAAAATTTATTTTAAACATTTGTTATTTCATTAGAGTTGATCGAATATAGTTAGAGTTAGTCAAACAAAGTTATCTAGGAAAAAGTTCCATTGCGTACGACTGCTAGCGTAATTCGCAGGGCTGCAGATAGCCTATGGCGGTCGGATGTTTCCTGAGGGAATCAGGCGTAACCATTGTGATCGCTGCGATCTAGAGTCGAGCGAATGGAGTTAAGTCGAGTATTAGTTAATAGGAGTAATCAAGTCAAGTTTGTCGAGTTAAATAAGTCGAGTCAGTCAAGTTAGAGTTAATCAATCAAAGTAAATCAGTTAAAGTTAGTCAAAAGGGAATTTGGTTTAATATATTTTAAAAGAGGTCGAGTTGTGCCAAATATTGAATCAGAAAACTCATTGTGTTCACACTATTGTATATTGATAGTTAAAACACCGACTATCAAACCAGACCAATACGATTGTTGGTTCGGAAAATCCGGGATTGAATTATATTCGAAAACCATTCCGACCATCAAATACGTGAAGACGTCGATTGAAGACGGAGCAAGTGAAGACCGTGGATCTTCATAAGCGGAAGGACTACTTGTTGAATTTCTCTGGCCTGCAGCCAGAGTTATTTTGATTTGTGATTCTGTCGTGGTTGAAATCCACGGGTTGCAAGGACTTCTCGCTACTGATTCATGGGGTGATTCCTATATGAGATGCAGTAGGAGAGTACCTTCGGTTCATCCTGTTCCTGGATGACTTGTATGGACGGATGTCTGACAGAGTATTTCCAAAGGAATTACATGCGTTGATTTCTCCAAACGTACGATAGTTGACGACGGAGAAATGGTTATTCTCTAGCCAGCTAGCTAGAGTATGTTTGTGGACGTCAATCAAGTGTGATCTGGCGGATCTGACGATGTGGCATTCAAAGTGAATGATGACCAGATGTTCTAGAGATAAAGTTCTAGCCTCAAGCCTCATCAACCGGGAAATGACAAAAATCGGGCAGGCAGCATGGCTATGTGGGTCGCTCCCATTAGGATGTATGATTACCTATCTAGAGAAATTCCTATTGCTTCTTTATCTATTCGATGCTGACCCTATTCGGGTGGCGGTTGCTGATCCCAACCGTCGGTGATATACATTCGATACACTCAAGCGAAATGAGTGGTCGGTCATGTGTGGGCCGGGTTGCAAGACGTTCTTGTTGAACCCAGTGTATTTGCCTCTAGAGATACACGTGCGGAAGGTGGACCCATACCTTGTCAAGTTGGAATCCAATATCCAATAAGCGCCCACGGTTTTTCGATTGTATACTATATATATGTGGAGCGTGAGATGCAAGCGTTCCTCTAGATTATTATTTACTTGTATTTAGACATTATGATAATATCAGAGAAAGATATTGATTTCAAAAATGTTTTGGGTTATAGTAAGGTAAAAACCGTCCGTGTTTATGTGTGGACTGGTCTTACTATTATTCTTTGATTTCATAAAGGATTTTGCAAAGTTAAACAAGTGTGTGTTCTGTGAATTTATCACTGATAGTATTCCAGACTGACCCGGTGTATTTTGTTTTAAATCAAATGTGCTCGGGTCAGACCGAGTATGTTCCAGGTTAGGTTTTCGCTTGGAGTTTCAGGAGCTGGAAGCAGGCGGCTTCACCGCTAGCTATTCAAAGTTATTATTCCGCTGTGACTAATGTATGTGTACTCTGATGATTGGTATGTTTTATATAGTTCTTTGTTTAAAGAGATTTGATATTTTATTTTATCTGTTCCGCTGTGAGATTCTGATGTGTTCTTCTTCTTTCTTCTATTCTAATATTTCTTTCTTTCTATTCTCACCTTCTAACTTCTTTCTCATGACAATCTGGGGGTTCGATACTTGGGTTTTTGGCAAGTGATACGGGTTTATGTATTGTTGTCAAGAACCCGATTGTCGTTCTTTTTCCCCGGGTCGTTACAGTGGTATCAGAGCTATTGGTTTAATGATTAACCTTGGCTCTGTGGTGTGACTCAATAGAGATGGGGTTAGCAGTACCCTAGATTGAGTTTGAGTAGATATACGAGAGAGCGTATTTGTGATTTGATATAAATTTATTTTTAATGATTATTTTGCCCAATTTTATTTTATAATAAAATAAAGGTAAAAGTTATTATAGTATGGGCAATCATCTTGATTGGTTAATGTTGGTTGTATAATATGTATGTAGCGTATGGTTGATTGCTTGAATATAAACCTGAGGATGTATGGAATTGGTTAAAACAAATCTAAAATGAATTATTCAAACGAATCAATCCAGATAAATAAATTCGAATGGATAGATATAAAAAATAATAATAATAAAGGAAGTGATTATAAATAATTATAATCCCGTATGGATTGAATTGTGTGTATCATTGGCTGATGTGGATATTTGAACATAATCAACATGTGTTTGATGACTAGTGGGTTTATTGAGTTGAGAACAGGTGCAGAAACCCGTTCAAGGGAGAAATTCTGGAGTTAAGCGAATCCAGTTTGAATGAGAGTTGCATTATAATTAAGACGGCTCAAGTATAAATTATCGTTTATCGCGTAATAGCGCTCGCAAAAAGGTACGCCTACGCCAAATATAAATTTTTGGTTTTCTTTGGGGTTTTGAGTTTGGATTTTTTATTTTCCGACCATGAGAGTCGATGTATACATATTTCTTGATCCTGCGATATTGCAGATGGTCCTCCGTACAGGGGAGACTCTGCCGAAATTTTTCCAAAATTTAAGAAGTTAGAATTTTTTTTTTGAAGATTTTTAGGAAATTCTTTCCTTTGAAATAAATTGGTTTTAAAACCAGTTGGGTCAGTTTGAAAATAAATTCAAGTTTTAAAAATTCATTCTTTTTGAAAGGATAATAGTGGACGATAATTCTTCTACTTAGCAATTTCGAGGACGAAATTATTTTAAGGGGGAAGGAATGTAACGACCCGTATTTTTCTACCAACTTAATTGGATTATTTTAAATATTTTAATAATTTAAAATATTGGTTTGAGGTTGGATAATCGAATTTAACGATTATATTGTGAATATATTATATAAAATAAATAATTAATATTATTTTAATTTCCAAAATATGGGAAATTGTCGAAATTGAAATATACTGTGATCCGACAGTTTAAAGTGGTCAAATATTGTTTATATTGAAATTTTAGTGACAATTCGTTTTGAAAACGACGACGAATATATATAGTTTATAATTTAATTAAATAACGAGCTGCAGCGGCGCGGCAGTTCGCGTTTTGGCGTTTTGAACTTCAATTGGTCGTACCGGGTTCAAAATAAGTCGGATTTCATCGAAACAAGAAACGTTGGGACCGGCTTGACGATATCTTTCCAATAGCAGAGAAAAATCCAGTTTTCGTCGTGTAGATTTTGTTTTATGGCCAAATCAAATTCTCAGAAAAACAGCGCCAGGATTTCCTTTATATATATAGCGCTGCAGTTATATAAAATAACGATTTTTAAATATTTTAAATATCGATTTTGCTTGGAATTCAACCCGGGATATTTTTCCTTGATAATACATCAAATTCTGGTCGGGTATGACCAATCGCAATATTTTGATATTATTATATTGAAGTACTTTAAAATTGGGTTATTTTAATTCAAATTGACTAGTTCAAAAGGGACATTTTTCAAACGACCTCTGTTTTCGACGAAACAAATTTTGTTGTGACCGTAACAGTAAATTATTGCCAGATTTTCAAACGGCGCGTCAATCGGGGTTATTCTGTGAGCGTGGCAAAATAAATTGATCAAATTGAACGTGTACGAACGCTATTTGAGCAAACGGACTCGGAATTCGACGAAACAAGTTTCGTTAGGACCGTATCGTCAAAATATACTATGTCGTCCAGTCGCAACTCGATCGGGGTTCGTATGTGAACGCAGCAGCGAAATAACGACGTTCGAAATAACGATAGTTACGAAATAAAAATCGTCAGTCAGTGTCAGACATCACATCAACTTAAAATAATAATTTTCCACTCTATATAAGGCCCCAAATCAGAAATCCCCAAAGCAAACCCTAATTTCGTTGGTCATTTTTGCAGAAAAGTCCACTTTTACAAATTTAATTATTCCTCTTAATCCGTAATGAATTTGTGAGGGCAACCAAAGGGAAATATGTAGATCGGGTCCTTAGCTACCTGCACGCAAAATTCCAGGTTGATCGGAGCATGGTGGTGGCCGGAATCGGATGAAAACCAGTGAAAACCACTTTCGTTCTTTGATCAAATTGAGGCGCTATGGCTGATTTCAGTGGGCGGGACCATGGGGCTATTGTAGAGGGGAGAGATAGCTTTCGTTTGGTTGTGGTCGGAGGTTCAACAGTTGTGTGTAGTGGTCGCAATCGAGAGATGAACGGAGTATGTTGTTTTGGGCTGTTTTATAAAAGTGGCGAACAGGAATGGGCGTTTTCCGGTGGAGTTGGCCAGCGAGGGGGTCGCGGACCTAGGGGGATCGATGCTGGGTGGTTGGCTGCGTCGTATGGTGGTGGTCTGGTGGTTTAAAGTGCTGTGTGGCGGCGGCTGTACTAGGTTGAACGGAAATTAGGAAAACTCGATTTCCGGCGAACTGGCAGGGTGCTGGGGGCCGACGTTGACGGAGGAGGGGCTGCGCTGATTGGCGAATCAGGTGGTGGGGTTATCACCGGGTCCGGTTGCCTCTGGAGGTGGCGCCGTGAACTTGGAGGAGGCTTGTTGGGTTCGTGGTGATACTGGAAGGAGAAGATGTCGGGGCGGGTTCATTTGCACAGTAGAAGACGCGTATTTTTGTTCGTACGAGGTTAACGTGGCATGAGGGTTAAGGTAATTGAGTTTTATTTTTAATTAATTAATTACCGTATAATTATCCAAACTTCGAACGTGTGTATCTCACTCATACGTGAACGGATTTCAGCGAAACAAGATCCGTTGGGATCGCAGGGACGAGACCTATCCGATGGCACTGACTAGGAGTCAATCCGACACCGTTGAAAGTTCAGCTATTTTTGAACGGTCGTTTCAAATTAAAAGCAACAAACGCGTCAACCGCCAACCAAATAATATGGTGAGTTAATTCTCACACCTTCTGGAATACTGTGATGTGGTAAAGTCACGGTAAATTATATTTTGCGGTTAACAGTTTAAATTGGCTGATTGGATGCGATGGATGCAAGTTGCTTGTTGTTGGTTGATGGTTGCAGTTATTTATATTCTGCAAATTGTTTAATTCGCATATTATTATCAACTGACATCTGTGATGCAGAGAAGGACAGGTTGGAGGGATCCGACCGGATTCCTCAAATAAACTGTATTTTTGGTTGTTGTGTACATATATATATTGTTCACATTGACTGACATCAAAACTGGTTCAAATGTTGATAGGTTGAATATATATACCCATCGTGTTGTGGTTACAATCAACTGTTGTGTTGACTAAGTAAATGGGCAGTAAAGGGTCCAGTCGTAGGGTTTTGACATTGTTCTACCGTCAGGAAAATTGATGGGGTTTCAAGGTTATAATTTATTTATAACCGAATTAAAGTTATTTAATTATTGTATACGAGTATTTAAATTGGAAATTTAAATTAAATAGACTATATCAAGTTATTAAGAAAATTTAGTAGAATGGTTTACATCAGTTGAGAAGCAGAAATCAAGAATTTTCCACGAATTGGTAAAAAGGGAAATTTATTGTTTCAAACAATTAAAAGGTGACTCTAATTAATTTAGTTAATTAATTAATTTAAGAAAGGGGAAATGACAGTTAGGATTCAGTTAATAGTTAACTGATGTGTATAGTTGGTAAATCCACCATTTCGAGTAGAATGGACAAAGGAAATAAATGTTGGGTTAAATATCCATTAAAGTTTAACGAATAGTATTGGATATTAGTTAATCTTCGATTAACTATAGTCTAAAGAGATAGTTGAATTGGTTATCGTTAATAACCTGGATTATTATCGAGTAAGCACGTAAACATGATAATAATGCTATTTTGGGTTAAGATTAAAGTTAACTATATTTTGATATAGTAGATGTTAAAGCAAGTTGTTCTTTAAATTTCAAATAATTTAAAGTGGTGAATTCAATTTAATGCCAAGTAAGAATTTATAAAAAGGATTTGTAAAATCCAAGTTTCAACCAGATTTAATATATGGAATTCATTTAACCAGTGATCAAATGACGATGAGGTTTAGCCAAAGAGGCGATAAAGGTTTATTATAAAATGTCCAAGTAGATGAAATCAATTTATGTGACGAGGGATTTATATTATAAATCAAAAGGTTTTAAGTGGAAGAATATTTGAAGTTAAAGTGATGTTTTAATGGATATTAATTTAGATAAGGGAATTAAGTAAAATACTTTAAAAGAAGATTTCAAATGTTAGAAACAATTTATGGGATCGATTTGAAATCGATAAGGTAAATAAGATTTGGGAAAATGGTTAAGTGATAGACTGATGTTATTCCGAGATAAGAACGGGTTGACCAAGGTCTGAGAGGTAACTAAAATACCCCAACTCGGTTGGCCTCGCTATTATCGAGGAACAGTATTAGTTTGAAGTAAGTGAAGTTGTTGAAATTGTTTTACCCTATACGAGGTACATCGAACTCTAATGCAAGATTTTGGGAATTAAATAATATTGCAATGATGGTTCCAAAGGAAATAAGAATAAGTGCTTTAAAATTTATTTTAAACATTTGTTATTTAATTAGAGTTGATCGAATATAGTTAGAGTTAGTCAAACAAAGTTATCTAGGAAAAAGTTCCATTGCGTACGACTGCTAGCGTAATTCGCAGGGCTGCAGATAGCCTATGGCGGTCGGATGTTTCCTGAGGGAATCAGGCGTAACCATTGTGATCGCTGCGATCTAGAGTCGAGCGAATGGAGTTAAGTCGAGTATTAGTTAATAGGAGTAATCAAGTCAAGTTTGTCGAGTTAAATAAGTCGAGTCAGTCAAGTTAGAGTTAATCAATCAAAGTAAATCAGTTAAAGTTAGTCAAAAGGGAATTTGGTTTAATATATTTTAAAAGAGGTCGAGTTGTGCCAAATATTGAATCAGAAAACTCATTGTGTTCACACTATTGTATATTGATAGTTAAAACACCGACTATCAAACCAGACCAATACGATTGTTGGTTCGGAAAATCCGGGATTGAATTATATTCGAAAACCATTCCGACCATCAAATACGTGAAGACGTCGATTGAAGACGGAGCAAGTGAAGACCGTGGATCTTCATAAGCGGAAGGACTACTTGTTGAATTTCTCTGGCCTGCAGCCAGAGTTATTTTGATTTGTGATTCTGTCGTGGTTGAAATCCACGGGTTGCAAGGACTTCTCGCTACTGATTCATGGGGTGATTCCTATATGAGATGCAGTAGGAGAGTACCTTCGGTTCATCCTGTTCCTGGATGACTTGTATGGACGGATGTCTGACAGAGTATTTCCAAAGGAATTACATGCGTTGATTTCTCCAAACGTACGATAGTTGACGGCGGAGAAATGGTTATTCTCTAGCCAGCTAGCTAGAGTATGTTTGTGGACGTCAATCAAGTGTGATCTGGCGGATCTGACGATGTGGCATTCAAAGTGAATGATGACCAGATGTTCTAGAGATAAAGTTCTAGCCTCAAGCCTCATCAACCGGGAAATGACAAAAATCAGGCAGGCAGCATGGCTATGTGGGTCGCTCCCATTAGGATGTATGATTACCTATCTAGAGAAATTCCTATTGCTTCTTTATCTATTCGATGCTGACCCTATTCGGGTGGCGGTTGCTGATCCCAACCGTCGGTGATATACATTCGATACACTCAAGCGAAATGAGTGGTCGGTCATGTGTGGGCCGGGTTGCAAGACGTTCTTGTTGAACCCAGTGTATTCGCCTCTAGAGATACACGTGCGGAAGGTGGACCCATACCTTGTCAAGTTGGAATCCAATATCCAATAAGCGCCCACGGTTTTTCGATTGTATACTATATATATGTGGAGCGTGAGATGCAAGCGTTCCTCTAGATTATTATTTACTTGTATTTAGACATTATGATAATATCAGAGAAAGATATTGATTTCAAAAATGTTTTGGGTTATAGTAAGGTAAAAACCGTCCGTGTTTATGTGTGGACTGGTCTTACTATTATTCTTTGATTTCATAAAGGATTTTGCAAAGTTAAACAAGTGTGTGTTCTGTGAATTTATCACTGATAGTATTCCAGACTGACCCGGTGTATTTTGTTTTAAATCAAATGTGCTCAGGTCAGACCGAGTATGTTCCAGGTTAGGTTTTCGCTTGGAGTTTCAGGAGCTGGAAGCAGGCGGCTTCACCGCTAGCTATTCAAAGTTATTATTCCGCTGTGACTAATGTATGTGTACTCTGATGATTGGTATGTTTTATATAGTTCTTTGTATAAAGAGATTTGATATTTTATTTTATCTGTTCCGCTGTGAGATTCTGATGTGTTCTTCTTCTTTCTTCTATTCTAATATTTCTTTCTTTCTATTCTCACCTTCTAACTTCTTTCTCATGACAATCTGGGGGTTCGATACTTGGGTTTTTGGCAAGTGATACGGGTTTATGTATTGTTGTCAAGAACCCGATTGTCGTTCTTTTTCCCCGGGTCGTTACAGTTCTTTCACATGGTATCGTAGAAATAGAAAACCTTGAATATGGATAAAATTTCAAAGTCGTTAATCATCGCTTAAAGTTGTTCTCCAAATTGGCAAGTAACCAAGTGAAGGAGTTCATGACTTTTCATGAGCCACACTAAACCTAGCAAGTACTTTTAACCCTATTTGTAAATATGTATATTTTCTCTCCTTTGCACTCATTATATCATGGATTGACTATAGGGACACATTCAAAATCAGGAGTAAAGTGGGTATCTGAAGTTTATTTTCAATTTACCTGCTTTGATTTTTACAATTTCCTTTACCTATTTTTCCCTCGAAGAGAAACTAAAGAATAATTATTTTTCTGCATTTTAAGTTTCTAAAGAAAAAAATTACCGTAAATTATTTTACTTTTCATAAGAACATTTATGCTTTAGATTGAATTTTTCAGGAAACTGCTTGTCTTAATGTATAATACAAAGAAAAGTTTAAGATATATGCAATTATAGTGTAACTATTCTGCAGAATTCTCATATGAGATAATTATAAAGTGTTTCGCAAATTTTAATCCTTTCTAAAAGAGCGATTAATTTAAAGTATATAAATTAACATTTTAAATCTTTTCTATTAAATTTTTCGAAGATGATTTTGCATCGCTCTCTCTTCATAATAATAATAATTTGTGTGTGTGTGTCTATATATATATATATATATATATATATATATATATATATATTTGTGTGTGTGTGTGTGTGTGTTTAATACCTAAAGTCAGGTGTAGATACCTACACGTACAATCATCATGCTTTATTTTCTCCTCATGTAAGTCCATAAGAATGTGAATGGATGAAATCTGACCTCGGTTATTGAGCTAGGCGTATGCACATCGATATTCTTTTATTAATAAACAACTAGAGTCAGTTATGCACACTTGTGTATATACTTGTCATGCCCTGCGTTTATCTCATATGTGCCTATAAGACAACATATGATTAGTATCTCTGACGTCAGTTTTCTAAGTTAGTCATATATAAATAATGTTATTAGCAATAAAAAAATTCAAATTCAGAGAGAGAGAGAGTAAGCAATGAGATCTAAGCATTATCTTAACATTATTAACTTGACTTATTGAACCAAAAAATTGAGATATCACTTTTCAAAACTTTGATAATCAAATTAAAGAGTTCATTTTGTAGTTGCATTGTGTTATCTAGCCAAACGAGAGTCAAAATGTAACAAAATTTTAATTTTTGTAGAAACTTTAACTAGTTAAAAAGCATGATATTTCTTGATATAACCAGATCTTATATACTACTTTGTCTTAATTCAAAAGTAAGCTATTCACTTCACAAAAAAACTTACATTCATAACCTAGTATATAAAGTTTTCTATGAAATTTTGCATCCAACATTTAGATTTTTGGATAATATCACCTAAAAACTCTCACTACACAACATATGTCCTATAGGAACGCCTATAGATTTAACATTTTCTACGTGCGCTCAATACAATTGTGCTTCCAACGAAAGTGGATTTATCATAGTTATATCGGGTATTTAATGCGCATGTAATATTATTTATTTTTACTCTCACATATAATCTCATTTTATTCAAACAATTGGAATGTCAAGGTATGTTTAAATGTTTTTAACCAAAATTCAATAATATTTTTAAATTGTAGTTCACCCATCTACACATTGACCAAAATGGTCGTTTTGTGTATCTATTAATTAGAAAAAAATTATCTGTATACTATAATTTTATTTTGTAAATTTGTGTGCATATTTGGATTAATGGTTACAATCATGCATAAGTATTCAAGGATAAAGAAAGAAGAGAGGAAGTAAATTCATTTTTAACGGAAGACTCTATCAACCCATTTACTTGTGGACCGTATTAAAAAGAAAAAACACAAGTTAGTGGAGGATTAATTAATTATTAGTAATGACTTGCAGACCCCATAGTGAGGTTTTAAAATTTACCCTCTTATGTTCATGTAGGCCTACTATTTTGTGTTAAGTTGTAATCAATAATTAGAAATAAAAGCTTACCTCCAATGGTTTCTTTGCCATATTCTTTTTCTATGCAGATTTTTTTAAGTTCTTTTTTAATGCCAGCTCATTTATGCTTTCTGTTATTTTCATACAAGCAGCTTAGTTTTATTTTATACAAGTTGTTTAGCTTATTGTGTTTACTTATTTTTCATTTTTTTTATGTTTACATTGAAATCCATTTATGTCAATATGTAATCAAATATGAGAAGCTAAAACCCTTTAATATATGGGTGAGGAAGCTCTTATGAATCATATAAAATTGACATAATCATGTCAATTATGATACCTTGTTTTGTACTTAAAATAAATTTTGATGTTAGTGTAAGTTTATTGTTCACTCATAAATTTGATAGCCTGTGTCGCTTTTAACAAATAAGTTATGCTTAAGTACATGTAAATACAAGTTTCATTTAAATAAAATTTTGATAACATAAGCGAAATTGAAATCAAAATTTTAATGCTCCACGTTACTAGTATTAAACAAATTATGCTCATAGTAGATTTAATTTATAATTTCATATTATTTTCATTGGAGTTTACAAGTGGTTTAGAGGGTGTATTTAATATGATGGTTTAGTTTATGTTGCTCAATAACACAATAGGTCATATTTAGGATAAATACATCCATTAATTCCATAAATTAAAGCTTGAATTTTACTTTAAAAACCCACTCACAAGCTATAAGCTTCTTATCAATAGGGAGTCGAACTAATTCCCAAGTATCATTTTCTTCTAAAGTCGTCAGTTCTTTCTCCATAACTTGAATCAATTCTTGATGTTCTTTTGCCTGACTATAAGAAGATGGTTCGAAAGAGGAAAGAACATTTGCAAGGCTATTTTAATCAGAAGTACCCAAATGAGCTAGTGATGGTTTAGTAAACAGACTGAAAAAACAAAGTCATTTGCTTGTGTAATACTAAATTTTATTGTAAGGAAATTTCAAGTAATATAATCATCATATTTCTTTGGCACTCGGCAAATTCTGGAAAAATTTCTATTAGGCAAGATTTGCAGATAAGAAAAATCAGTACTTTCATTTGAAAAAGAAGACAGTGACTGGTCTTCATTAGAAAAAACATTTTGTTAAGGAGTATTAGAACTTCATTAGAAGCCAATGACAGTGATTGATCTACATTAGAATTAATCCGTGGAGATGAAAATGCAAAATACCTTGATCTAAGGCTGAATTAACAAAAACTAGAGCTTCAGAGGAAGAAATAGCAGTATGAAGAATGGTTGGTTTGAGTCTAAAAGGGAAAAAAATTCAACAAAATGAATATCTCTGCTGAAAACAATTTTATGTGTATCTAGATCATAAAGTTTGCAACATTTTTGACGATAAGAACACCCAATTAAAACACATCTTTTTGCTCTTTCAGCAAAATTATCATGTAATTATTTAAATGGAAAACACATGCATCCTATAACTTGAAGAGTTCATAATCAGGAATTCTGTTCAATAACAACTCATATGGTGCTTTCTAATTCAAAACCGAACTTGGCATTAGATTAATGAGATGAGTAGCAACAAGAAGACAATTGCCCCAAAATTTATAATGCATACCAGCATGAATTCTGATTGTTCTTGCCATCTCTAATAATGTAACGACCCAGGTTTTTGAACGATTAACTTTAAATATTTAATATCGTTTTAAATATTGTGTTGATAATTTAAATTTTCTTTTTATATTGGAGTATCGATTTAATAATCGAATTACGATTTATTTTGATAATTTTTGAAATACGAGAATTTATAATTCAAAGTTAAAATTTGAATCAAAACAATTCAATAGATTTTAATTAGAACGATAATAAATTTGTATTATCTATGGATTTAGTTATTTTAAAATCAATTTATATTTTAAGTAATTGAATTTAATATAAATTATCGATTTAAACTGTTGTCTATTATATACTGGTAACTAAATTTCAGAATAGGTTCCGTTAGGGTTAGAATATCATATAAATGTGGAAACGTCAGTTGTTACGTTGAATTTGCAGTTCGGGATTTCAAATCAGGGACCATGAGGTATTTTGGTCTATTATATAAAATCAAATCAAAATAAAGCAGTGTATGTACTTAAGCAAACATGAATTCCTAAAGCCGACCTATCTTCAATTATAGGCAGACCTATTATTTTTCTCGAGCACAAATTCCTGCTCCCCAAATTCGAAGCAAGCAAACAGCCATTTAAATGGCTCGTACTCGTTGTTTCCCTTCTTTTGCTTATATAAACCACCGCGACTCCATTCTTTCGTTCAACAGAAAAACAAACGAAATCAAAAATGGCCGCTGCCCTCATATCAAATCGCAACTCAATTCATCGCGAGCTGGTGCTCGAGCTTCAGGGAGGATGACGCGAGAAGCTTGACCAAGGACTGGCAGCAAATCGCGATGGAAGTTACTTCCTGGAGCTCGATAATCTCGAGTGCTGCCGAGGGATTCGCGAGTTGGTTTCTGGGTTCGACGGTCATCGCGAAAGGGGATTTGGAGGTCAGTGAGTTGACTGAGGAATTTCGATGTCGAAGGGGTTTGAACGTTCTGATGTAATTCGTACCTAGGGGATAGGGGAGGCGGCAGTGAAGAATTGGAGACCGAACTTGGTGATTTAGGGGATTCGGCAGAGGAAGAAAGTGATTTCAGAGAATTAAGGTAATTAAATTCTTAATTTAAGTTAACTATATTTGTTCAAGTAAAGTAGATTATTCACTTTATTTAGTTGTAGTTTGAATAAACGTTCAATTGTTAAATTTAACTATAGGTATAAGGTTATCAAATTTTTTTTAAGTTAAATTATATTGTTAAGGTATGAATTTATTCAAGATATGAAATTAACTTAAGTATTTATGTGAAATAATTTTGGATTTTTATAATTAGAAGCTAGTTTATATAATTGGAAATTTAGTTTTTTTTATAAAAGAAATCTGTTGCTAAAAAGATAATTTTAGATTTATCATATTAAGTAATGTTAAGAGTTAATTTGGAATTACTTTATACATGGAAAATTAATTAAATTAAATTAGTCTAATTCGATAACTGGAACCTTATTAATTATTGTTTTACATTGGAAAACAGAAATGGGGGGAATCGCTGTATAGTATGCTTCAGTGAATATTCAGCACAGTTAAAAATTCGAGGTGAGTAAATCTCACTCACCTTTTATCTATAATTATTTTTATTTCGTTAAAAATAATTGTTGTTGCTTGTTTGAATGTTTCTGCTTGTTTTATATATATATTAGTTATTTAGGCTATTATATATATATATATTGGGTTGATTGATCGGTTGGATTCCCGCAGTCTCATTAGCGGATGCCCACAGTTTCATAGCGGATGATTACCCTATACGCCCCACGCTATGATTAGTGGATGACCTTCTATACCGCGATATTCTGCCACGAAGCAGAATGGGTATTATTTATGTGCTAACATCTGTGGATGCAGGAAAACAGGTTGGAGGAATCCAACTGGATTCCTCAAAAATATATTATCTGTTTGTTTATTTGTTTGCATATATATTGTTATATATGATGTGTTAGAAAAATAAATAATTCGTTGCTTTGTGTGTTTAGATATCACTGGGCTTAAGTAATGATATTTAAAATATCGTGGAAGGATATTTGAGATTTAAAAAGGAAAATTCTATTTTTAAATAGAATTTGAATTTTTAAATGGAAATAAAATATAAACTTGTTTTGAAAAATAAAACAAGTAGGTTCTTTTTAAACGAAGTTTATAAATAGTTCTTTTATAACGAAGTTATAAATGAAGTGAAAAGAATTATCAATTGATAATTCAGGAAAAAGAAATACAAGTGTGGAATTGGGATTTGAAATGGAATTTCAAAATAAGATGTGAAAATGAAATTTTAAATATATAACTCAAACGAAATTTGAGTATAACAATTGAATAGTAGAATTAGAAAAGGAGTTTAAATATTTGAATTTTAAAAGGGGATTGAATATTAGAAATTCAAATAGAAGTTCAACTAAAATTTGAATAGACGAGATTAGAATGAAAAATAGAATTTGAATTCAAGGAATTAAAATATAATTTGAATTAGAAGGAATTCAAATAAAGAAATTCAAATAGGGATTTGAATATAGAATTTCAAAATAGAATTTGAAATAAACTTTGAAAATAGGATTTCAATTTAGAATAGGAAATCCAAATGGTTTGAAATGGAATTTGAATTCAAAGGAATTCAAATGGGTTTGAATAAAGAAATTCCAATGGAATTTAAATATAAGATTTCAAATAGAAATTTAAATGAAGTTTAAATATTTAAATTCAAATATGATTTTCAAATATAACCATTCAAAAGGGATTTGATTATAGAATTTAAAGTGGAATTTAATTCAAAGGAATAAATTAAGGTATTGGGATTCAAGAAAATTAAATGTGGAGTTTAACTAATGAATTTGAATTTAGAATTTAAATGGTATTTGTAAATGAATTCGAATTTAGAATTCAATGGTGTTTGAAAGAAAATTGGAATATTCAAATAGAGTTGGAAATAGATTTGAACATAGAAATTCAAATGGGGTTTGAATATTTGAATTTCAAAAGGGAATTCAAATTGGAGTTGAATATCTAAATTCAAGTATGAATTTCAAATATAGAAATTCAAAAAGGAGTTGAATTAAGGTGGAAATTAAATAAAGGATTTGAAATGGAATTCGAATAAAGGATTTCAAATGGGATTTGAATACAGGATTTAAAACTATGGAATTTGAAATGTAAAGATTCAAATGGAATTTGGAATATATATATCTATATATATATATTAGAAGGGAGTTGAATTCATTTAACGAAGTTTAAAGGTTTATAAATATAAATATAATTAAAACGAACTCGCCGCAGCGATGCAGTTCGTAAATTAGCGATTCGAACTTCAATTGAATACACAGAACTCAATTGAAGTCGGAATTCTTTGAAACAAGAAACGCCAGGACCGATTTGATAATAGCTTTCTAATGAAGGAGAAAAATCTGAATTTCGTCGTATAGATTTTGAGTTATATCAAAATCAAATTTTCAGAAAAGCAGCGCCAGAATCGTTTTAAAACCATAATGGTTTATTTTAATGTTATAAAAGGATTTTAAGCAAATAAAATCCGAAGTTCTATTTTGAAAATTTCGGGGTTGAGTTGTAAAGTATATGTGAATTCAAGTTGTGTAAATGAATATGATTTTGAAACAGAAATCAGATTTTTGACTTTGAATAGAACTAACTAATTTGAAATAGAAATTAGTTAATGAGATTTCGAAGGGATATTAGGGTTTGAATAAGTAAATTCGATTTGAAAATTTATATTCGAAATCAAAAAGGAAACTAGAATTGAAATTGAAACGCAATTTGGTTATGAGCAAGTTAAATATTTTGTTTGAAAATGCTATGTTCAAACAAAGGAGTAAAATAGGCAAAATGGCCAATTTAAAGAATAAATGGCGAAACTGAATTCAAACGATTAGATAGTGTTGAATTGAATTGAAACAGGTGAACATGTGTAAGCAGGTTTGATATGAAGTATATGAAGATTTAAATTATGTGCTCGACAAAAAGGTACATGTTTATTTCATATATGAGATTTTATGCGCCGTATCGGCAAGCCGCTTGGCTTTTCCTTTTTCTTTTCGATTGGAGAAGATACCGGGAAGCTATTTGAAATTTCCCGATGCTCCCGATACAGGGGAGGTTATGGCGAAATTTTCCGGAAATTTAAGGAGTTAGAATATTTTTAAGATATTTTGATAATTTGAAATCATTGTATCGACGTATTGAATTCGATAGTAAAGTGAATATAAAAATCGAATGTTGTAAACAAAAAGGGATAGAGATAAATGATTGGAATTGTTTCCAATTGCAAATAGAGATTTTGCTAATATATAGAAAATAAAAGAAGTTAATATTTGGAAACGTTTTCCAAATGGCATAAGAGGCAAGATGATTATTGAAAATATTTGGTTAACAAATATTGATAGAGGAAATGGAGAAGAGATTTAATTAATGAAATATTAATTAAGGAGCCCAGTGATTTGTTTGATATGTTGATTGAACACTTGTTTTTATTCGATAGTTAAATCACAGACTATCGAAGTTTTGACCATCGTTGTCAATATGGAGAGACCGGTTGGATTTTTATCCGAAGAACCACTCCGTATCGGCATAAGCGTTGCGAACCAAGTATGCTGAATATATTGAAGACGGAGTAAAGTGCAAGGGCTTTTTCTATTAATAGAAATAGTGCCTTCGGTTTCGTTCAATCCCAGAACGAACGTAAATGGACGAATGTCTGACAAAGTATTTCCAATGATCAAATGGGTTGGTCTGTATGAATATATATGGTTGCAACGGATTTATCCCTTAGCATAACATCCAGAATATTTGTGCAAACTCAACTAGTGATTAACGGATCTGACGATGTGGCATTCAAAGTGATTGTGTTATCGATGAATGGTAAGTATGCGTAGCCTCAGGCCTCAACAACCGGGAAAGGACAAAAATCGGGCAGGCAGCATGGCTATGTGGGTCGCTCCCATTAGGGTGTATAATCACCTATCTAGAGAAATTCCTTTTGTTTCTAAATCTATCGATTCTGCCCATTCGGGAAACGGTGGTTTGAGTCCAACCGTTGGTGATATACATTCGATACACTCAAGCGAAATGAGTGGTCGGTCATGTGTGGGCCGGGTTACAAGATGTTCTTGTTGAACCCAGGTGTATTCGCCTCTAGAGATACATCATCGGAAGGTGGTTCCATACCTTGTCATGTTGGAAATTCAATCTCCAATAAGCGCCATGCGATTTTTGATTTTATACTATATATGTGGAGCGTGAGATGCAAGCGTTCTGCTATTTGATTATTTACTGGATGTAGACATTATTATAATATCACTGGATTTTCGTATCAAAGTGTTTTGGGTTATAGTAAGGTAAAAACCGTCCATGTTTATGTGTGGGTTGATCTTACTATTATCTTTTCTTTCGAAAGGATTTTGAAAGTTAAACAAGTGGTTGGAGTTTACTCACACCAGTCCCATGACTGACCCAGAGTTTATTTTGTTTTGTTTTTCCTAAACTCTTGGGTGCCCAAAATTTGTACGGGCAGTCAAGTGTTTCAGGCTTTTACAGATACACTTGGAGGAGCTTGAAGCAGGAGGCTTCAACGTTAGTTATTTAGAGTTACTTCCGCTGGATCAAATGTTATGTGTACTCTGATGATGGTATGTATGTATGTACAAACCAGATTTGTATTTCGAAGCTTATGTTATATAATATATTTTATTCGTTCCGCTGTGAGTTTGTGATCTTTGTTTTCTTCTATTCTAATATTTCTTTCTTTCTATTTCTCATCCTCTAACTTCTTTCTAATAATGAGTCGTATTTCTGTGTTATTTGGGTTGGACGTGTAGTGTATTTAGTCAACTCAGATAGCTCGGATTTGCGGGTCGTTTCAGGTGGTATCAGAGCTTAGGTTGAGCGAACACCTAGGCTTGTGTGACATGTGCTCATTAGAGATAGGGTCAGTAGTACCTTAGAATGAGTTGAGTGTATATATACGAGAGAGCGTATTTGTTAGTTGATATAAAAAATGTTTTATATTGTGTTGGCTAGTCTGTTGAGTGGTTTATGAATTCTGATCGAATCGTGGGACGCCACAAAGTCGATAGGAATTTCTAAACACTTGAACAGAAGATTTAACACGATATTGTTTTAAAGTGGGTAAATGAAATAATTTTACCCAAAATTCTATTTTGATATAGAAAGAATAATTTCTAGAATTATTATTATATGGATGTGTTGGATGTTGATTTTATGATCAAATGAGATTATAAAATTGGAATGGTTACTTATAACCAAAATAGAATTTGTATAGAAATTAAATATACAAATGAGATGAATTAGAATTAAATTCAAACCAGAATTGAGAATTCAAAATCCTGGGAAGTTGAAAAATATTTTTCAAAGTGTATTAAAATAATATAGATTTGTTTTAAAGGATTTGAAAGAAAATCATGGATTTTGAAATAATAGAGCACTGAACTCACTTCAGTGGCTGGGAAATAATTCTGATGATGATTGCAACATCATCAGTGTTCATTTTCGAGTTCTAAGTGATGGATTGCTACCTTAGAAAATTTTGTTGGAAATTTGTTTGAAATTTCAAATGTTTTGAATTTGTGAGAGAGATGAATATATGTATATACTTATGGGATTTCAAAAGAATTTGAAAAGAAACCCAAGGATTTGAATTCTGGAATTAAAATTTAACTTAAACAAGTTAAATGGGTCGAAGTGAATGAATTGATTAAAATCAATTTGAAATAAAATTGAAATGAATATGAATTAGAATGCATATGAATGGAAACCAAAAGTTTTGGTTGAAATTAAAGTCATAGAAATATGAGGAGTTGAGTTCAACATAAGTGAGATTTTGAAAAGAAATGGATTTGTACCATTTTTCCTATCTTAGCCATTTCGAGGACGAAATTATTTTAAGGGGGAAAGAATGTAACGACCCAGGTTTTTGAACGATTAACTTTAAATATTTAATATCGTTTTAAATATTGTGTTGATAATTTAAATTTTCTTTTTATATTGGAGTATCGATTTAATAATCGAATTACGATTTATTTTGATAATTTTTGAAATACGAGAATTTATAATTCAAAGTTAAAATTTGAATCAAAACAATTCAATAGATTTTAATTAGAACGATAATAAATTTGTATTATCTATGGATTTAGTTATTTTAAAATCAATTTATATTTTAAGTAATTGAATTTAATATAAATTATCGATTTAAACTGTTGTCTATTATATACTGGTAACTAAATTTCAGAATAGGTTCCGTTAGGGTTAGAATATCATATAAATGTGGAAACGTCAGTTGTTACGTTGAATTTGCAGTTCGGGATTTCAAATCAGGGACCATGAGGTATTTTGGTCTATTATATAAAATCAAATCAAAATAAAGCAGTGTATGTACTTAAGCAAACATGAATTCCTAAAGCCGACCTATCTTCAATTATAGGCAGACCTATTATTTTTCTCGAGCACAAATTCCTGCTCCCCAAATTCGAAGCAAGCAAACAGCCATTTTAATGGCTCGTACTCGTTGTTTCCCTTCTTTTGCTTATATAAACCACCGCGACTCCATTCTTTCGTTCAACAGAAAAACAAACGAAATCAAAAATGGCCGCTGCCCTCATATCAAATCGCAACTCAATTCATCGCGAGCTGGTGCTCGAGCTTCAGGGAGGATGACGCGAGAAGCTTGACCAAGGACTGGCAGCAAATCGCGATGGAAGTTACTTCTGGAGCTCGTTAATCTCGAGTGCTGCCGAGGGATTCGCGAGTTGGTTTCTGGGTTCGACGGTCATCGCGAAAGGGGATTTGGAGGTCAGTGAGTTGACTGAGGAATTTCGACGTCGAAGGGGTTTGAACGTTCTGATGTAATTCGTACCTAGGGGATAGGGGAGGCGGCAGTGAAGAATTGGAGACCGAACTTGGTGATTTAGGGGATTCGGTCGAGGAAGAAAGTGATTTCAGAGAATTAAGGTAATTAAATTCTTAATTTAAGTTAACTATATTTGTTCAAGTAAAGTAGATTATTCACTTTATTTAGTTGTAGTTTGAATAAACGTTCAATTGTTAAATTTAACTATAGGTATAAGGTTATCAAATTTTTTTTAAGTTAAATTATATTGTTAAGGTATGAATTTATTCAAGATATGAAATTAACTTAAGTATTTATGTGAAATAATTTTGGATTTTTATAATTAGAAGCTAGTTTATATAATTGGAAATTTAGTTTTTTTTATAAAAGAAATCTGTTGCTAAAAAGATAATTTTAGATTTATCATATTAAGTAATGTTAAGAGTTAATTTGGAATTACTTTATACATGGAAAATTAATTAAATTAAATTAGTCTAATTCGATAACTGGAACCTTATTAATTATTGTTTTACATTGGAAAACAGAAATGGGGGGAATCGCTGTATAGTATGCTTCAGTGAATATTCAGCACAGTTAAAAATTCGAGGTGAGTAAATCTCACTCACCTTTTATCTATAATTATTTTTATTTCGTTAAAAATAATTGTTGTTGCTTGTTTGAATGTTTCTGCTTGTTTTATATATATTAGTTATTTAGGCTATTATATATATATATATATATATTGGGTTGATTGATTGGTTGGATTCCCGCAGTCTCATTAGCGGATTCCCGCAGTTTCATAGCGGATGATTACCCTATACGCCCCACGCTATGATTAGTGGATGACCTTCTATACCGCGATATTCTGCCACGAAGCAGAATGGGTATTATTTATGTGCTAACATCTGTGGATGCAGGAAAACAGGTTGGAGGAATCCAACTGGATTCCTCAAAAATATATTATCTGTTTGTTTATTTGTTTGCATATATATTGTTATATATAATGTGTTAGAAAAATAAATAATTCGTTGCTTTGTGTGTTTAGATATCACTGGGCTTAAGTAATGATATTTAAAATATCGTGGAAGGATATTTGAGATTTAAAAAGGAAAATTCTATTTTTAAATAGAATTTGAATTTTTAAATGGAAATAAAATATAAACTTGTTTTGAAAAATAAACCAAGTGGGTTCTTTTTAAACGAAGTTTATAAATAGTTCTTTTATAACGAAGTTATAAATGAAGTGAAAAGAATTATCAATTGATAATTCAGGAAAAAGAAATACAAGTGTGGAATTGGGATTTGAAATGGAATTTCAAAATAAGATGTGAAAATGAAATTTTAAATATATAACTCAAACGAAATTTGAGTATAACAATTGAATAGTAGAATTAGAAAAGGAGTTTAAATATTTGAATTTTAAAAGGGGATTGAATATTAGAAATTCAAATAGAAGTTCAACTAAAATTTGAATAGACGAGATTAGAATGAAAAATAGAATTTGAATTCAAGGAATTAAAATATAATTTGAATTAGAAGGAATTCAAATAAAGAAATTCAAATAGGGATTTGAATATAGAATTTCAAAATAGAATTTGAAATAAACTTTGAAAATAGGATTTCAATTTAGAATAGGAAATCCAAATGGTTTGAAATGGAATTTGAATTCAAAGGAATTCAAATGGGTTTGAATAAAGAAATTCCAATGGAATTTAAATATAAGATTTCAAATAGAAATTTAAATGAAGTTTAAATATTTAAATTCAAATATGATTTTCAAATATAACCATTCAAAAGGGATTTGATTATAGAATTTAAAGTGGAATTTAATTCAAAGGAATAAATTAAGGTATTGGGATTCAAGAAAATTAAATGTGGAGTTTAACTAATGAATTTGAATTTAGAATTTAAATGGTAGTTGTAAATGAATTCGAATTTAGAATTCAATGGTGTTTGAAAGAAAATTGGAATATTCAAATAGAGTTGGAAATAGATTTGAACATAGAAATTCAAATGGGGTTTGAATATTTGAATTTCAAAAGGGAATTCAAATTGGAGTTGAATATCTAAATTCAAGTATGAATTTCAAATATAGAAATTCAAAAAGGAGTTGAATTAAGGTGGAAATTAAATAAAGGATTTGAAATGGAATTCGAATAAAGGATTTCAAATGGGATTTGAATACAGGACTTAAAACTATGGAATTTGAAATGTAAAGATTCAAATGGAATTTGGAATATATATATCTATATATATATATATATATATATTAGAAGGGAGTTGAATTCATTTAACGAAGTTTAAAGGTTTATAAATATAAATATAATTAAAACGAACTCGCCGCAGCGATGCAGTTCGTAAATTAGCGATTCGAACTTCAATTGAATACACAGAACTCAATTGAAGTCGGAATTCTTTGAAACAAGAAACGTCAGGACCGATTTGATAATAGCTTTCTAATGAAGGAGAAAAATCTGAATTTCGTCGTATAGATTTTGAGTTATATCAAAATCAAATTTTCAGAAAAGCAGCGCCAGAATCGTTTTAAAACCATAATGGTTTATTTTAATGTTATAAAAGGATTTTAAGCAAATAAAATCCGAAGTTCTATTTTGAAAATTTCGGGGTTGAGTTGTAAAGTATATGTGAATTCAAGTTGTGTAAATGAATATGATTTTGAAACAGAAATCAGATTTTTGACTTTGAATAGAACTAACTAATTTGAAATAGAAATTAGTTAATGAGATTTCGAAGGGATATTAGGGTTTGAATAAGTAAATTCGATTTGAAAATTTATATTCGAAATCAAAAAGGAAACTAGAATTGAAATTGAAACGCAATTTGGTTATGAGCAAGTTAAATATTTTGTTTGAAAATGCTATGTTCAAACAAAGGAGTAAAATAGGCAAAATGGCCAATTTAAAGAATAAATGGCGAAACTGAATTCAAACGATTAGATAGTGTTGAATTGAATTGAAACAGGTGAACATGTGTAAGCAGGTTTGATATGAAGTATATGAAGATTTAAATTATGTGCTCGACAAAAAGGTACATGTTTATTTCATATATGAGATTTTATGCGCCGTATCGGCAAGCCGCTTGGCTTTTCCTTTTTCTTTTCGATTGGAGAAGATACCGGGAAGCTATTTGAAATTTCCCGATGCTCCCGATACAGGGGAGGTTATGGCGAAATTTTCCGGAAATTTAAGGAGTTAGAATATTTTTAAGATATTTTGATAATTTGAAATCATTGTATCGACGTATTGAATTCGATAGTAAAGTGAATATAAAAATCGAATGTTGTAAACAAAAAGGGATAGAGATAAATGATTGGAATTGTTTCCAATTGCAAATAGAGATTTTGCTAATATATAGAAAATAAAAGAAGTTAATATTTGGAAACGTTTTCCAAATGGCATAAGAGGCAAGATGATTATTGAAAATATTTGGTTAACAAATATTGATAGAGGAAATGGAGAAGAGATTTAATTAATGAAATATTAATTAAGGAGCCCAGTGATTTGTTTGATATGTTGATTGAACACTTGTTTTTATTCGATAGTTAAATCACAGACTATCGAAGTTTTGACCATCGTTGTCAATATGGAGAGACCGGTTGGATTTTTATTCGAAGAACCACTCCGTATCGGCATAAGCGTTGCGAACCAAGTATGCTGAATATATTGAAGACGGAGTAAAGTGCAAGGGCTTTTTCTATTAATAGAAATAGTGCCTTCGGTTTCGTTCAATCCCAGAACGAACGTAAATGGACGAATGTCTGACAAAGTATTTCCAATGATCAAATGGGTTGGTCTGTATGAATATATATGGTTGCAACGGATTTATCCCTTAGCATAACATCCAGAATATTTGTGCAAACTCAACTAGTGATTAACGGATCTGACGATGTGGCATTCAAAGTGATTGTGTTATCGATGAATGGTAAGTATGCGTAGCCTCAGGCCTCAACAACCGGGAAAGGACAAAAATCGGGCAGGCAGCATGGCTATGTGGGTCGCTCCCATTAGGGTGTATAATCACCTATCTAGAGAAATTCCTTTTGTTTCTAAATCTATCGATTCTGCCCATTCGGGAAACGGTGGTTTGAGTCCAACCGTTGGTGATATACATTCGATACACTCAAGCGAAATGAGTGGTCGGTCATGTGTGGGCCGGGTTACAAGATGTTCTTGTTGAACCCAGGTTTATTCGCCTCTAGAGATACATCATCGGAAGGTGGTTCCATACCTTGTCATGTTGGAAATCCAATCTCCAATAAGCGCCATGCGATTTTTGATTTTATACTATATATGTGGAGCGTGAGATGCAAGCGTTCTGCTATTTGGTTATTTACTGGATGTAGACATTATTATAATATCACTGGATTTTCGTATCAAAGTGTTTTGGGTTATAGTAAGGTAAAAACCGTCCATGTTTATGTGTGGGCTGGTCTTACTATTATCTTTTCTTTCGAAAGGATTTTGAAAGTTAAACAAGTGGTTGGAGTTTACTCACACCAGTCCCATGACTGACCCAGAGTTTATTTTGTTTTGTTTTTCCTAAACTCTTGGGTGCCCAAAATTTGTACGGGCAGTCAAGTGTTTCAGGCTTTTACAGATACACTTGGAGGAGCTTGAAGCAGGAGGCTTCAACGTTAGTTATTTAGAGTTACTTCCGCTGGATCAAATGTTATGTGTACTCTGATGATGGTATGTATGTATGTACAAACCAGATTTGTATTTCGAAGCTTATGTTATATAATATATTTTATTCGTTCCGCTGTGAGTTTGTGATCTTTGTTTTCTTCTATTCTAATATTTCTTTCTTTCTATTTCTCATCCTCTAACTTCTTTCTAATAATGAGTCGTATTTCTGTGTTATTTGGGTTGGACGTGTAGTGTATTTAGTCAACTCAGATAGCTCGGATTTGCGGGTCGTTTCAAATAAGTTCTTATGCTTTCTTTCAACAAGTCCATTTTGTGAGGGTTATCTGGTATGGATCTTTGATAAACTATTCCTTTTGATGAAAAATTGTCTACATGACTCTTGAATAATTTCAGTTCCATTATTAGATTGAGGACTTTGAGCTTCTTTCAAATTGAATTAGAACATATTCAATAAATGAAGCAATAATGGAAACTACTTGAACTTTAGAATGAAGTAAATATGTCCAAGTGTTTCTAGTATGATCATAAAGGATAGTTAAGACAAAAGTTTCACAACAAAGAGCCGACCTATGATATTTACCCCATAAATCAATATAAACTAAATCCAATGAAGACTCAGCTTAAGAATCAGAATGAGGAAAAGACAATTTATGATGCTTTCTTAACACACACGCTTCACAAGAAAATTCCTTATTAAGTATTCTACATGATACAAAGTTTTGAAGATATTTCATTCTTTTAATAGAGGGATGGATGCCCTAACCTAACATGTAGAATGTCAATACTAGGTTTGTTACAAGAACTTATTGTACTATTGATAGAAGAAATAAAATATCTACCCTTAGATACTAAATGAAAATATGAGATATTATGTAAAACTGGTGAAAAAGAAAGTTTGTAAAGATCAGAGATCCTTGATCCAACAGCTTAAAGTTGCTTTGATTCAAGGTCATGAAAATAACAAGAAGAATGTATGAATTTTGCAAAAGTCTTATTTTAATTAAGGAATTTTCTGATAGATAAAAGATTATTTTTGAATGTAGTAATATCATTGCATTTTGTAATCATAAATTTTGATTCAAATTTACAGCTCCAATGTGATTAGCAAGAATTGTGGAACCATTAGGCAGAGTTACTTTTATAGGATTTTTAAATTTTCTATATGAAGCAAAAAATGTTATATTAGAAGTCATATGATCCGTAGCTCCAATATCAAGTATCAACAATTTGGATCATAAAACTTAGCAAAACTGTCCTTAACTTTTAGAGGAATATTACCTGCATAGTTAATTGAAGATGCAAGGGGATTATCCTCTATATGAGAAGAAGTACTTGAATTATGGACCATTTTCATGACTTGATCGTATAAGGAAGAAACCATAACTAGATCAAACTATTCATTTTCAGAAGTAACAAATTTCGTAGCAACATTTGAATCATCAACAGACTGTAGTCGACTTCCAAGTATTCCTTAATCAATGTAAACTTGAGAAGTATTAACATTCCTTTCAATTGGTTTTGTTTTTGCAGCTTTTTTTTTATTCCACCAATCGCGATATCCAATCATTTTAAAACATTGCTCAATTGAATGTCCTTTGAATTGGTTTTGTTTTTGCAGCTCCTTTAATTCCACCAATCAGGATATCCAATCAGTTTAAAACATTCTTTTGCAATGTTCACAATAAAGTTTACACTTTTGTCCCTTGTTCTCTCTTTTTGTGTTTTGAAAACTAGGTTTAGGAAAAACCTTCATGGCATTAAAAGCATTCATCTCTAGCTGATTAAAACTCTTTTAACCTAGGTTATTTTGATGTTCAACTTGTTGCACTACAACAAAATGACCCTATTACAACGGTGGAGCACCGTTGTCATATACATTTTACAACGGTGGGCAAACCGTTGTGCATTAAGAAGTTGTAATAGACAAATATCTTTTACAAATTTTTTGCATTGTTGCAACACCATTGTAATATGTATATTCTACAACTTTTTCCATCGTTGTAATAAACTTTATTACAACAGTTATGCACCGTTGTAATAAAATCTACTACAACTGTTATGCACCGTTGTGATTGACATTTGGTTTTTTAAGAAAATAAACATCTTTTGCAACTGAAAAGAACAATACACTAAATATAGCAATACTCCATAAGCAAATCCGATATTACAGTTATTTGCAAACTAATTTATTAAAATAATCAACTATTCAGCACTACAAACAATCAGTTTTAGACAACATTTCGTACATTATTACATACTTGACCGTTACAAAGCAACTTAGTACAAGCACAAGTTATCCACAAAAAATTGCATATCCTGTAACGACCCGGATTTTTAGCCAGTTGATATTAAGTATTTAAATTTATTTTAATTATTTAATTAGGATAATAAGTTGATTTTTATATTGAATTTATCAATTTAATAATCGGTATATGAATAAATATCTAATATATTTAATTATCATATTATGGAAACGATAAATAATTGGATTCAGAATTTAAAACTGAATCAAAAAGATTCAAATGGCTAATATAAATTATATATTGAATTATAACGATAGTTATCGATAATTTAAATTGTTTGAAACCATTTATATTTTAAATTGAATTTAATTTAAATCGTTAATTCAAATTGTCATCTTTCTCACAATTTAATTTCAGAACTCATTCCGTTGAATTTAGAATGGTGAATAACATTAGCAACGTTACTCGTTACGATTTAATAGTGGTTCGAGATTTGAATTTAAGGGACCGTGAAATATTTTATTATTTAATTAAACAAAATCAAATCAAAGGAATTAATTCGGCCGACCTACTTCTTTTATATCGTCACCCTAAACTAAATTTCGCAGACCTATACATTTCTCGAGCACAATATTCTGTTCTCTAGCCTCTTAACAAAGGCAGACAGGATTTAATGGCTTTAAGTACTGGATGTTCCTTCTCGCGCCTATAAAACAAGGTTAAAGCTTCGCTATTCTTTCATTCTGAATCCCATCTTCATTCTTTCGTTCCTTTTCCCCAATTCAAAGCTGGAAACAAATCAATCCACCGAAAATAGAAAAAAAAAATCAAATCAAACTCACTACTTGAATCGCGAGTCCGGAGCTCGAATCAAAGCTGAATGCGGTTGCAATTCGATGGAGTATCGGAGGGGTGAAACCGATTCTGGAAGAGGAAGGTTCGAACTCGAACCAGTCGAGTGGGATTTCGAAGGCGCATCGTGAATTTGGGATTAGCATAGTTATCCGCACCAAACATCAAGGTTTGGTGGAGTTCGACGATGTGAAGTGTTGTGTCTTCTTCGAGGTTCCAGGTCAAAGTCGAGTTCGTGAAGAGAGACAGACTGTTGTTCTTTGGTGAGAAGTTATGGCGGTGGGTTCGCAAGTGTAAGAGGGGAGTACGGCTGTTCTTGGTGGCGACGTGGGTGAACTGGAGGTCGACGCTGACCTTGGGAGGTGCGGTGGTGTGATCAGAGAGGCTGACTAATATGGTTGGTTTAAAGCAGAATTAGAAAAAGGTAATTTAAATTTTTATTTCGATAGATTTAATAATAAATGTCATATTAAAATATATATAATTTATTTATTCGTTAAGTAGTTAATTTATTGAAATAATGAAGTCAAACAAAAACTGAAATTTGAACTCTAAATTCATTTAGTAAGTTGTTTAAAGTAGTAAAAGGGTTAGAATTTAATTAGTGTAATGGTTAGAATTTTATTAGTATATTGGCTAGAATTGAATTAGTCTATCTTTAGTAGAAAACCTCGTTAAGGAGATTCAGTAGCTAATTTATAAAATTCGGGATTTCCTTAGGCAAGGACAAATCAAATATAATCACTTGTATGGAGTTCAAAGACTCGGAAATCAATGAACAAAGATTGAAACTGGTGCAAGTGCAAATTTTAAAACCACGGTGAGTAAATCTCACTCACCTTTTATTTCTAATTATTTTTATTTCGTTAAAAATAATTGTTGTTGCTTGTTTGGATTTTTCTGCTTGTTTTATATATATTAGTTATTTAGGCTATATATATATATATATTGGGTTGATTGATTGGTTGGATTCCCGCAGTCTCATTAGCGGATGCCCGCAGTTTCATAGCGGATGATTACCCTATACGCCCCACGCTATGATTAGTGGATGACCTTCTATACCGCGATATTCTGCCACGAAGCAGAATGGGTATTATTTATGTACTAACATCTGCGGATGCAGGAAAACAGGTTGGAGGAATCCAACTGGATTCCTCAAAAATATATTATCTGTTTGTTTGTTGTTTGTTTGATTTCATTTATATATTTTTCATATATGATGTGTTAAAAATCAAATGATTGAAAATTGGGTGATTTGATTGGTTTTAATATCACTGGGCTAAGTGTTAATTTATTTAAAATATCGTGGAAGGATATTTGAGATCTAAAAAGGAAAATTCTATTTTTAAATAGAATTTGAATTTTAAATGGAAATAAAAATATAAACTTGTTTTTGAAAAATAAAACAAGTAGTTCCTTTATAAACGAAGTTTTTAAATAGTTCTTTTATAACGAAGTTATAAATGAAGTATCATTTGATAATTCAGAAATAGAAATACAAGTGTGAAATTGGAATGAGAAATCTATCTTCAAAGAAAAATAGAAATATCGATTTCAAAAGGGATTGAAATCGAGACTTGTTTAAAGAAATTGGATATGAGAATTCAAATAGAAACAGACTTTGAAATATAGAATTTCAAAGAAAAATTGAAATATGAAATTTGGATAGAGATTTGAAATGGAATTCAAATATGAAATTTGAATAGAGATTTGAAATAAAAATTCAAGTATTGAATTTGAACGGGGAATTGAATATAGAAATTCAAGTAGAAATTTGAATATAGAATTTCAAAATAGAATTTGAAATAAACTTTGAAAATAGGATTTCAAAGTAGGATTGAAATAGGATTTCAAAAATAGGAAATCCAAATAGTTTTGAAATAGAATTTGAGTTCAAGGGAATTGAAATAGAATTTGAATTCAAAGGAATTCAAATGGGGTTGGAATAAAGGAAATTCAAAAATGGAATTTCAAATAAGAGAAAATGGAATTTGAAACATTTAGAATTTTAAATAGAATTTAAATGGAGTTTGAATATTTGGATTTCAAATAGAATTAAAATGGAGTTGGGATATTCGAGAATTCAAATAGACTTTAAATATAGGAATTGCAAACGGATTTGAAAATGGAGTTTAAATCCCGAATTGGAATTCAAGAGACACAAAATAGTATTTGAATACAAAGAGATATAAATATTGAATTCAAGAGAAAATTAAATATGGCATTTGAATTCAAAGTGAAGTTTAATATGGGATTTGAAATGAAAATAGATTTGAATATAGAATTCAAATGGAATTTAAATTATGGATTTGAATATATATGATATATATATATATCAGAAAGGAAGTTGAATTTTATTTAAACAAAGTTTATATATATATATATATAATTAAAACGAACTCGCCGCAGCGCTGTAGTTCGTAAAATAGCGATTTGAACTTCAATCGAGTATGCAGGACTCAATTGGAGTCGGATCTCTTTGAAACAAGAAACGTCAGGACCGGTTTGATAATAGCTTTCTAATGAAAGAGAAAAATATGAATTTCGTCGTATAGATTTTGAGTTATGTCAAAATCAAATTTTCAGAAAAACAGCGCCAGAACTATTTAAAAAAAAAACATAACGGTTTATTTAGTTTTATAAAAGGGATTTTAAACGAAGAAAATTCGAAATTCTATTTAGAAAATTTCAGATTCTGAGTTGTAATTATATGTAAACTCAAGTGAAGTAATGAATTTGATTTTGAAACAGAAATCAGATTTTTGACCTTGAATAGAACTAACTGATTTGAATGGTAATTAGTTAATGGGATTTTGAATTGATATAGGACTTTGAATAAGGGAATTTGATTTGGAAATTTATATTTGAAATCAAAAAGGGAAATAAAAATGAAATTGAAACGAAATTTGGTTATGAGCAAGTTAGATATTTTGTTTGAAAATGCTATGTTCAAACAAAGGAGTAAAATAGGCAAAATGGCCGATTTAAAGAATAAATGGGCGGAACTGAATTCAAACGATTAGATGGTATTGAATTGAATTGAAAATAGGTGAACATGTGTAAGTAGGTTTGATATGAAGTATATGAAGATTTAAATTTATGTGCTCGACAAAAAGGTACATGTTTAATTCATATATGAGATTTATGCGCCGTATCGGCAAGCCGCTTGGCCTTTTTCTTTTTCTTTTTGAAATGAGAAGGTACCGGGAAGCTATTTGAAATTTCCCGATGCTCCCGATACAGGGGAGGTTATGGCGAATTTTTCCGGGAATTTAAGGAGTTAGAATATTTTTAAGAAATTTGACAATTAGAAATCTATATATCGATATATATAGAATTCGATAAGGAAACGAAATCAAAAATAGCGTAAAAAAGCCGAGATGATTATTGAAAATATTTGGTTAACAAATATTGATAAGGAAATGGAGAAGAGATTTAATTAATGAAATATTAATTAAAGAGCCCAGTGATTTGTTGATATGTTTGGATGAACACTTGTTTTTATTCGATAGTTAAATCACAGACTATCGGAGTTTTTGACCATCGTTGTCAATATGGAGAGACCGGTTGGATTATTATCCGAAGAACCACTCCGTATCGGCATAAGCGTTGCGAACCAAGTATGCTGAATATATTGAAGACGGAGTAAAGTGCAAGGGCTTTCTATTAAATAGAAATAGTGCCTTCGGTTTCGTTCAGTCCCAGAACGAACGTAAATGGACGAATGTCTGACAGAGTATTTCCAATGATCAAATGGGTTGGTCTGTATGAATATATATGGTTGCAACGGATTTATCCCTTAGCATAATATCCAGAATATTTGTGCAAACTCAACGAGTGATTAACGGATCTGACAATGTGGCATTCAACGTGATTGTGTTATCGATGAATGGTAAGTATGCGTAGCCTCAGGCCTCAACAACCGGGAAAGGACAAAAAATCGGGCAGGCAGCATGGCTATGTGGGTCGCACCCATTAGGGTGTATAATCACCTATCTAGAGGTTCATTTAATTTCTTATTCTATTCGATGCTGTCCCAGTCGGGAGACGGTTGCTGATCCCAACCGTGGTGATATACATTCGATACACTCAAGCGAAATGGGTGGTCGGTCATGTGTGGGTCGGGTTACAAGATGTTCTTGTTAAACCCAGTGTATTCCTCTCTAGAGATACACTAGTGGAAGGTGGTTCCATACCTTGTCATGTTGGAAATCCAATCTCCAATAAGCGCCATGCGGTTTTTTTGATTTTATACTATATATG
The DNA here is from genome assembly GCA_030737875.1 of Allium sativum. Classification (NCBI taxonomy): domain Eukaryota; kingdom Viridiplantae; phylum Streptophyta; class Magnoliopsida; order Asparagales; family Amaryllidaceae; genus Allium; species Allium sativum. The sequence continues at coordinate 799,875,405 of CM060912.1, forward strand.
TGGAGCGTGAGATGCAAGCGTTCTGCTATTTGGTTATTTACTTGATGTAGACATTATTATAATATCGCTGGATTTTCGTATCATAGTGTTTTGGGTTATAGTAAGGTAAAAACCGTCCATGTTTATGTGTGGGCTGGTCTTACTATTATCTTTTCTTTTGAAAGGATTTTAAAAGTTAAACCAATGATTGGAGTTTACTCACACCAGTCCCATGACTGACCCAGAGTTTATTTTGTTTTGTTTTCCCTAAACTCTTGGGTGCCCAAATTTGTACGGGCAGTCAAGTAGTCGGGATTTCACAGATTCATTTGAAGGAGCTGGAAGCAGGAGGCTTCACCGGTTAGCTATAGGCTATCATATATTCCGCTGTGGACTTTGTTTGTATCTGGAAACAGGTGTTTATAACTGTTCCAGAAATGACTGTTGTGCTCTGATGATGGTATGTATATAAAGTTACTGATTTGTATTTCAAAAAGTTATGTTATATAATATATTTTATTCGTTCCGCTGTGAGTTGTGATCTTCATTTTTTCTTCTATTCTAATATTTCTTTCTTTCTATTCCTCATCCTCTATCTTCTTTCTATTAATGGTTCGTATTTCTGTGTTATTTGGGTTGGACGTGTGGTGTTTTTAGTCAACTCAGATAGCACGGATTTGCGGGTCGTTTCAGGTGGTATCAGAGCTTAGGTTGAGCGAATACCTAGGCTTTGGTGGAATGTGCTCATTAGAGATAGGGTCAGTAGAACCCTAGAATGAGTTGAGTGAATATATATGAGAGAGCGTATTTGTTAATTTGATAAAAAAAAGTTATTTTATATTGTGTTGGCTAGTCTGTTGGGTAGTTTATGAATTCTGGTCGAATCGTGGGACGCCACGACGTCGATAGGAGTTTCTAAACACTTGAACAGAAGAATTGACATAATATTGTTTTAAAGTGGGTAAATGAAATAATTTTGCCCAAAATTCTATTTTTACAAAAAAGAAATAATTTTCTGAGATATTATAGTATATGGATGTGATGGTTGTTATTATTATAGTCAAATGAGATTATAAGAAAATTAAATGGCTATATATAACCAAAAAGAATCTGTATATGAATGAAATTTACAAATGTGATAAATTTAAATTGGATTGAAACTTGAATTTGGAATTTAAATCCTGGGAAGTTTGAAAGTATTTTCTAAAGTATATTAAAATAATATAGCTTTGTTTTGCAAGGGTTTTGAATCAAAATTATATTTGAATGGATTTTGAAAGTGATAAAGCACTGAAATCACTTCAGTGGCTGGAAAATAATTCTGATGATGATTGCAACATCATCAGTGTTCATTTCCGAGTTTCTAAGTGATAAATTGCAACCGTAGAAAAGTTTTTGATGAAAATTTGTTTTGAAAGAAAACAAGTAGATTGAAAATTCAAATGTTTTGAATTGAGATGAAAATAAGTATAAGTATACATTTATGTATTCCAAAGGATTTGAAATAAAAACCCTGTGATTTGGATTCTGGAATTAAAATTTAACTGAAGCAAGTTAAATGGTTCGAGGTTAATAAATTGACTAGAATCAATTTGAAATAAATTGAAATGAATATGAATTAGAATGCATATGAATGGAAACCAAAAGTTTTGGTTGAAATTAAAGTCGTAGAAATATGAGGAGTTGAATTTCAACATAAGTGAATATGTTGAAAAGTAATGAGTTTGTACCATGTTTCCAACCTTAGCAATTTCGAGGACGAAATTATTTTAAGGGGGAAAGAATGTAACGACCCGGATTTTTAGCCAGTTGATATTAAGTATTTAAATTTATTTTAATTATTTAATTAGGATAATAAGTTGATTTTTATATTGAATTTATCAATTTAATAATCGGTATATGAATAAATATCTAATATATTTAATTATCATATTATGGAAACGATAAATAATTGGATTCAGAATTTAAAACTGAATCAAAAAGATTCAAATGGCTAATATAAATTATATATTGAATTATAACGATAGTTATCGATAATTTAAATTGTTTGAAACCATTTATATTTTAAATTGAATTTAATTTAAATCGTTAATTCAAATTGTCATCTTTCTCACAATTTAATTTCAGAACTCATTCCGTTGAATTTAGAATGGTGAATAACATTAGCAACGTTACTCGTTACGATTTAATAGTGGTTCGAGATTTGAATTTAAGGGACCGTGAAATATTTTATTATTTAATTAAACAAAATCAAATCAAAGGAATTAATTCGGCCGACCTACTTCTTTTATATCGTCACCCTAAACTAAATTTCGCAGACCTATACATTTCTCGAGCACAATATTCTGTTCTCTAGCCTCTTAACAAAGGCAGACAGGATTTAATGGCTTTAAGTACTGGATGTTCCTTCTCGCGCCTATAAAACAAGGTTAAGGCTTCGCTATTCTTTCATTCTGAATCCCATCTTCATTCTTTCGTTCCTTTTCCCCAATTCAAAGCTGGAAACAAATCAATCCACCGAAAAAAGAAAAAAAAAAATCAAATCAAACTCGCTACTTGAATCGCGAGTCCAGAGCTCGAATCAAAGCTGAATGCGGTTGCAATTCGATGGAGTATCGGAGGGGTGAAACCGATTCTGGAAGAGGAAGGTTCGAACTCGAACCAGTCGAGTGGGATTTCGAAGGCGCATCGTGAATTTGGGATTAGCATAGTTATCCGCACCAAACATCAAGGTTTGGTGGAGTTCGACGATGTGAAGTGTTGTGTCTTCTTCGAGGTTCCAGGTCAAAGTCGAGTTCGTGAAGAGAGACAGACTGTTGTTCTTTGGTGAGAAGTTATGGCGGTGGGTTCGCAAGTGTAAGAGGGGAGTACGGCTGTTCTTGGTGGCGACGTGGGTGAACTGGAGGTCGACGCTGACCTTGGGAGGTGCGGTGGTGTGATCAGAGAGGCTGACTAATATGGTTGGTTTAAAGCAGAATTAGAAAAAGGTAATTTAAATTTTTATTTCGATAGATTTAATAATAAATGTCATATTAAAATATATATAATTTATTTATTCGTTAAGTAGTTAATTTATTGAAATAATGAAGTCAAGCAAAAACTGAAATTTGAACTCTAAATTCATTTAGTAAGTTGTTTAAAGTAGTAAAAGGGTTAGAATTTAATTAGTGTAATGGTTAGAATTTTATTAGTATATCGGCTAGAATTGAATTAGTCTATCTTTAGTAGAAAACCTCGTTAAGGAGATTCAGTAGCTAATTTATAAAATTCGGGATTTCCTTAGGCAAGGACAAATCAAATAAAATCACTTGTATGGAGTTCAAAGACTCGGAAATCAATGAACAAAGATTGAAACTGGTGCAAGTGCAAATTTTAAAACCACGGTGAGTAAATCTCACTCACCTTTTATTTCTAATTATTTTTATTTCGTTAAAAATAATTGTTGTTCCTTGTTTGGATTTTTCTGCTTGTTTTATATATATTAGTTATTTAGGCTATATATATATATATATTGGGTTGATTGATTGGTTGGATTCCCGCAGTCTCATTAGCGGATGCCCGCAGTTTCATAGCGGATGATTACCCTATACGCCCCACGCTATGATTAGTGGATGACCTTCTATACCGCGATATTCTGCCACGAAGCAGAATGGGTATTATTTATGTACTAACATCTGCGGATGCAGGAAAACATGTTGGAGGAATCCAACTGGATTCCTCAAAAATATATTATCTATTTGTTTGTTGTTTGTTTGATTTCATTTATATATTTTTCATATATGATGTGTTAAAAATCAAATGATTGAAAATTGGGTGATTTGATTGGTTTTAATATCACTGGGCTAAGTGTTAATTTATTTAAAATATCGTGGAAGGATATTTGAGATCTAAAAAGGAAAATTCTATTTTTAAATAGAATTTGAATTTTAAATGGAAATAAAAATATAAACTTGTTTTTGAAAAATAAAACAAGTAGTTCCTTTATAAACGAAGTTTTTAAATAGTTCTTTTATAACGAAGTTATAAATGAAGTATCATTTGATAATTCAGAAATAGAAATACAAGTGTGAAATTGGAATGAGAAATCTATCTTCAAAGAAAAATAGAAATATCGATTTCAAAAGGGATTGAAATCGAGACTTGTTTAAAGAAATTGGATATGAGAATTCAAATAGAAACAGACTTTGAAATATAGAATTTCAAAGAAAAATTGAAATATGAAATTTGGATAGAGATTTGAAATGGAATTCAAATATGAAATTTGAATAGAGATTTGAAATAAAAATTCAAGTATTGAATTTGAACGGGGAATTGAATATAGAAATTCAAGTAGAAATTTGAATATAGAATTTCAAAATAGAATTTGAAATAAACTTTGAAAATAGGATTTCAAAGTAGGATTGAAATAGGATTTCAAAAATAGGAAATCCAAATAGTTTTGAAATAGAATTTGAGTTCAAGGGAATTGAAATAGAATTTGAATTCAAAGGAATTCAAATGGGGTTGGAATAAAGGAAATTCAAAAATGGAATTTCAAATAAGAGAAAATGGAATTTGAAACATTTAGAATTTTAAATAGAATTTAAATGGAGTTTGAATATTTGGATTTCAAATAGAATTAAAATGGAGTTGGGATATTCGAGAATTCAAATAGACTTTAAATATAGGAATTGCAAACGGATTTGAAAATGGAGTTTAAATCCCGAATTGGAATTCAAGAGACACAAAATAGTATTTGAATACAAAGAGATATAAATATTGAATTCAAGAGAAAATTAAATATGGCATTTGAATTCAAAGTGAAGTTTAATATGGGATTTGAAATGAAAATAGATTTGAATATAGAATTCAAATGGAATTTAAATTATGGATTTGAATATATATGATATATATATATATCAGAAAGGAAGTTGAATTTTATTTAAACAAAGTTTATATATATATAATTAAAACGAACTCGCCGCAGCGCTGTAGTTCGTAAAATAGCGATTTGAACTTCAATCGAGTATACAGGACTCAATTGGAGTCGGATCTCTTTGAAACAAGAAACGTCAGGACCGGTTTGATAATAGCTTTCTAAAGAAAGAGAAAAATATGAATTTCGTCGTATAGATTTTGAGTTATGTCAAAATCAAATTTTCAGAAAAACAGCGCCAGAACTATTTAAAAAAAAACATAACGGTTTATTTAGTTTTATAAAAGGGATTTTAAACGAAGAAAATTCGAAATTCTATTTAGAAAATTTCAGATTCTGAGTTGTAATTATATGTAAACTCAAGTGAAGTAATGAATTTGATTTTGAAACAGAAATCAGATTTTTGACCTTGAATAGAACTAACTGATTTGAATGGTAATTAGTTAATGGGATTTTGAATTGATATAGGACTTTGAATAAGGGAATTTGATTTGGAAATTTATATTTGAAATCAAAAAGGGAAATAAAAATGAAATTGAAACGAAATTTGGTTATGAGCAAATTAGATATTTTGTTTGAAAATGCTATGTTCAAACAAAGGAGTAAAATAGGCAAAATGGCCGATTTAAAGAATAAATGGGCGGAACTGAATTCAAACGATTAGATGGTATTGAATTGAATTGAAAACAGGTGAACATGTGTAAGCAGGTTTGATATGTAGTATATGAAGATTTAAATTTATGTGCTCGACAAAAAGGTACATGTTTAATTCATATATGAGATTTATGCGCCGTATCGGCAAGCCGCTTGGCCTTTTTCTTTTTCTTTTTGAAATGAGAAGGTACCGGGAAGCTATTTGAAATTTCCCGATGCTCCCGATACATGGGAGGTTATGGCGAATTTTTCCGGGAATTTAAGGAGTTAGAATATTTTTAAGAAATTTGACAATTAGAAATCTATATATCGATATATATAGAATTCGATAAGGAAACGAAATCAAAAATAGCGTAAAAAAGCCGAGATGATTATTGAAAATATTTGGTTAACAAATATTGATAAGGAAATGGAGAAGAGATTTAATTAATGAAATATTAATTAAAGAGCCCAGTGATTTGTTGATATGTTTGGATGAACACTTGTTTTTATTCGATAGTTAAATCACAGACTATCGGAGTTTTTGACCATCGTTGTCAATATGGAGAGACCGGTTGGATTATTATCCGAAGAACCACTCCGTATCGGCATAAGCGTTGCGAACAAAGTATGCTGAATATATTGAAGACGGAGTAAAGTGCAAGGGCTTTCTATTAAATAGAAATAGTGCCTTCGGTTTCGTTCAGTCCCAGAACGAACGTAAATGGACGAATGTCTGACAGAGTATTTCCAATGATCAAATGGGTTGGTCTGTATGAATATATATGGTTGCAACGGATTTATCCCTTAGCATAATATCCAGAATATTTGTGCAAACTCAACGAGTGATTAACGGATCTGACAATGTGGCATTCAACGTGATTGTGTTATCGATGAATGGTAAGTATGCGTAGCCTCAGGCCTCAACAACCGGGAAAGGACAAAAAATCGGGCAGGCAGCATGGCTATGTGGGTCGCACCCATTAGGGTGTATAATCACCTATCTAGAGGTTCATTTAATTTCTTATTCTATTCGATGCTGTCCCAGTCGGGAGACGGTTGCTGATCCCAACCGTGGTGATATACATTCGATACACTCAAGCGAAATGAGTGGTCGGTCATGTGTGGGCCGGGTTACAAGATGTTCTTGTTAAACCCAGTGTATTCCTGTCTAGAGATACACTAGCGGAAGGTGGTTCCATACCTTGTCATGTTGGAAATCCAATCTCCAATAAGCGCCATGCGATTTTTTTGATTTTATACTATATATGTGGAGCGTGAGATGCAAGCGTTCTGCTATTTGGTTATTTACTTGATGTAGACATTATTATAATATCGCTGGATTTTCGTATCATAGTGTTTTGGGTTATAGTAAGGTAAAAACCGTCCATGTTTATGTGTGGGCTGGTCTTTCTATTATCTTTTCTTTTGAAAGGATTTTAAAAGTTAAACCAATGATTGGAGTTTACTCACACCAGTCCCATGACTGACCCAGAGTTTATTTTGTTTTGTTTTCCCTAAACTCTTGGGTGCCCAAATTTGTACGGGCAGTCAAGTAGTCGGGATTTCACAGATTCATTTGAAGGAGCTGGAAGCAGGAGGCTTCACCGGTTAGCTATAGGCTATCATATATTCCGCTGTGGACTTTGTTTGTATCTGGAAACAGGTGTTTATAACTGTTCCAGAAATGACTGTTGTGCTCTGATGATGGTATGTATATAAAGTTACTGATTTGTATTTCAAAAAGTTATGTTATATAATATATTTTATTCGTTCCGCTGTGAGTTGTGATCTTCATTTTTTCTTCTATTCTAATATTTCTTTCTTTCTATTCCTCATCCTCTATCTTCTTTCTATTAATGGTTCGTATTTCTGTGTTATTTGGGTTGGACGTGTGGTGTTTTTAGTCAACTCAAATAGCACGGATTTGCGGGTCGTTTCATATCCTACGGGAGTACACTAATACAAATAGAATATAAACTAAGCTATGGTAGAAAGCAAGACCCATGATAAGATTTGCTTTGTTGAAAACCCGCTCTCAAGTGCATTACCCTTGCACTTCACCAACATTCATTTGCATAAAGTGGTACACATTTGTAACCAATAGATGAAAACTTTTACAAAGCCGCATACATCATCAATCCAAGAAAAAAAAATGTTGCTTAAAATTTCACCAATCAACCTTGCAAAAGTTGTTCTAGGAACTGTATATGAAAGTAGATGAATATTTTTAGTTGCAATATAGCGTGCGATTCAAATAAAGACTTGATTAACATCTTTAGCTCGGTTATGTGCCACGTTATTCCTATCTGCACAATTCTGACCATATTACCAAGTGAACCCAAAAAGAAATAAGCAGACTGTTTCTGTGAATTGTATTTAAACAATTCAGACCACAAAACCAGTAGCAAATCCAATTCGTAAACCTTCAACTAATCACAAATGGAAAATTTAATAACAAACTCAAAAGAACCAAACATTTGCCACTGGTACCTTTTAAGAATAAATCTTCGGAGGAGTAAACTTTAAATGTTGAAAGAGCTCTTTTGCCTTAAATATAGAGATATAGAATATGATACACAAGATTGCAGATCCTGCTTAACCAGTTATTATACTGAACACATAGGTAGGTATTCGCTGTAGGAATTTCCAGTAACTTGCATATAAACCCAGAGGCGAATCCAATCAATCATCTAAAACACGAATATTCTGAAAAATTCTTTTCAAGATCTTAAATGGGACTGTTAACCAAACTTCATCAGATTCAAATGTAATAAGGTAACAGAGAAAAACATTGCCAAATGAATGGAGAATTAGAAGAACACCCAATTTACATTGTATATCAGCCGGGATCTCCAAATTCATAAAACATCAATCAGATCTTTGGTAATAACCATCAAAGTGAATCTAATGTCCGTCAATTGAAGCGAACCCAATCGACTATCTATAAATCAAATTGTGAAACATAGGAACATACCTTTTCAAAAACAGATTGGAGTGGAGAGTAAATCAGATCAAAGAAGAACGGTTATGAGGACTTTGGAGGAGTGTTTTGAGATATCGCGATTTAACCGGTTTCACTAGATCTTACCTTCAAATCCTCAAGCAAGTAGCCGAAACCTTTCTACATCGATTTGGAGCTAGACTTGGATGCGATAAAGGATTCACCTTCAAATCCTCAATGGCAAGCAGCATCTCCTCTTTTCACGAGGAAACTCAGATCTGTGCTATCGGTTTAGGGTTTGAAGGTGAGGTGAGGTTTCTTACTGGGTTTGGATTCAGGGGAAGAACATTTGAAGATGAGTGAAATTGAAGATGAGTTGGGAGAGGAGAGAGGGTGTGCGCTGATTAACACTGAAAGTAATTTCAGAGCCAAAATTTGGTTTTGGAGCCTAAAACAAATCTGGTTTCGGAGCAGAAATTTCAATTTGGAGCGAATGAAATTTTGTCTGCTTCAACATAAAGCATGGTATATACTTCTGTTCATTTGCAAAAATACAACACATGGGATATGTTAGGGCCAAAATTTCAGTCTTCTACTTAAATTTCGTACTTTGCGTTGACACAAACAACCTGCTTTCTTTCAGAGTCAGTTATTTATTGATTATAATGAAAATTTCATCCAAATTTATTAAATCAAAAGTTGGACTTAATGAATAAAAATTATATTAAATATAATATGAATTACTTGAGAATTATATTTTATTTAAATAATAAATATTACTTATAAACAATAGCTATAATTAATTATTACATATTTCTTCAAAGTTATAATTGAATTCACTCTATTATAAGTTAATTATTATGTAAATGTTATTAATTATATACTATTAAATATTTAATAGTAATTTTTAAAAAGTAACTATTATTTATTAATCATCAATTAAGCGGTTTTTATCAAATCTAATAGTAATTAATAGTAATTAGTATTAATTTGTAAACTTATTATTGAATACCTATTATTCTTAAATGATAATAATACTAGTTATTAAATATAAGTTGTTATTAATATTTAATAGGTCTCTAGTACAAGAAATAGAACAGAGAGTTACTAAAAATAAGTTTAAACAACTTTATAATTTAACTATTAATTATCAGAAATTAATTAGTATATATTAGTTATTACAACTGACAAAAAAGAAAAGTTGTGATATATATGTTTATTACAACAGTGATTTTTTCACAGTTGTAAAAAAAACATTTATTACAACAGTGCGTTTTGCACAGTTGTAAAAAAACATTTATTACAACTGTGTTTTTCGCATAGTTGTAAAATTAAAGTTGTAATATGGTGTTTTTATTGTAGTGCTGCAAGATATAATAAGCTTTATGAGCTGTAGGAAGAGGACAGGAACTCAGAATATTAGTCTTAACTTAATTATACTCTTTTGTAAGTCCACATAGTAGTCGCATCAGTTTGTTTCGTTGATCATTTTCAAGTATCTTCTTAAGAATTCCACACGAACGATCTTTCAAAACACCATTAGTAACTATGGAAATCCCTTAAGAATATGCAATTGATCCCATATAATCTTCAATTTACCATAATATTCAGCAATGCTAAGTTCATTTTGATATGTAGAAGTCAGACTTAGGTGCAACTCAAGCAATCTTGGAGCAGTAGCTTGCTGAAATCTCTCTGCCAATTCTTTCCACAATTGAGCGGATGAATCAACGAGCATAAAACTTTCAAACAAAACTTTATCCATAGAATTCAAAATCCAAGACATCACCATATAATTGTTCTTAATCCATTTTTGATAATCAACCGAACTAATGGAGGGAATAAAAAGAGTTCTATCAACAAATTGCAACTTATTTCTAGCAGTCAGTGACATTTTAACCATTCTACACCAATTTAAATAATTCGATCCAGACAAGGTACGATTTTCAAGCTAGATACTTGGACGATCTGTAGTTGAAAGATAATATGGATAAGGAAAATTGATCGTGAATTCCATAATGAGTTGAATTGGAACCATTATCCGCCATTTAAGAAGAAGAAAGAAGAAACGAGATCTAGATCTGGAATTGCCCGTATCTCCGATACCATGAAAAGAACATTTCATAGAAAAAGAAATTCTATTATCATCATATGTTTTACAGCCCAAGCACAAACTGATATATACACGTATAATATAAACTGGGCTTATAACATGGCCCAACCGAAGTAGGTATACAGAAACAAAATGAAAACAGACAGAATACATCAGTCTGCAATAAATAATTAAAAGATAGATTATAAATTCATATATTTTGGTTTATATGACCAAGAGAAAGATTTACCTCTGTATTGCCTTCTAATCTCATTGTTCGATATGGAATTTTATTGTTTTTAATAATTTTTAGTTTAACACATTTTCAAAATTTAAGGTATAATTTGATTGAGTTGTTTTAAAATTCTTGTTTTCCATGTTGGATTGTTCCATACACGCATACCTACTATGATTGTATGTCATGCACTTGCGATTTCAATTACAATGTTATTCACTGATTTCCTAGATGATAGAATAACCACTTCCACATAAAGGACTTAATCATCACAGAACATGCAATAGAAATTACTCGGCTCATCGAGGAGAAATGTAACACCCCGAATTTTCTATTAACACTAAAGTTGCTAAAATATTAATAAGTGTGTAAGAGGGGGAATGTATCTAATATTAATATAAAAGTGTGTAAGAGGGGGGATGTATCTAATATGAATATAAAAGTGTGTAAGAGGGGGGATGTATCTAATATGAATATAAAAGTGTGTAAGAGAGGGGATGTATCTAATATGAATATAAAAATATTAATAAATGTGTAAGAGAGGGGATGTATCTAATATGAATATAAAAATATTAATAAGTGTGTAAGAGAGGGGATGTATCTAATATGTATATAAAAACAATAATAAGTGTGTAAAAGGGGGGATGTATCTAATGTGTACATTGTAGAATATATATATATATATATATATATTGCTGAGTGTTTGCTGAGTCACTTCTGACTCATTGCTGAGTCAACAAGATAAACCCCATCTTGTCTGAACGGCTGCGGTTATTTCTAGGTTAAATCTAATGGCCTAAATGAATTCTAAAATCTATAAATAAGTGGGTAGACCCTAGACCTAAATCACTTGTAAAATTAGAGAAGCTACCGTCATGCTGCTGCCATGGAGTTCAGCGTAGCCGTCACAAACTAAGAAGAGGAAGCCTAATCATCTACAACTAAATCTACACAAATCAAATCAAAAGATCTCTCTTTCTCTAATTCTTTTCTTTTGTTGGTGAGTATGATGATTCTCACAAGACTATTACAAACTAATTTGACTCAGTTATGAATGGATCACAAGAAAGTGATGTGATTTGTAATTGTAAATTCTATATATTCTGGATCTCTTATTATGTTATTATGTTGTCGTATGATGTAAATTATATATGCTATGTCATGCTATGTTGTAAATTCTCTTATGCTATGTTGTGCTATGTTGAGAATCATGTCAAGCTATGTTATACTATCATACTATGCCATGTTATAAATCATGCTATATTATGTTGAAAAATCATGATGTTGTTGGATCATGCTTAAAGTTATGTTTTTTTTTCTTAATTTAAATGGATCTTGTTTATGGGAATTTGCCTATTAGGTTAGGTGTACCCATAAACTTGAAACTATAATTAAATAAAACTTGATTATGGGAATTTGCCTATTGAGTTAGGTGTACCCATATAAAACCACGTTGTTAAAAAATTAGATGATGTTGATTCACACATGTTCATATGTAAGTTTATGAAAATTGATTGAGATTATATTAGGTGAATTTTGAACAAGTTGACACCTTTAGGTCCATGACATGTATAATCTATGCAAGTTGGACATATGCAAGTTTCACCCCTTATTATGATTCATTTGGTCACATATACATGTTGTTATTATGATAATCTCTTTTATGCTATGAGTTAGGCTATTCGAGTCTAACATATATTTTGCGAATAAACGTTCAAACGTGGGGTAGGGGTAATATTAGGAATTAATAAATTAGGTGCAATTTTGTAAGATTTTGCATACCATGAATGGATGTCCATAATTGAGTCAATTATGGACATTGTTAAAAATTGGAAGTAATTAATAATTCAAGTAGGGAATTATTAAAATTGGGGGAAAGTGGATTATTATTAATAATCAATGCTTAGGACACGAGGTTGGACCCGTTTGTGATGTAAACCTGCCCGGACCCGCCCGGCAAATCCAGTAGTCACAAATGTCGGCCCAATGTGAGAGGTCCTAGGCCCAAACTAAAGCATAACAGTTGTAAAGACACGAGGTTAGACTCTTTTATGGTGTAAGACTGCCCGGACCCGCCCGGCAAATCCAGCTGCCATAAATGCCAGTCTAATGTGAGAGGTCTTTATGAGGTTATGGCCTTAATGAACTAAGAAATACTTAACCAGATAATCATGTAAGGTGGGACATGGGGGTTAAGTAGGTGCCTTGGGTGGCATGAGGAATCTGGTGGTTGCCTTTAGAGGCATTTGAAATACGATTAGACTTAACCAAACACACATGTAAATGAACATGACTAAGTGGGTTAAGTGGGATGGACTAATGGGGACAAGCTTAGGTGGAATGCTTGTGGTAAATAGTGGGGGCCCATTTCAACCAGTATCCCAAAACGTATCTTTGCGGGCTCGACCCAAGTCGAGGACGGGACACGCATACTGGGTTTGACTATAAGAGGCCAAAACAGGGAGCGGTGGCAACGCAAGTCCAACGGGTTTCACATGCGTGTGTGGACCCGGGCTGGTAGGTAAGACGTTGTTGCATCGTGTAGGTATAAGCCGTGCATGTCCGTTGTATCAGGTTGCCACTTTAGGGGAGTGATACACCCCACTGTGGGGCCAGCACGGGTATCTACGAGTTAGGGAGCCGATCGAATAATGGGAAGTAGGGTACACCTAGTGGAGATAGGGGCAGGCGGCACCTATGTAGTCAGCTAGGGGTACGTAAAGCCATTGGGAAAGTTTCTAAGTGAAGCTAAGTGGGATGAATCTTTAGGGTGACTGGTGTGGTGCAGTATAGTGTTTATCCTTTAGTATTTAGGAGCGCCTATAACGTTGCCTTTAGCGATTGTCTATGTCCTTAATCTGCTCTTCATAGACATTTTCTTGTTTTCCATCTTATGCCTTAGTCCAGTTATTTCGGTAATAGTATTGTAGAATTATCATATTCACCAGACTTTATGTCTGACCCCCTCTTTTCCATCCTTTTTCTCCCTTCAGGTCCGCAGGTTGGGCCAAGTTCTAGTGGAGTCTAGTTGGATCGCTTATCTTCTGGAAAGCTTGGACTGCTGAAGTAAAGTCCAGCTTGTTATCTTTCTTTTTAATGGCTATTCATGTAATGGGATTATGTACTTGTTTTATCAAGATAGATATTGTACTTGACATTGAATATGGTGTTATGATGTAATCAAACATGTTTTGACTTCTGCTACAATGAAATAAAGTTTTTGAATTTCCAAGTACTATTTTATATCTGTCTTGTTGTAATTTTACTGTTCTATATTCACTTAAAACCTCCATGGAAGTTAATGCATTCCCTTTGTGAGTGACATTAATGGACGTGGGGTGTTACACGTGGTATCAGAGCATAAGGTTACCAGAACAGATAAAAAATTTTTTAGAAAAATAATTTTTTTTCTAAAGTATTTTTGGAAGAAGTGCTTTCAAAAAAAAAAAAAACATGTTATTTAAGGAGAGTTTTTTTGAAAAACATAATCCCAAATAGCCACATCCTTATCTTTATCTTTCGAATTCGCCATTTTGAATCTTTCCTTTTTCGTTTCAGCATGGCTGAAGATCTTAATCTCCCAGAAGGGGTGACGATTTCAGGGTGGTTTAGGAGATACTTGGAGGCTAGGGCCACCACTGCAGGCCCAGCGGATACTCCTCCACCCCTAGTTGCACCCATTCCTCCTCCTCCTCCTCGTGTTGACACTTTTGCAAAGACGTGCAAGGAATTCAAGGCTATGGGAGGAAAAACTTTTCAAGGGACTGAGACGTTTGTGGAGGCCAGAGATTGGCTTAAGGAGACTGAGGAATTGTTGGATATCTTTGAAGTGGAAGATGGGAGGAAAGTCCGTTTAGCTGCTTGGTTAATGAAGGGAGAGGCCTCGTTTTGGTGGGAGGTCACTAACGGGGAACGTCCAGTTGATTCATGGGCGGATTTCAGACGAAGGTTTGAGGCAAAGTTTCTTTCAAGGGCAGAGGAGAACTTAAATATGGAAAAATTCCTGGCACTAAAGCAAGGGAGCTCATCAGTAAAGGAATATGCCAATAAATTTAATCAGTTAGCAAGGTTTGGCTTGGAGTTGGTGAACACGCCAGAGAAGAAAGCTTTGAGGTTCGTTAGAGGCTTGAATGAACCGTTGCAAGGGTTGGCTATGACCCACATCCCTATGGGAGCCACCTTTGAAAAGCTAGTAGAAATGGCACTTATGCATGAGGATAAGGCAGTTGAAAAGAAAGGGGATCAGAAGAAACCCCAATAGCAAAATAAGAAGGGTGGTAAAAACAATAATGGCAAAGGGAAGAAGAAATGCTTCAATTGTGGGACGCCTGGCCATCTCAGCAAAGATTGTAGAAAGAAAAAGAAGACTGGTTGTTTTCATTGTGGAGATGCGGGACATTTAGTGAAGGACTGTCCAAAGAAGGGGCAGAGGGCAGGGTCTACCTCGGGAGGACAGGTGCAGGCTCTTATGGCACCAGGGCAGGCAAGGGGGCAAGTTCAGGCTATTGCGGCCCCACCGCTGCAAGAAAGAGGTAGAACAATTTCGGTTGAAAGCTTAGTTTTTCTGTTTGATCATCTTGTCCGTACCTTATTCGATTCTGGCGCATCTCATTCGTTTATCTCTGCATCATTAGTTGAATCACTGCACTTGAACACCAGTTTAGTAGAGGATCCCTTGGTCGTTTCAAATCCAATTGGGGGTTCGGCTCATTTGACCATGATATGTTTGGATTTGAAAATCTCTATACTTAGCGTTGAATTTAGATGTGATGCTTATGTATTGGGCTTCACGGGCTATGGGCTAATTTTAGGAATGGATTGGTTGTCTAGAAATAGGGCCATTCTTGATTGTGAAAGGAGAGTAGTTAGGCTTGTGACTCGCCTTGGTAATGCTCTCGACATCTTTTGTAATCCCATAAATTCCGTTATGCTAAGTTATCTTGAATCGCTTGACGCGTCTGTAGAGAACCTGCGATCGGTAGAAGTGGTCCGGGAATATCCGGATGTGTTTGAGGAGGTGAAGGGCTTACCTCCAAAGCGGGAGATAGACTTTCGAATTTATCTTGTGGATAATGCTAAACCCGTATCTTTGCCAGTGCGCCACATGGCTCCTCATGAAAGGAGGGAACTCAATAAGCAAGTAAAGGAGTTGCTTGAGAAGGGGTTCATAAGACGTAGTATATCGGAGTGGGGTGCTCCAGTAGTTTTTGCCACAAAGGCGGATGGGTCTCTTAGACTTTGTTTGGACTATAGAGAACTAAACAAGCTTACTAAAAAGAACCGACACCCACTGCCGAGGATTGACGATCTCTTTGATCAGTTAGTTGGCGCCTCAGTGTTTTCGCAGTTGGACTTAGCCACTGGCTTTCATCAACTGAGAGTGGCTGAGGATAGTATAGATAAGACTGCTTTTAGGACTCCTGACGGATTCTATGAATGGCTAGTGATGCCCTTTGGTTTGACAAACGCCCCTGCATATTTTGTTGATTTGATGAGTAGGGTGTTTAGGGAATACCTTAACAAATTCGTGGTAGTCTTTGTGGATGACATCTTAGTCTTTTCTAAGAATAAAGAAGAGCACTCCCTACATCTTAGGGAAGTGTTGGAAACCCTTCGAGCACATAACCTTAAGGCAAAATTTTCTAAGTGTCACTTCTGGAGGAAGGAAGTACGGTTCTTAGGGCACGTGGTTTCCAAAGAAGGGATAGCAGTGGATCCCGCAAAGGTGGTGGCCATCCAAGATTGGAAGGTCCCTAAAAATGCAACCGAGGTAAGAAGTTTCTTGGGGTTGGCTGGCTATTATAGGAAGTTTATCAAAGACTTCGCAAAAATATCAGCTCCATTAACACGGTTAACGAAGAAGAACCTGGTTTTTACGTGGGACAAAGATTGCGATGATGCGTTCCAACGTTTAAAGAGAGCCTTGACTTCAGCCCCAGTCTTAGTGCTGCCAGACGGGAATAAACCGTTTACCATCTATACTGATGCTTGTGGGATGGGACTTGGCGCGGTCCTCATGCAAGAGGGAAGAGTAATAGCCTATGGTGGAAGGCAGTTGAGGGTTCATGAAAAGAATTACCCCACGCATGACTTAGAGCTAGCCGCAATTGTTTTCGCGCTTAAGTCTTGGCGTCACTATCTTCTTGGTGAGAAATTCGAACTGTTCACTGACCACAAATCATTAAAATACTTATTCTCTCAGAAGGATTTGAATTTAAGGCAGCAACGGTGGATGGAATTCTTAGCCTCCTACGATTTTGAAATAGCATATACCCCGGGCAAGTGTAACGTGGTGGCAGACGCCTTAAGTAGGAAAAGGTTGTCCTTGAGTCCGTTGTTTGTTGAACGACAAAGCTTAGAATTCATCTCTATGTTTGACTTTAGACCCTCCGTTGACTTAGTACCCGGTCTGTTAGCATCCTTGGAGGTTAGACCTACACTTCTAGGACGGGTTGGTGAGGCACAGCGAGACGACCCACGGTTGGTTGAGATAGTAGAAAAGCTCAAAGGGGGGGAGTCGTCAAGCCATCTTCGTAGGTATACCCTAGACGATAAGGGTTGGTTATGAAGGGATAATAGACTTTGTGTACCGCAAGACGAAGACTTAAGGAAGGCCATTCTTGATGATGCTCATCGCTCAAAAATGACCATTCATCCCGGCGGGGATAAGATGTACAAAGATATGAAGCGGGTTTTCTTTTGGGCCGGTATGAAAAAGGATGTGGCCGAGTATGTCGCTAGATGCTTGGTGTGCCAACAAGTTAAAGCAGAACAAAAGAAACCCGGTGGGTTGCTTCACCCATTAGAAGTTCCACTATGGAAATGGGAAAGCATCTCAATGGATTTTGTGGATGGATTACCAAGATCAAGGAAGGGTAACACGGGGATTTGGGTTATAGTAGATAGACTTACTAAAAGCGCCCATTTTATTCCCGTGAAAAGTAAGAGGACTGCTCCGTGGTTGGCTTCTGTATACATTAAGGAGATATTTCGTTTGCACGGTATTCCTTCTAGTATAGTAAGCGACCGTGACCCCATCTTTACTAGCGAATTTTGGAAGAGTTTACAAGAGGTGGTAGGGACTCAGCTATGTTTGAGCACCGCATATCATCCTCAGATAGACGGCCAGACCGAGAGGGTGAATCGCATTCTAGAGGATCTTTTAAGGCTTTGTATCCTAGACTTTGGGGGTACATGGGAAGAGCACCTTCCGTTAGTAGAATTCGCATATAATAATAGCTTTCAGTCTAGTATTGGCATGGCACCTTTCGAAGCTCTTTATGGAAGGCCTTGCCGTTCGCCTACATGTTGGTGGGAATCTACCGATAAAATCCTACTTGGGCCCGATATGGTTAGGGAAACCTCGGAGAAGATTGAGTTGATTCGAAGGAGGATGAAAGCAGCACAAGATAGGCAAAAATCGTATGCTGATAAGAGGAGGACAGATCTTGAGTTTGACATTGGGGACATGGTTTTTATCAAAGTATCTCCGTTACAGAATGTTGTTCGCTTTGGGTCCATGGGGAAATTAGCACCAAGGTTTGTAGGGCCGTTTCCTGTAAAAAAACAGGATTGAGAAGATGGCATATAGGGTGGAGTTGCCTGAGAAACTTAGTGGAGTACACGACGTATTCCATGTATCACATTTGAGGAAGTGTTTGCACAAGACCGCGGAGGTGGTAGAGCCGAGCTTGCTTAAAGAGGTGGAAATAGAGCGTGATGCAACAATTAGACGAGCTCCTACATGCATTCTTGGGTCGGAGATCAAAAAGTTGAGGAATCGAGAGGTCAGACTGGTTAAAGTGCAATGGGGAGATGATGAGAGCAACGCAACTTGGGAGACAGAAGAGAAGATGCGTTCGTTGTACCCTTTTCTTTTTGAGGGTATGTCTTTTAATTTCTCCTTTATCGCTTATCTTATCTTATCTTATCTTTAGTATGTCCTCTCATTAGTATCTTTGACCTTTAGTTAGGATAATCCTATGGTTGAAACATGTGTTTGAGACATGTTATGTATGATGGATGCAAAATGGATGCAAGTGTTTGCTAGTGGTTGCTCGTGGATGCATATATACACACACTTTAGGCACTAGATCGGCTCAGTCACTACATATTGCATATTGCATATATATGGATGTATTTAGTAAAATGGATGAACGATGGTTGTATTATCATGTGGATGCTGCATTCAGATGATGGTTGTGCACGCATATAGAAGTATTATGTAGCATTAAGAATCTTTTGCATACATAATGGATGCATGGCACGATCATAGTTGCATTAAGGAGGTCAACTGAATCAGTGGACCGCCTGATTTTGCATTAGATACGGACATATACACACACTGTGCATTTAAACATGAAAGCATTAGAAGTCTGTAAGGACAATGGATGCCTGTGTATGATGGATGAGTAGATGGACGTTTGGATGGTAGGATATACATTCTTCCAGACTTGAAGATTTCGGGGACGAAATCCTAAAAGGAGGGGAGAATGTAACACCCCGAATTTTCTATTAACACTAAAGTTGCTAAAATATTAATAAGTGTGTAAGAGGGGGAATGTATCTAATATGAATATAAAAGTGTGTAAGAGGGGGGATGTATCTAATATGAATATAAAAGTGTGTAAGAGGGGGGATGTATCTAATATGAATATAAAAGTGTGTAAGAGAGGGGATGTATCTAATATGAATATAAAAATATTAATAAATGTGTAAGAGAGGGGATGTATCTAATATGAATATAAAAATATTAATAAGTGTGTAAGAGAGGGGATGTATCTAATATGTATATAAAAACAATAATAAGTGTGTAAAAGGGGGGGGGGGATGTATCTAATGTGTACATTGTAGAATATATATATATATATATATATATATATATATATATATATATATATATATATTGCTGAGTGTTTGCTGAGTCACTTCTAACTCATTGCTGAGTCAACAAGATAAACCCCATCTTGTCTGAACGGCTGCGGTTATTTCTAGGTTAAATTTAATGGCCTAAATGAATTCTAAAATCTATAAATAAGTGGGTAGACCCTAGACCTAAATCACTTGTAAAATTAGAGAAGCTACCGTCATGCTGCTGCCCTGGAGTTCAGCGTAGCCGTCACAAACTAAGAAGAGGAAGCCTAATCATTTACAACTAAATCTACACAAATCAAATCAAAAGATCTCTCTTTCTCTAATTCTTTTCTTTTGTTGGTGAGTATGATGATTCTCACAAGACTATTACAAACTAATTTGACTCAGTTATGAATGGATCACAAGAAAGTGATGTGATTTGTAATTGTAAATTCTATATATTCTGGATCTCTTATTATGTTATTATGTTGTCGTATGATGTAAATTATATATGCTATGTCATGCTATGTTGTAAATTCTCTTATGCTATGTTGTGCTATGTTGAGAATCATGTCAAGCTATGTTATACTATCATACTATGCCATGTTATAAATCATGCTATATTATGTTGAAAAATCATGATGTTGTTGGATCATGCTTAAAGTTATGTTTTTTTTTTCTTAATTTAAATGGATCTTGTTTATGGGAATTTGCCTATTAGGTTAGGTGTACCCATAAACTTGAAACTATAATTAAATAAAACTTGATTATGGGAATTTGCCTATTGAGTTAGGTGTACCCATATAAAACCACGTTGTTAAAAAATTAGATGATGTTGATTCACACATGTTCATATGTAAGTTTATGAAAATTGATTGAGATTATATTAGGTGAATTTTGAACAAGTTGACACCTTTAGGTCCATGACATGTATAATCTATGCAAGTTGGACATATGCAAGTTTCACCCCTTATTATGATTCATTTGGTCACATATACATGTTGTTATTATGACAATCTCTTTTATGCTATGAGTTAGGCTATTCGAGTCTAACATATATTTTGCGAATAAACGTTCAAACGTGGGGTAGGGGTAATATTAGGAATTAATAAATTAGGTGCAATTTTGTAAGATTTTGCATACCATGAATGGATGTCCATAATTGAGTCAATTATGGACATTGTTAAAAATTGGAAGTAATTAATAATTCAAGTAGGGAATTATTAAAATTGGGGGAAAGTGGATTATTATTAATAATCAATGCTTAGGACACGAGGTTGGACCCGTTTGTGATGTAAACCTGCCCGGACCCGCCCGGCAAATCCAGTAGTCACAAATGTCGGCCCAATGTGAGAGGTACTAGGCCCAAACTAAAGCATAACAGTTGTAAAGACACGAGGTTAGACTCTTTTATGGTGTAAGACTGCCCGGACCCGCCCGGCAAATCCAGCTGCCATAAATGCCAGTCTAATGTGAGAGGTCTTTATGAGGTTATGGCCTTAATGAACTAAGAAATACTTAACCAGATAATCATGTAAGGTGGGACATGGGGGTTAAGTAGGTGCCTTGGGTGGCATGAGGAATCTGGTGGTTGCCTTTAGAGGCATTTGAAATACGATTAGACTTAACCAAACACACATGTAAATGAACATGACTAAGTGGGTTAAGTGGGATGGACTAATGGGGACAAGCTTAGGTGGAATGCTTGTGGTAAATAGTGGGGGCCCATTTCAACCAGTATCCCAAAACGTATCTTTGTGGGCTCGACCCAAGTCGAGGACGGGACACGCATACTGGGTTTGACTATAAGAGGCCAAAACAGGGAGCGGTGGCAACGCAAGTCCAACGGGTTTCATATGCGTGTGTGGACCCGGGCTGGTAGGTAAGACGTTGTTGCATCGTGTAGGTATAAGCCGTGCATGTCCGTTGTATCAGGTTGCCACTTTAGGGGAGTGATACACCCCACTGTGGGGCCAGCACGGGTATCTACGAGTTAGGGAGCCGATCGAATAATGGGAAGTAGGGTACACCTAGTGGAGATAGGGGCAGGCGGCACCTATGTAGTCAGCTAGGGGTACGTAAAGCCATTGGGAAAGTTTCTAAGTGAAGCTAAGTGGGATGAATCTTTAGGGTGACTGGTGTGGTGCAGTATAGTGTTTATCCTTTAGTATTTAGGAGCGCCTATAACGTTGCCTTTAGCGATTGTCTATGTCCTTAATCTGCTCTTCATAGACATTTTCTTGTTTTCCAGCTTATGCCTTAGTCCAGTTATTTTGGTAATAGTATTGTAGAATTATCATATTCACCAGACTTTATGTCTGACCCCCTCTTTTCCATCCTTTTTCTCCCTTCAGGTCCGCAGGTTGGGCCAAGTTCTAGTGGAGTCTAGTTGGATCGCTTATCTTCTGGAAAGCTTGGACTGCTGAAGTAAAGTCCAGCTTGTTATCTTTCTTTTTAATGGCTATTCATGTAATGGGATTATGTACTTGTTTTATCAAGATAGATATTGTACTTGACATTGAATATGGTGTTATGATGTAATCAAACATGTTTTGACTTCTGCTACAATGAAATAAAGTTTTTGAATTTCCAAGTACTATTTTATATCTGTCTTGTTGTAATTTTACTGTTCTATATTCACTTAAAACCTCCATGGAAGTTAATGCATTCCCTTTGTGAGTGACATTAATGGACGTGGGGTGTTACAAGAAATAGAGGCCGGTCTAGGAAAATAGAAAAGTTTACGAAGAAGTGAAACAAACCTCGACTAATAAGCTATTTAGCAAGACTGGGTTTAGGATTTTAAGATGGGACTCAATGAATCCTTAGAAAGAACACACTAGATTACTTCAAATTTTGGACGCTAATGTGTTGCACCTATACATTAGTGCCATCATGAACAAGAACCAGGGTTGGTTTGGAAATGATTACCTAATGACACTTATCCGTTTGCGGGATGAGGTTAGGTTGAGATCATCTTGTGCTAGAGAATGCACACTGAAGTAGAATTAATGGTCATGTTTCTAGAGGCTGAAGATATAAAAGCCATCCGCACTAGTTGATCTCTCTAGGGTGAAGAGGTTAAAAATCCCAATGTTGAGGCTATTAAAGCTCATGCTCAATTGGGCTTTTTGGGTCAGGGTAAAACATCCACTTTTAAAATTCAAGAGTTAGCAGCTACTGGGTTTGCTATGAAACCACCCAGATGATTCCTGCCACCTATTATACTGCTAGTTGGACAACTTGGGACCAATAAAGGAGAATTTTTCATAGCTTATTGAGTATCAAGTTTAGTTTTAGATTTATCTCGTCACTTTCCAATCTTCCAGAAGCATCGGCTCTCATACGAATCTAACCTTTAGCTACGCCACTGTGTTTCTCAACTTTTAAGTAAACTGTCCCTTCCTCCGCCATCCTCACCATCGCCAGTAGGGGTGAGCAAAAAACTAAAATAAACCGATACCGAACTGAAACCGATAAAAACCGAACTGAGAGAAACTGGAACTGAAATAAAAAACCAAACCGTGCTAATATTTCGGTTTCGGTTTTAGGTCCAAACCGAACCGAATTATAAAATGTTTCACATCATCTCTTGCTACATGTTGTTTTGTATTATATAGTATATACACACTGGCCACTGCTTCACTCATTTGATTTAGCTGAATGCAGGATTAGGGGTAGACTAATATAAAATGTCCATTTCTTGCTTTTGTAGATTGTTAGATGTTTTTAATTGAGGATGAAAGTTGAGGTATCGGTAGATTATTTTCTAGAATTCCAAGTTGCTGCTGGACTGCTGTAGTGTGGTTCACTGGAGTGCTCCTGCTCATTTCCTTTTTTGTTTCTTGTCTATAGCTTAGAGCTAACTAGCTTAGCTTTGTACTACTTTAGAAGACTTATAGTCTATTAGTCTGCACTCTATACCATGTGTCTCAATAAACTTGGTTGAAACAATTTATTTTAATTTATTTTATGGTTATTTAAATTTATAATATTTTTTGTTCACATCAGTTTTAAAACCGAAACCGAGCAAATAAAAACCAAATCGAGCTTTTGAAACCAAAACTGAAACCGAAATCGATGCTTCGGTTACGGTTTCAGTTATCGATTTTTAAAACCAAGGTCTTTCAGTTTTGGTTTCGGTTTTACCCCAAAACCAAACCGAACCAAGGTTTGCTCACCCGTAATCGCTAGCAAAAGGTGTGCAAACTATAGCCATGTTTATTACAACTATAAATGAAAAGTAGTGATGAAAATAGTAATGAAAAATTAGTTTTCCTTTGTAATCTCTATTATCTATGGAAATTATTAAATTTTAGGTGAGGGTTTGCTCTCATATGAATGCCTATGCATATAATTTATAACTACTTGCATCATAATTTTTCATATTTAAACAAAAATTGTGTAGTGTGAAACGAATAACTGAATATCATAGAAACTAAAAATGAAATCCCAATCATGTCTGATCATTGGCAAATAAAAGAAGTAAATAGTAGCGGTACATCCGGTAAGTAACCCTAGACCCGCCCCATTACAAACCATCCCTAAAACAAGTCTAAATCAAAAAATGAAGAGCAGTTGACAAGGAATCTTTAAGGCTGATCACTTCTGAGTGATCAAGATTCCCCTACTAGAAGTGTGGAGGAATATTTATACCATTAATCGGTTTATTACCAGGGTTGCGATCTTCCACAAGAGAACAAATGTGGAAGGACTTGTCACCTGACCAGGTAAAGTGTAGACAGAAGACTTTGAAGCATAAGGCATGGATTGAGCAAGCGATATTATTAAAACATTTGATGTTGCACATGCTCCAAATGATCTAGCTAAAGGTGAACATAAGATCGTTGAGCTAGAGAAGAAGGAAGTTACATTGCCAATGATCATAGAATGAACAAGTAGAGGGAATAAAACAAAGGATCTGGGTAAAGAGAATTCCAAGAAGTCACACTACACCATATCAGCGAACTTGGCACAGAAGGATGCAGATATACAGTTCAGCTAAAAACCGTATCAAATTTGATAATGCTCAGATCCTATCAAACACCACTTGTGATCCGCACCACACTAAACACCCCAAATTTGACTGTCCATCGCGAATGCTTTGGATCGGTAAATTTGATACGGCTTAAGGCCAAATCGAATGCGTATCATATTGTGCATCCCCTTAGGCACTTGGAATTAAAATTTTGATCGCTCCTCATTTCATTTGTTTTACTTCAATGGTGACCAAACACCCAAATTAGGGTTTTTTAGTCACCAAAACATGCCTCCACCTTTCTCTGGAATCACCTCCTCTTGCATCCTAAACACAGGATTCCTGCGATCTTGCTTCCTCTATCAATCATCAAATCATCAATCAGCAGTAGTTTCAATTCAAGGTGTTGTTTTCATCGATTTATATTTGCAATGAATTTTGCTTGCAGCTAAGTTGTATGAATTTGCCGATGTGAATTATATTTGTGTGAATTTTGTTTATAGACGGGTTATGTTTGTAGGTAGAATGTGGTCGTATGAATGTGTATGATAGTGCTGGGACAAGTAATTTCAGCTTATTGATTAAATACTGGTTCTTTGTTAGATTAGGAAACTTCAGCTTATTCAACCAGGTCGGAAACTTGAGCACATGACTATGTAATTCTTTGTCGGAAACTAGTTTTGTGTACAATCAGGCATAAAATTACTTCTTTTTTCCTGTAAATTTTGGTGCTTTTGTGTTGCTCAAACTCAGGCAGGCTATCACGATTCAGTTTTGCTACCAATCATTAGGTTAGCCTTTTAAGATTTTGTTTTAAACTGTGTATATATATATATATATGCTGTTATAAAATTTTATCGGCATCAGTTTGCTTATTCTCATAGTATTGCTTTGATTTATAGCAAACACATGGATTCCATCGGCATAATTAGCACGTACGCTCAATCTTCCCGTACTCGACTGGAGTTATATTAGTTTGATATGTTTTTACCTTTTTTTTGTTAATTCGTAATGTGATGAAAATCTTTGACAGTTTCTGTATGTACGTACATTATGTTCATGTTATGAAAAAACTTGTAATGCTCTGGGTGTATGTATGTGTGTGTGTGTATATATATATATCGTGTTATTCATGGGTATAAATTGTGGTATATATGTTGTGTTATGAAAAGTATGTGCTATAGTTTCTGTTTATATATATATATATATATATATATATATATATATATATATCTGTGTGTGTGTATGCATGTGTGTATATATGTGTACACACACATATATATATAGATACAGTCAAAGGCCGTGTCTGGGTAAGCTTTAGATACGGCTACCAACTATATGTTATTTCTAGTGAGATACGGTTTATAGCCGTATTTAAAAATTTAACATGCCATTTTTAGATATGGCTTTTTGTCGTGCTTAACTGCTTTAGGTACGGCTAATAACATAGCTTAATTAGCATATATGGTGTAGTGTCAACACTACACCATATATGCAAATTAGGTTATGTTTTAGGTCGTATCTACTGCAATTAGGCTCAGCTGTAAGCCATATCAAATAATGGTGTGTTTAAATATTAGATACGACCATAAGCGAATCAAAATCAAAACTAGATACGGTTCTAAGTCGTATCTAAATTATAAACAAATATGGCTGTAAATTGTATCTCAATGAAAATAACATACAACTTTAAGCTCAATTTAGATTATTACTAGATACGAATATAAACCATATCTAAATTATTTATAGATAGGAATATATACAAAAGGCTAGTAAATATCTTGCAAACTCTGTTTGAAAAATTATAACAGTAAACTAAACAATTATACGAAATATTTCATATCAATCCAATGACATATGTAATGATACATGTTGTTTCATTACGTTACAATAAAGAAGATGTATGTTGTTTCATCACATTATAATAAAGAAGATACATACTGTTTCATAATTACATTACAATAAAGAAGGTAATTAAAAACGGTTTTTTAGCAACTTCGGCGACCACTCTCAGCTTTTCAACTTCGACGGTCGACCACTATAATCCGCTTTTCAGCTGAACTAATCCATTCACCAAGCTGAAGGTTTTAACTTTTCGGCTAAGAATTTATTGGGTGGTCAACCAGATGAATGCATTTTAGCTCACACACTTGGATCAGGTACCTATGCTTAATTAAGCTTCAGGTATTAAGCATGAAAACCTGATATGGCAGCGTGAGCTAAAGTGCAACCACCTGGTGAATCATCTAGTAATTCTTAACCAGAAAGTTAAAGCCTTTAGCTTAGTGAGGCATCATTTTGGTAGATCACCCAGTAAATTCTTAACCAGAATAGACATGCGTCATCTTCTTCTATACTTGCAACCTAATTTACATTAGAACAATGAGTCAAAATTTTCATATCCAAAATGCACTCTTACGCTAACATAAATTAAGTACATACCAGATTTCATAGTAATGGGGATTTTAATTGTTCTGAAATTATATATATGTGTGTGTGCGCGCATGTGTGCTCATGGACATATACAACACACACACACACACACACATACACTACATACATATACAACACACAAACATACACAGACACACAAACATACACTGCACACGTATACACATATAGCCATGTTTTAAAAAAATAATGGATTTAGCCATGTTTTAAACTTACTTATACATATAGACTTCTTTCTGTTTTGCATTAGAGAACTTTGAGAATTCGCTAGCCCATTAGTTTAATAAGGTGTTTGGGAGATGTGATAGTTCTAAAATTTTAAGACTATTAGAAAATTAGAGAACACTAATTGGCTAAGATTAGCTAGCCCATTAGTCTAATGACTTGCAATTTTAAATAAGGGATGAAGGAGATTAGCATAACCTTTTTCTTTGTTTCCCATCAGTCGTAGAACTATGATTGACTCTATTTCTTCCACAAATTCATTAACCCGACTCAAATCCACATCTTATCCCATCTAATCACTTAAAAGAGGTTAGATCTGTTGGATCTAGATTAACCCTAGAGGGGGTGAATAGGGTTTATTACAAATTTTTGCAGAGCTATAATCTGACGGGATATTGAAAAAATAATCTGACGGGATATTGAAAAAATAATCAGATCACGTAGTATAAAAGAAATAGAAAAGCAGAAAGTAAATCATACAAGATATACCCAGCTTCGGTAAAATCCTGCCTACTGCTGCATTCCTAAGGTTTCTACTAGGTGCTAAACATAGATCCCTCTTACAAACCCTGTAAACTCGCGAACTCGTCCATCCTGTCCTAACCCTACGCTCAAAACCCTAAACTGTTTGGTATCCCGTCGGCCAGATTTTCCCAAATTATAAACCTGTAATCCGTAACCCTAGATTTTATAGACTCTAGTAAACTGCCAGTTTGAAAAAATAATCAGATCACGTAGTATAAAAGAAATAGAAAAGCAGAAAGTAAATCATACAAGATACCCAGCTTCGGTAAAATCCTGCCTAATGCTGCATTCCTAAGGTTTCTACTAGGTGCTAAACACAGATCCCTCTTACAAACCCTGTAAACTCGCGAACTCGTCCATCCTGTCCTAACCCTACGCTCAAAACCCTAAACTGATTGGTATCCCGTCGGCCATATTTTCCCAAATTATAAACCTGTAATCCGTAACCCTAGATTTTATAGACTCTAGTAAACTGCCAGTTAACACCCTAACTGGTTTCCCCCTAGATTTTACAGACTCTAGAACTGGTTGAATCATTAATGAGATTGAAAAACAACAAAATTTAAATCAAAAACCCTAGAATTTAAAGGGATTTAAACACTCCCTTATAACCACTTGAACTAGGCCGACTACTTTCATGTGCATTGTACCCTACTCTATTTCACTAGATCACTTTGCTTTCTTTGTGGAGAAAAAAATATGGCAGCGGCGATGAATGATTTTCTAGGGTTTCTCTGTGAATCCCAAATCGAATCTCCGTGCCTGATAAAAGGATCCTGGATTCTCTAATGCTTGAAGATTTCGTGGCTATGTGATGCTTCGATTCAGGATATTTCTCTCTTGCTCTCGATCAGTTGAAAACTGTGAGTTCTTTAAAATGATTTGATTTTTGCTCTTCAGTTTTTGGCTTGTGGTTTTTGATGGATTATTGTTGTATGATTTTCGATGCTCACCTGCCTATGATGATAGGTGTTTATAGGGTAAAAACAAAAACCCTAGTCACTCTGATTTCGCATATAGTGATTTGATCTGATTACCCCTGATTTGTGCGGTTTCCTCTTTTGATTGCTCTACATTGATTGTGAAATTTTCGTGATCGATTTGTGATTGAAATCTTTGAATGAATATTGCCAAATATCTCTTTAATTGATTGATTTATTTCTTGCCAAACTTTGTGATGAACTGGACATGCTTTCATACATCGATTTCTAGCATGATTTATTTCTGGAAACAAACTGATTAATTTCCCCAGTCCTTGCGCTTTTTTACATCATTCTGGAAATTAATATATGTATATGATTTGTGGCACCAAGCGATTTCTTGTCTCAAATTCGAATTGTGGTTTTCTGTAAATAAAAACCTTGAACTTGCCAAAAGATTTTTTTTTCCAATATTGGGAAAACAAATTAAATTATGAACGCTGATTTCTTTAACATCTTCATATATATGTACTCATGTATATTCATTTGTGTCTTGACTCCCTTATTATGCACACTCAATTTAGCTGCACTTCCATGCTGTATATATTCCAGATCAAAACTGTGCATGTTTGCTTTGATTACTACTTTGTACACCACCTTGTTACATGCTCACTTGTGTTGAAATCTACTGCCATGATGATTTGTTGCACCACAGTTTTGAGACTTGCCAAACAAAACTGCTACAGATTTCTTGAGCCATCCATGAATATGCTAAGAGTCTTCATACACACATTTGTGTCACTTGTAGTACTTGCTGCTTAGTAATGTACACATGCTTGTAAACTTCTGATGTCACTGCTTTTTCATAAACCATTGTCATTGTAGTGTAGTCTCCACTTGAAATTGATGATCCCCTTGTATTGTCATGATGCCTTATTCACATTTGTATATTGGCACCCTTGATATTTCACACATATGCATCCATTCCTTGTACTGCTATGTGTAAATACTGCATGAAGTCTTTCCTTTGAACATGTCACATTAGCTTGTTCTTGTATGCTGCTGCTAATCAATAACTGAGCTTGTTCATAAGCATGTAGCATGCCTGAACCAAGCTTGTACATTTGTATATTCGTTCATATGCACCATGCTTCATTATGTTGGCTTAGTCCCTTGATGTTGCACCACCTGATTTTTTTGGTTTCATTGCTTTGCTTGACATTGTTGCTGAGTTCCTCATGATCATTCTTGGTCCATGTTGTTATACTTGCTGTGTTGGACATGGAATTTAAACATGAACTGACTTTGATCGTGTTCCTGGTTGTGCTCGACCACATTTCTGAACATTACATTTGTGTCACTTTATCCAATTATGAATATGTTGAGACTCGACCATTTTTTTATATGTTGAGATGTCTCGACAACATTTATTACTATTGCACTGAGTCGAGATGGTCCACGTGGCTACTCCTCAGTTGCTTGCTGATTGGAGAGGCAGTGCACACGTGTATATTTATACACATGTGCGTATGCAGCCATCAGGCTGATTTTCTTGTCCCTGCACAGAAATATTTTGTATACACACTGACTGCCTTATGGTATTTATAGTGTATCACTGTAAATATCACAAGCTGTTTAGACACAGTTGGATAGATTAATAAATCAGATCGAGTCAGAAAAATGATGAGAAACACACCGAAATTCTGAGGCAAATAAATTTTTAAAATAAAAATTATATTTGCTGGAATTTAAAATATTATTTCTGTTCCAGATACTGTGTGTTTCTGTATGTGATAGGTATGAAGACTGGACTGATTGAAGAATGCTGCGAAGACAGAAGATGAGTATAGACAGTGAAATGAATGAGTGTCTGTATATGAGTCAATGTGAATGTATATATAAAATTGTACAAAGAGTGTAGAGTGTACTGTAGTGACAGAGAGTTGTAGTGAGGAGTTTTGTATAAGAATGTGAGAATTGTACTAATATTTGTAATAAATAGATTTGATTGAAATAAAGTATTATTTTATTGTATCCAAACAAACTTGTCTATCGTATTTAGTTTATTTACAAGTACGATCTCATGTGAATTGAAAAGTATATCAGTGATGTGTTCAACTAGTGGAGTTATAAATTTGTACTATTTTAATGTTGAAATAAAATATTATATTTAAATAAAATAATGTGTGAATATTTGAATTTCTGTACAGTCGTATTCTATTTAAATATACATATTATATTCTAGTTTGTGATGTATATATGAAATGGTACAATAACAAACACATTTAAAGTAATATTTATTTGGTTGTTATCATCAAACAAAAATCATATAATTGTGTATAAAACATCATTATATACAACAATCTCCCCCTTTTGATGATGACAAAAAAGTAAAAGATTTTGAATGTTATAAGTATGTTTGACAGTGTAGAACTGAACCCCCCTATTTGAATGGCCCCTCCCCCCCCCAACCCCACAACAGAAACTCCCCGTATAACTGTGCATGGGTGAAAAGTTTGAAAATTGTAAAAAAAAATCAATAGTAAAATATTTACAAAATATTCACTCGTAAATCAAAATATCAGCCCATCCTCCCCCTTTTGTTATCATCAAAAGGATACAGAAGTTAAAATAATCATGAAACATAGACTAAACATATAATTTCAACTTAAGAGGAAGAACGGTCGTCATAAATTTCAATCAGTCAAACAAAAATTGTAACACCCCACGTAATGTCACTCACAAAGGGAATGCATTAACTTCCATGGAGGTTTTAGGTGAATATAGAACAGAAAAATTACAACAAGATAGATAATAAGTAGTACTTGGAAATCTAAAACTTTATTTCATTGCAGTGGAATTTAAACATGTTTGTTACATCATAAAACCATAAATCAGAGTCAAGTACAATATCCATCTTGATAAAACAAAATACATAATCCCATTACATAAATAGCCATTAAAGAAGATAACAAGCTGGACTTTATTTCAACGGTCCAAGCTTTCCAAAAGAGAGATAAAGCAATCCAATCAAACTCCACTAGAGCTGGGCCCACCCTGAGGACCTGGAGTGGGGAAAAAGATAGAAATAGAGGGGGTCGGACATAAAGTCTGGCGAGTATGATAATTCTAACAATACTATTATCAAAATAACTAGGCTAAGGCATAAGCTGGAAAACAAGGAAATGTCTATGAACTATTGGGTATGGAAGAGCAGACAGAGATAACGTTAAAGGCACACCTAATTACTAATGAATAATTATTACACTGCACCACACCAGTCACCCTAAAGGTTGATCCCACTCACCGAACTTAGAAATTATATAAATAGCTTCGTGTACCCCTAGCTGACTACATAGGTGCCACCTACCCCTATCTCCGCTAGGTGTACCCCACTACGCACTTTCGATCGGCTCCCTACTCGTAGATACCCGTGTTGGCCCCAAAGTGGGGTGTATCACTCCCCTAAAGTGGCAACCCGATACAACTTGAGGATGCACGGCTTATACCTACACGATGCAACAGCGTCTTACCTACCATCCTGGGTCCACACATGCATATGAAACCCGTTGGACTTGCGTTGCCACCGCTAACCCATTTGGCCTCTTATAGTCAAGCCCAGTATGCGTGTCCCGTCCTCGACTTGGGTCGATCCCACAAAGATACGTTTGGGTTACTGGTTGAAATGGGCCCCCAATTACTTACCACAAGCTATCCACCTAAGCTTGTCCCCACTAGTATATCCTACTTAACCCCCTTCTTAGTCATGTTCATTTACATGTGTGTTTGGTTAAGTCTTACTAGTCGTATTTCAAATGCCACTAAAGGCACCCATTAGATTCCTCATGCCACCCAAGGCACCTACTTAACCCTCATGTCCCACCTCACATGTTTGTCTGGTTAAGTATTTCTTAATTCATTCAGGCCATAACCTCATAAAGACCTCTCACATTAGACTGGCATTTATGGCAGCTGGATTTGCCGGGCGGGTCCGGGCAGTCTTACACCATAAAAGAGTCCAACCTCGTGTCCTAAGAATTTATTAACACTTATAATCTTTTACCCCAGTTTTAAATATATCCCTATTCAAATCATTAATTAACTCCAATTTTAATGATGTCCATAATTGACTCAATTATGGCCATCCACTTACGGTATGCAAAATCATATCAATTGCACCCCAATTTCTTAATATTAAACCCTTAATATTACCCCTACCCCACGTTATACGTTTGCTTATTCAACGCAAAATATACGTTAGACTAGAATAGTCTAACTCATAGCACAAAGATAAATTATCACAACGTATAGACAAATAAAATAGATCTAATCATAATAGGGGTGAAACTTGCATAAAACTACACATGTCATGGATCTAAAGCTGTCAACTTGTTTGGTTAAATGTCACAACTTACATAATATGATCATAACCCAAGTTCATGTGGTTTATGCAACATAATGATGGTGTGAACTAGCATCTAACACATAGAACTCACACATTTCATAGCATAATCCTAGATCTAAATAGATGTCATAATCCTAGATCTAAATAGATGTCATATGATATGTGAGATTATACATACTAATCAATCTAAACTTGCATAGGTACGTGTGATTTATCATGAAAATCATCATAGCTCCAAATATATATATAATCAACATCATGATTTGATCAAGCATAAGCTAACTATAACATGAATAATAACATCATGACTTTGTAACATCGCAACTTAGCATAGAAACTTTCAACATATATAACATCATCATAGCATGATTTACAACATATAGGATATCATCATCACATAGCATAGGATTTACAACATACATGATAGCATAAGGTTTACAACAACATATATGACAATTCACATCATTTTCTTATGATCCATATCACATCTTAATCTAATTAGTTTGCTAATAATCTTGTTAAGATCATCATACTCACAATTAGAGAAGAAAGAGAGTCTTGATTTGCTTTAGAGTTGAGTAGAATTAGGGTTTTGATTAGCTTTCTTCCTTCTTAGTTGGCGGCGGCTACACTGAGTTCCATGGCGACGGTATGACGGCGGCTATTCTATTTTTCATGTGAGTTTAGAGTGAGAGACTACCTAGGTATATATAGAGTTTAGGATTAATTTAGACCGTCAGATCAACTCAGAACTAACCTGAACCGTTAAATTTGCCAACTCAGCCCTAAAGACACATCAGCAGCTCAAGATTGGGCTCAGCCAAAACCTGGCCGACTGGACCAGGTCGACACCCAGGTCGACTGCGCAGTCGACCTGGTCCCTGGGGTGTCGACTGCCCAGTCGACTTGGGTGCTAGGCGAGAAATTTCCCGCCTAGCCTGTTTGACTCCGAATTTTGAATTTTGAATTTCCTAAAATCTGTTTTGAATTTTCTGAAACTTCCGATGGCCATATCTCCTTCATACGAAGTCCAAATCACGCAAACTCGGCTATTCCAACCAGAATTCTGAGATGAACACAATGGCACAACCCGTTTCCCACAATTCTCACGTTTGAGATTAGTTATTCTTTAATTTGTGAATATTAACATTAACAGAATTACGGGGTGTTACATTCTCCCCTCCTTAAAGGATTTCGACCCTAAAATCTTCAAGTCAAGAAGAATGTATATCCTAACATCCAATCGTCCATCTACTCAACCATCAAACACAGGCATCCATTGTCCTTATAGACTTCTAATGCTTTCATGTTTAAATGCACAGTGTGTGTATATGTCCATATCTAATGCAAAATCAGGCGGTCCACCGATTCAGTTGACCTCCTTAATGCAAATCATGATAGTGCCATGTGTCCATTATGTATGCAAAAGTTCCTTAATGCTACATATTATCTCTATATGCGTGCACAATCATCATCTGAATGCAGCATCCATATGATTAAAAAAAATCCTCATACATCCATTTTACCAAATACATCCATATATATGCAATATGAAGTGACTGAGCCGATCTAGTGCCTAATAGTGTGTGTATATGCATCCACGAGCAACCACTAGCAAATAGTAGCATCCACTAGCAAATAGTTGCATCCACTTTGCATCCATCATACAAAACATGTCTCAAACACATATTTCAACTATAGGATTATCCTAACTAAAGGTCAAAGATACTAGCGAGAGGACATACTAAAGATAAGATAAGTACAAGCTAAGCGATAAAGGAGAAATTAAAAGATATACCCTAAAAAAGAAAAGGGTACAACGAACGCATCTTCGCTTCTGTCTCCCAAGTAGCGTTGCTCTCATCATCTCCCCATTGCACTTTGTCTAGTCTTACCTCTCGATTCCTCAACTTCTTGATCTCCGACCCAAGAGTGCATGTAGGAGCTCGTGGAATCGTCGCATCACGCTCTATCTCCACCTCTCTAAGCAAGCTCGGCTCTACCACTTCCGCGGTCTTGTGCAAACACTTCCTCAAATGTGACACATGGAATACGTCGTGTACACCACTAAGTCTCTCAGGCAACTCCACTCTATACGCCATCTGTCCAATCTTCTCCTTAATAGGAAACAGCCCTATGAACCTTGGTGCTAATTTCCCAACGGACCCAAAGCGAACAACGTTCCTAATGGAGACACTTTGATAAAGACCATGTCCCCAACATCAAACTCAAGTTCTGTCCTCCTTTTGTCTGCATAAGATTTCTGCCTATCTTGCGCTGTCTTCATCCTCCTTCGAATCAAGTCGATCTTTTCCGAAGTCTCTCTAATCATATCGGGCCCAAGTAAGATCTTATCCGTAGATTCCCACCAACATGTAGGTGAACGACAAGGTCGTCCATAAAGAGCTTCGAAAGGTGCCATGCCAATGCTAGATTGAAAGCTGTTATTATATGCGAATTCTACGAACGGGAGATGCTCTTCCCCCAAAGTCTAGGATACAAAGCCTCAAAAGATCCTCTAGAATACGATTCACCCTCTCGGTTTGGCCGTCCGTCTGAGGATGATACGCGATGCTCAAACATAACTGAGTCCCTACCGCCTCTTGCAAGCTCTTCCAAAATTCGCTGGTGAAGATAGGATCACGGTCACTTACTATGTTAGAAGGAACACCATGCAAACGAACTATCTCTCGAACGTAGACAGAAGCTAACCATGGAGCAGTCCTTTTACTCTTCACGGGAATGAAATGGGCGCTCTTAGTAAGTCTGTGTACTATAACCCAAATCCCCGTATTACCCTTCCTTGATCTTGGTAATCCATCCACAAAATCCATCAAGACACTATCCCACTTCCATTGCGGAACCTCCAATGGTTGAAGCAACCCACCGGGTTTCTTTTGCTCCGCTTTTACTTGTTGGCACACCAAGCATCTAACGACATACTCGGCCACATCCCTCTTCATACCGGCCCAAAAGAAAACTCGCTTCATGTCTTTGTACATCTTGTCCCCGCCGGGATGAATGGTCATCTTCGAATGATGTGCTTCGTCAAGAATAGCCTTCCTCAAACCTTCGTCTCGAGGTACACAAAGTCTACTATCCCTACGTAACCAACCCTTATCATCTAGGGTATACCTACGGGGATGGCTTGATGACTCCCCTCTTTTGAGCTTTTCTACTAACTCAACCAACTGTGGGTTGTCACGCTGTGCCTCACCAATCCGTCCCAAAAGCGTAGGTCTGACCTCCAAGGATGCTAGCAAACCGGGTACAAAGTCATTGGAAGGTCTAAAATCAAACATAGAGATGAATTCTAAGTTTCGCCGTTCAACAAACAACAGACTCAAGGACAGCCTTTCCTACTTAAGGCGTCTGCCACCACGTTACCCTTGCCAGGGGTATATGCTATTTCGAAATCGTAGGAGGCTAAGAACTCCATCCACCTTTGTTTCCTTAAGTTCAAGTCCTTCTGAGAGAATAAGTATTTTAGCGATTTGTGGTCAGTGAACAATTCGAATTTCTCCCCAAGAAGATAATGGCGCCAAGACTTAAGCTCAAAAACAATAGCGGCTTACTCTAGGTCATGTGTAGGGTGATTTTTCTCATGCACCCTTAACTGCCTTCCACCATAGGCTATTACCTTTCCCTCTTGCATTAAGACTGCGCCTAGTCCTGTCCCACAAGCATCGATATAAACAGTAAATGGCTTACTCCCGTCTGGCAGCACTAAGACTGGAGCTGAGGTCAAAGCTCTCTTTAAATGTTGGAACGCATCATCACAATCTACGTCCCACGCGAAGACTAGGTTCTTCTTCGTCAGGCGTGTTAATGGAGCTGATATTTTTGCGAAGTCTTTGATAAACTTCATATAGTAGCCAGCCAACCCCAAGAAACTCCTTACTTCAGTAGCATTTTTAGGGACCTTCCAATCTTGGATGGCCACCACCTTCGCGGGATCCACAGCTATCCCTTCTTTGGAAACCACGTGCCCTAAGAATCGCACTTCCTCTCTCCAGAAGTGACGCTTAGTAAATTTAGCTTTAAGGTTATGCGCTCGTAGAGTCTCCAACACTTCCCTAAGATGTAGGGCATGCTCTTCTTCATTCTTAGAAAAGATCAAGATGTCGTCTACAAAGACCACCATGAATTTATTAAGGTACTCCCTAAACACCCTACTCATCAAATCAACGAAGTATGCGGGGGCGTTTGTCAAACCGAAGGGCATCACTAGCCATTCATAGAAACTGTCCGGAGTCCTAAAGGCAGTCTTGTCAATGCTATCCTCAGCCACTCTCAACTGATGGAAACCAGTGGCTAAGTCCAACCGCGAAAACACTGAGGCGCCAACTAACTGATCGAAGAGATCGTCAATCCTCGGCAGTGGGTGTCTGTTTTTCTTAGTAAGCTTATTAAGTTCTCTATAGTCCACACAAAGTCTAAGGGACCCATCCGCCTTCGTGGCAAATACTACTGGAGCACCCCACTCCGATATACTTCGTCTTATGAACCCCTTCTCAAGAAACTCCTTCACTTGCTTATTGAGTTCCCTCCTTTCACCAGGAGCCATGTGGCGTACTGGCAAAGATACTGGTTTTGCATTATCCAATAGATATATTCGAAAATCTATCTCCCGCTTCAGAGGCAAGCCCTTCACCTCCTCAAACACATCCGAGTATTCTCAGACTACTCTAACAGATCCTAGATTCTCCATAGACGCGTCAAGCGATTCTAGATAACTTAGCATAACGGAATTTATGGGATTACAAAAGATTTCGAGAGTGTTGCCAAGGCAAGTCATGAGCCTAACTACTCTCCTTTCACAATCAAGAACAACCCCATTTCTGGATAACCAATCCATTCCTAAAATTAGCCCATAGCCCGTGAAGCCCAAAACATAAGCATCACATCTAAACTCAATGCTAAGTATAGAAATTTTCAAATCCAAACACATCATGGACAAATAAGCTGAGCCCCCAATTGGATTCCAAACAACTAAGGGATCCTCTACTAAACCGGTGTTTAAGTACAGTGATTCAACTAATGATGTAGAGATAAACGAATGCGATGTGCCCGAATCGAATAAGGTACGGATAGGATGATCAAACAGAAAAACTAAGCTTTCAACAGAAACGGTTCTACCTCGTTCTTGCAGCGGTGGGACAGCGAGAGCCTGAACTTGTCCCCTTGCCTGCCCTGGTGCCATAAGAGCCTGCACCTGTCCTCCCGAGGTAGACCCTACCCTCTGCCCTTTCTTTGGGCAGTCCTTCACTAGATGTCCCGCTTCACCACAGTGAAAACAGCCAGTCTTCTTTTTCTTTCTGCAATCCATGCTGAGATGGCCAGGTGTCCCACAGTTAAAGCATCTTTTCTTTCCTTTGCCACCCTTCTTGCTTTGCTGTTGTGGTTTCTTCTGATCCCCTCGGGTGCCTTATTAGCATTAGCGCCTTTCTCCTCGTGCATGAGTGACATGTCTACTAGCTTC
This sequence comes from Allium sativum, assembly GCA_030737875.1. Taxonomy (NCBI): domain Eukaryota; kingdom Viridiplantae; phylum Streptophyta; class Magnoliopsida; order Asparagales; family Amaryllidaceae; genus Allium; species Allium sativum. The sequence goes on from CM060912.1 coordinate 799,914,042, forward strand.
TCAAAGGTGCCCGCATAGGGATGTGGGTCATAGCCAACCCTTGCAACGGCTCATTCAAGCCATTAACGAACCTCAGAGCCTTCTTCTCCGGCGTGTTCACTAAGTCCAAGCCAAACCTTGCTAACTGATTAAATTTGTTGACATATTCTTTCACTGATGAGCTTCCTTGCTTTAATGTCAAGATCCTTTCCATATATAGATTCTCTTCTGCCTTTGAGAGAAACTTCGCCTCAAACCTACGCCTGAAATCCGCCCAAGAGTCAACAGGACGCTCCCCATTAGTGACCTCCCACCAAAACGAGGCCTCTCCCTTCAATAACCAAGCTGCTAATTTGGCTTTCCTCCCTTCTTTTACTTCAAAGATTTCTAGCAATTCTTCCAACCCCTTAAGCCAATCTCTAGCTTCCACAAACGTTTCTGACCCTTGAAAAGGTTTTCCACCCATAGCCTTAAATTCCTTGCATGTTTTTGCAAAAGTATCAGCGCGAGGAGGGGGAGGGGGAGGAGGAGCGGGTGCAACTAGTGGTGGAGGAACATTGGCTGGACCTGCAGCGACCCTAGCCTCTCTAATAACCTCCTATATCATCCTGGTATCGTTACACCGTCCGGAAGGTTAAGATCTTTAGCCATGCTAAAACGAAAAAGGAAAGATTCAAAATGGAGAATTCGAAAGATAAGGATATGGCTATGGGGGATTATGTTTTTCATAAAAACTTTCCTCTTTAAATTACTCATCAAGACATGTTTTTGAAAACACTTCTTCCAAAAATACTTTAAAAAATAGTTTTTCTAAAAAAATTATCTGTTCTGGTAACCTTAAGCTCTAATACCACGTGTAACACCCCACGTCCATTAATGTCACTCACAAAGGGAATGCATTAACTTCCATGGAGGTTTTAGGTGAATATAGAACAGAAAAATTACAACAAAACAGATAATAAGTAGTACTTGGAAATCTAAAACTTTATTTCATTGTCGCGGAATTTAAACATGTTTGTTACATTATAAAACCATAAATCAGAGTCAAGTACAATAGCCATCATGATAAAACAAAATACATAATCCCATTACATAAAGATGGACTTTACTTCAACGGTCCAAGCTTTCCAAAAGAGAGACAAAGCAATCCAATCAAACTCCGCTAGAGCTGGGCCCACCCTGAGGACCTGGAGGGGGGAAAAGATAGAAATAGAGGGGGTCAGACATAAAGTCTGGCGAGTATGATAATTCTAACAATACTATTATCAAAATAACTAGAATAGGCATAAGCTGGAAAACAAGGAAATGTCTATGAACTATTGGGTATGGAAGAGCAGATAGAGATAACGTTAAAGGCACACCTAATTACTAACGAATAATTATTACACTGCACCACACCAGTCACCCTAAAGGTTGATCCCACTCACCGAACTTAGAATTTATATAAATAGCTTCGTGTACCCCTAGCTGACTACATAGGTGCCGCCTGCCCCTATCTCCGCTAGGTGTACCCCACTACCCACTTTCGATCGGCTCCCTACTCGTAGATACCCGTGTTGGCCCCACAGTGGGGTGTATCACTCCCCTAAAGTGGCAACCCGATACAACTTAAGGATGCACGGCTTATACCTACACGATGCAACAACGTCTTACCTACCAGCCCGGGTCCACACACGCATATGAAACCCATTGGACTTGCGTTGCCACCGCTAACCCATTTGGCCTCTTATAGTCAAGCCCAGTATGCGTGTCCCGTCCTCGACTTGGGTCGAGCCCACAAAGATACGTTTGGGTTACTGGTTGAAATGGGCCCCCAATTACTTACCACAAGCTATCCACCTAAGCTTGTCCCCACTAGTATATCCCACTTAACCCCCTTCTTAGTCATGTTCATTTACATGTATGTTTGGTTAAGTCTTACTAGTCGTATTTCAAATGCCACTAAAGGCACCTACTAGATTCCTCATGCCACCCAAGGCACCCACTTAACCCTCATGTCCCACCTCATATGTTTATCTGGTTAAGTATTTCTTAATTCATTCAGGCCATAACCTCATAAAGACCTCTCACATTAGACTGGCATTTATGGCAGCTGGATTTGTCGGGCGGGTCCGGGCAGTCTTACACCATAAAAAAGTCCAACCTCGTGTCCTAAGCATTGATTAACACTTATAATCTTTTACCCCAGTTTTAAATATATCCCTATTCAAATCATTAATTAATTCAAATTTTAATGATGTCCATAATTGACACAATTATGGACATCCACTTATGGTATGCAAAATCATATCAATTGCACCCCAATTTCTTAATATTAAACCCTTAATATTACCCCTACCCCACGTTATACGTTCGCTTATTCAATGCAAAATATACGTTAGACTCGAATAGTCTAACTCATAGCACAAAGATAAATTATCACAACGTATAGACAAATAAAATAGATCTAATCATAATAGGGTTGAAACTCGCATAAAACTACACATGTCATGGATCAAAAGGTGTCAACTTGTTTGGTTAAATGTCACAACTTACATAATATGATCATAACCCAAGTTCATGTGGTTTATGCAACATAATGATGGTGTGAACTAGCATCTAACACATAGAACTCACACATGTCATAGCATAATTCTAGATCTAAATAGATGTCATAATCCTAGATCTAAATAGATGTCATATGATATGTGATTTATCATGTGAATCATCATAGCCCCAAATATATATATATAATCAACATCATGATTTGATAAAGCATAAGCTAACTATAACATAAATAATAACATCATGATTTTGTAACATTGCAACTTAGCATAGAAACTTTCAACATATATAACATCATCATAGCATGATTTACAACATATAGGATATCATCATCACATAGCATAGGATTTACAACATACATGATAGCATAAGGTTTACAACAACATATGTGACAATTCACATCATTTTCTTATGATCCATATCACATCTTAATCTAATTAGTTTGCTAATAATCTTGTTAAGATCATCATACTCACAATTAGAGAAGAAAGAGAGTCTTGATTTGCTTTAGAGTTGAGTAGAATTAGGGTTTTGATTAGCTTTCTTCCTTCTTAGTTGGCGGCGGCTACACTGAGTTCCATGGCGACAGTATGATGGCGGCTTTTCTATTTTTCATGTGAGTTTAGAGTGAGAGACTACCTAGGTATATATAGAGTTTAGGATTTATTTAGACCGTCAGATCAACTCAGAACTAACCTGAACCGTTAAATTTGCCAACTCAGCCCTAAAGACACATCAACAGCTCAAGATTGTGCTCAGCCAAAACCTAACCGACTGGACCAGGTCGATACCCAGGTCGACTGCGCAGTCGACCTGGTCCCTAGGGTGTCGACTGCCCAGTCGACTCCCCTGTCGACCTAGGTGCTGGGCGGGAAATTTCCCGCCTAGCCTGTTTGACTCCGAATTTTGAATTTTGAATTTTCTGAAATCTGTTTTGAATATTCTGAAACTTCCGATGGCCATATCTCCTTCATACGAAGTCCAAATAACGCAAACTCGGACTCTATTCCAACCAGAATTCCGAGACGAGCACAATGGCGCAACCCGTTTCCCACAATTTTCACGTCTGAGATTAGTTATTTTTTAATTTGTGAATATTAACATTAACAGAATTACGGGGTGTTACAAAAATCATAATATTCTAAGAACTAGTGGCATATTTCACATTGTAGAGAATGATAGATTTACGATGAAATTTATATAAATGGAGAGAGTTTAAAAAAAACGATTTCAATTATTTTCAAAAGAATTTTATAAAATGAAGCATAAAAACAGTGATGGATTTGGACTATTGTTAATAATTCAATTTAACTGACAAAATCGAATAATCTCAAATCCTAATAGTTATCAATCAAGAAATCATAATACTTCATAAGACTTAGACACATTTCACAAAGCAGAAAATGGATTGATATGCTAGTTTTTACACACCAAGGAGATTTTCATACAAAAATTTATTTATTGCAAATTATTTTCTTTTCTTTTGATTTAAGGGCACACCGATACCCAGATCTTGGATTTTTAAATGAGATCAATTGCGGTTTAAATATAAGTAGTCTCATAGCCATGCATAACCAGAGCTTGAATTTTTAAATGAGGCTAGAAAAACACTTATGTATTAATTATATTTATATTTTCAGCTCCAAAAGAAAAACTCCTCAGTATATAAAACCAAAATGGATGATAGAAATGTAGTAGGTACAGAAATGGTTTGTGAAATAAATTTCTAAATTAATCATATTATGAAATATGCTCAACTGTACTGGGATCATTGAAAATTTTCAATTATCACTAATTCTGAAAAATAACATAGTCCCATTTCTATCACAAATATTTCCACTGTTTATTCAAGATGTTTTTTTAAGTTAGTTAATTAATTAATTAATTAAACTCTCCACATTAATATAAATTTATCATGGATGGCAGAATGATGATAAATAATGGAGATGGTCGTGAAATAATTGCCAATTCAAAGATATTATAATAAATGTTCAACCATCATGAAAATCCAAACAGACTCTCCCCTTGTTGTGAAATGTACTGCAGTCACAATTCATCACAATTTCAAAATCTGATAATAATCTTGATGAATTATAAATACAGTTCAATTTGTATATTTATTTCAATTTTTGAATGAATAATCAATAAATAATTTTTTAAAATTGAAAATCAATTACAAGAGGAATATGAAGAGCTATATAGGACAAGAGGGATTAAAATATATACAAATAAAATCAGCACATCTGATACCAATTGGTGTCCATTTTAACAAACTTTAATCACAAAGCCCAACCATACAAAATCAATAAATTTTGCACATTTATCAGAGATGCAGACAAGAACAAGCAGTTATTTGAAAAATAGTATTAGAGCAGCAAACATATCATAAACAAGCAATTTCCAAAATATTTTCAAAACAATACCAGAGCAGCACAAGAAATCAGTTCAAAGTAGACAAGTCAAGATGATGGTCACAAAAGATATTCCATGATCCAAGATTATAAAACATAGTTTATTTTAAATCATTTGAATGAATTGTGAAGATATCAGGATTCAATGAATCAATCACATGGTTTGTAAATTTCAGATTCAGGATATGTGTGGGATTCAATAAATCAATAATTTCAGTTAATTTTAAACAAACAAATATTCAAATCAAATAATCATGAAATAACAATGATATTTAAGACTGGATTTTCAAAGAATTTATCAAAATTATTTCCGACAAGCATAAGAAAATTTTTAGATCATTAACATCAAATTTGAGAGGCAATCATGATCCATAAAATTAAAAATAATTTATTTGAAATCACTTGAATCAATGTCAAGTTTGAGATATAATGAATCATTCACACAAGATGATAATTTCAGGATTAAGAGGTGTGTGATATTCAAAACATCAAGAATTTCAGATGATTTCGAACAAACAAATTTCAACCATAATGATCATGAATAAAGGTGAATTTCAAGATGTATCACTGATTCAATACAATTCAAAAAATCCAAGCCAACCTGAAAAATAATGAAATCATCACAACTGATAAATAACAGAGTGCTATAATGAGTATAATAATTTTCATTTTTATGAAAACATTAAAAGTAAAAAGGTTAATGTAAAAAAAATGAACAACAAGATCAGGGAAAACTTGTATTAAATTTACGAAAACAAAATGAAAAAGATGATTTCAGGCTTTTCTAGAATGGATTAGAAGAAAACTCAAAACAACAGAGGTGTGTGAAATTTCATTAAATATTCAGATATTCAAAAATTTAGAATTCAAATCAACAGTATTCATGATATGACAAGAAAACATCAACATTGTTATGAATTCAGAAAATAGAAAATAAACTTCAAAACAATTGCAGATATTTACAACTTTAAATTCAAGATCTGGAATTGATTTAAACATCATAGTTTTATACAAATGAAGTGAGTTTCCGGAAAATATGAATTCTACAATCGGAATTTGAGAAAGCCCAAGAAGAAACAGAAATATGACAGTGACAAATCAAGAAGAAAAAAAATAGACGGGGTAGAAGAAGGAATAAGCAAAGGAAACAAAATATTTACAAAGATGAGTTCAGAGATTATACCTGAAATCCATGTAAACCAAAATCTCCGACTCAACAAGCTTGGCTAAGGATAATCTGAAGATATGAAGAAGTTTGAATTTAGTTTCTCTTTAGCAAAGCAGTTCCTCAGCCTCCTTCGGTACCTAGCAGTTTGTAGAATCGAATGGTCTAACGCAAGTTGTAAATTCACTCACAGTTTTGTTCATATCTTCTGGTACCCAAATCTGTTTGTATAACAATCCATTAGAATCAACTAGAGTACCCTTTGGGATCCAAATTCGTTTAGTTTTTCCAGAAATCTTTATATTTCTTTTTGGGGTCCACAATTGTTCAGCTGGATTGTTATCAAACCAATACTTATCGCGTTTGTGATTTAAAAACCTTTTGGAATTTTCAAAATTCAAATTTTCAGAATGGACTTCTTGAAGCAGTTTGAAGGATTTTTAAAATCACAACAGTTCAAATTTTCAAAAGCACTTCTTTTCCCAAAATGAAGACCATTTTTATTTTCCGAAGAAAATTGGTTTTTCAACAACATATTCAAAGATTTTTCACCATTAGAAAACTTAGCCAATGTTGTTTTAAGTTGTTGAATTTTAAATTCAAGATCACCATTTTCTTTCATTAGATCTGAAAAACGGTTTTCAGTGATCTTACTCTTTTCAAAATCAGTTTTCAAAATCAGTTTTCAAAACCAAATTTTCGTCGTTAAGCAATTTAATTTTGGTTTGGGACTCAGCAATTTCAAATTCAAAATGTTTTCGACTTTCAGATTCAAATTTCTTGAGTTTTTCAATCTCAATTTCTAGTTCATTCAGAATAGACTCAGTTTTCAACAAGCTTTGTTTTTCCACAAAAATATATTTGGGATTTTCAGTCGTCTTGAAATTTTCAAATTCCTTTTACAAACAATTGTTTATGCTTTCAAGCTCTATCTTGCTTTCTTTTAAAATCAGAATTTCATTCTCAATTTTCTGAATATTTTTATTTTGACGAACAAGATCATTTTTCAAATTTAAACAATGTTTGCAATTAGAATTTGAAAACTTCTTGACATTTTTAAGCTTTGATTCCAAAGGATTATTTTTGCGAATCAACTCAAGTTTTTCATATTTCAGAATTTTACTTTTAGACTTTAGGTTCTTAATAGATTCAGTTAAATCATTTAAGCTATAAGTTAAATCTTTACAAGAAATATCTCCTGTTGAGTCTTCATCTGAATTTCCATCTGTACAACCTATTAACCATAAATTTGAAACTGAGTTGACCTTCTAGGGTTTTGAGTTGTTGTCTTCTTTTTAATATAGCGTGTCGAGAGTTGTCCAGATTTCCTATGCAGTTAAACAGTGGGAGATAAGGCTATATTGGGCATCATCAATATAAGAATATAAAGTATGAATAGCACAAGAGTTAAACCCAATATCATTTCTACTAACCATGTCATATCCATTCATAACAGTATCCCAACATTTAATATCAATAGATTTTAGATATAATTCCATTTCTAATTTCCAATTTAAAAATTTTGTACCATTAAAAATAGATGGAATACAACTGGACTGACTATCAGAAGACTGGCAACTAGGATGACCCATTACTCTAAAGTTAATGAAATAACCCACTCTGATACCACTTGTTTGATCTAGATTAACCCTAGAGGGGGTGAATAGGGTTTATTACAAATTTTTGCAGAGTTATAATCTGATGGGATATTGAAATAATAAACAGATCACATAATATAGCAGAAACAGAAAAGCAGAAAGCAAATCACACAAGATATTCCCAGCTTCGGCAAAATCCTTCCTACTGCTGCATTCCTAAGGTTTCTATAGGTGTTAAACAAAGATCCCGCTAACAAACCCTGTAAACTCACGAACTCCTTGCTCATATCCAAACCCTATGCTCAAAACCCTAGACTGACTGATATCCCCTCGACCAGATATTCCTGAATTGCAAACCCATAATCCATAACCCTAGATTTTATAGACTCTAGTAAACTGCCAGTTAACACCCTAACTAGTTTCCCCCTAGATTTTACAGACTATATAATTGGTTGAATCATTTTACAAATGAAATTGAAAAATAACAAAATTTAAATCAAAAACCCTAGAATTTAAAGGGAATTAAACACACCCTTATAACCATTTGAACTAGGCCGATCACTTTCATGTGTGTTGCACCCTTCTCTATTTCACCCGATCACATTGCTTTCTTTGTAGAGAAAAAATATGGCGGCGGTGATGAATGATTTTCTAGGGTTTCTCTGTGAATCCTAAATCAAATCTCCGTGCTTGATAAAAGGAACTTGGATTCTCTAATGCTTGAAGCTTTCGTGGCTATGTGATGCTTTGATTCGGGATATTTCTCTCTCTCTCTCTCTCTCTGTCTCTTGATCGATCGAAAACTATGAGTTCTTTAAAATGATTTGATTTTTACTCTTCAGTTTTTGGCTTCTGGTTTTCAATGGATTATTTTTGTATGATTTTCGATGCTCACCTGTCTATGATGATAGGTGTTTATAGGGTAAAAAAACCCTAATCACTCTGATTTCGCATATAGTGATTTGATCTGATTGTCCCTTATTTGTGCGGTTTCCTCTTTTGATTGCACTGCATTGATTGTGAAATTTTCGTGATTGATTTGTGATTGAAACCTTATAATGAATCTTTCCAATTATTTCTTCAATTGATTGATTTGTTTCTTGCCAAATTTGTGATGAATCTGGACATGCTTTCATACATCGATTTCTGACATGATTTATTTTTGGAAACAAACTGATTAATTTCTCTGGTCCTTGCGCAATTTTACATCATTCTGGAAATTAATATATGTATATGATTTGTGGCCCTAAGTGATTTCTTGCCTCAAATTCGGATTGTGATTTTCTGGAAATTAAAACCTTGCATGTGGCAAAAGAAAAATAATTCCAATACAGGGAAAACAAATTAAATCATGAACGTTGATTTCTTTACCATCTTTGTAATGGCCCGCAAATCCGTACTATTTGAGTTGACTAAAACAACATACGTCGAACCCAAATTGCACAAAAATACGAGTAATTATGTTTAAAGAAATAGAAACAGATAGAAGATGGAACGAAAAGGAACATTAGAATCTCATAGCAGAACGAATAAAATATAATTAGATAACATAATCCTTTGAATACAAAATTTGTATTGTATATACATACTATATCAGAGTACAACACAATATTTGATACAGTAGAAATAACTCTAAAATAACTAATGATGAAGCCTCCTGCTTCAAGCTCCTCCAAGTGTATCTGTAAAAGCCTGAACACTTGACTGTCCGTACAAATTTGGGCACCCAAGAGTTTAGGAAAACAAACAAAATAAACTCTGGGTCAGTCATGGGACTGTTGTGAGTAAACTCCAACCATATTGTTTAACTTTGAAAATCATTTGAAAGAAGGGTAATAGTAAGACCAGCCCATACATAAATATGGATGGTTTTTACCTTACTATAACCAAAACATTTTTGATATCAAAATCCTGCGATATTATAATAATGTCTAATCAATTAAATAATTATCTAGAAGAACGCTTGCATCTCACGCTCTACATATATAGTATAAAATCAAAAACCATAGAGCGCTTGTTGGAGATTGGATTCCAACTATGAGAAGGTATGCGACTACCTCCCGATTAGTTTACTCTAGAGGGGACACACTGGGTTCAATAAGAACGTCTTCCAACCCGGCCCACACATGACTGTCCACTCATTTAGCTTGAGTGTAGCGAATATATTGCCACCCATTATGGTTTTAAGGGCCCACCGTCCATCCGCGGAGATACAGAAAATGAAAGAAGAACAAATATGAATTTTCTCTAGATCGGTGATAATATACCCTGCTTGGGAATGACCTACCTAGCCATGTTGCCTACCTGATTTTGTCATTTCCCGGTTGATGAGGCTTAAGATCATGTTTACTTTTTAGAACATTCGGCCACCATTAACTTTGAATGCCACATCATCAAATCCGTTGATCACTAATCTTATTTATACAAATACACTCCGGGTGTTAGAATAAAGAGAAGTTGCCTTCTCCCCACCAACTTGGTATATTCGTAAAAACCAACGGGCGTGATCATTGGAAATACTATGTCAGACATTCATCCATACAAGTTGTCCAAGGTATGGACAAACAGATCAACCCTTGCATTTCACTCCGTCTCCAATTTCTTCGGCATAATCTATTTCACAACGCCTATGCCTATACGGAGTGGTTTTCGAATATTAAATCCAACCGGTCTCTCCGTATTGACAACGATGGTTAGAAATCTTTGATACCCGGTGATTTAACTATCAAAGGAAAACAAACATCCATCAAACAAATCAAACAATCACTGGCCCTATCAAATATTTCATTTATACATTTATTTCCTTATCGAATCCTATATATCGGTATATAAATTTCTGGTTATCAAAGCTTCTTAAAAATATTATAACTCTTTAAATTTCTGGGAAACTTTTCCAGCACCTCCCCTGTACCAGTCAATCGTTCAAACCCCAACTCGCCTCTCTAAGCCCTTTCCATTCAGAAAATAATAATCATAAAGCCAAGCAGCTTGCCGATTCGGCACATAAAACCTCATATGGAAATTTAAACATGTACCTTTTTGTCGGGCACTTAAATTAAAATCTTCATACACTTCGTCCACTTTATCCCTTACCTGTCACCTGCATTTTCATTTTATTCCAGCCCATACAACTATTTTGATTTAACCGCAATCAATTCCACTAATTAATTATTTAAATAATTCAACTTCTCCATTCACTTATAGTTTGAATCAATAGGGTTCAAACATATTGCAATTCATTTATGACAATTCGAATTCCATTTGCAACTCACAACTCATATTTGAAATCAAATTCTAATTTACAATCCAATTTGCTTAACTCACATCAAGTTCCATTCAAATCATATCATCTAACTTCTTGTATTATTTAGTTAAAATCATTCCATCATTCAAAATCTGATTTTTATTATCAAAAATCACTTTATTCAACTTGCTTGAGTTCATATTTATTTCATACTCAAATCTGGATTTTTCTAACTGAAATTCAGATTTTTATTCACTAAAAATCCTTTTAATTAATTAATTAAATCGTTATGGTTTTAAAATAATTTTACAGGACTTTTATGAAATTTTATTTTGACATAACTCAAAATATTTAAGTCGAAATCCAGATTTTTCTCTTCCATTAGAAAATTATCATTCAATAGGTCCAAACATTTCTGGTTTCATCAAATTCCGGCTTATATTGAGTTTTGTATACTCAATTGAAGTTCGGAACACTAAATTATGAACTACCGCGCTGCTTGTGAGTTCGTTTTAATTAAATTAAATATAAACGTTAAAACTTCGTTTATAAAATATCCTCAACTCCATTTTCAATAAATTAAATCCGTTATCCAAAGCTAACTTAATAATTCAGATTATTGCACTCGTCGATTATTTTATTCCATATTCATATCTCATTTATGAATAAAGCTCAAATTTCTATATTCAATTCCAATTCTTATGAAATTAAAATATCAATATAGTCGAATTTCCAATTATAAATTCCCTTTATGAGGAAAACAATTTATTCAACACCCTTTACAATTACAAACTAATATCGTCCCTTGATGATAGTGAAGCCGTTCAAGTTGGGGTATTTTAATTACCTCTCAGACCTTGACCGATAACGTTCTTATCTTGAGACAGATAAGACTTTGTAATACAAAATTTCCATTCCTTCTCGTAAAAATCACCTCTTCTTTCTCATTTAAAAATATTATTTTTAAATGTCAGTTCTTATATTAGGAAAAATATATTTCCAACTTATCCAATGAAAATTACTTCATTTCAATTATGAACACAGTTTATAAATAACTTCCTTATTCTATATTAAACAAACTTCTATATTTAAACTCCATTTGAACTAACTTCCAAATTATCCAACAACAGTAAATATCGATTGCAAATTAACTTCCTTCTTTTATAATTCAAAACAAGCTTTCCATTTCAAAATTCATTGGGAATCCAGATTCTACTTTGCAGAAAGTAAATTTCTCTTTTCAATTGAACTTCGAAGATGTTTTATAATTATAACTTATATACGTATTAACAAGGAATCTATTTCATATTAAATTTTAAATTTCTGTTTAATACGATTTCAATATCCCTTCTAAAAATAAATGTATTCCTATAAATTCTACATCGTCGAATTTAAGTCATAAATCCTTATGGATTTATTTCAATCCATTTTATTCTGAATGTTGGAATAAATTTCATCGTTTTCTTCTTGAACGACCCCAAATTCACTTATTAAATCCATACTTGAATTAAAACTTCAAATTATACAATGATAGTTAATTTACAAACATCGTTTATAAATTTTCCTTTAGGTTTTAAATATTGAACAAGCTTCGATTTCACATTCATTTAAAAATTCAATTTCCACTTCAAAAAATAATTTTTTCCTTTTTAAATTCATATTTGAATTTAAAATTTAATATTTTCAATTGATAATATTTCTTTCCATTTATAATCATCGTTTATAATTCAATTACTTGTTTTAATTATTAAAAACAAGTTAATATTTCCCAATTCGTTCGAAATTCCATTTCCATTTCGAAAATTAATCTTTCCACTTTAAATCTATAAATCCCTTTGCATATTATTTTTAAATCACAATGTCTAGTGCCAATGATATTTAATCATCCCAATACACAAATCATCAATCCAATTGAACACATCACATACATACAAAAAGGTAAACAACAATAATAATTTTGAGGAGGATTCCTCCAACCTGTTTTCCTACATCCACAGATGTCAAACAACGAAAATAATATCAATCCTGCTTTAAGGCAAGATATCGCGGTATAGAAGGTCATCCACTCATATATCGTGGGGCGATAGGGTCATCTGCTAATGATACTGCGGGCATCCGCTAATGGTACTGCGGGAAATATCCAATATATATTTTAACCACAATCATCAAGCTTAAATAACTAATACATATGTATATAATAACCACAATTTCTATCACAACAAGGCATTCAACAACCAACAATTTATTTTTAACGATTAAAAATAAATTTAAATATAACTTTTGAGTGAGATTTACTCACCTTGAATTTCATTTGGTGAATATCCAGTAATTTCCATATTGTTGCGACTATGAATCGTCTTCAACCAAATCTAGTTGCCCTATGATAATTTAATTTTACTATCGATTAACCATTTATTAAATTTAAATAACTCATGAATTAGATAAACTATCCCATGATTATCTGATTTTAATTTAACGATTAAATGGCTCTTAACATAAGTAATTTAATTACTCTATGAATTTAAACTCGGTAAAAATATGTACCTTATCGCTATTGCAAATACTCGATCAATCCATGAAGTTCATGCCCGAACAGTTCCAAGACTACAACAGCCCTAAAATTCTGCATATCGCAATTTGACATTTTGTCGAACACTTTGCAGGCAATCAATCTGCACCTCCTTTTCAACAATGTCATACCACTGTTGTACTACCAAATACACGGACTTAATTCTTAAAATAGCACAAACCCGACATCCCTACTTACCACTGCTTCAGCTACGGTCCTCACTGTCAACACACGCCACAGTAAATCGAACCACCAGCAGCAACTCAACCCATATGCCTGCGATTTCACAAAACTGCGATGTCTGATACTCCACTCATCTCAAACGCAACTTCACTTCTTCCAATACAGGTGTGCTTCACTGTCTTAACAACCTCCTCAACCCAACAATTCATTATACTTAAGCTCCATTATCCTTAAATACACATCCTGACCTTCCTAATGCTCCACTATCAAATCCCCTTCTAAAACTCACGACACCTGAAACCATTTTAAGCCATTCAACATGCCTGAAACTCGCAACAATCATCACGAGTAGCAACTGCTACAAATCAGCGTACTGGAATCCTTCATTGACTTCCCAAAACCACTCCTAATGACGTCACTCAACTACCAGACTTTGACACTAATCAAACCATTGACTTCGTGACCCCTTCTGTCCTCGCGTGTTACTCATTTCACCCACATCGCGACTTCAGACTCCGCATTAAAAACCTACAGCTCGCGCATCGTAACCCTACATCAATTCCTAACCCGCGTCGACCCCTTGTCCATCCCACTGACATTGCCGTAAATGCTCAAAAATTAATCGCGCCCTTTAATTTCATCGTCGAACCCTGACCTGGAATTGAATAGTAACCCAAATTTCATCGCGATCCTGAACTGCCCCTATTCGAACGACGGCGGAAAACAAGGGATTTAAATTTCCAATAATATGGCTTCGATTTGGATTTTACATCTATCTGTTTTTTATACGAGGATTCGATTTTCGCGATAGAGAGAAAGAAAAAGGAATGATTTCGTTGGGTTTTAGAATAACAATATAGGAAAGGCCGGACTCATTATATAGATGGGAACGGAGACAGATTGTACATGGCATTTCAATTCGCCATTAATCTACTGTTTTACTTTGTCAAGAAGCAGGGAAACCATTTTTTCTGATCACGAAAACTAGGTCTACGATTTAAACAATATAGGTAGGTCGGCCTGTTTTGAGATGGGTTTCGATTTTATTTTACTAAAATAATTAAAATATCTCATGGTCCCCGAACCGTTATTTTAACGCAAGGATCATTGTTACCATATCATAATGCTATTCTAGACTCATGGAACTGATTCCGAAATTTAATTTAGTTGTAAATATGGAATAACACTATAAAATTGGCGATTTAAATTAAATTAGATTCAAAATAAAATTTGGTTCCAAATAATTTAATCCATCGATAATAAATAATTACTATCGTTCTAATTCAAATGAAATTTATATTAATCTATATAATTGTTTTGATTCGGTTTTACCTGTGAACTCAATTATTATCATTTTCGAATTACGATGATATAATATCTTTGAAATTAAATTGCATATCGATTCTTAAATCGGTAAATTCAATATAAAAATCATTTATATTTCCAATTCAACATTTAAAATAAACTTAAATGTTCATTATAATATAGCTAAAAATCTGGGATTACAATCTTCATATATATGTACTCATGTGTATTCATTTGTTTCTTGACTCCCATATTATGCACACTTAATTTAGCTGCAATTTCATACTGTATATATTTCATATCAAAATTGTGCGTGTTTCCTTTGATTACTAATTTGTACACCACCTTGTTACATGCTCACTTGTGTTGAAATCTGCTGCCATGACGATTTGTTGCACCGCAGTTTTGAGACTTGCCATACAAAACTGCTACAGATTTCTTGAGCCATCCATGAATATGCTGAAAGTCTTCATACACACATTTGTATCACTTGTATTACTTACTGCTTTGTCATGTACACATGCTTGTAAACTTCTCATGTCACTGCTGTTCATAAACCATTGTCACTACAGTGTAGTCTCCACCTGAAATTGATGATCCCCTTGTATAGTCATGCTGCCTTATTCACATTCGTATATTGGCACCCTTGATATTTCACAAACGTACATCCATTCCTTGTACTGCTATGTGTAAATACTGCATGAAGTCTTGCTTTTGAACATGTCACATTAGCTTGTTCTTGTTTGCCGTTGCTAATCAAAAATTGAGATTGTTCATGAGCATGTAACATGCCTGAAACAAACTTATACGTTCATTCATATGCACCATGCTTCACTATGTTGGCTCAGTCCCTTAATTTTGCACCACCTAATTTTTTTGGTTTCATTGCTTTGCCTGACATTGTTGCTGAGTTGCTCATGATCATTCTTGGTCCATGCTGTTATACTTGCTTTGTTGGACATGAAATTGAAACATGAACTGACTTTGATCGTGTTCTTGGTTGTGCTCGACCACATTTCTGAACATTGCATTTGTGTCACTTTATCCAGTTATGAATATGTTGAGACTCAACCTTTTTTTTATATGTTAAGTTGTCTCAACAACATTTTTTATTGTTGCACTGAGTCGAGATAGTCCACATGGCTACTCCTTAGTTTCTTGCTAATTGGCGAGGCAGCGCACACGTTTATATTTTTACACATGTGTATATGCAGCCATCAGACTAATTTTCTTGTCCCTGCACAGAAATATTTTGTATATACACTAACTGCCTTGTTGTATTTACAGTGTATCACTGTTAATATCACAAGTTGTCTAGACACAATCGGATAGATTAATAAATCAGATCGAGTCAGAAAAATGACGAGAAACACACTGAAATTCTGAGGCAAATAAATTTTTAAAATAAAAATTATATTCGTTGGAATTTAAAATTTTATTTCTGTTCCGGATACTCTGTGTGTTTTTGTATGTGATAGGTATGAAGATTGGACTGACTGAAAAATGCTGCGAAGACAGAAGGTGAGTACAGACCGTGAAATGTATGAGTATCTGTATATGAGTCAATGTGAATGTATATATAAAATTGTACAAAGAGTGTAGATGTACTGTAGTGACAGAGAGTTGTAGTGAGGAGTTTTGTATAATAATGTGAGAATTGTACTGATATTTGTAATAAACACATTTGATTGAAATAAAGTGTTATTTTATTGTGTTCAAACAAACTTGTCTATCGTATTCAGTTTATTTACATGTATAATCTCATGTGAATTAAAAAGTATATCAGTGATGTGTTCAACTAGTGGAGTTATAAATTTGTATTGTTTAAATGTTGAAATAAAATATTATATTTAAATAAAATACTGTGTGAATATTTTAATTTCTATACGGTTGTATTATATTTAAATATACATATTATATTCCAGTCTGTGATGTATATATGAAACAGTACAATAACAAACACATTTAAAATAATATTTATTTGGTTGTTATCATCAAACAAAAATCATATAATTGTGTATACAACATCGTTATATACCACAAGATCTACATGGAACTACGCGTTTTCATTATTTGGAAGGCGATCAACATCAGTTTCCCCGTTGTCCTAGCAAGATTTCATATCAATTTCCATTTGTTTGTTGATTTTATGAGTTATTTCATTATCTTACATGTGTATATTGTATTGTATTTTTAAATTATGAATTTTATCACTTACATGTTTAAATCCCCCTAAACTATGATTAAATTTGATAATTTCCAATATGATAACCCGGGCTAGCCCAACCAAAGATAAAATGGATTAACTTAACTTTAGATTAATTTGTTAGTAAAGTAAACTTATTTGATGTCAAATCTTTGTAAATATGTGATAGATTCATGATGTTATTCATTTGAGTGATGATCTATGACTGATGTTCATATGCTTTGCGGTTTGATTATTGAAATGCTTGTATTGGATGTTATGTTTGATTTTCATGTTAGAGTTTTTTGTCTCTACGACTTAGATGGAACACTAAAGCATATCAGGATCAAAATTCATCGGAATCACATGAAACTAGGCCATAGCCTTTGGAACGAGTCGCGATCATGCCTTAAATTCTAAAGAAATATTCAGCTAAATACTTGGATTGGAATCGATCCTAGGGCATGGATTGGCACCTACCCGTAATACTTCTTTTTTTGGAAGTGATATCCATATGGATGGCTCTTAAGGGCTTGGGGAAGGCTTCTACAAAGTTTGGTGAAGTCTAGAAAAGAAAGTTGGCCAAAAAGTAGTGGATGAACAAGATGGTGCATACATGGTGAATTGAACTTGTGGCACATGACATGTAATAACCAGCCTCAGAACGAGACAATATTCCACCCTGGAAAGTGCCCATTAGAACCTAGAAACATCCTAAGATGAGTCATTGGTTTCTATCAAAAATAATGTCATAGAGTCATACTAATATGATCTTACACTATTAGATCAGAACACATCAAATGGATAAAATACAATAGTAAATAAATAATGCACCCATTTCATAAAATCAAAATAAAGATGTCTTCTACAACTACTGTCATAGAAACATAAATACGGCGTACAATATAAATATCCATAATGATTACACGTAACAATAATAATAACTAGTAGATATTTTCCCCCAACATCAAGCCTTCCATCTTTTAGCTTTTTCTTCATGAACATCCAATCTAACCTGTGTTGTTAATAGGAGGAGGTCAGAACTAAATTCTACTGAATAAAATTCATTAAGTTTAACCCTTTTATCTAAATTTGGGCAGTATGAATACTACCAAGGGTATGTCTTAGGTGTTAGCACACAAACGTGAAATATGCCCAATATTCATCTATATATTTGGGAAAGAGGTGGGCTCTACAACCATTTACTACCCGGTTAGACACCGTAATAACAATCTCATAAAGCAACACGTGTGATAGGATGTAGCCACTTACTACCTAGAAAGCGGGTGACATCTCGTAATTTACCACCTTACCATGGGTGCACCATGCATAAATATCTTGCTGGCACAATTTTTAATCTCCCGGCCACTTAATACTTCTCATAGATAGGTGGACCCTACTTATGAGGCGACACTTAACCAACCTATCTCGAGGCAGACCATAGCTAGTCACTTTACAAACAAGTATGGAAATGGTAAACTTATGAAGACTTACCTAACTCAAAAACGTGGCCATTTAATACTTATATTGGGGAGAGGCAAACACATCGATCTTTTATTGCCTAATAAGGGCGGATCTCATGACTACCTCTTGTACTTCTTAACATAAATTCATAAGGGAAGGGTTAAGTCCTAACCGCTTGATATCCCAATGATGGATCAGTCACTTAATACTAAATCCTAAGCAAGTCTTCACAATGCTAAATGGCCCATTGCACTAGGCATCTCACATTAAGCCACCTTTTCGTTGTTACTAGTAGCCAGGTAGTTTGGGCAGACTTCTATTATAGGAAGGGGTTATCCTAGCATCCACACATCATTAAACATGAAATAAAGTCCATTTACTTAAAAAACACATAAGTACACACATATATAATAAATTTCCTAATGGGTAAATTTAAGTGGAAATTAGGTTAAAGGGCTTCTTTTTGTAGGGTAGCAAGTTTATGGACAACACTTCTGAAAAATTAGTTTTAAGGACAATTTTGCATGAAAAAGATAAAAGTAGTTATTTTTATAAGTTATACAGGAAAAAGATAAAAGCGGTTATCTTTTTAATTTATAACATAAAAAGATAACCGCTTTTATCTTTTTCATGCAGAATTGTCATTAAAACTAATTTTTCAGAAGTGTTGTCCTCAAACTTATTACCCTGAACAAATAAGCCCTTTAAGTGAAAATCCCCTAAATTTAATTATGAATTTGAATAACAAAATCATTACACATTTAATATGTTTTTATTGTACATACGCTATGTTATATATTAAATAAGTAATAACTACACATTTATTAGCATGCGCGAAATAACACACTAATCTTGAGAAACGTCAAATCTGTAACAAAGTTATAGAAATGGAAGTCTATTCGCTACGATCCACACCAACATCACAAAACATGAAAATATAAAGTTTTCCTTTTACAAATGAAAGTAGGGCAACAAATAACATATACTTTAATAAAACTTCTAACCTTTGATTTTCGATTATTTTTGTAAATAAAAGGGAATTAGTTTCAAATAATTTATATAATTTCCCTTCTAGTTCTATTTTACTTTACCTCAAATTTTCTATAAACATCAGATAAAATAAAAAATTCGGGCCACATGTATCTTTATCCCTCAAATCCGCTATTTTATAACAAGTCAAAACAACGGTTTGAATTGCATAAATGTTACTATTGCCTAATCCCATGCTTATATGCCAATCTAGGGTTTTAGATAAAATGAATAAAAGAAAGTGAAATACAACATATTTTCTAGAGCATTTAGAAGGACGTAAGAAATCTTTCCAATTTACATCCATAGCACTATCCAAACAAACACTAAAGATTGACACTAATGAATGCAATATGGTTTTGAGGTTGTTTTTTTTATTTATTTTCATACATACGCACAAATCCTTAATTACAACAATTACTAATAAAAGAGAAACTGTAAGGATTCCACTCATAGCCTGGATATTGAAGGTTGTATCCAATCCTATATGGAATTTTTATTGGATTTGGTTACCTCGAGAATCGTGTCCAAGTTCTCTTCCTTTTAAATTATATATTTATATACAAGAGAGATTTATGTGTATATACACACAAATGTTATATCTTGATTTAAATAAATAAAATAGAATGATGGAGGAAGAAGAAGAAAACTAACCGTACTCTAACTTGCAATTGAAGAGAAGCGATAGAATTGGAAAGCGTAACCGTAGGAAATTGTGATTTGAAGGGGGTTAAGGCCTTATTTATAAATGCTAGAACTAATATGGACTTTCAGATTCTAAAAACAAAATCTAAATTGTAAATAGCATACATACCTTAAATATTTTTTCTAGCAAACCTTACTCGACCCCTGCAAAATCAACAAATAGCAGTTGATCCTCCTCGTTGTGCGGTCGACCTCTATGAATAGGGGTGGTTGATCACCCTTCATCCATGTGTGAAGTTTTGACCATCACACGCATTCTCAACTAATTACTGATTAATATCTTGATGTTATGCCCTTGCTTATCAACATATATACATATTCAAGTATAAGTTTAGAACATAGAGAATATTATCTATTTAATTAGATTTAAATTTAATTTTCAAACTGTATTTTTTTTTAAACCTGTTAACTTCAATCATTTCTAACTTTCATATATGCATTCTTTATATAAAAACATGTCAGAATATTGCCACAAATGCAGTGATATAACTTTCTTGGCCAAATTCAAAAACATTAAATTTACATATTTTGATATATTATAAATACTTAATTCTTTAGAATTTTCTATGTTTTCTTAGGATAGATTTTGCGGTATGTTACATTCTCTTCCTTTAAGAAAGACTTCACCTCGAAACCTTTCAAGTGACGAACAACACAATTCCTTCTGATAAACATGTTAAACTACCAGGTTGCTTTATACATACATTAAGCAGCTAGCTTTCAATTTCATTATGTGTTGCAGACATACCAAGATAAGCTTAATCCTAAGGTGGAATTGTAATCCATGATGTTGTAATTCTAAACACCATATTATGCAAAAAATATTTTATATGAGTGCACCATGTTAGTGAATTAGTATAGCAACTAATTCCTACCATCCGACCTAGCCACTACATTTTCACTAGAAATCCTAGTTTTAGAGAGAAAAGTTTATAGGAGAAAGGCTTGAAATAGGAATTTTCATGTCTTCCACTAGATTTTTCTCCCTAGGGTACTTGAACTGATCTAATTCATTGTTGTGGAGCCTAGTAGTTTTCGTGCTCAACAGTTCCCATAGTGGCAAGTAGCACCAACGGATCTGTTTTAATCCCCATTTTTGACTAGGCTCTTCCAAAATTGTCTTAATTATTATTAAGCCTAAATTTTGGTAATTTTTTTATATTTTCAATTTATATATATTGTATATACATACATACATGTATATTATACTTATATAATTGCATTATATGATTGTGTAACATATGAAATTGATGTAATTTTTTATGTTCAAATATACTTATAATGATCTCAAAAATCCAAAAATAAATTTTAAACAATTACATTGTAACAAAACCAAATTCTAGCGAGATCGAATTTTCGCAAAATACAAAAAAAAATCCAAGTCCATTGAAACCCAAGTTGGCTGCTTGGTTTCTTGAAAAAAGGCAAAGATAAATATATCAAAGTTCCAATAGACTTCCAATAACGGAACCGAATAAAATGTGATAATAAATAAGTAATTACTATAATAATGACACCGACTAAGAAAGTATCATTGTAACAACCTTTGTCAACTCAAATTGCAGAGAAAGGCAGATGGTTAAGAGAAAGAAATTAGAGGGTGAGAGCAGAAAGAAAGAAATATTAGAATTGAAGAAAACTAAGATTAGAGTCTCATAGTGGAATGGACCAAATATAATATATCAAAATGCTTTACAGAAAGAAAACTGTATATTACAACATCAGAGTATACATACATTTCAATACAAAACAGAGCAGAGTAATATAATACCAGTAAATATGGCTATACGTCTCGACTCCAGCTCCTCTTTTGAAGTTCCAAGCGAAACCTAACCTAGAAATATACTAGCTATGACGAAAGCACATTAGAAATAAAGAAAAATTCACCTGGATCAGTCTAGTATACTTTCAGTGGTAAATTTACATGACAACCAACTTTCTTAACTTTAGAAAACTCTTTTGAAAGAAAAGGATAATAGTAAGACCAACCCACACATAAACACGGACGGTTTTTACCTTGCTATAACCTAGAAAAAAATTGATATATCAAAATCTAATGATATTACAATAGTGTCTATCAAATCACAAATAAATAACCATCTAGTATAACGCTTGCACCTCCCGCTCTACATATTCATTACATAATCAAAAATCGCAAGGCACTTATTGGAGAATGGATTCAAACTATGACAAGGTATGGGACCACCTTCCGATCAGTATATTCTAGAGGGGATACACAGGGGTTCGACAAGAACATCTTGCAACCTGTCCACACATGACCGACCACTCATTCAGCCGGAGTACATCGAATATATTGTCACCCTCAGTTGTTGGCCATCCAACCATAATCCGTAAGATAAAGAAAACGAAAGAAGAACACATGAATTTTCTCTAGATCGGTGGCAAATATACCCTGCTTGAGGTCAAATTTACCTTTTCAGAACATCTGGACACCATTCACTTTGAATGCCGCAACGCCAAACCCATCAAATCACTAGTTGATCTTCCCAAAAATATTATGGGTATAAAAAGCTAAGAGAAACGAATTCCTCTGCCACCAACGTAATACCTTGAAAAGAACGTCTTATGTGATCCGTTGGCATAGTCTGGTAGGCATTCATCCATACAAGTCACCCAAGAATAAAATGAATCGAAAGAACCCTCCTACCGCATCCTCATATAGGAATCGCCCCAAGGATCAGTAGCGAGTAGTCCTTGCAATCCATAAATTTCAACCATGACAGAATTATAGTGTATCTCTAGGAGCTAACCAAAGATTATAAGTAGTTCTTCCGTTTTATGAAGACCGGTCTTCAATTGCTCCATGTTCATTTGCTTCATATTAATTTTGATCGCAACATTGGTTCGAAGTGGTATTGGGGCTAGTTCTCATCCCGATCTCTTCGAAACAACATTTCAAAAGTCCAATAATATATTTATTAGTAGTTGGGTTTTTAACCATCAATTCAAATAGTACGATCAAGTATACTGGCTTCTTAGATCCTTTTACTTGGAATGGTTCATTAAAAATATTCCAATGATTCTTAAAATTCGATGTTCATTTTCTTATCTCAATTTCGTTGTTCTGAAAACATTAACCATATCTTTTCTTACCAAACTCTACTTTATTTCTTATTTCAAAATATCACCATATATTAGGCAAATATTTTTTCCACTTCCATTATTTTGGAAAAATCACCATATGTGTATTCAATTCAAAGGTATAAATAAATTTATACTTCAAAGTTGGGTCGAACGATGTTAAATTATACATCGTTTACCTTAAAACTTACTACTTCGAATTACATTCAAAATCTTGCAAATAAAGTTGCGATATTCACTTATAATAAACCAATTTCAATCCCTTACTGTTTACAAATTAATACTATCTTTCAATAATAGAGAAGTTGTTCAAGTTGGGGTATTTAATTACCTATCATACCATGACCGACAATGTTCTTATCTCAGAATTGATAAAAGTTTAAAACACAAAACCTGTTGTTCCATTTACTATGTTACTTAAAAATATGGTTTTTAATAACTATTCTTTTCATTTGGCAAAATTTTCTCAATCTAAATATTTTTAACTTTTATTCAAATAAAACTTGCCAAAACACAAATTGTTTAGCTTTTAAACTTATTAACATTTGTTTTTTTTAAAATCATTTACGTCGTCTTTACACCAATTCAACCAAGCCTCTTACCATTTTGCAAATTCTCGTTTTCTTTTAAAATAACTTTTACTTAATCCTAAACCTAAAACTTGATTTAAAATCATCATCTGAGTTTAGCTTTATTACCAACTTCGTTTACGAAACATGAATTATATTCCAAAATCTTCTTATAAAATCCATAAATCAACTTCTTTTGAAATCACATTTTAATTTTCCTTTGTTTTACTTAATTTAATAATTAAATAATATGTACAAAAACTACCGCATATTAACTTAACTATTTTCAAAACAACGATGTAATAACCCGGATTTACAGAACTAATTTAAAAATTTTATTTTAGTTATTTTAATGTATTTTGGATATTTAAAATGATTTAATTTAAATAATAAGAAATAAAAATTTATTTTAAACGAAGTTGGAAAGTATAAATTTATTTTAATTATAAAAAGGAATTTGAAATGGCGCGGTAGTTTGAAAATTCGATTTTAAATTTCAAATGAATGTACATGATTCAAAATGAATCAGATTTCAGTAAGACCAGAAAAAATTTGAATCTGTTTAATTATATCTTTCTAACGAATGTGAAAAATCCAGATTTCATAATGGGAATTGAAAGTTATGTCAAGTTTAAAATTTGAAATAGTCGCTATGGAATTTAATATAATATATAGCTCTTAAAAATAACCATTTTGCATAAGACCTCCGTTTTCGACAAAATCACTTTTGTTGGATCTGGAATGTCGAATTATTGCTAGATTCCAATTTTCATAATTTTTGGAATTAATATGTGAGTATGACAAACTAAAACGTGTTTGGTCAATTTCAATTGAATTGGATCGACCAGAAAATGGCCAATTTTCAAACGGCCTCCAAATATGATGAAATTAGTTTATTAGGACAGTATCATCCAAACGTAGCTAGATTTATTTTTCTGGAATTATTGGAGTCAGTATGTGGCCCTAGTAAATTAAAATGTATGTTTAAATTCGATATATATTGATTTATATTTTAATTTTAATAAAAACCGATTAAAACAGTAGAATTGGCTTACGAAACATATTCCATTGTGTTTGAAATAGGGGTGTTTAGCTAGGAACAATAGTCGTTGGGTTTGATTTGAGTCCAAATGGATAAACAATTAAAATTGGAATTTATTGAATAAAATATTAATATATATTTTATATAAATATGGCCATATCTAAACCCTAATCTCCAAAAACAGCCGCCGCCCTCTTTTAATTCCAATGGCCAAGGAAGCTTGATATTTCCTCCTAAATTTTCGCCAACATCATGAAGAATTAGATCCTCCTCCTAAAGGGAAAATCGAAGTAAGAAGGGAGAGCTTCCAATCCATATAGGTTGATCAAATATGATGAAGCAAATCGAGTGGAATCGGTTCTCAAACCGGTGCAGTTCGAGGCGGATTTCCACATCGCCTGGGGATGCGAGATGGGCCCTATGGCCGGCGGTGGCGGCGCTCTCCAAGGCGATATGCATGGTGTACTTGGATCTTGCCAACGACGTTGGTAGGAAGGGTTGCGGCGTGAAGTTCGAAGAGAACGATTGGTTTCGGGGGTTTTGTAATTCATGACAATGAGGAAGACAGTTTTATTAATTTTATATAATTAATAATTAGCGTTGTTAAAGACTTTAAATGTAATTAATGTTAAAAATTGTGTATCTTCTTCATACGAGGTCCAAATCACGCGAAACTGGATCCATTGCGATCGGGTGGATGAGAGCTTCACAAAAAGACTGACAAGGTCCAATTTAGGGCACGTTAGAAATTTAGGAAAATTCAAACCCGAACGGTGCTGAGTTCGCTAGATAAAGACTGACGGAGTGGATCCCAATGTGAGAACTCCTTCTCACTCTAATTATTTTATAGTTAAATACATTCTAGGAAGAAGACGGGGTTTAGTAGCCCCTGATACTATTTGTTGTACAAACCATGGTTATTTGTTTGGACTGTATTGTGTTGTAATGTGATGTGAATTGTATATAAAATATTCATGTGTTGAATAAAATGTTTGAACAATAAAAATATCATTTTTATTGAATGTATGAACTATATAAAATATTCATTTGTTGAATAAATATTTTATTATTAAAAATATAATTTTTATCGTATATATGAACGACATAAAATTCTCTTGAAATGAAAATAAATATTCATTTACAAGTCGGACGGTTTGTTTATGTACACCTATTTAACTAATGATAATTGGGACGATATTATTTTACACATCGCCCAACTGCACAAATAATAATCAGTATTTGTTGTTTGGAAACCCCACACGAGTATTAGGATGATATTTGACATATACTGATCCCAATAATTAGTGTTATATCAATCGACGGGTTGACAGACTGTATAAGCGTTATTTATTTATTTTAATGCTTATAAGTTGTAAAATGCACTCTGGATGTTGTATGAATTTTTGATGATCGTTTATCATTATCATTGCATACATGCGATGTGTGAAATCCACATAACTTAAATTATATGTTAATTGATTGAGTCTGATTCCACTTCAGAATAAATGAATATTTTCAAATAATATTCAGAGTATAATCAAAATCAGATATTTTGAAATTATTATCATTTTAATATTATAATGATAAGAAATATTTAATTTTGATTTGAAAATTGAAATGAAGTAGAAATCATTTTAAAATGAATTTATTAAGAAATATTCAAATTTGATTTGAAAATTGAAATGAAGTGGAAATCGTTTTAAAATGAATTTAAAACGAATTTATTAAGAAATATTCAATTTTGATTTGAAAATTGAAATGAAGTAGAAATCGTTTTAAAATGAATTTAAAACGAATTTATTAAGAAACATTGAATTTTGATTTGAAAATTGAAATGAGGTAGAAATCGTTTTAAAATGAATTTAAAACGAATTTATTAAGAAATATTCAATTTTGATTTCAAAATTGAAATGAGGTAGAAATCGTTTTAAAATGAATTTAAAACGATTTTTTTAAGAAATATTCAATTTTTATTTGAAAATTGAAATGAAGTTGAAATTGTTTTAAAATGAATTTATTAAGAAATATTCAATTTTGAATTGAAAATTGAAATGAAGTTGAAATTGTTATAAAACGAATTTATAAACGATTGTTAAAATACGTTTTAAGTGGAAATCAACAAAATATATAATATATATATATATGGCCTGAATAGAACGCACCGCGACCGTTCGTGAATTTCGACCATTGACTTCGAATTGCCATTACAGGAGATTCAATCGTCGGATTCTCCTAAAAGCAGAACCATTGGGTTCGTATCAGAAAGAGCTTTCCAACAAATATAAGAGATTTGAAATCTAATGGTTGGATTTGGAATTATTTCCAAATCAAATTTGGAAAAGGTCGCTATGGATACAGTTCGGTGGCCGTTATTGGAAACCGACTGTATGGGCCTTGATAAATTTATTAAAAATATTAATAATTTGTGTAAAATCATAATAAATGATTTGTCAAGAATCTGGAAGAAAAATTCCATATTTGAAAAGATAAAAATATATTTTTATCAAAATGAACTAGCTATTAACTAGAATAATAATCCAATATTTTTAAAGAAATAAATTGGATTCGAAATGGTTTTAAAAGTAACCAGAATTTTCCAATGAATAAATTGGAATGGGTTGGAATGGAAATAATCTTCGGAATATTTCGATATTGGATTCCGTGGTTATACAGATATTATTATGGGAATTTGGAAGATACAGATATCGTTATTCCCAATACGATATTCGTTAGTTTCAGAATTTGATATTGAGTATAGGCCGATATAATTTCTATTCAGAGCCTTATATTTAATATTAAATTGGATTTTGTGTTTCTCGTGGACGGTGTCTTAAATAACACTGTTCTTAAACCCACTTGAGAAAAAAATCTTTTAATTAAGATCTAGTGAAGTTTTCCAATTAATTAATATTTAATTGGAATTAAATGAAAGAATTGGATTTTGGGTTTGTCGTGAATGGTGTCTTCAGTAACACTGTTCTTAAAACCCGGGTGAAAGGAATAAATCTTTTAATTAAGATTATTATAGTTTCCAATTATATTTAGTAATTGGAATAAAATGGAATGTGAATTGGGTTTATTGTGAACTGTGTTTTAACGACATTCGTTCTTTAATCCTGTTGGCTAGCTTTTAGACCAAGCCACAAAGATCCAAACACATATTTAATACGAAGTTTTATTCATGAAGTTGCATCTTCGAGATTCGCGATCGCCCCCATAACCACTATCCGATCCATTCACGCCATTTCGATCCGATCTGCTCCCTGAAGCTGAGAGATGAAGGCTATGACAAATTCATTCACGATCCGATAATGTAGGATCTCACGACACCTGTCCACAACGGCTATATTAACTATTTCTCCATCAAGCCACGAACCAGTCCGAGTTCTTCGGGATTGTGCCACGTGCGACCACGATCCGTCTGCAGATATCACCTATAAATAGCCCCAGGCTCGGCATTTTTAGGATCTTTTGGCAGTTCTGAGTGTTGTTCCTACCATTACTGTCTCTGCATTATTTCTTACCAATATTAATTCAAAATCGATAGGTGAATCACTATTGTAAAAAGGGAGATGAGAGAAAAATTATTAATTGTACCCGAATCTTACGTATAATCACAAATATAAAGTGGACGTAGGCTCGTAAACGCCGAACCACTATAAATCTTGTGTGTTTTCTTGCATTTCTAGATATAAATCTCTGCCAATTCAGATAATTTGGGTGTTAGAGCCACTTTTGGATCTAGCATTTTGGTGCTTTCACCGAGAACGAAGTCTCAGCAAATTGGATTGTAGTTCTATTGTTTGGATAGTCAAGTCCGAAGAAAACAGTCCAAATCCCCACTATTTCGATTTTTGAAGATTTCAGTAAAGCTCAGATATCATGGCTGGAAAGAAGTCTAAGGAAGTACAAACTTCGCAAGCGAATGAAGCTGCGAACGAAGTAGTTGAAGAAAGCGTGCACGAACAGGTTAAGGAAGAGCTCTCGGATCGTGGCAATGTTGGGGCGATCCGATCCACTGATGGAACAACGAGCCAGACAGTTGAAAGGGTAACTACCCGATCGCAGGATCACGCCACGATTCCTCCTACACCTGTCACCACGACCCGACATAAAGGGGGTACCATGACCCACCAGCCTAGGAGGACCACGATCCGAACTGACGATCATACTATTACTTGACCTAGGAAGGAAATTATGGCTCATTCTGCTCGTGCTGGTACTTCCGCTCAACCCAGATCAAGTTCTTTGCGTATAAGAGAAGATGACCAATTCGACCCTTCTGCTCCAGTTACTGAAGGACATCTGACTCGAATACTTGAAGCATTGGACATGGAAACTGATGAATTGGCCGCCTAAGGGCAGGAGAGCTTGTTGTTGCGTTAGAATATTATTGTCTTAGGCAGGCGAATTGATGATATTCAAAGGCAGGTTTCGCCACCTCCAGCTTACCCTTTATCCCCGGAACATACATCCTCATTTAAAGAGCCTCGGAGAAACCGGCGATGGCCTCCATTGGAAAGGGTTGAGAATATAGAAGTGCTAAATCAATAAACCAATAATCATAACTTAAATGAGCCCATACTGCTGCCTAGGAATGGAGGCGTTATTGATCCTGCTTAGAATCGACCTGTTCCTCCCGCTCGTCGTGCGACTGATCGTGGCAATAGGGGGCAAGGGAGCTCTGTCCAGGATCCATATCTTGCAGCAACACGTCAAAGAAATGCTGGAGGAACCCGCCGGGTAAGAAGTGCTGATCTAGAATCCACCCTGGCCCATGCGGATGTCGAAGCCATGATTAGGCAAATGATGGTGGAAAGACGCGGACAAAGAACCGAAGAATGGGGTATAGGCCGTAGTCATTCGCCATTTGCAGATGATATTTTAGAGGTCCGATTCCCGAGGAAATTTAACATGCCATCCATGAACCGTTATGCGGGAAAGGCTGATCCGGTTCAACACCTGATGAGATATTCATGGTACATGAACACGGCTGCCGCCTCCGATGCTGTGAAGTGTAAGGCGTTCCCGATATTCCTAGAGGACACGACGCTAATGTGGTTCACTCGGTTGCCATCGCGATTGATCTCCAGTTTCAGGGAATTAAGTGAACGGTTTGTAAATCAGTTCCGATTACATACCCACAGATCTAAGAATGTCATTGAGTTGTCCCTCATTAAACAACGTCCGAACGAATCCATGAGGTTCTATTTAGATCGCTTCAATTTAGCGGTCACAGAAGTTAGAGATTCCCATGAACAAACTGTTTTGATGGCTCTGATTGACGGAGTGGATGAGGATATTGAGTTTGGAAGATACCTGGCTAGTAAACCACCATTAACCAGAGAGATATTCTACGATAAGGCCAACATCCAAATGCGCCGGGAGGAAATTTACGCCAACCGAAAGAGGAAGGCATCTGATAAGGAGGATATCCTGACTAATGTGGCCATTAAGCAAATGGGAGATAGCTCAGGAAAAGTTGAAGTTAATGTCGGGAACAAGAACAAAGGCAGTGGTCGCCAATCGAGAATAGTAATAACAATAATCGGAAAATAAATCGAGGAAATGACTCTCAGAGAAGATCCCGGCCCAAACCGTTTGAGAGGTTCATGCCATTAAATGATACGTTGGAAAACATCTTTCTGGATATATATAATGTCCTCCAATACAAAAGGCCTCCTCCGAGAGATTCTACAGAAAAGGAGCGTGAAACTCGGAAATTCTGTCTTTTTCATCAGGTCCATGGTCATTCCATAAACGAATGTCGTCATTTGAGGGATGTGATTGAAAAAATGCTCCGAGAAGGGAAGCTTGATGAATATAAGGTGATTCCTAGCGATAGGGGGCAAGCCGTACAAGCCCCGAACCAAAGCCAACCTGCTGCTAAACCGATGGCTTAGAAAAAAGGAAAAAATATTGTTATCAATACCAAAGTTGGTGGACTTCACCTGGCAGGGCATAGTTTCAGAGCTATGGATCAATACGTGAATGCAGCTAAACAGCATTTTGAAGTGGGGGAATGTAGCAACCCCGAGGATAATGCTCCGGTTAAGCAGCAAAAGATGATGTCTGATAACGTCATATTTCACGAGCGGGGTTCACTCCCCAACTGAAGACCCATTAGTGATCACCGTCACCATCGGCCCAGCTATAGTTCATAAAGTCCTTGTAGATAACGGGAGTTCAGTCAACATTCTGTTCAAGAAAACATTCGACCAAATGAAACTCGAGCCGAAGGATTTGATACCATGCGAGGGTTGGATACGTGGATTTAATTGGGCCTCGACCGCTCCAATGGTATACATGGAATTATCAGTAACCCTTCGGGAAGGAGAACACGAGAGAGTGAGAATTCTCCCCTTTTTAGTCCTAGACATTGAGTCGCCGTACAATGCCTTCTTGGGCCGGCCAACCCTAGCCAAATTCAGGGCCTGCATTGCACCCTGGTGCCTGTTGTTGAAGTTCCCGATGGATGCCGGCATAGGCATAGTCGGAGGAGATCAAGTTGTTGCACGAGCATGCTACATTGTAGAGTTAAAATTGCTCCACAAAGGGAAATACGTAGAAACAAAAGGTGGTTCTTCCCCTCCGAGGGAGGAATTGTCGTAGCAACTAAATAAAATACCTCCGGGAGGGTCGCCAAAAGAGTTGCTCGAGGACATAGATCCCAGAGAGGATGAAGAGCCTGGGGGCAGAATGGCGACTCCCAGTGAAGCGACTGTGGATGTACCAATCGATGATAGTGACCCAGAGAAGGTCCTGAAGATTGGATCCCAGTTGGATCCTGTTCAAGCCAAAGAATTAAAAAATTTCCTGAAAGCTAACTTGGATGTATTCTCCTGGACCCATGGGGACATGTGTGGGATATCTCCCTCGATTATGAGTCATTCGTTAAACATCAACCCGAAACTTCCTCCCGCCAAGCAGAAAAGACGAATGTTTGGCCCAGAGAGTTCTGCCGCCTTGAAGGAAGAAGTCGAAAAACTGAGGAGTAATGGATTTATTAGAGATTCAACGTACCCTGACTGGATTTCAAACCCGTTTTTTTGTAAAAAAAAAGTCCAATGGAAAGAGGCGTACATGCATCGACTTTTCAGATCTAAACAAAGCCTGCCCAAAAGAAAACTTTCCGTTACCTCGAATCGATCATTTGGTAGATTCAACCGCGGGTCATGAACTACTTTCTTTTATGGATGCATACTAGGGGTACAATCAAATCCCCATGCATGTCCCAGACCAAGAGCATACCAGTTTAATTACAGATTTGGGATTATACTGCTATGGGATGATGCCTTTCGGTTTGAGGAATGCCGGCGCTACATATTAGGATTGGTGAATAGAATATTCTACAACCAAATCGGGAAAACGATGGAGGTATAGGTTGATGACATGTTGGTAAAGTCAAGACAATCTTCAGATCATAGTAACAATTTAGCAGAGATGTTTGAGATTCTCCGAAAATATGAGATGAAACTAAATCCTTTGAAATGTTCATTTGGGGTAGCATCTGGAAAATTCCTAGGATTCATCGTCAACTCGCGTGGAATCGAAATCAATCCATATAAAATTACAACAATTCGAAATATCCAAGAACCAAAGAAAATTAAGGATGTCCAGAGCCTCGCTGGAAAGGTGGTGACGCTGAGTAGGTTCATCTCCAATGCTACGGATAAATGCATCCCCTTTTTCAAGCTGATAAAGCGAGGCAAACGCAACTTTAAATGGACCCCGATTGTATAGAAGCATTCCAGAATCTGTTGGACCATTTGGAAAGACCCCCGATACTGTCTATGCCTGTGGATCACGAGGATTTATTTGTGTACCTGGCAGTGTCATCTCATGCTATCAGTTCGGCTTTGGTAAGAGAAGAGGATAAGGTACAAAGACTGATGTACTATGTGAGTAATAAATTGGCGGCCGCATAATGGAATTATCCAAAAATAGAAAAGCTGGCGTATAGCTTACTAATTGCATCTAGAAAACTTCGCCACTGCTTCCAAGCTCATCCCATTACTATGTACACCGATCACCCGCTTAAACAGGTTCTGCAAAGGCCATAAGCATCAGGGAGACTACTCAAGTGGAACATTGAGCTAAGTCAGTTCGATTTGAATTTCCGGCCCCGAGGTCGATAAGGGGGCAAGTGCTTGTGGACTTCATAGCGGATTTCACGATCCTAGATGATGATGTTGTAACTGAGGAGGACGATTTGCCAAAGCTACTCCTTGACCCTAAGGCCTAGAAACTATACACAGATGGAGCTAAAAATGATAGACGATTTGGTGCGGGAGTAGTTATCAAAACTCCGGAGATACGGTTAATTTAATATGCTCTTTGACTAGAGTTCCACGCCACTAATAACGACTCCGAGTATGAAGCCCTAATTGCCGGGTTGGAACTCGCAAAGGAATTGGGTATTACAAAGATAGACATCTTTTGCGATTCCAAGATAGTCGTAAACCAGGTCACTGGAAAGTTTCAGGCCAAGAGTCCAAGGCTAATATCATACTTGGAAAAAGTGAAGAAGTTTCTGGATGGTTTTGACCACCACATCATATCTTATATTCCCCGAACGGAGAATCAAAAGGCAGACAAGTTAGCAAAAATGGCTAGTTCAGATAATCCTCAGGATACGGAGCTAGTCCCAATTGAAGTACTACGGTCTCCTTGCATAGATCAGGTGGATGTTGATCTAGTACTAGAGATTGAGCCTGAAAGAGAGAGTCATGGATGACTCCTCTAAAGAAGTTTTTGATAAATGGAACACTTCCAACGAAGAAAAGTGAGAGGCGTGCAGTTATACGAAAAGCTTCCCGATATGTGTTGCAAGGCGATGTCCTATACGGACAAGGTTTCTCGATGCCCCTCCTCCGGTGTATCGTCCATGATGACATCAAGCGTGTGCTGAAAGAGGTCCATGAAGGCAAATGTGGCGATCACACTGGAGAGAAAACGCTGGAAAAGAAGATATTGCGATATGGATATTTCTGGCCTACCATAAATAAGGATGCAGCCAAGTATGCAAGACGTTGTGATGCGTGCTAGAAATTCTCCAAGATTCCTAGGGCGCCACCTAGCCAGTTGAAGACAATGACAAGCCCATGGCCTTTTGCTATGTGGGGAATTGACATTATTGGGAGCCTTCCCGTGCAAAGGGCGGAGCAAAGTTCACTATTGTGGCCTGGATTATTTCACTAAATGGGTAGAAGTAGAGCCTTTGACCACGATCACAACCAAGCGAGTGATCACCTTTGTCGTTAAGAACATTATATGTTGGTTTGGGATTCCAAAAGTCATTGTAACCGATAATGGGACCCAATTCGACAGCACTGGGTTCCAAGATTTATGTCGGAAGTACACATCGAGAAAAGATACACCTATGTGGCACATCCGCAATCGAACGGACAAGTTGAAGCGGCAAACAAGGTGATTAAATCCATACTAAAGAAAAGATTGAAGAGGGCCAAAGCCATGTGGGTTGATGAATTACCCCTGACACTATGGGCCTATAGGACAACGTACAAGTCGGCGACGGGTCACACCCCATTTTCCCCTGCTTTTGGAGCAGAAGCGGTCATTCCAATCGAGTTGGAAGTACCATCTCATCGAACCATTTATTATGATCCGATGACCAATAATGAGCTGCTCCTTGAATCCCTAGACATGGTTGAAGAAAAAAGGGATGAAGCCGACTTACGTGCCCTGAGGCATAAACAACAAATAGCTCGGTATTACAACAAAAGAGTCCGAGCTCAAACATTTGAACCCGGAGACTTGGTTCTGAAGCGCGTCTTTCTGCCCACAGTACATATGAGCCCGAAATGGGTAGGACCGTACTCCATTTTACGAAGGCTTGATAATGGAACTTTCAAGCTAACAACTGTGGATGGGGATGAAATCCCTGAAGTGTGGAATGCCCGGCATTTGCGGCCTTGTCTGACGTGAAATTGTCAGTTTTATTCTTTTGTTTTTTAGGACCACGTAAAAAGGCTCGACTTGCCTAGAACAGTCTGGTTACTTGAACAAAAGATTATAAAGTAGACGTAGGTCATGATTCGACCGAACCACTATAAAAACATCGTGTGTCATTTACCTTTATTGGACTGTTTTTTTTATTATTTATTTTTTATCTGCTCTTTTATTTTGATTAATATATCATTACCATTTTGAAGTTTATTTTAAATTATGTAGTAATATCAAAACAGCTGATCCAAAATGCCATCTATCAGATCGGAAAGCTAACGATAACTAAAGTTCTAAAGGGTGCAGCAAGGTAAATCACACTAGTGCTTGCACTCTAATTCTCGAGATTAGGGAGAGAGTATAAAGGATGCAAAGTTAATGTCCCCAAGGCGTGAAGGTGCACCATGATAAAACCGCCTTGATAACACTCTAACCCGCTGAAGGATCGGGAGAGTATAAAGGCGCTAGAGACCTAGCACCCCTAGAAATTCTGCCCCGCTAAGGGATCGGTAAGCAGACCAAGAATCGAGCTCGATCTCTAACCCGCTGAAGGATCGGGAGAGTATAAAGGCGCTAGAGACATAGCGCCACGAGAACTATTACCCCGCTGAAAGATCAGGATAGTATAAATGCACAATGACATATCCCACTCAAGGGCACCCATCCCACCACATGAGTAGGGACAAGAATGAA
Source organism: Allium sativum (assembly GCA_030737875.1). NCBI lineage: Eukaryota > Viridiplantae > Streptophyta > Magnoliopsida > Asparagales > Amaryllidaceae > Allium > Allium sativum. The sequence goes on from CM060912.1 coordinate 799,949,795, forward strand.
AAAGGGGGCCCGAACCCCTCGTTTCCGGACATGGGGGGAGTCCAAATATAATCCTAATCAATCACCAATAAGCCCTGGCCATGCACTATAATGACGATTGATTGGGGGCGTACACGTACACCACTACACATTTACTTATTACACGAACTTCTCAATGATTGTTTCGGTTATGATTAATGACTGTTACTCATGACTTTAGTATTTAATTATGAACGTTTCGGTTATGATTATTTAAACTCTGCCAACATAATGAATTTGTAGGAACGCAATGGCGCAAAAGAAATAGATTTTCATTTACTGAAAGCAGATTTACAAGAACGAGAAGCTAAACAAAAGTGAGGGCCACTCCCACAATTACATTTTTTGGCCAAAGGAAATCCTAAAACTAAAATATGAGCTAATAAGTGGATTCTATTTACGCTTGGGAGACGATTTTGATTTCTTTTCCTTCTTCTGTTTCTCCAACCCCTCTTTGTTAGCATCAGAGCAGTCACTTTTCTTCCTCTTCCTCTTACCAACAAGAGGCGCCGGGGGAGGGCTAGAAGGTTGGGAGGAAAGTTGTGAAGTTATTGATTTGGAGGAGAATCTTATAACCAACCCAATCTTGGGGTCGATTTCAGAAATACGGGGCATGAATACAGGGTCCTGTTCCCCCTTCTTAAGAACCAACTGCTTTTCTTTTCTAGCCTGCATGTCAGCCAAGGTTTCACAATCATCATCCTTGGCCTCATCTATGATGACAACTTCCTCTTCCTCATCTACGTGACCACCATCTGTGTCTTGCAAAGCCGCAATAATCTCAGCGTCTACAGGAGCGCTGGTGTCGGATTCCACGGGTGCTACCATGACTCTCTCACTTGTTAATACCCTCGGTTTGATTTGGAATCTTAGAAACTTCAACACCAGTACCCAGGGGGACATCAACTTTCTCTGCCACTACCTTCTCCTCTGCATCTTTCTTGACCAATTTGGTACCTACACCATGAGAAGCAAATGTTAGTGAATCAGGAGAAGATGTGGCAATGTCAATTGTTTGTCCCATGAGACGACGACAAGTTACAATCGCTTTGATAAACTGTGGAGAGAATATGGAGATACCATCATCCGACTCATCTCCCAGATTTGTAGTGGTGGTTCCAACAACCGGAGGGGTTGGAGCCAAGGGAATCAATGGATCATCAGGGTTATATTCCTCAACTTCAGAGGTTTTGGGCTCCACCACCGAGCTCGAGCCTACGTCGACCTTATCCTTGCCCTTGAGCTTAATCTTCTCCCTCTCGATCTCTTCATGGATTAGATGTCTACCTTTCTCCAAAGCCTCTGGTTCTTCACCTCTAAGAAAGGTCTGCATCAGCTGGTTCTCGTCAATCTCATCGAGCATCAATCGCCGCTTCTCGCCTTTGACAATTGCATCCCATACATTTGCCTGAGTAAAATGATAGTCCGGAGTCCAAGAGATGTCTCGAGTCTTGATGACTTGGCCAAAGAAGGAGAACAACAGTTCCTCAAAACTAACTATATCTTTCTCTTTTTCAGCGAGCTTATCAGCAGTAGCAGTGGCCGATTCAAGAGCATTGTTGGCGTTACTCCCAGTGAGAGCTGCACGCTCCTCAGCTTAGGCAAGTTGATCATTTAAAACATCTTTTTCCTTTTTGGCAAGAGCGAGGTCACCTTTTAACCTCGCCCTCTCTTTCTCCCAGGCAGCTTTCTCAGCAGCAAAGTGTTCCTGAGATGTCTTCAGTTCAGTATTAATTGCCCTAAGATCTTCCACCTCCTTCCTCAGAGCCACCCGTTCCTGGTTGTTTGAGTCAGGCTCACTGCGAAAATGCTCCCTAGCACTCTCCAGCTCAGACCTGTAATTCTCTACATCTCGCCGAGCTAAAGCCAGTTGGGCCTGTGCATCCTCTAGTTCTTTTTCCATTTTTCTCCTAGCCCTAGCATCATTATCAATCTTCACTCTGGCTCTAGCTGCTTCCGTCTCCAACTGGCGGATGGCAGTAGAAAGTGTGGCAGCATGCTTCTTCATTACCCCCGTATTATTTAGCCACATGTCATATGTACCCTATCACCTCTGTGTCCCAATCCTCGGGGACCGGTTCGACATTCGGGACGAACTTCATCCTCTCAAAGAAAATATCAGGGAATTGCTTTCGCAAGCACTCCAGCCTGACTTGAATTTAAGAATTGGGAGCAATATTCTGTGCAGCGGTGGTATCCAAGTCGTGCTCACTAGAAGAAACAAGAGATGTCTTTCTCTTCTCCATGACCTTACCCTCATCTTTGTTTTTATCCCCTGGCTTGTGGTGCTTTTTAGAAGATAGGACATGAAAAGGCGTACTCTTCGGAGGGGTCAAATCTCTAGGAAGTTGCTTACCCCCAGCCGGTAACGATGAACGACTGTGAGGCTTTTCAGAACCTTGCTTTGATGGAGATCGAGATCGTGTGGAATAAGGTTAGTGAGAATCCCAGGGCTGACAACTATCCCTTCCCCGACTATCACTACGAGCATGCTCGGGATCTGAAAGGAGGCTTGGTGTGCCCTCACGAAGGGAACGATAAGAATAAGACCGTTTGCGAGACATTTTCCCTGCAAAAGAAACAGGTGCATGTTAAAACTATGAACGACAGTGGTAAAAGAGTGTTATGGTAAATGGTGCATGTGATTTGTGCATCCCGTGAAATCCCCTTTTTAACGGACCAGTGCCCAGAGTTAGGCTCGTTTGGATGACTTCTTTTTCTCCAACAGGGGCACTCGTCTCTTTAGAGATGGGAAAAATTGGTTCCCCTCCGAAATCTTCCTGAGTATAAATATCGTCTGGTAAAGGAATCTTATTTAATTCCCCGAGTATTTGTTCCTCCGTTAATTCATCCTGAACGACAGACTCAACCGGTGATGAAGTTCTTAAGGGATACTGCCCCCAAGGGTCGGGACCTCCTTTGATTTGTCAGCTTGCCCCTCGTCTCCTTTGTATACGTTTAAATCCTTGTCATCCTGATTAATCATTGGTGAAGGACTCTTGCGAAGGGTAATTCTCTTTACAGCTTGAGAAGTTCCTTCTCCCTCAGTCGGAGGTATATACTTGTAAGGTTTGCCGCCCGCTCCAGGTCCGAATCTTATATCTAAAAGACGGTGTTTGTGAAGGCTTTCGTCAGTGATACATTTCTTAATCCTTAAGAAATATGAGTTACTCTTGAGAAGGCGGGACATTCGGTATTTATATATCGATCCTTCCATTCTCTCAAAGTTGTTATATGTATGGAACAAAATGATTTGTTAGCACCGAAACTATGCATTCGAATTAAACACGGGAAAGTTGAAAACATACTCGCTTGTAGCAACTTCCTCCTACATCTAGCTTGGTGTTTTATACAAAACCACTCAGATTTGATATCCCCTATGTTACTGTAACCATCCGTCACATCTTTTCTGCTGGCAACTGATTCGAAGAAAGAAAAATTGGGAGCCCCTGCGGAACGATGCTTGAAGTGGTAATAGAACTTCATATCTTTAAGGGTAAGTTCGGTCTGCAGAATCTCCATATAAGCAACATACAGAGTATACAGAGCAGCATAGGCATTCAGATGGAGTTGCATGGGGGCAATGTGTAACTGTCTTAAGATATCAACGACAAGTGGAGGAAAAGGAGGAATAACCCCTACCCAGCACATGAGTCGACTAACAGTCGTGTACACCTCCAGGGCCGAATGAGGTCTATCTTTGCTTTCTGGAGTTTTCACGTCGTCCCAGGGAATTCCGTGTCTTAAACGTATCTTCTTAAGTTTTATATTGTTTAACTTGGAGGGTAAAGAATTGGTGAACTTCTCTATTTCCTTAACGCCTAGAATTTCATTAGGAGCTCGATCATCCTCATCTTCAAGGGATGTGCTCTCAGAAGTCGTTGACTCTATATCGGTATCCATCGCATAATCAAGATTGGATTTTTCCTCATCTGAATCTAAGGGAAGCACATCGGGGCTGTGATGTACTGATGTCACTGATTCGGTACTTTCATTCAGTGTCTCAGTCACTTATTTATCCGACATAGCTGCGTTGGCGAGTAAAATTAGAACACAAGTTACCCGTTACCCATGTGTGTAAGTGCAAGTGTGTGCAGGTGCATACAATAACGAAAGCGTGAAATTAATCAGATAAATGGATATCGGCCATTGTCCGTTACTAGGTTATGCTGTTGTTCAATCCAGAAGGCTTTAACCTAACTGTCCAATGTATTGTGATTACAAACCATTATTTAAGTCAAAATGTGTTTGGGGTCGTCGACAAGTACGGTTTGTTGGGGACGTAAAGATCGTATCGTGGAGAATGGGTCGCCCATTAGCTTCGCCAACAGATGGACATTGGGTCGTTGTACAGTTCAGTTCAGAGTATATGAGCGGATCACGAGGCACCCCCCATGATCCACCTTAATGTCCGATGCCACGACCCAATACTTCTCCATTACCGCGATCCGATCCGCTATCCAGTTTTACATCACAGTTTCCTCCCTGGACCTTCTGTTTCCACGACCCGAGCTTTAATGGCCCGCATTCTATGCATCATAGGATCATAGAATATTTATTTCTTTCACATACGAAGTCTTATGGTCATGTTACTTTGGGAAACATAGGGCCATTTCCCATGTTAATGATTTTTGCCGATTTTTAAATGACTGTTTTGCTCCTAGCTAATACTGTTTTGGCCATAACTTTTGATTGGAAAGGAATTTTGACCTGAAACCACTTTTATTGGCTTCGGATGATGGTTTACAATTCCGCAGAGTGGTCACATTAGCCAAACGGACTTACCGTTTGGGAGATATGGCTGAAACAAGTTTCAGATGGTGAAAAACAGCTTAATTGGGCTTAACCGGGTGATTAACAGCTAGGCCCAATGGGGAATTTCAGGATTAGGGTTATGAGGAGGCTGAAATCAGTTAGAAAACGATCTTATTTTCATTTTTCAGCCGCCACTTTCATTCTTGGAATCCTAATAATGGCCTCAAACAACCAAATCAACTTCTAATCACTTTCTAATTAAGTTTTGGCTTAATCAACGTCAAATCAAAGAAGATCTTCACCAAATCAGTATTAGAGCTGCTTTTAGACATCAGTATTCGCTCAAATCAGCGAGATTTCAGTTCTGAAATTTTTATTTGTGGCCAAGGTGAGTGATTTGCATAGTTTTTGCACTAATAATGGTTGATTAAGGGTAACTAGTGAAGATTAACGAAATTTGACATGATAAAATTCTGGAAAAATATTTATAAATTCTACAATAATTTTTTAGACCTCTGTTAGAAATTTGGTTTGATTTGATTAAGTTTTACTAATCCTATTATTAGTTTTTCCTAAACATGCTTAAGGGAAAACATGGGGTTTTGGCTAAGTTTGATCCATTTTATATGCTATGATTCATTGTTTTGGTGTTTATAATTGATTGTACATGTTGTTATGACTCTATAGCATGATTTGTGATTGTCTAGAAGTGTTAGATTGGTCGAAAACGCCATCAAATGGCGTAAACAGTCGCTGGAAGGAGTGCAGGAATCTGGCTGATCCGGATCGGATCGGAGGAAGGAGCCCCAAACCGAACCGCCCCTCCAAGCTAAGTATCCACGAGACTATCTGGAAAATTGGGGAGCATCTTCTCCGACCCGACCTGCATGACCACCTCCAAACCGAACCGATGCATGGCGATTGGACTTGAAGAACCCAACCCGATCCGCCAGGAGGTGATGATGACTGATCCGAACCGCCACAAGATGTGGACCCCGACCCGATCCGATGGGGGTAGCTCGACCGATCCGAACCGAGATGCTTGGACTTGAGGCGTGAATCACGATTCAAATTTGAAGTATAAACTGAAGTAAAGAACCGATCCGGAGAAGACCAATAACCCGAGATGCAAAGGTAGTCCAAATGGGAAGTTTGTACTCAGGATCCTGTTGGGAACCAACGAGTTAACTTCATGGTTGGACTTTGTTGCGGGACGCGTGCTAAGGAGTTGTCGATGTCTATAACTTTGGATCACTATGTGTAGGGGGTACGTGAACGGATTCAGGGCCACAGTGGCCTAGGTACGACTAAAAGGGCTGTAGACCAATGAAGTGGGGTCATTTGTAAATGTTTGGTCATGACTCCATGTGGTAAGCTTGGTAGTAGCAGTAGTTGTACAGGTTGAACTCCGTCACTACTTTGATGGGTCTAGTGATCGAAGCGATAGATATCGTATACTTTACGCACTGAGTGAGCGATGTGAGGATGGTTGCTATGCTTGATTTGTTTGCCATCATTATGACATGCATACCCCAACCCCCGTTATCTTTACACCATCTGTTCAGTGGCACCCTAGAGTATTGTACGTTATGTAGTGCTAACTCTTTAGTTGCAGGTTCAGGTATGGTTTAGTATACCTATTATTGTTCTGTTTAGCTGCTTATCGCTCATACCAGACTTTTTGTCTGACCTAGAGTTTTATGTCTCTTCTTATTACTCTGGGTGCTCTCATGAGCAGACTAGAGACAGGTTAGCTGGGTATGCACGAGTAGCTGATTCGGAGACGAGCATGAGGCTCCTACGTATGATACATATAGATATTTTCCCTGTGTTGTTGAAGATCACTGCTTGGGCATTAGTAGTGCATCTTCTACTTTAGCTTTCTTTTGTTTTAGAGACAGTAATTTGGAAAGTTGTAATAAGCTGTATTTGGATTTCCGCTACTATGTTGGTTTGTTTTTCAGCTTATGCACTGTCTCGCCTGTTTTATGTCAAGATTATGTTATTATTATATTTTGTTCCATGCGCCATGAGATATTCTACCGGTTCTTTGTTAGTTCATTCTCTTCTTACCTTTCTCTGGCGACCGTTCCGTACTAGTTGGCATGTGTACAGCGCACTTTCGGAGGGAATGTCGACCGGTGCGGGGCAGGCCATCACACTTGGTATCAGAGCGAGGTTGCGTAGTTAACCTAGGGAAGTCATCAGGGAGAGATAGTATACGTATATAAGAGCGCGTATTTGTGATTATTTTGGTTTTCAAAGGATATATATGTGTGTGTGTGTGTGTATATACTATTAGTATAGTTAAGGATGAAGTCGCACTGCACTAGCACCACTATGGAGATGGTTAATCGTTTTCTCTTTACAGATTGAACGATGAGCCGATACGCAAGAGGTGCCGGTAGAGGAGCCAATAATGGGAATGCTTCCGACATGAGGACGATGTTTACTGACCTCATGAGGGAGATGCTTAGGGATGTACAGAGGGCAGCTCCCAATGGTGGTAATGGTGGTGGTACAATAGTGCAGGCGCCTAGGGCCGATTTCGCCAAGCTGAACAAGGAATATACTAGTCTTGGTGGGAAGCCGTTCCATGGAACGGAGTTGGCTACGGATGTTCAGGATTGGTTGGATAGCTGCGAGCGCATCTTCGAGGATTTGGGTATCGAGGATGCGATGAAAAGAAGGCTAGCATCCCGTCAGCTGCAAGGACGGGCCATGAATTGGTGAAATGCTATAAAGGTAGCTACTCTTGAGGATCAGATTACTTGGGAATAGTTTAAGGTCCGCTTTAGCGAGAAGTTCATTCCAACTGCTCAGAAGTCAGTATTGTTTAAGAAATTCTTGGAGCTCAAGCTGAATGGCAGAGCTGTCTCAGAGTATATTGCAGAATTCGATACTTTATCAAAGTATGGACTATCTCTTATTGACACTGCCGAGAAGAAGAACGAGAAGTTCATAACTGGCTTGGATCAGTACTTGGGGAAGACTTATTAATTACATCGATGAGACGTTTGAATCGATTGTGGGGAAAGGATTGAGGTCCAAAAGTCTTTACCCTAAGTCGAAGACTGAGGTTGCATCTGCAGAGGAGCCAAAGCCGCAAGCAAGCGGTGGAGGCAAGAATGGTTCTCAGAATAAGAGGAATCAGAACCAGAATAAGGATGGCCAAAAGAAAAAGAATAAGCAAGATGTTGAGTACTTCAGCTGTGGTAAGAAGGGCTACTATGCCAAAGAGTGTCAGGCCAAGCCAGCGGATAGGAAGTGCTTCAACTGGGGCCAAGTGGGACATTACAAGGACAAGTGTCCGCAACCCCCTAAAGAAAATCAGTTGGTGAAAGCATATGCCCTTAATGTTATTCCTTCTTCGTCGAATGCCCCAACTGAGGCGGAGAAGGGAAAGAATGTCGTTATTCAAGGTATGCTTTCTGTTTATGATGTTCCTGTTAGAGTTTGTTTGATATCGGGGCTTCCAGTTCTTTCATATCTAGTGACCTGGTAGGTAGGTAGGTTGGGATTGGAGCCCGAGATTGTCGATAAGCCTTTAGTAGTGACAAACCCGATTGGTGGTTCAACTAACCTTAGCATGATTTGTCATAATATGGTCTTATCGAGTCATGGATGCATGTTTGTTTGTGATTGCTTTGTTTTGGGATTTACTGGGTTTGGCATTATTTTGGGAGTTGATTGGCTCCAAAGATACGGAGTGGTGGTAGACTGTGAGGGCTTTTTGGTGACAACTAGGGCGGATGATGGGAGGAGGGTAGTGTTTGGTGGTCTACCCGGTGATGGGGTAATGGCTAGTTTTCTAAATTCCGTCAATATCCCGCATGGTGAGTTGTCAGGGTTGCCCGTGGTTGGCCAGTATCCGGACGTCTTCGAGGAAGTAACCGGGCTTGCACCACACCGAGAGATTAAGTTCTGTATTGATTTAGCGAAAGATGCCAGACCTATAGTGATGCCACTTCGTCGTATGGCACTAAGGGAGCAGCGAGAGCTCGAGGTGCAAGTCAGCGATCTATTGAAGAAGGGATTAATCAGAAAGAGTGTTTCTGAATGGGCAGCACCAATTGTGTTTGCTACCAAGGCAGATGGTTCCCTTCGTTTGTGTGTAAACTACCGCGAGTTGAATAAAGTGACGAGGAAGAATAAGTATCCTCTACCGCGGATAGATGATTTGTTTGATCAGTTGAGTGGCGCAAGAGTATTCTCTCAGTCAGATCTCGCGACAGGCTTTCATCAGCTTAGAGTGGAAGCTGAGAGTATAGCTAAAACGGCATTTCGGATGCCGTATGGGTTTTATGAGTGGTTGGTCATGCCATTCGGGCTGACCAATGCTCCATCATACTTTGTGGATCTTATGAATAGGGTATTCAGAGATAAGTTGAATAAGTTTGTCCTTGTGTTCGTGGATGATATTTTGGTCTATTCGAGGAAAGAGGAAGAACACAAGGAACATTTAAGAATAGTAATGGAGGTGTTGAGAAAACACCAATTGAAAGCAAAGTTTTCTAAGTGTCACTTCTGGAGGAGAGAAGTGAGATTCTTGGGCCATGTTGTTTCAGAGAATGGTTGTAATGACCCGAAAATCCGGTCCAATTTGAGCTGACTAAATAACACAAGTCCAACCCCAATTACACTGGAAAATCAGAACACTAATAGAAAGAAAACAGAAATTAGAGGGTGAGGAAAAATAAGATAGAAACTTAGAATAGAAGAAGAAGAAGAACACAACATCAGAGTAACACGAACCTCACAGCGGAACAAATAACATATAATATATATAACATAACTTGAAATATACATCTATACTTGAATATACATCATTATCCAAGTACAACACTTACAACACAGTGGAAATAACTATAGCTATATAATCCTGAAGCCTCCTGCTCCAAGCTCTTCCAGTATATCTGTAAATCCTGACTACTTGACTGCCCGTACAAATTTAGGCACCCAAGAGTTTAGGGAAAACAAAACAAAACAAACTCCAGGTCAGTCATGGGACTGGTATAAGTAAAATGGTTTAAAACGGTTTGAGCCATTAAACGATATCTCATAAGATCACGCCATGTAATGGAACGGGTTTTTCCCTTATGAGAATCCTAATTATCTTTATATCAAAACCCTTTTGATATTATAATAATGTCTATCAACCACAACTATAATAATCATCTAGCAGAAACGCTTTCATCTCATATTCTACATAGTATACAATCAAAACCACAAGCACGTATTAGGTAATGGATTTCCAACTATGACAAGGTATGGAACCACCTTTCGCTAGTGTACCTCTAGAGAGGAATACACTGGATTGAACAAGAAAATCTTGCAACCTGACCACACATGACCGACCACTCATTTCGCTTGAGTGTATCGAATGTATATCAACAACGGTTGGGATCAGAAACCGTTTCCCGAATGGGACAGCATCAACAATAGATTTTTAGAAGTAAATGAAACTCTAGATCAGGTGATTATACACCCTACTTCGGAGCGACCGACTTAGCCACGCTGCCTGCCCGATTTCTGTCATTTACCGGATGTGAGGCTAGAAGCTACGCTTTATCATCACACTAGATTCACTTTGAATGTCACATCGTCAAATCCATCAAATCACTGATTTGACGTCTACAACCATACATTACGTGTCAGCTAAAAGAAATTTCCTTCTCCGCTTCCACTCTTGGTACGGTTGGAGAAATCAATATACGTGATCGTCTGGAAATACGCTGTCAGACATCCGTCCATACAAGTCATCCAGGAACAGATGAACCGAAGGCACTATTCAGTACATCCATCTTAGGCACTGTTATCTAAGACTTATACAATAGCCCTTGCACTTTACTCCGTCTTCAATTTTTCTTTGGCATATATAATTCGCAACGCTTATGCCAATACAGAGTGGTTCTTTGGATAATAATTCAACCGGTCTCTCCATATTAACAATGTTAAAATGGTCAAAACTTTGATAGTCTGTGATTTAACTATCAAAGAAAAACACGTGTGCAAACAACGATATTATCTCCAGATGGAAATTCTATCAATCAATCATCAATCATATATATATATATATATTTCCTTATTTTCTATGTTTAGAAAATATACGTTATTGACATTGGAAAACATTTCCATGGCTTATTCACGCATCACTATCATTTCACAACTATCAGTCCCTGACTGTAAACTAGTAGGAGAACAATTCTCTAAGTATAAACCCCGAAGGCCGAAACCAAAATCAGATCGATACTCAGAAAACTATTCAACTTAACTAATCTCTATTCAGTTTCTAATCTTGTTTAACTCTATATTTTTTTACTCTATTTGATTAACTCACTGGTTAATTCTGGTTGATTAACTCTAACTGATTTACTCTTACTAATGAACTCTATCTGATTTACCCTTACTGATTAACTCTATTAGATTTAACTATATTTCGAATACTAATATTCGATAAACTCTATTTCGAATAACTTTATATTCGATTAACTCTAATCGATAAATTTTAACTCGATTGATTCCTTTAATTTATTCCTTTTCTATTTGTTTACTTACAAATAACTTTTTCATTTTCGATTCTATTTATTTAACAAATTAATATCTCCTTTATTCTATTCTATTTATTCTAACAAATAAATATCTCCTTTATTATAACTTATCCTTCGATTTTATAATTATTTCCATTTATAAAAATCCTTTTCCTTTTCTATATAAAATCCATCGATTTTATATAAATAATTCATTTTCAAAATACACTTTGAAAATCCCCTTTCCTACATCTAGTATTTCTTATGGTATTTAACATACCATATAACAACGATAAATATCGTCCAAACACACACAATTAACAACAGATTATATATCACATCATATATCACAATACATGAATCACAGTAAAATAAATGTTGAGGAATCCAGCTGGATTCCTCCAACCTGTTTCCCTGCATCACAGATGTTAAACAATATAGATAACATCACTTTCAATTCCATATGATATATTCTGTTAAACAGAATCAAATATAGAAATTTAACTAACTGACTGGTAGTTCAATCAAACAGTCAACACATAGTCAATCAGCCAATATTTAACAGTTCTAAAAATACACATGAAAATATAAACTGTTCAGAGTTGGTGAGATTTACTCACATTTGTAGTTCATCGTTAAAGAACGATAAACTGTTTATTTGATTTGAATCAAACAATTTATTTCGCCATAAATTCAGACGAGCTCCAATCCACATCCAGTCAGCTCCATTGTGAAGCTCTCGTCCATATGGTCCCAACGCAACTTACGGTTCGTGATTCTGATTTCATATGACTAAGATATTCAATTTACAAGTGAACATACATTTATTTTAAATAAAAAGGTCTTAAATTCTAAGCGGGCTCACTATTTTCATAAGGCCCATCTTCATTTCTAAAGACCCAGACCCGTATATATCAAACTCTTCTTCCCCTGTTCATTTTCCACGCTCCTATGAACAAACCGCACCCATTTCAGCTCAAAAACTCCATCACCGATTCTCCTTTCTTCCACTGCAAACCGAACTAAAAACACCATCAATCCTATCATTCAACACCCTTCATCTCCATCTTCACTAAAATTAAACCCCACTGCCATGCAAACTCCTCCCATATGAACCCATACAGGAAAATCTTTCATGCATCACATACATGCATAACACGTCCTCTCCCTTCCACTTCCGAATCTCAGCAGACCGTCCCTTTTTTGAAATGCTTCCAACGCACTGCACCCCTATCGTTCTTCATACCCATGAAGCCCAACTCCAACTACCACACTTTGCTCCTTCTCCACAGTAATTCGCAAGTCACCCCCCTGAAATTCTTCCCTGCCTACTCCTCGTGTCTTCTCCTGTGTACTCAAACCACTGCTAGACAGATCGAGCATCACTTCTGAAATTTTCCGCCTTCAAGTCCATTTAGAACCCACGGACTGTCTTGGCTCCACGTTCATCGATCTGCTTCTATCCCAAAGACGAGCAATATAGGACTGAGGAGAACCGCACAGAAGTTTACACATATATGTTTCGGTGGTTTTCAGTGAGGAGTGGAATTTGTTTTAGATTTCTTTTGAATTTTTCTTCAAACGATTTTTTTTGTTGAGGAGGACATTTGTTTGGTGGCGGCTACATTCGTTTGGCTGAGGAAATGGAAAGCTTTAGGTTAAAAACTTAAGGGGTATTTATTGGTAATAAGGTTGATGCATGGCCATTTATCTAGCATGTGTTTTTCCTTTCTAAATACTTGGACCTGAGACTTGATGCGTGTCCGTAGCTTATGTTTTGATATGGGAAAGTGAAGTGGAGAATGCGGTCTAGTATTGTATTATGGGTACTATTTATAATGTAGATAGCACATATGCAGGAGGTCTTAGCACCACTAATTTCCATCAAGTAAACTATAGGGCCACGTTGGCGCTTTTGTCATGTATTTTCCATTTTATATTTATATTAGAGTTTTAATGGTAACCTTTTTTTGTCGAACTCTGTTCGCGTACAATCCACTACGAACAGAAATAAATATGCCATCGTAACGAGCAATGTGTCACGATCCCAAAAATATATTAATACCGGTAGATTAATTCATGTTGTGAAACCCCAAAATCGCTGATTAAGGGTGCAAAATACTCCAAATAAAAAGTTGCTTATTTAATTAATTAAAATTTATAGTAAAATTCTAAAAAATAAATTATCACAATGTCTCAAAAGAACCCTATCCAAATTCGAGTCCGATATTTAAATATTCTCAAATAACCGTTATGGTCACGAATGAATATACTGCTGTATTTCTGAGAATTTGATTTGGACATAAATCAAAATCTACAAGACGAAATCCCGATTTTTCTATTCCACTAGAAAGATATACTTCACTAGCACCTAACGTTTCTAGTTTCACAGAAATCCGATTTAAAACGAATCATGTACATTCAGTTGAAGTTCGAAGCGCCAATTTACGAACTACAGCGCCATTTCGAGCTCGATTTTAATTATAATATAATTATACATTTAAACTGTCATTCAAATAATATATTCGTTATTCAAATTCAATTCTAGACTGAATTAAATTTCACAGATGATCCAGTTCACACCATATCGCCATTTCAGCCAATTCTGATTATTTCAACATTAAATATATTATTTACTTTATTATTTTAATTAAATATTCATCATTATTTAATTCCACGACCATTTATTTCTCTTGATCACCATTTATATAATTAAATAAATTAATTATAATACCTCTGCCAATGTAGGTCATTACAATGGTATTGTCGTAGATCCTACGAAGGTAGCTACGGTACAAGATTGGCCTACGCCCAAGAATGCAACGGACATAAGAAGTTTCTTAGGATTAGTTGGATATTATCGTAAGTTTATCCAGGACTTCTCCAAGATAGCAGCACCGTTGACTCAGTTGACTAAGAAGAATCAAGCTTTTATCTGGGACGAAAAGTGCGAGAATGCATTCAAGAGTCTAAAGGACAAGTTGACATGTGCACTAGTGTTAGTCATTCCTAAGGGGAATGAAGAAATGATAGTATATACGGATGCATGTGGCATAGGGCTAGGTGCTGTATTGATGCAAGGAGGTTGGGTTGTAGCTTATGCAAGCCGGCTACTGAAACCACATAAGAAAAGGTGCCCTACCCATGATTTGGAACTGGCAGCGATTGTGTTCGCATTGAAGATGTGGAAACATTATCTCTTGGGAGAAATATTCGAGTTGTTTACTGATCATAAATCGTTAGAGTATCTCTTCTCTCAGAAAGATTTAAATCTCCGACAACAAAGGTGGTTAGAATTCTTAGCTTCCTATGATTTCGACATCGCATATACACCAGGAAAGGGCAATGCGGTGGTTGATGCACTGAGTAGAAGACATGCCAGTCTAGGGTCTATGTTTCTAGAATGGAAGCAACTGGAGTACATCGCTGGATATGATTTCAGACCGAAGTGCGTATTGGACCTAGAAATGTTAGCAAGTTTGACGATCAGACCCACTTTGATTGAGCGGATTGGTTCTATTCAGAGGAGCGATCCTAGCCTACTGGAGATCATCTGAAATTTAGAGATGGGGATCGACGGAGAGATGAACTAGTATGGGCTTGATCAAGATGGATGGCTTAGAAGAAATGGAAGACTAGTTGTACCCATTGTCAATGGATTGAGAGATGAAGCGCTTAGAGAATGTCATCACTCAAAACTGACTATACATCCCGGTAGTAACAAGATGTACCGAGACATGAAGCAGACCTACTATTGGGAAGGGATGAAAAGAGATATTGGGAAGTTTATATCCAAATGCATGAATTGCCAGCTAGTTAAAGATGAGAAAAAAAAGCCTAGTGGTTTGTTACAACCATTAGAAATCCCAGAATGGAAATGGGAACAAATGTTAATGGATTTCATCGATGGGTTACCAAGGACTAGATCGGGCCATGATAGCATTTGGGTGATTGTAGACCGATTGACTAAGAGTGCAAGGTTTATACCAGTCAAGTCAAAAAGGACGACAGCTAAGTTAGCGGAACTGTTTATAAAGTGGATAGTGAGATTTCATGGAATACCCAAAGGGATTGTGAGTTACTGAGATTCGTTGTTCACTAGTGGATTTTGGAAGAGTTTACAAGAGGCGTTAGGATCAAAACTACATCTCAGTACCGCGTATCATCCTCAAACCGATGGTCAAACAGAGAGGGTGAATCGTATGTTAGAAGACCTCTTGAGAGCCTGTGTATTGGATTTTGGTGGATCATGGGATGACTATTTGCATCTAGTAGAGTTTGCATATAATAATAGTTATCAATCCAGTATTGGTATGGCTCCATTTGAAGCCTTGTACAGAAGACCATGCAACTCACCATCATGTTGGGTAGAAACTGGTGAGAAGTTTGTGCTTGGGCCCGATGTGATAAGAGAAACTTCAGCTAAGATTAAGATTATCCAACAGCGAATGAAGGCTGCCAAGATAGGCAGAAGAGTTATGCTAATAGAAGGAGAAGAGAATTAAGGTTCTCCATTGGCAACTTGGTGTTTTTCAAGATTTCTCCATTGAAGAGTGTGATACGATTTAGCAGGAGAGGCAAGTTAGTACCAAGATTTGTTGGTCCATTCCCAGTTCTTGAGCAAATTGGGAATTTGGCATACAAAGTTGAATTACCAGAAAACATGGCAGGATTTCACAACGTATTTCATGTTTCCCAGTTAAGGAAGTTTGTACACGACCCAGATGTGACTATTTCACCTGATCAGTTGGATGATATCGAAGTTGAACCCGAGGCGGTTTGGAACCGCAAGCCTATGCGTATTGTTGGGAATGATACGAAGCAACTTCGAAGGAAAGCGGTGAATCTAGTCAAAGTTCAGTGGGGCGAGAATGAGAATAACTGTACTTGGGAGACAGAGGAGAGCATTAGGAAGACGTATCCAGAACTCTTCACCTAGTAAGATTTCAATTTCGATTTAGTCTTTCCACGTGCTAGGAAGGTTGTTTGTTTGTTTTGCATGTTTGATTGTTGTATGTGGCTGGTAGGCATGCGGGATCCTTTGTATGTATTGGGTTAAGGAATTTCGGGGACAAAATTTCTTAAGGAGGAGAGTGTAACGACCCGCATTCTACGCATCATAGGATCGTAGAATATTTATTTCTTTCACATACGAAGTCGTATAGTCATGTAACTTTGGAAAACGACTATTAGGGTCATTTTCCATGTTCATGATTTTTGCCGATTTTTAAATGACCGTTTTGCCCCTAGCTGATACTGTTTTGGCCATAAATTTTGGTTGGAAAGGAATTTTGACCTGAAACGACTTCCATTGGCTCCGGATGATGGTTTACAATTCCGTGAGTGGTCACATTAGCCAAGTCGACTTACCTTTGGGAGATATGGCTGAAACAAGTTTCAGATGGTGAAAAACAACTTAATTGGGCTTAACCGGGTGATTAACAGCTAGGCCCAAATGGGGAATTTCGGGATTAGGGTTATGAGGAGGTTGAAATCAGTTAGAGAACGATCTTACTTTAATTTTTCAGCTGCCACTTTCATTCTTGGAACCCTAACAATAGCCTCCAACGCCCAAATCAACTTCTAATCACTTTCTAATCAAGTTTTGGCTTAATCAACATCAAATCAAAGAAGACTTCACCAGATCAGTATTAGAGTTGTTGTTGGACATCGGTATTCGCCCAAATCAGCGAGGTTTTAGTTCTGAAAATTTTATTTGTGGCCAAGGTAAGTGATTTGCATAGTTTTTGCACTAATTATGGTTGATTAAGGGTAACTAGTGAAGATTAACGAAATTTGGCATGATAAAATTCTGGAAAAATATTTAATGTTTTAACCTCTGTTAGAAATTTGGTTTGATTTGATTAAGTTTTGTTAATCATATTATTAGTTTTCCAAAACATGCTTAAGGGAAAACATGGGGTTTTGGGTATGTTTGATCCATTTTACATGCTATGATTCATTGTTTTGGTATTTATGATTGATTGTACATGTTGCTATGATTGTATGGCATGATTTGTGATTGTCTAGAAGTGTTAGATTGGTCGAAAACGCCGTCGAATGGCGTAAATAGTCGCTGGAAGGAGTGTAGGAATCTGGCCGATCCGGATCGGATCGGAGGAAGGAGCCCCGAACCGAACCGCCCCTCCAAGCTATGTATCCACGAGACAATCTGGAAAATTGAGGAGCATCTTCTCTGACCAGACCCGCATGACCACCTCCGAACCAAACCGATGCATGGCGATCGGACTTGAAGAACTCGACCCGATCCGCCAGGAGGTGATGATGACCGATCTGAACCGCCACAAGATGTGGACCCCGACCCGATCCGATGGGGGTAGCTCGACCGATCCGAACCGAGATGCTTGGACTTGAGGCATGAATCACGATCCAAATTTGAAGTATAAACTGAAGTAAAGAACCGATCCGGAGAAGACCAATAACCCGAGATGCAAAGGTAGTCCAAATGGGAAGTTTGTACTCAGGATCCAGTTGGGAACCAACAAGTTAACTTCATGGTTGGACTTTGTTGCGAGATGCGTGTTAAGGAGTTGTCGATGTCTATAAATTTGGATCACTGTGTGTAGGGGGAACGTGAACAGATTCAGGGCCACAATGGCCTAGGTACGATTAAAAGGGCTATAGACCAATGAAGTGGGGTCATTTGTAAAGGTTTGGTCATGACTCCATGTGGTAAGCTTGGTAGTAGCAGTATTTGTATAGGTTGAACTCCGTCACTACTTCGATGGGTCTAGTGATCGAAGCGGTAGATATCGTATACTTTACGCACTGAGTGAGAGATGTGAGGATGGTTGCTATGCTTGATTTGTTTGCCATCATTATGACATGCACACCCCTACCCCCATTATCTTTACACCATCTATTCAGTGGCACCTTAGAGTATTGTACGGTATGTAGTGCTAACTCTTTGGTTGCAGGTCCAGGTTCAGGTATGGTTTAGTATACCTATTATTGTTCTGTTTAGCTGCTTATCGCTCATACCAGACTTTTTGTCTGACCCAGAGTTTTATGTCTCTTCTTATTACTCTGGGTGCTCTCATGAGCAGACTAGAGACAGGTTAGCTGGGTATGCACGAGTAGCTGATTCGGAGACGAGCATGAGGCTCCTACGTATGATACATATAGATATTTTCCCTGTGTTGTTGAAGATCACTGCTTGGGCATTAGTAGTGTATCTTCTACTTTAGCTTTCTTTTGTTTTAGAGACAGTAATTTGGAAAGTTGTAATAAGCTGTATTTGGATTTTCGCTGCTATGTTGGTTTGGTTTTCAGCTTATGCACTGTCTCGCCTATTTTATGTCAAGATTATGTTATTATTATATTTTGTTCCATGCACCGTGAGATATTCTACTGGTTCTTTGTTAGTTCATTCACTTCTTTCCTTTCTTTGGCGGTGTGTACAGCGCACTTTCGGAGGGAATGTCGACCGGTGCGGGGCGGGCCGTCACAAGAGCCAAGGTCTCGCCTACGAATCGACCTGGCCTGCTCCTTCTCCCTCCTCTTTTCTTCTCTCCATTTGTGATCCCGTGCCATCAACCCATTACCGAACCCACAGTCGCTACCGTCATCACCATATTAGTGAAAATTTAAGGAGGCGCGGGAGAAAAACCAAACAAAAGGAGAAGTGAACCAAACAACATTACCTTTTAATTATAAATAAAATCTTGGTTTTTGAAAGCTAAATTAGGGTTTTTTTCTTATTGGAGAATTGGTGGCGGCTGCAAAGAAAGAAGGGAGAGAAAGAAGACAGGGAAAGAAGAGGGAGGCGGTGGGCTTATATAGATGGTTTAGTGACCGTTCGTATTGTTGTATATGACGTAGTCGTATACACTATTATAAGATTTTTGTTTGATGATAACAACCAAATAAATATATATTTTAAATGTGTTTGGTATTGTACTGTTATATCACATTACAGACAGGAATATAATATTTATATTTAAGTGAAATACTACTGTACAGAGGTTCAAATATTAACACAGTATTTTATTTAAATAGAATATTTTATTTCAGTATTCAAATAGTACAAATTTTTATAACTCCACCATTTATACATCTCTGTATTACATATCAAATACAATTTCATATACAGTGTTCTCCACTACAACACTCTATCTTTCAAGTACAGTTTCACTCACTCTTTCATTTACACAGACTCATATACATATACACTTTTTCACACTGTTCTTGTCTTCAGTCTTCTGTCTTCACAGCATCTTCACTGTCAGTCCAGTCACCGTCTGCTTACCTGTCACATGAAACAGAAAACACACAGTACACTGCAATAGAAACAATACTAAATATATGCGAATATAAATTTTATTTTTAAAATTTTATTTGCCTCAGATTTCTGGTGTGTTTCTCATCATTTTTCATGACCTGATCTGATTTATAAAAACTATCAATCTATGTCTAGACAGCTTGTGATATTCACAAGATAGACAGTATGTATATACAATGCAGGGACAGGAAAACTTGACTGATGGCTGTATATACACACGTGCATAAATATACACGTGTGCACTGCCTCGCCAATCAGCGCGCAACTGAGGAGTAGCCACGTGGACCTTCTCGACTCAGTGCACATGGAGTTAAAGTCAACATGGAGCCAAAAATCAGCAAAGTCAACATGGTGCCAAAGTCAACAAACATACAAAGCCAAAGCGTCGAGCCAAGAATTTCAAATCATGTACAAAGCAGCTTATTCAAAGTGGTCGAGTGGTCAAGACTGTGCCAAACATCCAAAATGATCTATCTCAGACATGCATGTTCAATGAATTTTGTTTCAGCAAAAATGACAATGCAGATTAGTTATAACATGGTGAAGACCAACTCAAGTTGAAGTCTAAACTGGTGCATACAAGAATGGTTCATCATAGCAGATCACTCAACATGGATCAAAAGGAAACAACTCAGTTTCATGTTAGCCAACACAGCAAATATACAATCAGCTCAGCAGTGCATAGGCAAATCCAAATAAGCATGAATGGTTCAGCATATACAGATGAAGCAGGTTATACATAATGGTGATCCAGCAAGAGTGATCGAGCATAATGCTAAGCAATGGAGCAATGGAAATTAGCGGCATAGATTACATACAAAGCAAGAAGTGAACATATGCAAGCTCATTCCATAGATGATCAATGGTGAAAGACAGTAACTACTGTATGGTGATGGAGCATGCAACAAGCCTATATGCAGCTTACATGTTATTCAAGACAGGATAATCTTTGAGAAGGCACATCATACACAAAGTATATATGCTGACATATACATGCAAGCATGGATGTGTGTAAGCATAGAGTCTTGTGCACATTTATATAATCAACAAGGGTTAAACTGCAACAGCATGTTTATGGAAGCAATCAATATTTTTTTTTTGCAAAACATGAATGGCAAGACTCGATCCAGATTTAATTGAGCATGGATGCAACTCTTTCCAGAAATCGATTTGTAGGAAAGTGTGTGCCAAGAATTTTTAATTCCAGAAACCATGCATGGAATTTGAAACAGAGGATTGTGTGTTTCCAGAAATGAAAATCGAATTTTCTCCTACCAAGTCCAGATTCATCACAACAGTCACGCAACAAAGTCAAAGCCAAGGAATCCATTTCATTCAAGACAGAATATCAAAAGAGGCAAGAAAACATTTATTTGTTTTCAATATCTTTCCAGATAATTTCATTTCATATTGGGCAAGAAGCAAATCTGTGTTTTCAGTTTTAACAAACATAAATCAACTTTTGAGTCACTGCATAATTCTTGGACAAAGGTATTTTGGAAAGTTTTAACTCACAGTTTTAAACATTTTCTGGAAAATCAGTATTCATGTTTTTGGCAAGGTTCTTAATGTATCCAGAAATCATAGAGCAATGTTTGGCAAATAATTACATTCTTCCAGCAAAGCAATCAAGGCAAATGCAAGGAATATGCTTTCCAGAAGTGAGCAACATCGTTTTACGTAAGAAGACAACGTCTCAGAAAATCAAGCAAGGTGTAAATTCCTTTACAAGACAGCAAAGTATACTTCCAGAAATAATTCATTCAAAGGGAACATTCAATCACAAAAGGCAACAGTTTTTTTTTATTGGCAAGAAATTAAAATATTCCAAAATCAAAAGGGGCAAGTATCAATTTCTTTTCAGAAATCAAAGTGGCAAGCTCTTAAATGGCCACAAAATCATCAATGAATCTCACGCACAAATTATTCAGAGCAGAGAATTTTTCACAAAGGAATCAAAAGGCCACGCAAGCAATTTCAATCGAGAAATTCAAAAGAGGAAACAGTGATTAATCAGACCAGTCATTGATACGAAATCAGAGTGTTGATTAGGGTTTTTCATTTGACCCTATAACTACACCATTTTACATCACAGGCATATAGATCGAAACCCAAAAAATCAAAGAAAACAATTTCAAGCAGAAAACCAAAAACAAATTACTCACACAGTTCGATCGAGGGAGAGAGTGAGCAAGGCCAAATCGGAGCATCAACAATCGACAATAGAACACATCAGACTCGAGCTTCAGAAATCATTCAATCCTTCAAGCAATCGATTTGGTTTTGGGAATATATCAGAAACCCTAGTTTATATCGACGCCGCCATATATTTTCTCCAGAGTAAAAGCAAAGTGAACGGGACCAAATGAATTGGGTGCAACACAAAGGAAAAGGGGCCAATCCTAATTCGGGCTTATTTGTTTATGGGCTCAAGGGGAGTTTATTTTTTGTAAACAAGGGTTTCTAGTATTTTAAATCTATTTTGTTTTGTTTTTTTTTCTTTTCTTTTGTAAACAAATTTGATTCAGTTCATAGAGTCTGTAAAACTCTAGGGGAGTATCAGTCAGGGTGTTGACTGACAGTTGACAGAGTCTGTACAATCTGGGTTACTGGTTACGGGGTTGTAATCAGGAGAAATCTGATCGAGGGGATATCGGTAAGTCTACGGTTTTGAGCGTAGGGTTAGAATAGGAGCAGGGTTTGCGAGTGTACATGGTCTTGTATGCGGGATCTGTTCTATCACCTAGTAGAAACCTTAGGAATGCAGCAGTAGGCAGGGTTTTGCCGAAGCTGGGTATCTCTGTGTGTGATTTATTTTCTGCACTTTTATTTCTGCTGCATTCTGTGATCTGTTTATTATTTTAATATCCTGTCAGTTCTTCAATTCAGTTAAAAAAATTGTAATTAACCCTATTCACCCCCCCCCTCTAGTGTTAATCTAGATCCAACATTTGGTATCAGAGCTTGGTTTTTGATTAACTCTAGAATCATGTTTTCCCCTTGCTGTCAGTCTTTTGAGAGTCAGTCCAGTGGTATCCCATTTATTTTCAATGGAACAGATTTTCAAATTTGGAAATCAAATTTTGAATTATATTTAAAATCTGTTAATTCTGAATATTGGAATATTATTGAAAATACGGGAGAAGACAAGAGGAATAAGGTCTTAAATGCTCGCGTCATGCATATTATTTATTCCTATCTTGATAATGGTCAATTAAAATTTATCTCTCATTGTTTGACTGCGCAGGAAATTTGGAAAACTCTCAATACGAAGTACGGACAATTTGACAACAACTGCTCAAAACCCCCGAATGTCAACTCAGGTTCAGATCTATGCTTAACAGGTATTACAGATGATAATTCGGATGGATCAGATGATGGAGAATCAACAAATGCTGAAACAGCAAATTTCACATATGAAGATCTGGTTTACATGTGTCTTGATTTAACAAAATCTGTTGATAAACTCCAACTGAAAAATAAGTCTCTGAAATCTAAGAATTACGAGTTAACCAGCAAAATTGATGATTTGGAATCACACCTTGAATATGTTAAAAATTCTTCAAATTCAGTTTGCAAAAATTGTTTGAAATTGAAAACCAATCTTGTTCATCTCAGTAAAAATATTCAAAAGTTTGAAGATGAAATTTTGATCTTAAATGAGAACAAGACTGAGTTATCAAGTTTGAATAACCTTCTGCAAAAGGAATTTGAAAATTTTAGGACAGATATAAATTCCAAATTAGAAATTGCTGAAAAAGATAATCTGTGGAAAAGTGATTCGATTTTGAATAAGCTGGAAAATGAGATTCAAAAATTCAAGAACTTTGAAAAACTTGAATCTAAAAAACAAAAATGTTTTGAATCTGAAATATCTGAATCCAAAGCCAAAATAAAATCACTTGAAAATGAAAATTTGGTTTTGAAACAGTCCAATGCTGAACAGAAGATCGCTATAAATAATTGCTCAAATTTATTAAAAGAAAATAGCGATCTAAAATCCAAAATTCAACGATTAGAATCAACATTGGATAAATTTTCTAATGGGGAAAAATCATTGAATATGCTGTTACAAAACCAAGTTTCTAGTGGAAATAAATCTGGTCTTGGCTTCGGGAAAAATGATATTTTTGGAAAACAAAATTCAAATGATTTGAAAAATTCCACAAACTACTTTGGAAAGAACTGCTTTGAAAATCTTAACTCTGAAAATTTCAAAGGATTTTTGAATCAAAATTATAATGAGAAATTGTTTTATAATAAACCATTTAAACATTCTTGGATCCCAAGAAATAAAACGGGCGTTGTTAAACAGATTTGGGTCCTGAAGGGAACAATGGTAGATTTGAATGGTTTGTTATATAAACAAATATGGGTACCAAAACAAACAAATATGAGTGGTTTTGCAAATTTTGTTAGACCACTCGATGCTATCAACTGTTAGGTACCAAAGAAGGCTGTGGAACTGTTGTGCTAAAAAGAGTTTGAATTCAAGATGTTCTATATTTTTGTATTCTCTACAGTTCCTTGGCCAAGATTTGTTGAGTTAGAGATTCTGATTTACACTGGATTCTGGTATGGTCTCTAAACTCACCTCTGTAAATATTTTCTGCTTTCATTTGTTTTTCTTTTGCTTATTTCTTCTTCTCACTTCTATCTCTTTCTTCTGTCTTTTCAGATTTGATTTATCACTGCCATATTTTTTTTGCTTCTTGAGTTGCAATATTTGAATTGCAGTATTCATGATATTCTGGAAATTTGTTTTGTGGGTATAGAACTCTGATACTTTTAATCATGTCCAGATACTATTTTTTTTCTGCAATTGTTTTGAAGTTTTTTTTTTCTGTTTTCTGAATTCCTAACGGTGTTGACGTATTCTTGTTATATCTTGAACACTGTTAATCTGAATTCTAAATTGCTTTGAAGATCTGAAAAGTATATGGAAATTCACACACCTTTGCTGTTCTAAGTTTATTCTAATTCATTTTAGAAAAACTCAAGATATTATACTCATTACAGCACACTGTTATTTGTCAGTTGTGACAATTCTAGTAATTCTCAGATTGGCTTGAATTTTTTTAAATGCCTTGTCTCAGTGATACATTTTAAAATTCATTTTTATTCATGATTAGTACAGTTGAAATTAGTTTGTTTGAAATCATCTTAAATTCCTGATATTTTGAATCTCACACACCTCCTAAATTTGAAATTATCAACCTTGTGTGACTGATTCATTATATCCCAGAACTTAACATTGATTCAAGTGATTTCAAATAAATTACTTTAATTTTCTAGTTCATGAATACCTCTCAAATTTGATGTAAATGATCTGAATTTAATCCCACACTTGTCAGAGATACTTGTGAAAATTTCTTTTGTAAAACTGGTCTTAAAATTCTCTTTTATTCCATGATTATTTGGTTTGAATATCTGTCTGTTTAAAATCATTTGAATTTATTGATTTACTGAATCTCACACATATCTGGAATATAATATATAAAAAAAAAATTACAATCTGGTGTGATCGATTCATTGAATCCTGATATCTTCATCTCCCATCAAATGATTTCAAATAAACAATAATTTTAATCTTGGATCATGAATCATATTATGTGACCATCAGAAATATCTTGACAAGTGTGCTTTGAAACGTTTTTTTGTGCCGCTCTGATACTGGTATGAAAATGCTCTAAATGACTGCTTGTATTGAGAAGAATTGTTTGCTGCTCTGATACTGTTTTTCAAATAATTACTTGTTCTTGTCTGCAGTTATTGAAAAAAATGTGCAAATTTGTTAAGTCAGTCTGTTTGGGCTTTGTGAATAAAAACACCAAGCGGCATCAGAAGTACTTATATTTGTTTCACCCATCTGTACTGAGATTCAATTTTTCATCTTGTATAGATCCATACATTTTTTTTATACAAATAAATGTGCTAAATTTGTCTGGCTGGGTTTGTATTTAAATTTCTTTGGCCTGAGATGTCCATTATAATCCATCAGGGTGTAATTAAATTCCTCGATAAAGGAGACTACAATTGGTATCAGCCTTTTTCACTCATCTGTTTTTTTTTTAATTATCACCCTGTATAGATTCAATTTTTTTTATATATAAATCTGTTTAATTTCCTCTTGTAATTGATTTTCAATTTTAAAATTATTTATTGATTATTCATTCAGAAATTGAAATCAATATCCGAATTGAACTGTATTTATAATTCATCAAAACATATTATCAGAATTTGAAATTGTGATGAAATTGTGACTAAAGTATATTTCACAACAAGAGAGGATTTGATTTAAATTTTTTTCATGATGGTTGAACGTTTATTATAATATCTTTGAACTGGCAATTATTTCACGACCATCCTCATTATCTATCATCATTCTGCCATCCATAAATTTCTTTTTGTGGAGAGTTTAATATTTTTAAAAATCATCTTGAATAAACAGTGAAAATATTTGTGATGAAATTGTGGTTATGTTATTTTTCAGAATTAGTGTCAATTGAAAATTTTCAATAATCCCGGTACCGTTGGTCATGTTTCATAATATAATTAATTTAGAAATTTATTTCACAGTCCATTTCTGTACCTACCACATTTCTATCATTCATATTGGTTGTATATACCGAGGAGTTTTCCTATTTAAAGCTGAAAACGATAAATATTTAATTAATACATAAGTGTGTCTCTAACCTCATTTAAAAATCCAAGCTCTGGTCATGCATGGTTATGAGACAACTTATATTTAAGCTGCAACTGATCTCATTTAAAAATCCAAGATCTGGTTATGCGTGGTCAGTGTGCTCCTAAATTAAAAGAAAAAGAAAAGAAAATAATTTGGATAAAATAAAGATTTATATGAAATTCTCCTTGGTGTTTATAAAAACCAGCCTATCAATCCATTTTCTATCTGTGAAATGTGTTGAAATATTATGACGTATTATGATTTGTTGATTAATAGATATTGGGATTTGAGATTATTCGATCTTGTCACTTAAATTGAATTATTAATTATGGTCCAAATCCATCACTGCTTTTACGCTTATTTTTTTTAAAATCCTTTGAAAATAATTGGAAATGAATTTTTTTTAAGACTCTCCATTTTATATAAAATTCATCGTATATTCGTCATTCTCTACAATGTAAAATATGCCACCTGTTCTTAGAATATTATGATTTTTGTTTGACTGATTGAAATTTATGATGATCGTTCTTCCTCTTATGCTGAATTTTTTTTTTTTTCATATTTCATCTGTATTTTAAATTCTGTATCCTTTTGATGATAACAAAAGGGGGAGAATGGGTTGAGATTTTGATTTATGAGTGAATATTTGATAAATATTTTTAATTTTGAAAATTCATTATTATTCATACATTTCACTCATGCACAGTTATAGGGGGAGTTATCTGTTGTAGGGGGATCAAATAAATAGGGGGAGTTTAATATTCACTGTCAAACACATTTATTACGATCAAAATCTTTTATTTGTTTGTCATCATCAAAAGGGGGAGATTGTTGTATATGACGTAGTCGTATACACTATTATAAGATTTTTGTTTGATGATAACAACCAAATAAATATATATTTTAAATGTGTTTGGTATTGTACTGTTATATCACATTACAGACAGGAATATAATATTTATATTTAAGTGAAATACTACTGTACAGAGGTTCAAATATTAACACAGTATTTTATTTAAATAGAATATTTTATTTCAGTATTCAAATAGTACAAATTTTTATAACTCCACCATTTATACATCTCTGTATTACATATCAAATACAATTTCATATACAGTGTTCTCCACTACAACACTCTATCTTTCAAGTACAGTTTCACTCACTCTTTCATTTACACAGACTCATATACATATACACTTTTTCACACTGTTCTTGTCTTCAGTCTTCTGTCTTTACAGCATCTTCACTGTCAGTCCAGTCACCGTCTGCTTACCTATCACATGAAACAGAAAACACACAGTACACTACAATAGAAACAATACTAAATATAAGCGAATATAAATTTTATTTTTAAAATTTTATTTGCCTCAGATTTCTGGTGTGTTTCTCATCATTTTTCATGACCTGATCTGATTTATAAAAACTATCAATCTATGTTTAGACATCTTGTGATATTCACAAGATAGACAGTATGTATATACAATGCAGGGACAGGAAAACTTGACTGATGGCTGCATATACACACGTGCATAAATATACACGTGTGCACTGCCTCGCCAATCAGCGCGCAACTGAGGAGTAGCCACGTGGACCTTCTCGACTCAGTGCACATGGAGTTAAAGTCAACATGGAGCCAAAAATCAGCAAAGTCAACATGGTGCCAAAGTCAACAAACATACAAAGCCAAAGCGTCGAGCCAAGAATTTCAAATCATGTACAAATCAGCTTATTCAAAGTGGTCGAGTGGTCAAGACTGTGCCAAACATCCAAAATGATCTATCTCAGACATGCATGTTCAATGAATTTTGTTTCAGCAAAAATGACAATGCAGATTAGTTATAACATGGTGAAGACCAACTCAAGTTGAAGTCTAAACTGGTGCATACAAGAATGGTTCATCATAGCAGATCACTCAACATGGATCAAAAGGAAACAACTCAGTTTCATGTTAGCCAACACAGCAAATATACAATCAGCTCAGCAGTGCATAGGCAAATCCAAATAAGCATGAATGGTTCAGCATATACAGATGAAGCAGGTTATACATAATGGTGATCCAGCAAGAGTGATCGAGCATAATGCTAAGCAATGGAGCAATGGAAATTAGCGGCATAGATTACATACAAAGCAAGAAGTGAACATATGCAAGCTCATTCCATAGATGATCAATGGTGAAAGACAGTAGCTACTGTATGGTGATGGAGCATGCAACAAGCCTATATGCAGCTTACATGTTATTCAAGACAGGATAATCTTTGAGAAGGCACATCATACACAAAGTATATATGCTGACATATACATGCAAGCATGGATGTGTGTAAGCATAGAGTCTTGTGCACATTTATATAATCAACAAGGGTTAAACTGCAACAGCATGTTTATGGAAGCAATCAATATTTTTTTTGCAAAACATGAATGGCAAGACTCGATCCAGATTTAATTGAGCATGGATGCAACTCTTTCCAGAAATCGATTTGTAGGAAAGTGTGTGCCAAGAATTTTTAATTCCAGAAACCATGCATGGAATTTGAAACAGAGGATTGTGTGTTTCCAGAAATGAAAATCGAATTTTCTCCTACCAAGTCCAGATTCATCACAACAGTCACGCAACAAAGTCAAAGCCAAGGAATGCATTTCATTCAAGACAGAATATCAAAAGAGGCAAGAAAACATTTATTTGTTTTCAATATCTTTCCAGATAATTTCATTTCATATTGGGCAAGAAGCAAATCTGTGTTTTCAGTTTTAACAAACATAAATCAACTTTTGAGTCACTGCATAATTCTTGGACAAAGGTATTTTGGAAAGTTTTAACTCACAGTTTTAAACATTTTCTGGAAAATCAGTATTCATGTTTTTGGCAAGGTTCTTAATGTATCCAGAAATCATAGAGCAATGTTTGGCAAATAATTACATTCTTCCAGCAAAGCAATCAAGGCAAATGCAAGGAATATGCTTTCCAGAAGTGAGCAACATCGTTTTACGTAAGAAGACAACGTCTCAGAAAATCAAGCAAGGTGTAAATTCCTTTACAAGACAGCAAAGTATACTTCCAGAAATAATTCATTCAAAGGGAACATTCAATCACAAAAGGCAACAGTTTTTTTTTATTGGCAAGAAATTAAAATATTCCAAAATCAAAAGGGGCAAGTATCAATTTCTTTTCAGAAATCAAAGTGGCAAGCTCTTAAATGGCCACAAAATCATCAATGAATCTCACACACAAATTATTCAGAGCAGAGAATTTTTCACAAAGGAATCAAAAGGCCACGCAAGCAATTTCAATCGAGAAATTCAAAAGAGGAAACAGTGATTAATCAGACCAGTCATTGATACGAAATCAGAGTGTTGATTAGGGTTTTTCATTTGACCCTATAACTACACCATTTTACATCACAGGCATATAGATCGAAACCCAAAAAATCAAAGAAAACAATTTCAAGCAGAAAACCAAAAACAAATTACTCACACAGTTCGATCGAGGGAGAGAGTGAGCAAGGCCAAATTGGAGCATCAACAATCGACAATAGAACACATCAGACTCGAGCTTCAGAAATCATTCAATCCTTCAAGCAATCGATTTGGTTTTGGGAATATATCAGAAACCCTAGTTTATATCGACGCCACCATATATTTTCTCCAGAGTAAAAGCAAAGTGAACGGGACCAAATGAATTGGGTGCAACACAAAGGAAAAGGGGCCAATCCTAATTCGGGCTTATTTGTTTATGGGCTCAAGGGGAGTTTATTTTTTTTAAACAAGGGTTTCTAGTATTTTAAATCTATTTTGTTTTGTTTTTTTTTTCTTTTCTTTTGTAAACAAATTTGATTCAATTCATAGAGTCTGTAAAACTCTAGGGGAGTATCAGTCAGGGTGTTGACTGACAGTTGACAGAGTCTGTAAAATCTGGGTTACTGGTTACGGGGTTGTAATCAGGAGAAATCTGATCGAGGGGATATCGGTCAGTCTACGGTTTTGAGCGTAGGGTTAGAATAGGAGCAGGGTTTGCGAGTGTACATGGTCTTGTATGCGGGATCTGTTCTATCACCTAGTAGAAACCTTAGGAATGCAGCAGTAGGCAGGGTTTTGCCGAAGCTGGGTATCTCTGTGTGTGATTTATTTTCTGCACTTTTATTTCTGCTGCATTCTGTGATCTGTTTATTATTTTAATATCCTGTCAGTTCTTCAATTCAGTTAAAAAAATTGTAATTAACCCTATTCACCCCCCCTCTAGTGTTAATCTAGATCCAACACGTATCCCCCAGTTTTTCCCATTCGGACCGCGGAAACCAATAGGCCACGAGCTAGAGCCCACCATGGCCCGAGATAGGGCCCGCTCCATCAGTAACTCACGACCAAAATTGGAAAGCCCATCGTAGCTTGAAGAGGCGCCCGTTCAATTACCAGATCGTGGCGAGTGCCCAATCCCATGAACCGCGGGATGATTCGACGACCCGAACTCAGTGGATATTTACTAAAGTGAAAGACCCCGAAATACTTGTAAAAATTTAGAAGTTTACCTGGCGAGTTGATTGCGATGTCCTCTAGAATTCAAGAGATAAAGATTGCCCACCAAATGAAGAAATGAGTGATAGATTCAACTTGATATTTATAACCGCCAAAGAACGCTTATTTCCTAATGCTATACGACGTTTTAGGCAGACACGACCTTTGATTTACACCGCTTCATGAAAAGATAGGTCCGTAATTTCAATGCATTTTCCATCCTTAATAAAACATACTTCGAGTGGGCAAAATGTTGGCTAGCTTTTAGACCAAGCCACAAAGATCCAAACACATGTTTAATACGAAGTTTTGTTCATAAAGTTGCATCTTCGAGATTCGCGATCGCCCCCATGACCACGATCCGATCCGTTCACGCCAGTTCGATCCAATCCGATCCCTGAAGCTGAGAGATGAAGGCCATGACCAATTCATTCACGATCCAATAATATAGGATCTCACGACACGTGTCCACAACGGCTGACTATTTCTCCATCAAGACACAAACCAGTCCGAGATCTTCAGGATTTGTGCCACGTGCGACCACGATCCTTCTGTAGATATCACCTATAAATAGCCCTAGGCTTGGCATTTTTTAGGATCTTTTGGTAGTTCTGATTGTTGTTCCTACCATTACTGTCTCTGCAATATTTCTTACCAACATTAATTCAAAATAGATAAGTGAATAAATATTGTAAAAAGGGAGATTGAGAGAAAAATTATTGATTGTACCCGAATCTTACGTATAATCATAGATATAAAGTGGACGTAAGATCATTAACGCCGGACCACTATAAATCTTGTGTGTTTTTTGTGTTTTCTTGCATTTCTAGATATAAATCTCTACCAATTCAGATAATTTGGGTGTTAGAGACACTTTTGGATCTAACAAACCCGATTAACAGTGAAATATGATTTGGAATATATAAATATTTCTATTAAGATTTAATGGAACTTTCCAAAGAAAAGTTTTCCAACTTAATAAGATAAATTGGAATGGAATGGAATACGATTCAGTAACAATCGAAGTGAACTTCTATGGAGGAAGACTATTACTATGGAATTTAAAAGGCTTTGTTGTTATTCCATTTATATTATTGGTTGGATATGGAAGTTTGTATTGATTATATATATATATATATATTGATTTGTTTTCCCCGAAGATTCCATAATTAATGGAATGTGATTTTGGGTTTATCGTGAACTGTATTTTAAATGACATTAGTTCTTTAACCCAGTTAAAGGCAGGATTTATTTCCTGAATTTGAATAATCATCACATAATGATTTTTGGAGATTAAAACTAAATGGAGTTTTAATGAATCTTTAATTAGATTGAAATGAGAATGTGATAATTTAAATTATCAAATTTGAGAAATGATCAAGAATGGAGTATCACCAGTTTTGCTCCAAGCGATAGTTAAATCTTTAAATAGATTTAAACTAGAAACGGTGATTAATTTTACCGATAATATCGTGGTGTTAGATATGGAGTGCTACCAGTTTTGCTCCATGGGATGAATAGGTTGGGATTGGGAAATATAATAAATGATTACTTCGGTGAGGTTCGCTAAACCCGACTAGTTTGGAAAACCTTAATTTGGTTTAAATTGTGAAAAAAATGTCTAAATAAAAGAATATTCTGGATTGGAATGAGGCATATGTTGTGTTTTTATAGCACTTGTTTATAAGATACGCGATTTATTTGGAAAGACCGAGTTTATCCCATTCTGAATAATTGATACGTCGATAAATCGATGATGAAGACGGCAGTGATAGTGTGGCATGCTGAGTGATAGTGTGGCATGCTAAGTGATAGTGTGGCATGCTGAGTGGCATGTGATCAAGGCTTTTATTGAAAAGCTGGGCCTTGTGGTTGATGATCAAAGCACGGCTTTAAATAGCATAGCTTTGTGTATAGCGTAAATTCGCGAGCCTCACACCCCGGTGTGAACCAGAAATGGGAGAGGACCTCAAGGAGGACATGCGTTTCTTTCTTGTTAGGAGTGGTGTCATGGTATGGAGCCCAGACATTTTACTCATGTGGATGTTGCGTATTATTTGGTGGATAGCGAGGTACATCAGATATATCGGTCACTACGGGGCCAATGGATGACATGGTCGACATACTGACCAGACTTACGCCCCATTGGGGGGAAACGTATTGTTCAGTAATTACCAATCCTCAAACGTATGAAAGGACCGGTCCTGACACTCCAAGGTTCACTCGAGCTCTGAGCCTAAGACATGGTGCTAGATTGTCTCGAATTCCGTAAGGACGATCCCTTTCCTTGGTTCATAGATGGAATCCAACTTCCAATACGTGACATTTCGGTTTTAATTGCAGAACTAGTATGGCGACATAGTAGCACAGGATATTATGCCGTTTATGATTGATACATTTATATTTGAAGTTGATTTCTTCACTTATAGTAATAATAAAAGATGAAATTCTGTGTGTCAAGCATTATTTGGCTATTATAAGGTAAAACTCTATCCTCCGGCTTGCGTTGCATTGTGTGATGGGACCTGAGTCTTATAATAGCTTCATTTTCTTTAATTAGCATTGCGCAGTTTGTTTTATGCACTGGCATTATTGGGGGTAAACCCGTTCCGTGTTGTACGGCGTGGTCCCTTGACTTACCTGATTTTAAAATAACGTTTTAAATAACTGTTTTAGTTCTCACACCAGTCACATGACTGACCTGGAGTTTATTGTTTGAACCTTAACACTGGGTGCCCCTATTTTCCACGTGGGCGGCTAGTAGTTTTGGTGTTTGTAGATGTTTCTTTTCCAGTATCCTTAATCTACAGCTGGAGCTATATTCGTAAAGCTTTGTATCCGTGTATTTCTTTCAGTTGTATTATGTATTATTTTTTCGCTGCTATGTAATGTAATTTGATCTCTGATATTTTTCGATGTGTAATATTTATTCTTACTCTGTAATATTCTTGTACTCTGATGTTATCGTTGTAATAACAATGAAATGTTCTGTTGTTTATGTTTTGATTTTTTTTTCTTTTCCTCAACTCGATCTGGGCTTTCCCATAGGGCGAGTTTGGATGATTAGATCCCTTGCTTGTTAATATTTACCCCCAAACAACATAATATAAATGTTAAAAATCATTGAAGAACCAATAAACAAGCAAGGAATCCAATCATCCAATCATCACTATTAATCGATGAATTATTTTAATATGAATTTAACACATCATGGCATCCCATAAAAGTGTGAGAGTTAACTCACTTTTATTTTCGATCGCCGGTTGTCGCATTATTTCGTTTAATTATAAACAGACGTTTAAAATTAAACGAAAATCTGACTGCTTGCTTTCCTTTCCAAAGCAGTTGTAACAACCCGCATTCTACACATCGGAGGATCGTAAAATATTTATTTCTCTCCCGTATGGAGTCGTATTGTCATGTAACATTGGGAAACAACCATTATAGTCATTTCCTATGTTCAAGATTTTTGTCGATTTTTAAATGACCGTTTTGCCCCTAGCTGATCTTTTTTTGGCCATAACTTTTGACTGGAAAGGAATTTTGACCTGAAACCACTCCCATTAGATTCGTTTGATGGTTTACCTTTCCGTAGAGTGGTCACATGTGAAAAACGGACATACTGTTTCGGAGATATGGCTGAAATAAAGTTTGAAAGTTGAAAAACTGCTTAACTGGGCCAAATAGGGTGATTAGTGAATGAGCCCATAACCCATTTCGGGATTAGGGTTATGGGGAGGCTGAAAAGGGTTAGGGATTCATTCCATTTCAGTTTTTTAGCCTCCCCTTACCTCTTAGAAACCCTAAAAATGGCCTCCAACCTCTAAATCACCTTCTAATCAAAGATTAAGCTTAGCAACATCAAATCAAGAGAGATCAACACCAAATCAAGATTAGAGCTGCTGTTTAGCATTGGGATTCGCACCAAATCGGAGATTTATTTCAGATCGAAGTCTTATTTGTGGCTAAGGTGAGTGATTTGCATAGTTCCTCACTAATTATGGTTGAATTAAGGGTAATTAGTGAAAATTAGTAAATTTACACATTAATAAATTCTGGAAAACTATTTATAAAATTCGAAATGATGTTTTAGACCTCTGATATGAATTTGGGTTAATTTGGTTAAGTTTTGCTAATCATATCATTAATTTCATCTAAGCATGCTTAAGGGAAAATATGGGGTTTTGGCTACGTTTGATCCATTTTAACATATCATATAGTTGTTTTGGTGTTAGTGGTTGATTATGCATGTTGCTATGACTGTATGGTATGCTTTGTGATTGATTAGAATAGT
Source organism: Allium sativum (assembly GCA_030737875.1). Lineage (NCBI taxonomy): Eukaryota > Viridiplantae > Streptophyta > Magnoliopsida > Asparagales > Amaryllidaceae > Allium > Allium sativum. The sequence goes on from CM060912.1 coordinate 799,984,888, forward strand.
TGGAATGGTCGAAAAAGCCGTCGAGTGGCGTAAACTGCTTGCTGGAAAAAGTGTAGGAAGACATCCGAATCGGATTGGATCGGTTAGGAGGACCCGATCCGAACCCCCACTCGAATTCAGTAGCTCCGATCCACTCTTACACTCCACACCCCGATCCGAACAGAGGAGGACAACAAGGAATGGGGAAGCTTCTATCCACTTGCATTTCTCGTGGCATGCATCATCCGATCCGACCCGCATGGTCACCTCCGAACCGAACCGACGCGTGGTGAATGGAATTGAAGAACCCGACCTGATCCCCTAGAGGCGATGTCTTCCGATCTGAACCGACATATTGGGAGGGATCTCGATGTATCCGACCCGATCCAGTGAAGGGAAGCAGTCCGTTCCGAACCGAACTAGTGATTAGGGGAAGATCCGAACCGATCCGATGATGACCAATAACCCGAGATGCAAAGGTAGTCCAAAGGGAAGTTAGAGCTCAGGATCCAGTTGGGATCCAATGAGTTCACTTCATGGTTGGACTTTGTTGCGGGACGTGTGCTAAGGAGTTGTCGATATTCATAACTTCGATTCACCACTGAAAATGGATGATGGGCTACTTATCAGTGCAGTAGAGTCACTACGACTCGTGGGGCAAGGTGATGGTAGCAAGACTACGTTATCAGTGCAGTAGAGTCATTATGACTCGAGGGGCAAAGTGATGCGTAGTAGGACTATGAGCCAGTGCAGTGGGGTCATTGTGACTCCATGGGGCAGAGTGGGCATAGTAAAGGACTAGTGAGGCTATGAGCCATTGCAGTGGGTTCATTGCGACTCCATGGGGCAAAGTGGACATAGCGAAGGATTGTGGCTATGTATCAGTGCAGTGAAGCCATTTATGACTTCATGGGGTAGAGTGATCATAGCAAAGTATGTTGGGTGATCGAAGTGGTGAATATCATATGCTTTACGCACTAAGTGAGAGATGTGAGGATGGTTGCTATGCTTGATTGTTTTCCATCACTATGACATGCACACCCCCACCCCCATTATCTTTACACTATTTGAAATGGCACCTTAGAGTGTTGTATAGCATGTAGTGCTAACTCTTTGGTTGCAGGTCTAGGTTCAGGTATTGTTTAGTCTACCTGTTATTGTTCTGTTTAGATGCTTATCGTTCATACCAGGCTTTATGTCTGACCTAGAGTTTTATGTCTCTTCTTATTACTCTGGGTGCTCACGCGAGAAGACTAGAGACAGGTTAGCTGGTGATGCGCGAGTAGCTGATTCGGAGGCGAGCAGGAGGCTTCCACGTATGATATATAGATATTCTCCATGTGTCGTTGGTGGTCGCTACTTGGGCATTAGTAGTGTACCTCCTTTATCTTACTTTTGTTTTGAGACAGTTTGAAAAGTTGTAATAATGTTAGCTTTGGATCATAAGCTGTACTTGGATTTTCTGCTGCTATGTTAGTTTGTTTTCAGCTTATGCACTGTCTCACCTGTTTTATGTCAAGTATGTTGTTATTATATTTTGTTCCATGCGCTGTGAGACATTTTACAGGTTCCTTGTTAGTTCATTTCTTTCTTTCCTTTCCTTCTGACGACCATCCCGTGCTAACTGGACATGTGTACAGCGCACTTTTGGAGTAAATGTCGGTTACTGCGGGGCAGGCCGTCACATTTGGTATCAGAGCTTTAGGTTGCGTAGTTAACCTAGGGAAAGACACTAGAGAGAGATAGTACGTATATGAGAGCGCGTATTTGTGATTACTTTGGTTTTCAAAAGCTATATATATATACTATTAGTAGTATAAGAATGAATTCGCACTGCACTAGCACCACTATAGGGTCGTTAATCGTTTCCTCTTTACAGATTGAACGATGAGCCGATATGCTAGAGGTGCTGGTAGAGGGACCAATAATGGGAATGCTCCTGACATGAGGACGATGTTCACTAACTTCATGAGGGAGATGCCTAGGGATGTTCAAGGGCAGTTCCCAATCCCGGAAATGGTGGTGGTCCAGTAATGCAGGCGCCTAGGGTTGATTTCGCCAAGTTGTGCAAGGATTACACTAACCTTGGTGGGAAGCCGTTCCACAGAACGGAGTCGGCCACATATGTTCAGGATTGGTTGGATAGCTGCGATCGTATCTTCGACGACTTGGGTATTGAGGATGCGATGAAGAGAAGGCTAGCGTCTCGTCAGCTGCAAGGGCGAGCGATGAATTGGTGGAATGCCATTAGAACAGCTACTCCAGAAGATCAGGTTACTTGGGATCAGTTCAAGGCTCGCTTTAGCGAGAAGTTTATTCCAGCTGCCCAGAAGTCAGTGTTGTTTAAGAAATTCTTGGAACTCAAACAGAATGGTAGGGCAGTCTCTGACTATATTGCTGAGTTCGACACTTTGTCAAAGTATGGACTATCTCTTATCGATACTCCTGAGAAGAAGAATGAGAAGTTCATTACTGGGTTGGATGGATACTTGGGGGAAAGGCTTATCAACCACATCGATGAGACTTTTGAATCGATTGTGGGGAAAGCTTTGAGATCAGAGAGTCTTTACCCTAATTTAAAGACTGAGGCTGCATCTGCAGAAGGGCTGAAACCGCAAGCGGGCGGTGGAGGCAGGAATAACTCTCAGAATAAGAGAAAACAGAACCAATCTAAGGATGGCCAAAAAAAGAACAAGAAAGATGTTGAGTGCTTCAGCTGTGGTAAGAACGGCCATTATGCTAAAGAATGTCGGGCCAAGCCAGCGGATAGGAAGTGTTATAACTGTGGCCAAATGGGACATCATAATGATAAGTGTCTGCAACCTCTTAAGGAGAAGCAGATTGTGAAAACATATGCTATTGATGCTGTTCCTTCTTCCTCGAATGCCCCAACTGCGGCGGAGAAAGGAAAGAATGTCGTTATTCAAGGTATGCTTTCTATTTATGATGTACCAGTTCGGGTTTTGTTTGATACTGGGGCTTCCCGTTCCTTCATATCTAGTGACCTGGTGGATAGGTTGGGACTGGAACCAGAGATAGTCGATAGACCGTTGGTTGTGACGAACCCGATTGGTGGTTCGACTAACCTCAGTATAATTTGCCGAAATTTGGTCTTATCGAGTCATAGATGTATGTTTGTTTGTGATTGCTTTGTTTTGGGCTTTACTGGGTATGGCATTATATTGGGATTCGATTGGCTCCAAAAATACGGGGTGGTGGTAGACTGTGAGGGCTTTTTGGTGACAGTTAGGGCGGATGATGGGCAGGGGGTAGTGTTTGGTAGTCTACCTAGTGATGGGGTAATGGCTAGTTTTATAAATTCCCTCGACATCCCGCATGCTGAGTTGTCAGATGTGCCCGTGGTTGGCCAGTATCCGGACGTCTTCGAGGAGGTGACCTGGCTTCCACCACACCGAGAGATTGAGTTCCGTATTGATTTAGTGAAAGATGCCAGACCTATAGTGATGCCACTTCATCGTATGACACGAAGGGAGCAGCGAGAGCTCGGGGTGCAAGTCAGCAATCTTTTGAAGAAGGAATTTATTAGAAGAAGTGTCTCCGAGTGGGGAGCACTAGTTGTGTTTGCCACTAAGGCAGATGGTTCCCTTCGTTTGTGTGTGGACTATCGCGAGTTGAATAAGGTGACGAGGAAGAATAAGTATCATCTACCGCGGATAGATGATTTGTTTGATCAACTGGAAGGAGCAAGAGTGTTCTTCCAGTTGGACCTCGCGACAGGATTTCATCAGCTCCGAGTAGCGGATGAGAGTGTACCGAAAACGGCATTTAGGACACCGTCTGGATTCTATGAGTGGTTGGTCATGCCATTTGGGTTGACCAATGCACCAGCCTACTTTGTGGATCTTATGAATCGAGTACTCAGAGATCAGTTGAATCAGTTTGTTCTTGTGTTCGTAGACGACATCCTTGTTTACTCGAGGACAGAGTAGGAACACAAGGGACACTTGAAGATAGTGATGGAGGTGTTGAGGAAACACCAATTGAAAGCGAAATTCTCTAAGTGTCACTTCTGAAGGAGGGAAGTGAGATTCTTGGGCCATGTTGTTTCAGAGAATGGTATTGTCGTGGACCCTACGAAGGTGGCTACGGTACAGGATTGGCCTACGCCCAAGAATGCAACAGATGTAAGAAGTTTCTTGGGGTTAGCTGGATATTATCGTAAGTTTATCCAGGACTTCTCCAAGATAGCAGCACCGTTGACTCAGTTGACTAAGAAGAATCAGGCCTTCGTCTGGGACGGAGTGTGTGAGAATGCATTCAAGAGTCAAAGAAAGGTTGACGCGTGCGCCAGTTTTAGTCATTCCTAAAGGGAATGAAGAGATGACGGTATCCACGGATGCTTGTGGTATCAGACTAGGTGTTGTATTGATGCAAGGAGGTAGGGTTCTTATGCTAGTCGGCAACTAAAGCCATGTGAGAAAAGGTACCCTACACATGATTTGGAATTGGCAGCGATCGTGTTTGCGCTGAAGATGTGGAGACATTATCTCTTGGGAGAAAGATTCAAATTGTTTACCGATCATAAATCATTAAAGTATCTCTTCTCCCAGAAGGATCTAAATCTCCGCCAGCAGAGATGGTTAGAGTTCTTGGCTTCGTATGATTTTGATATCGCATACACACCTGGGAAGGGTAATGCGGTAGCGGATGCCTTGAGTAGGAGACATGCCAGTTTAGGGGCTATGTTTCTTGAATGGAAGCAACTGGACTATATCGCAGGGTTTAATTTCAGACCAAAGTGCGAACTGGATCCAGAAATGCTAGCTAGTTTGGCGATCAGACCCACTTTGATAGAGCGGATTGGTTCTAGCCAGAGGGACGATCCTAATCTATTGGAAATCATCTCCAAGTTAGAGATGAATATCGACGGCGAGGAGATGAATTTGTATGGGCTTGATCGAGATGGATGGCTTAGAAAGAATGGAAGACTAGTTGTGCCCAACGTGAATGGTTTGAGAGATGAAGTGCTTAGAGAATGTCATCACTCAAAACTGACTATATATCCCGGTGGTAATAAGATGTATCGAGACATGAAGCAGACTTACTACTGGGAAGGGATGAAAAGAGACGTTGGAAAGTTTATATCCAAATGCATGAATTGCCAGCTAGTTAAATCTGAGCAAAAGAAGCCTAGTGGTTTGTTGCAACCATTAGAAATTCCTGAATGGAAATGGGAGCAAGTCTCGATGGATTTCATCGATGGTTTACTGAGGACTAGATCGGGACATGATAGCATTTGGGTAATTGTGGATCGATTGACTAAAAGTGCAAGATTTATACCAATCAAATCGACCAAAACGGCAGCTAAGTTAGCAGAATTGTATATGAAGTGGGTAGTGAGATTTCATGGAGTACCTAAAAGCATTGTGAGTGGCCGAGACCCGTTGTTTACTAGTGGGTTTTGGAAGAGCTTACAAGAGGCTCTAGGGTCAGAATTACATCTCAGTACCGCCTATCATCCTCAGACCGACAGCCAGACGGAGAGGGTGAATCGTATATTGGAAGATCTCTTGAGAGCTTGTATATTGGATTTTGGTGGATTACGGGATGACCATTTGCATCTAGTAGAGTTTGCATATAATAATAGCTACCAATCCAGTATCGGTATGGCACCATATGAAGCTTTGTACGGAAGAACGTGCAACTCACCATCATGTTGGATAGAGACTGGCGAGAAGTTTATGCTTGGACCAGATGTGGTGAGGGAAACTTCAGATAAGATTAAGACCATTCAACAACGAATGAAGGCTGCCCAAGATAGGCAGAAAAGTTATGCTGATAAGAGGAGAAGAGACTTAAAATTCTCCGTTGGTGACTTGGTGTTTGTCAAGATTTCTCCATTGAAGAGCGTGATACGATTTGGCAGGAGAGGAAAATTGGCACCAAGATTTGTTGGCCCAATTCCAGTTCTTGGACTAGTTGGGAATTTGGCGTATAGAGTTGACTTACTAGAGAAGATGGTGGGAGTTCACAACGTATTTCATGTTTCCCAGTTAAGGAAGTTCGTGCACGACCCAGAACCTGATCAGTTAGAGGACTTCGAAGTGGAACCCGAGGCGGTTGGGAACCGCAAGCCGATCTGTATTGTCGAACACGATACGAAGCAACTTCGAAGGAAGGCGGTGAAGCTAGTCAAGGTTCATTGGGGCGAGGACGAGAATGACTGTACTTGGGAGACAGATGAGAGTATTAGGAAGACGTATCCAGAACTCTTTGCCTGGTAAGATTTTCTTTGCGATTTAGTTATTCCGCATGCTAGGATAGACTTGTTTTGCTTGTTTTGCATGTTTGTTTGTTGTTTTATGGTTGATAGGCATGTGGGACCCTTGTGTGTGTTTTGGTTAGGGAATTTCGGGGGCGAAATTTCTTAAGGGGGGGAGAATGTAACAACCCGCATTCTACGCATCAGAGGATCATAGAATATTTATTTCTCTCCCATATGGAGTCGTATGGTCATGTAACTTTGGGAAACAACCATTAGAGTCATTTCCTATGTTCAAGATTTTTTTTATTTTTAAATGATCGTTTTGCCCCTAGCTGGTCTTGTTTAGGCCATAACTTTTGACTGGAAAGGAACTTTGACCTAAAAGCACTCCCATTAGATTCGTTTGATGGTTTACCTTTCCGTAGAGTGGTCAATGTGAAAAACGGACTTACCGTTTGGGAGATATGGCTGAAACCGGGCCAATTAGGGTGATTAGTGAATGGGCCCATAACCCATTTCAGGATTAGGGTTACGGGGAGGCTGAAAAGGGTTAGAGATTCATTCCATTTCAGTTTTCTAGCCTCCACTTACCTCTTAGAAACCCTAAAAATGGCCTCCAACCTCTAAATCACCTCCAAATCACCTTCTAATCAAAGATTAAGCTTAGCAACATCAAATCAAGAGAGATCAACACCAAATCAAGATAAGAGCTACTGTTTAGCATTGGGATTCGCGCCAAATCAGATATATATTTCGGATCTAAGTCTTATTTGTGGCTAAGGTGAGTGATTTGCATAGTTCCTCACTAATTATGGTTGAATTAAGGGTAATTAGTGAAGATTAGTGAATTTACACATTAATAAATTCTGGAAAAATATTTATAAAATTCGAAACGATGTTTTGGAATCCTGATATGAATTTGGTTAAGTTTTTCTAATCATATCATTAGTTTCATCTAAACATGCTTAAGGGAAAACATGGGGTTTTGGCTACGTCTGATCCATTTTAACCTATCATATAGTTGTTTTGGTGTTTGTGGTTGATTATGCATGTTGGTATGACTGTATGGTATGCTTTGTGATTGATTAGAATAGTTGGAACGGTCGAAAACGCCGTCGAGTGGCGTAAACTGCTTGCTGGAAAAAGTGCAGGAAGACATCCGAACCGGATCGGATCGGTTAGGAGGACCCGATCCGAACCCCCACTCGAATTCAGAAGCTCCGATCGACTCTTACACTCCACACCCCAATCCGAACAGAGGAGGACAACAAGGACTGGGGAAGCTTCTATCCAATTGCATTTCTCGTGGCATGCATCATCCGATCCGACCCGCATGGTCACCTCCAAACAGAACCGACGCATGGTGAATGGAATTGAAGAACCCGACCCGATCCCCTAGAGGCGACGTCCTCCGATCCGAACCGACATTTTGGGAGGGAGCTCGAGGTATCCAACCCGATCCAGTGAAGGGAAGCATTCCGATCCGAACCGAACTAGTGATTAGGGGAAGATCCGAACCGATCCGGTGATGACCAATAACCCGAGATGCAAAGTTAGTCCAAAGGGAAGTTAGAGCTCATGATCCAGAACCAATGAGTTCACTTCATGATTGGACTTTGCTACGGGACGTGTGCTAAGGAGTTGTCGATATTCATAACTTCGATTCACCACTGAAAACGGATGATGGGCTACTTATCAGTGCAGTAGAGTCACTATGACTCGAGGGGCAAGGTGATGGTAGCAAGACTACGTTATCAGTGCAGTAGAGTCATTATGACTCGAGGGGCAAAGTGATGCATAGTAAGACTATGAGCCAGTGCAGTGGGGTCATTGTGACCCCATGGGGAAGAGTGGACATAGTAAAGGACCAGTGAGGCTATGAGCCAGTGCAGTGGGGTCATTGCGACTCCATGGGGCAAAGTGGACATAGCGAAGGATTGGTGGCTATGTATCAGTGCAGTGAAGCCATTTATGACTTCATGGGGTAGAGTGATCATAGCAAAGTATGTTGGGTGATCGAAGTGGTGAATATCATATGGTTTACGCACTGAGTGAGAGATGTGAGGATGGTTGCTATGCTTGATTGTTTTCCATCACTATGACATGCACACCCCCACCCCCGTTATCTTTACACTATTTGAAATGGCACCTTAGAGTGTTGTACAGTATGTAGTGCTAACTCTTTGGTTGCAGGTCCCAGTTCAGGTATGGTTTAGTCTACCTGTTATTGTTCTGTTTAGATGCTTATCGCTCATACCAGGCTTTATGTCTGACCCAGAGTTTTATGTCTCTTCTTATTACTCTGGGTGCTCACACGAGCAGACTAGAGACAGGTTAGCTGGTGATGCGCGAGTAGCTGATTCAGAGGCGAGCAGGAGGCTTCCATGTATGATATATAGATATTCTCCCTGCGTCGTTGGTGGTCGCTACTTGGGCATTAGCAGTGTGCCTCCTTTATCTTACTTTTGGTTTGAGACAGTTTGAAAAGTTGTAATAATGTTAGCTTTGGATCATAAGATGTACTTAGATTTTCCGCTGCTATGTTAGTTTGATTTCAGTTTATGCACTGTCTCACCTGTTTTATGTCAAGTATGTTGTTATTATATTTTGTTCCATGCGCTGTGAGATATTTTATGGGTTCCTTTTTAGTTCATTTCTTTCTTTCCTTTCCTTCTGACGACCGTCCCGTGCTAACTAGACATGTGTATAGCGCACTTTTGGAGTAAATGTCGGTTAGTGCGGGGCGGGCCGTCACAGCAGTACTGCAGCATAGTACTCTTCCCTGCGATTCGAACGAGCCTGATTTCCCAATAATAACCGCATACCCATTCAAGACCCCCTCTGCCAGTAGCAGCTTCCTTCCATTTCGATTTACATTTTTTTGTTAAGCCCACGCACAGGAACCTAAGCCCAAAACAAATCAAAGTCCACCTCCCATTAATTGTCTTTCTTCTTCCTTGCTTTAGAAATTCGATGCCATGTTCTACAAAAAGCGCCATGCAAAAAAAACTTCGCGTCCTCCTAATTCACGTTCTTAGCAACATCCCCCACCTTCACAATCAAGCTTCTTACTCTCTACTGATTACCCCACCTCACGAAACCACTATCAAAACCACCAATAATCCCCTCATCCCACTATCCCACATTGGACCCTCGAGCTGGACACCTTCAGCACCAACGTTTTCCTGAGCCACAGCTACACGGAGTGACATATTTTGTCACACAGCTCCTCAATATTTTCCCACAACCTGCATCTAGGTTCTCTACACACCATCGCCCGTTCCTACCACCTGACTCCATCTCGATAGGTGCCACCACCCTTTTGGACTTACAACCCAAAATGTCTTCAGACTAGGTACTCCACGCAATACCGTACGTTGACTGCCTCATTCCTCTATAATTGGCCCACCAGAACCCTCCACCAACTTGGTGTTGTCCCTATGAAACCCGCTACAGCAACTCCTTTATATAACCGAAAACAGCTTTCACTTATCCTCGGTTTTCCCTCGCCACCATCACAAACCAGCACTCCTTAGTTCGAGCCTGCCATTTCACTCCTCTTTGCCAGCCTTAAACCGCGGCTACAGCCCGCGTCCTCATTACACAGTCCAACGCCGATACCATTAGGCACAAACCAATGAAAGTTTGGACATCGCCTGAAACCATTTTTTCCATTGAGTGACAAGAATCCCAGTTCGCACGTTTTAGAATGGTGGGGTATGCTGTGTAGGAAGCTGAAGTTCTTCGAACGAGAAAGAGTAAACTGATGGTGTTGCTCTTGTTTTGAAAGGAGATGGGTTTGTTTACTACAATTATTTTATTGTAGAGAAAAAGAATGAACTGGGTATTTATAAAGGAAGTTAACGAGAGTTTTTCACATTGTTCACTATGCTTCGTAGAAGAAAAGGCAGGGCGACATGTCTATGGACGGGGTTAAATTTTTAGACGACACAATTAAGATGATAAGAACGTTTTGCGGGGGTTTATTTTATTTTTGAGGTGACGGACGATTTTTATTTGACGTTGACTAACGATATTTGTTCATACCTATCGCTATTTCCCATCAACGTTTATTGATTTCAGTAGTCACATACAAACTCCATTCACGACGGAAAAGGACGTCATCGTATAATTTGAAGTTAAGATCCTAATGAAACTTGTTTCGTTGAATTCTGAATTCGTTTGCTCAAATGGCGCTTGTTTAAGCTTAAACAATCAATTTATTTACATTTAATTTTTCTATAAGCACAGAATAACTCTAATTGGCGCAAAACTTGTAATCTAGCAATAATAAGTCATTACGGTCTTAATAAAATTTGTTTCATTGAAAACGGAGGTCGTTAGATAAAGTCCCTTTTTAACGGTCCAATTTAAATTAAGATAAATCAATTTTTAAATATCTCAATATAATAATCATAAAATATTATAATTGGACATATTCGGGTAGAATTCCATATAATATCAAAATAAATATCTCGGGTTGAGTTTTAAGCAAATTCATATTTAATAAAATAAAAATCCTTTATTTTTATATAATAAATCGTTATATTTATAATCAAGTTCCATAGAGATTATCTGAAAATTTGATTTGGACATAAAACAAAATCTATAATGTGAAAACTCGAATTTTCTCTTCCATTAGAAAAATATTATCCAATAAATTCGGGCATTTCTTGTTTCAGAGACATCCGACTTAAATTGGATCTTGTACAATCAATTAAAGTTCAAAACGTAATATTACGAACTACTGTGACGTGACGAGCTCGTTTATAATTAAATTATACATTTGAACGTCGCTTAATAAATGAATACGTTTCAATTCTAACACTTAATTAATCCTTTATATTGTCAATTCACATAAAACTGCAAACCCAACATATTTCCATATATTTCAGAATAAATTTGTTATTTCATTATTATTTTATTATTAATGTATTCAAGATTATTGAATTTAAGTTATTTACCTCCAAATAATCATTTAAAATCAAATTTAAATATTAAATCAAACAGTTAAAATCTGGATCGTTGAATTCCTTCGCCCTCAAAAGAATTTTGTCCCCGAAATTACTAAGGCAGGAAAAATGCTACGAATCTAGTAACTTTTCCAAATCCAATTAACTAAAAACCTCACATCCACTTTTTAAACCAAACCAATTAGTTTTAATTTGAAAACTAATTAATTTCCATAGAAAACAAATTTCAAAAATTTCCATAAAGATTTGAATTTTTTCGAACACTTTAAATTTTGGAAAAAATTTGACAAAGTCTCCTATATAGGAGGGACTTCTGTAATGTTGCAGGAATAAAATTAAATCCATCGACCCACACAATTGGAAAATCTAATTCAAAACCCAAATCAAAAACCAAAAAAAAATATTTTGCGAAGGCTTACCTTTTACGAGCATTAGTACGTGATAAACAATAAGTTTCACTAGAACTTGCTCAATTTTTATGTAGCTCTAACCGAACTGGATCCGATCAACTCCAAAACTCAAACAATATAAATTAGTTGTGCACCTGTTCTTTAACTTGTATGAAATTTTATTGGATATGCGACATAGATTCAAATATTAAGATTATCCATTCCCATATGTTTTATATACTATTCAACATATGAAATTTATAATCGGTTTCACATAGTAATCCATTCAGATTCACATAAACTTGAATTAATTTATCCAATGGTTTTCAACCAAGTTTAAATCTACATCCATACAATCAACCATCCAATCCAAACATTCTATTTAAATTCATTAATTTGCATATATTCCTATTAGATCTTATTTCAATATTCAAATCCAAACATAATTTGAATGATTTATTTTAACTTAACATAAGTTATATATATTCTCATTTAATTTTGCAATTCTTTTGGTTAAGTCCTTTCAATTTCATAATCAAACCAATTCAAATCACTATTGGTATGTTTGACTGCTCATACTATAATAATTTAAGAAAATCATTACTTCTATTGTTTTATAAAATATACTGGGCTAAAAATAATTTAAAAATAATTTTATATCAAACTTCAAATACGTGCTCTCATATATACACTCAAACTCAGTTTAGGATATACTAGTCCTATCTCTATTGAGTTATGCCACAGAGCCAAGGTTTTCCTTAAACCTCATTCTCTAATACCAAATGTGACAACCACTTTTTCTGTACAGTTTAAGGCAACATCTAAAACCAAGTCAACTCAAATTACGTAGAAAAGCATATGGATAAGAGAAAGAAATTAGAGGGTGAGAGAAGAAAGAAAGAAATATTAGCATAAAGAAAACGAAGATCAGAGTCTCACAGTGGAATGGACAAAATATAATATAACAAAATGCTTTATGGAAAGAAAACTGTAGACTACAACATCAGAGTATACATACATTTCAATACAACACACAGCGGAGTAATATGATACCGGTAAATATAGTTATATGTGATTCCAGCTCCTCTTCTAAAGTTCCAAGCGAAACCTAACCTGGAAATATACTCGGTCTTACCCGAGCACATCTGAAGTAAAGCAAAATTCACCCGGATCAGTCTGGAATACTTTTAATAGTAAATTCACATGATAAACAACTTGCTTAACTTTAGAAAACTCTTTTGAAAGAAAAGGATAATAGTAAAACCATCCCACACATAAACACAGATGGTTTTTACATTACTATAACCCAAAACATTTTTGATATATCAAAATCTAGTGATATTATAATAGTGTCTATCGAATCACAAATAAATAACTGTCTAATATAATCATTGCACCCCACATTCTACATATTCATTATATAGTCAGAAACCGCAAGGCGCTTATTGGAGAATGGATTCCAACTATGACAAGTTATGGGAGCACCTTCCGATCAGTGTACTCTAGAGGGGATATACTAAGATTCAACAAGAACAACTTGCAACTCGACCACACATGACCAACCACTCATTCAGCTTGAGTGTATCGAATATATTGTCACCCACGGTTGTCGGCCATCCAACTGTAATCCATAAGACATAGAAAATGAACGAAGAATAAAATGAATTTTCTCTAGATCGGTACAAATATACCCTACTTGGAAGCGACCCACTAGCGACGCTGCTTTCCCGATTTTTGCCATTTCCCAGTTCTGAGGCATGATGTGACGGCCCGCTCCGCATCAGCCAGCATTTCCTCCGAAAGTGCGTTGTACACATGCCCGACTAGCACGGAACGGTCGCCAAAGAAAGGAAAGAAGAGAGTGAACTAATCGAAAACTTGTAGAACGTCTCACAGCGCATGGGATATAATATAATAACAACATACTTGAGATAGAACAGGCGAGACAATGCATAAGCTGAAAACTAAACATCATAGCAGCGGAAAATCCAAATACAGCTTATGTTCCACATCATCATTATTACAACTTTAAAACTGTCTCTAAAGTAAAAGAAAGGAAGGGTACACTACTAAAGCCCAAAGTAGTGACCAGCAGCGACACAGGGAGAATATCTATATATCATATGTGGAAGCCTCATGCTCGTCTCCAGTATAGCTACTCGTGCATACCACCTAACCTGTCTCTAGTCCGCTCGTGAGAGCACCCAGAGTAATAAAAAGAGACATAAAACTCTGGGTCAGACGAAAAAAGTATGGTATGAGCGATAAGCAGCTAAACAGAACAATAACAGGTATACTAAACCATCCCTGAACCTGGACCTGCAACCAAAGAGTTAGCGCTACATACCATACAATACTCTAAGGTGCCACTAACATATGGTGTAAAGAATACGGGGGTGCATGTCATAATGATGGCAAACAAATCAAACATAGCAACCATCCTTACATCTCTCACTCAGTGCGTAATGCATACGATGTCCACCACTGTCAATCACTAGACCCATCGAAGTAGTGACCGAGTTCGACTTGTACAACTACTGCTACTACCAAGCTTACCCCATGGAGTCATGACTAAATCTTTACAAATGACCCACTTCATTGGTCTATAGCTCTTTAGTCGTACATAGGCCATTGTGGCCCTAAATCCGTTCACGTACCCCCTACACATAGTGATCCAAAGTTACAGACATCGACAACCTCTTAGCACACATCCCGTAGCGAAGCCCAATCATGAAGTGAACTCATTGGTTCCCAACTGGATCCTGAGCTTTAACTTCCCATTTGGACTACCTTTGCATCTCGGGTTATTGTTCCTCTTCCCCGAATCGGTCTTCATTTGGTTTGGAAACAAACTTCCCCTCGGATCAGTTCTCTTCTTCCCGTTCAATTTATGGTCACCAGCTCCATCCGGGTCGGTCGTGCTCCCTCCATTGGATCGGATCGTGATGCTCATCTGGTACGGATCGTGACGCACCCCCCCCTCTGATCGGATCGGGTCGAGGTTCCAGCTCCTGGTCGTCGTCCTCCTTCAGGCTACATCGGATCGTGCTCACTCATCGGACCGGGTCATAGGTGCCTCTTCAGGTCTTCATTATGATGAACATCCGGATTGGGTCGGGTCTTTAAGCTCGTGGAGATGGCTTGCGATCGGGTCGGGTCGTGGAGAGCAGGGGCGATCCGATCCGGGTCCTGCATATTTCCTGCAACTTCTTCCAGCGACTGTTTACGTCATTTGACGGCGTTTTCGACTAATCTAACACTTCTAGACAACCACAAAGCATACTATATAGTCATAGCAACATGTGTAATCATCCATAAACAGCAAAACAACAATCATAGCATGTAAAATGGATCAAACATGCTCAAAAACCCATATTTTCTCTTAAGCATGTTTAAGCAAATCTAGTGATATGATTAGCAAAACTTAACCAAATTAACCCAAACTTTAAACAGAAGTCTAAAACATCATTTCGATTTTTATAAATATTTTTGCAGAATTTATTAATGTAAAAATTCGCTAATCAACACCCCTAATTAGCTGTAATTAGTGAGAAACTTTGCAAATCACTCACCTTGGCCACAAATAAAATACTAAATCTGAAATGTCTTATGTTTTAGCGCTGTTCCCAAGGCAACACAGTAGCTCTATCTCGATCTCTATGCTACTCTGCCTCAATTTGATGTAGATTAGGCCAATACTTGATTAAATGGTGATTAGAAGGTGTTTTAGATGTTGGAGGCCATGGCTAGGGTTCAAAGGAGGTTAGTGGCAGCTGAAAAATACTGAAAAAGAATGTTTTCTAAACCCTAGCAGCCCTCATATACTCCTAATCCCGAAATTCCCCTTTAGGCCTAGCGGTTAATCACCTGGTTAAGCCCAATTAAGCTATTTTTCACCATTTGGAACTTGTTTCAGCCATATCTCCAAAACGGCGAGTCCGTTTGGCTAATGTGACCACTCTACGGAATTGTAAACCATCATCGGGATCCAATGGAAGTGGTTTCAAGTCAAAATTCCTTTCCAGTCAAAAGTTATGGTCAAAACAAGATCAGCTAGGGGCAAAACGGTCATTTAAAAATCGATAAAAATCATGAGCATGGAAAATGACCCCACAAGTCGTCTCCCAAAGTTACATGACCATACGACTTCATATGTGAAAGAAAGAAATATTCTACGATCCTATGATGCGTAGAATGCGGGTCGTTACACTTGAGGTCAAATTTACATTTTTAGAACATCTGGACGCCATTTACTCTGAATGTCACACCGTCAAATCACCAGTTGATCTTCCCAAAAATATTATGGGTATAAAAAGCTAAGAGAAACGAATTCCTCCACCACCAAACGTAGTACCTTGAAAAGATCGTCTTATGTGATCCATTAGGCATACTCTGTCAGGCATTCGTCCATACAAGTCATTCAGGAACACATCCTTCTGCATCCTTATATAGGAATCACCCCAAGGATCGGCAGCAAGTAGTCCTTGCAATCCGTAGAATTCAACCACGATAGAACCATAGTGTATCTCAGGGAGCTAGCCATAGATTATAAGTAGTTCTCCCGTTTTATGAAGATCTATGGTCTTCAATTGCACCTTCTTTATTTGTTGCATGTTAGTTTCGATCGCAACATTGATCTAAAGTTGTATTACGTCTAATTCCCATCCCGGTCTCTTTGAAATAACACGTCAGAATCCAATAACATATTTATTGATAGTTGGGATTTTAACTATCATTTCAAATAGTGTGATCAAGTATACTGGCAACTTTGACCCTTTTACTTAGAACATTTCATCAAAAATATTCCATCGATTCTTAAAAATCGATGTTCATTTTTTTTATCTCAATCTCGTTGTTTTGAAAACAATAACCATATCTTTTCTTACCAAACTCCAATTTATTTCTTATTTGAAAACATCACCATATATTCAGCAAATCTTTTTCCACTTCCTTTATTTTAGAAAAATCACCATATGTATGTTCAATTCAAAGATATAAATAAATTTAAACTTTAAAGTTGGGTCGAATGATGTTTAATTATACATCATTTACTTTTAAAACTTATTTTTTTAGTTACATTCAAAATCTTGCAAATAAAATTGCGATATTCTCCTATAATAAACCAATTTCAATCCCTTACCGTTTACAAACTAATACTATCCTTTGATAATAGTGAAGTTGTTCAAGTTAGGGTATTTAATTATCTCTCAGACCTTGACCGACAACGTTCTTATCTTAGAATAGATAAAAGTTTGAAACATAAAACCTGTCATTCCATTTTCTATTTTACTTAAAAATATGGTTTTTAATAACCGTTCTTTCTGTTTGGCCAATTATTCTCAATCAAAATCTTTTTATCTTTTATTTAAATAAAGCTTGATAAAACACAATATGTATCGCTTTCAACCTTATTAACACTTGGATCTGTTTAAAATCCATTTACGTCGTCTGTACACCAATTCAACCAAGTCGCTTACCCCTTTGCAAATCTTCTTTCTATTTTAAAATAATTTTACACAATCCAATACCTTAAAACTTGTTTTAAAATCATCATCTAAGTTTAGCTTCATTATCAACTTTGTTTGTGAAACCTGAATTAAACCTAAAATCTTCTTGTAAATCCATTAATCAGCTCCCTTTGATATCACATTTCAATTTGCCTTTGTTTTACTTAATTCATTAATTAAGTAACACATACAAAAACCACTGCATACTATCTTAACTGTTTTTCAAAACAATGATTTCCAAATATTGACTCATAGGTTCAGTTCTTTATACATGTAAAATTTATTAAAACATTGCAATCACTATGCATGATATTATTTTATAAAAACCATTTATGAATATCACTTACCTTAAAACTTCTATTTAAAATAAATAAAATTTAAAGCTTAATTTCGTGATAAAAATAAATGTTATAACTTCAATTGCGTCAACTTGCCTGATGGCGAACTAACGTGTTGAAAATAACATTTTAGATCGTTTTCTGCCAATAACTTAGTCAATACCATATATTGATTAAAACTCACATCAACGTTAAATTTAATTTCAACGTTATATATATAGTCAACCATCAACATTCAATCAGAATATAACGTTGTTTGGAGGTATACAATTCATGTTTGGATAATATGGAAAAACAAACAATAGACAAATATTTGAGCAATCCGGTCGGGTCCCTCCAACCTGTCTTTCCCTACATCACAGATTTTAATATCATCTGATAATAACATATTAAATAATGATTTAAATCAACATCATCTAATACGACATAATATAAATGTCAGTAATCGTTAAACAACTAAGGCATCCAATCATCCAATTATCACTATCAATCAATGAACTGTTTTTACATGAATTTAACACATCATACCATTCCATAAAAGTATGAGAGTTAACTCACCTTTTTTGAATGATGGTTGTCGTGTTGTTTCGTTTAATTTTAAACATACGTTTAAATTAAAAGAAAATTAGACTGCTTTCGTTCCTTTTTGAATCAGTACAACAGCATAGTACTCTTCCCTGCGATTCTAATGAACCTGATTTCATGCGAATTTGATAACGGTCGAATAATATATCGACGTTAACTCTTAAATTAAAAAAGATGGTTAACCTTAGTTATAATAATTAATTAAAACTAATTATTGATTTACCATGATCTTTTACTAAACTTTAAACCTGCCGCAAGCATACTTGGTCACTGTTAAACCATCCTCTTCTCAATAATGACCGCATACCCATTCAAGACCCCCTCTAAAAGTAGTAACTTCCTTCCATTTCATGTTTTTTTTTGCTAAGCCCACGCACAAGGCCCTAAGCTCAAAACGAATCAAAGCCCACCTCCCTCTGATAGTCTTTCTTCTTCCTTGCTTCAGAAATTCGATGCCATGCTGTAACAAAAACCGCCATGTAGAAAAACTTTCCATCATCTTAATTCACGTCTTAGCAACAACCGCCACCTTCACTGTCAAGCTTCTTCAAGCTTCTTCCTCCCTACTGATCACCCCACCTCATGAAACCACCATCTAAACTACCGATAATCCCCTCATCCCACTACCCCACACTGGACCCTCGAGCTGGACACCTTCTGCACCAACGTGTTCCCGGGCCACAGCTATAGGGACTGATATATTTTGCCACATAGCTCCTCAACATTTTGCCACAACCTGCACCTAGGTTCTCTACACACTATCGTCTGTCCTACCACCTGACTCCATCTCGATGGGCGCCACCACCCTCTTGGACTAGCAACCCCAAATCGACTTCAAACTTGGTAATCTACCCAAAACCATATGTTGACTTCCTCCATCCTCGGCCCACCGGAACCCTCTACCGACTTGTTGTTGTCCCCATGAAACCTGCTACAGCAAATCCTTTACTCCATATATAACCGACAATAGCTTTAACCTATCCCTAGTTTTCCCTTGCCACCATCACAAACCAGCACTCCTTAGTTCGAGCCTACCATTTCACTCCTCTTTGTCATCCTCAAACCGCGGCTACTATCAGCATCCCCAGTACATTATCCAGCGTTGCTGCCATTAGGCACAAACCCCTAAAAGTTTGGACATCGCCTGAAACCATTTTTTTTCATTGAGTGACAAGCATCCCAGTTCGCATGTTTTAGAATGGTAGAGTCTGTTATATATACATATATATATATACAACGTAGAATAATTTTCAAAAAATATATATATCGTAGAAGCTGAAGTTCTTCGAACGAGAAGGAGGAAACTGACGGTGTTGTTCTTGTTTTGAAAGGAGATAGGGTTGTTTACTATAATTATTTTTATTGCAGAAAAGAAGAATGAACTAGGTATTTATAAAGGAAGAGAACAAGAGTTTTGCAGATGGTTTACAATGGTTGGCTGAAGAAGAGATGGGGCGACATGTCCGTAGGCAGGGCAGATTTTTCAAACGATACAAATAAGATGATAAGAACGTTTTGCAAGGGGTCTATTTTGTTTTATATTTGAGATGACCAAAAAAAATTTATTTGACATTGAATAACG
This sequence comes from Allium sativum, assembly GCA_030737875.1. Lineage (NCBI taxonomy): Eukaryota > Viridiplantae > Streptophyta > Magnoliopsida > Asparagales > Amaryllidaceae > Allium > Allium sativum. The sequence continues at coordinate 800,004,467 of CM060912.1, forward strand.
ATATTTGTTTATACCTATCGCTATACCCAATCAGCGTTTATTGATTTCTGTGGTCACATACAAACTCCGTTCGCGACGAAAACGGACATCATCGTATAATTTGGCATTAAGATCCTAACAAAACTTGTTTCGTCGAATTTCGGTTTGGTTTGCTCAAATGGCACTTGTTTAAGTTTAAACGATCATTTTATTTACATTTAATTTTGCTGTGCTCATAAAGCAACTCTAATTGGCGCAAAATTTGAAATCTAGCAATAATAAGTCATTACAGTCTTAATAAAGTTTGTTTCGTTGAAAACGGGGTCGTTTGAATAAAGTTCATTTTTAAGGGTCCAATTTAAATAAAAAAAAATCAATTTTAAAATACCTCAATATATAATAATAAAATATTATAATTAGGCATATTCAGGAAGAATTCCGTATAGTATCAAAATAAATACCTTGGTTTAAGTTTCAAGCTAATTTGATATTCAATAAAATAGAAATCCTTTATTTTTATATAATAAATCATTATATTTTATTAACGAATTCCGAAGCGACTATTTGAAAGTTTGATTTGGACATAAAACATAATCTGCAATGTGAAAACTCGATTTTTCTCTTCCATTAGAGAATATTATCCCATAGTTTCAAACGTTTCTTGTTTCAAAAATTGGACATAAATTGGATCACGTACAACCAATTGAGGTAACGATCTCGTTTATAATTAAATTATAAATTATACTTTTAAACATCGCTTAATAAACGAATATGTTATAATAACTCATTTCTAACACATAATTAATCCTTTATATTGTCAATTCACATAAAACTGCAAATCCAACATATTTACAAATATTTCAGAATAAATTTATTATTTCATTATTATTCGTATTATTAAAATATTCAAAATTATTGATTCAAGTTATTTATTGTAACGTCTCGTATTTTCGGTAGTCAGATATTTGATTTATTTTATTATATTAAATATCGATTTGGAATTTAAAATGGATTTAAAATAAATAATTTGTTTATATAACGAAATTCAAAATATAATTTATATATAATTATAAAACGAGCTCGTAAAGTCGTGGTTGTTCATAATTTTCGTTTTGAACTTCTATTGAATATACTTAATCCATTTTAAGTCGGAATTGTATGAAACAAGAAATGTTTGAATCTGTTTGATCATATTTTTCTAATGAAAGAGAAAAATGGAGATTTCATATTTTAATTGTTAGTTATGTCCAATTCAAATTTCCAAATAGTCGCTATGGAATTCATTAATAAGCGATAATGTTTATTTAATAAAATATAAGGGATTTTTATATATATTTTGAATATTTTTAGCTTGGGATTGTACATATCGAGTTTGAAATATATATTGGTTTATTCTGAGGTTGTGTAATATTTTATTTGGAGATATACAATTATAATAATTTATTATTATTTAACTTAAATTGTTTTCGATTTAAATATATTTTATCGTTATTATATAGGCCTAAGAAATGATTTATTTTTCAAACAACATCTGTTCTCAACAAAACAAATTTTATTGTAATACGTATAGCTAATTATTGCTAGATTTCCAGTTTGGAGCCAATCGGGTTTATTTTATCAATGCATGCAATTTAAGGGTGAAATGATGATTTAAAATAACACAGTTGTGCAAAAAGAAGTCCGTTTTCAACGAAATTAATTTCATTGGGATCAAAACATTGAGACGTAACAGTATATTCATTTTCCATTGTGATTGGAGTTCGCATGGGTCGGTTTGAATATTATAATTAGTGGTAAACAATGATATAAACGGTAGAGTTTAACACCGTTTAAAATAAAATATAAAATATTTTAGACATAAAGCTTAAGTAAAAAGTACACTCTACATTACAAATGCATAGTGTATTGATCTCACATCAACAGATTGAAAACAGGCTGTCATATATATAGCTACCCTAGTGTACAGCGTGTTCTCACATCAGCACAACCTGGATGGAAAGAAAATACACACAAACCAACCCTACATTAAGGTACTTAAGCCTGAAGTAATAAAAAAGTGTCAACATCTATTTATATAGCCTTCTTCAAATCCACTCATTTTCATACCCACTCACGTCAAAGTGAAGAAAAACAACCCATTTTCTTTAGTTAAAACGGAAGCCTCTGATTCAAAGTAGTAATATGTTTATATATATATAACTATTTTTATATATACTTCATTCCCCTGTAATCAAAAGATAACACTCCCAATACACTAAGCAAAGGCACACATGGCATACATGCTACTCGCGTATGGGTAGAGAGCTTTGGGACTGAAGATTATCGGAGTACTGTGCCGGAGGCGATGCAGCAGCATGATGCAGTGTACTGGTCAACATAGTAGTGGCGGTCTGTTACTCGAAAACGAAGCATGGGGGTTGTTTTCAACTTTGGCGTGGGGTTAGGATTGGCTAACCAAAGTAGGCGAGAGTTCTGGTGTAAGTCTGTTTGGGTAAATCGAGGGTGGTCTTCAGTTGCATGAAGATTTGAGGAAGGTGACACTTTCGAACAAAGCAGTGTACGATTATAAAGCAAGACCGTGAGTATTTACAGGGTGGTGAAAACAAAGGGAAGCACAGTTAAATAGAGAGGAGCACCTTAATGTGAGAAGTAGGCATATATTATAAACATGTATAAGTAACGTTGGGTACTGAGGAGCATTTGGGAACAGACATGGTCACGAAGGAAGAACCAAAGGTGCGTGAGCATGGAATAGTAGGCAACACATGGCTTTGACTGGAAATGAAAAGCATGCAATGCAAAGAAACGTTTAAGGGAAGGGAAGTCGGAATACTGTCTTGGACGCGAGCAGTGGAGACAACAATTACGATGGCGGCTGTTTGTTATGTAGTGACCTAGCACCGTGTTTTCTAAAAAAACACCGTGTTTTCTAAAAAAACACCGTGTTTTCTAAAAAGAAACGTTTAGGGGAAGGGAAGTTTTAATGAGAAGTTAGTTAATTAATTATTAAAGTAATTAAGGTGGGTTAAGGATGGCCAGTAAATTGTTAAACGAAGGAGCAGTAGAGTTTGCTCTAGCCGTATCTTTTTGAACAGAGAATAAGTTGGACTAATAATGTAACAACATGCTATTTCAAACTATTTAAGTTGATAATAAATACAACTCAAATCGTCCAAAGCAGCAGATTGTTATTGCCATGGGGTTTAATAAGAAACAAATCACAGAATTAGACATAGAAATAATACATCTCACAGAGGAATGAATTTTTACAATTTATCGGAGTTTACATGAATAAATACATCAAAAAATTTAATACATTCGGATTTTCTAATACATATGAGATTTATGGAAAATAGAGGAGTCTTCAAAAATCTCCAGCTCCAAATGTGAGCTCTTAAAGCTCTAATACTCGATCTGACCCGAGCATCATGCAAACATAAAACACTCGAGTCAGGACTAAAAATCTCATATAAACGAATTAACTCAAGTGAAATGCCCAATGAAATGCATCAATAACTTAGAGGGTGTTTGAGATTTCCATTCTCTAAGGATCTGTGGAACTAGATACATATAATATCACGCTATTATAATAATGTCTATTCAGTAAAGTAAATATAATAAAATAATGTAAGCGGGATTACAATTTTACCCTTACGCCGTTTACAAACATTGTCGCACACATTGCATATAAAACACCAGTACGTCGATAGATAGGGATGCACCACGATACGAGAATGTTGAATCAAAATCATAGGGGCTTGATCAGGATAAACATGACAAGGCATCGAGGAATACCCAGGGTGGGATTCTACCATTTGCATGCCCGGACCGGTAGTAATGCATAGTAGCGACTACCGTCCACCTCGGAACACACTCCCATAATTAAAGGTGGCCACCAACGAATCACAATAGTAAGAGATGGTATCGAAGAAGCGTGTCCGATCGAAGGTGCGACCTCACTAAGTCATGGTATAGCACCTATTTTAATCATTTTAATTATGACTCGAAGGTTAAGGTCATCCATCATCGTTCTCTTTCTTCAAATCCAGTAATAACCTTCATATCATCCTACTTCATTTTCGGATTCTCCACCACATGCATAGTTGTTGAAGTGGTATCGGTATTGGCAGAGAGTATGACAATACCGACTCCGGTCTCTTTAACAACCAAATGTTTAAAATTCACACTGTGGCCATTACATTTGAAATCATATTCCAATATCAAAAAGCAAACATCAAATATCAATTTTATCTCAAATTGATTCAATTATTCCATATCGCTTCAAATCCCAAATTGATATTTATCAATCAATTCATCATCAACATTTCATCCGATATCGCTTCAGTTTCAAATTCATAATTACGAATATATTCATTTCCAAAACTTCACATTCGATTAGAATTCACATATCACAAGTATATCATTATTCAACTGAATCTTAATATTCAATCATTATGAATTTTAATTACTGGGGTTGGAAATATGTTCCTTATTTTTTAAAATAGTTAGTAAAATATAAGATTCTAAATAAAATATTAAGTTAATACAAATAGTTTAAGTGGAATGGACTGACTCAATATAATTTTTTTAAATAAAATGGATAGGTATGGTATAAATAATTTGAAATAAAATAAATAGGTTTTTATAAAAATAATAAGATAGTTAAGTTTTATATACCATATAGTATAATTAAAATCGATAAATGGGAATATAATAGTTTTAAATAATAGCTGTAAATCATATACTAGTTGTAAGGTAAAATAATACTAACTCAAAGAAATAGTCCGTCTGAACAATTATCTAAACTTCCAATAGTCAACTTAACCATTAATCAAATTTCGAAGTTAAATTAAATTTAACTTGAGATCAACTAGTATACATTTCAAGTTTAAACCGAAATGCTCAAATCAGATTATAACTTGAATTCCACTTAAATCTTTATCTTCGATTTGGTTTGAAATCATGAATTTTACATACATTTCATTTCATTGGTTTAAACCAACCTTTAAATCCAAGTATTCAGTTTTAATGAATCAATTTCTTCCCAATTCAAAATTTATCATTTAAATCCAGAATTAAACCATTAAAACTTAATCCAAATAATTTAATAAATTGATTTAAATCTTCCATTCAGTACCTTGTTAAATAAATTTAAGTTCATCCCTTTAAAACTTTTAATTGAACTCATAATTCACTTTTGATGCCCTAAAATAAATTATCACTTTTTTATTAAAACCACCAATTACTCAAATAAGTTTTTAACTTATAATTCAAGATCAAATATTTGACACATTTGTTTAAACATAAAATACAATTTAGATTTCAGATCAAATTTACAAATCATGTTAACTCATAATATTTTGAAAATAACATATCCAATTAAAGAAAAAATCATATTAATTTTATTAGCTCATATTTACTTAAATTTATGAACTTAAGAAAAATATCTCAAATCTCAGTTTTAGCAATTCAGTTCACACTAGGTATTAGATTCGATACATACTTACAGTTTTATGAAATAGTTTTTTTATTAACCATAATGTTCGTATATAATTTTCTATCCTATGGACAAGTGATACGGATATGTATCATTTCAATCTGTAACGATCCAAACTCGCCCTTTCGGAAAAGTCCGGATTGTTATGAGAACACGACAAATCAGAATACAAATAAAAGAACATTTTATTGCTTTTACAACAATTACATCAGAATACAAGAATAAGAGTACGTGAATAAAAGTTACATCTTGGAAATACAAAATCAGAGATTTAATAATTTTACAAAGCAACGGAAAATATAATATAAATGCATAGTGGAAAACTATAAATGCTCTGGACACAGCTTTAAGCTTCAACCCAGAATCCTGCTGAAAGTAAGAATCTGCAAAGACCAAAACTCCAAGCTGCCCGTGTGGAAAATAAGGGCATCCAGAGTTTAGGTAAAGAACAGTAAACTCCAGGTCAGTCATGGGACTGGTATGAGAACTCAAAACAGTTATTAACTTTATTTTAAAGTTGGGTAAATCAAGGGATCACGCCGCTATCGCGGAATGGGTTTCCTCCCAAGAATACCTATGCTTAAACAACGCAATGCTTTTTAGAAAAATGAAACCGTTATAAGTCTCAATCCCTTGCACGTATGCCGAAGGATAGAGTTTTACCTTATAAGAGTAAAAAAAGCTTAATACGCGAAATTCATCTTACATATTATAAGTGCACAGTGTAGAAATAAATAAATTTCGAACATAAATGTATCAATCTTAAATGGCATAATATATTATGTAAGCGGCATAATATATTATATCACCAAACAAGTATACAACTAAAACTGTAAGCTCGTATTGGAAAATTGGATTTCCAGCATGATGGCTGCTGATTCAAAAGATCAATCGCGTCATGTATCTCCATGGCTTACGTCTCGGCAAGAGAAAACACCGTAATGCATATACTACGCACTTTGGATGGGCAACCATCTGAACTATCCTCATGAGGTAAATGACCTATCCCACTTTTAGAGTGGAGCGGTCACCCTAGCCCCATCGGCCGACCCCAAATCCGTATAAAGTATGTTGATCAAACCGAACATTATCAAACAAATCGTCCACCATCATACTGTGGTGTGTGAGGCTCGCGAAGTCACGTTGTATCCAAAGCGGCGCTATATAAAAGCTATTCTTTGGTCTTCATCCACAAGGCTCTCCTTTTCGACAAATGCCTTGATCATATGCATCTTAGCATGCCACATTATCAGACCATACTATATCATTGATCATCTATCGATATATAATAGGATGTTAAGCAAGAGAATAAATTCTCCACCACCAAACAACTATATATTTAATAGAGATCAACGAATATAATATAAAGGAATACAATGTCAGACACAAAATCCATTTGTAAGTCCGTTCCGGGTCTAAACGAAACCATATTCGGTAGATCTCCATATACGTCTGGATGATCACCGGTATTCTCTCATCTTGGGTGTATGGTCCAATCATGATATTGGAAATCATCCATACGAATATAAAAATCCCCCGGTCTTCAACCATCGTCTTCATCGCCGATCTTCAATCATCGTATGAATTATTCAGAATGGGTTGAACCCAGTCATTCTGAATACTTCGCGCATTTTAAATTCATGTGCTATGAAAACACAACCAACGCCTCATTCCAATCAAGAATATTCTTTGATTTAACTTAAACCAAATTAAGGTTCAATCAACTAGCCAGGATTAATGCCTTACCGAAGTAATCATTTATTATATTATCCATGTCCCGACCTATGTATCCCATGGAGTAAAACTGGTGGTACTCCATATCTAACACCCAATGTGTTTCGGTAAATTTAATTACCGTTTTATTGTTTAAATCTAATTAAAGATTTAACTAACGCATGGAGCAAAGCTGGTGGTACTCCATTCACGGTCACTTATTGAATTTAGTAAATTCAATTACTTCATTTCTACTTTAATTCTAATTAAAGATTCATTAAAACACTATTTGGTTTTAATTTTCCAAAAATCATTATTTAATGATTGTTTTTTAATTTTAAGGAATTTATCTTATCTTAACCGGGTTAAAGAACAAATGTCACTTAAAAACATAGTTCACGATGAACCCAAAAATCCTATTTCCTTAAATTTCAATTTAATGTATTAATTGAAAACTTCGCTTTAGAAAATTCCATTAAATCTTTAGTTAAAAGATTAATGAATGAAAAATCATAATTTCACTATTGATTTGGATTTCAAGAACCAATGTCTTTTAAAATATTATGCACAATCAACCCACAATCAATTTCCTTTTAATTTCAATTATGTTTAATAATTGGAAATCTCATTTAAATCTTAATTAAAAGATTTATTCTTTATTCAAATAGGTTTAAGAACGGTGTTATTTAAGACACCGTTCATGACAAACCCAAAATCTAATTTGGTGTTTAATATAAGGTTTTGAATAGGATTATATCGACTTATATTCAATATCAAATTCTAAAACTAACTTATATCATATCAGAAATAACGATATGAAATATCTTCCAAATTTGAAAAATAATATCCGTATAATCACGGAATCCAATATTGAAATAATCCGTGGATAATTTCCATTCAAATCCATTCCAATATATTTATTGGAAATCTTGGTTATATTAAAACCATTTTAAATTCCTTTTATTTATTTATAAAAATAAATAGATCACCAATTCCGATAAAAATATCTTTTATCTTTATAAATTTGGAATTTTTCATTAAAACCTCTTTAAATCATTTATTATGATTTTTCACAAATTTTCCTATTTTTATTTAAAAATAGGCCTTTTCAGCTAAACGACGTTTCAGGTCGTTTAACGGCACTGGCGCTGTTTTTATCCAAAATTGAATTTAACATTTCTCAAAATCTAACCATCGGATTTCAAAACTTAAATACTAATTTGAAAGCTCTTTTCGATATGAACCCATAGGTTCTGATTTCAGAAGAATCCGACGGTCGGATCTTCCGTTATGTCCTTTTAAAGTCAATGGTCGAATTCGCGAACAGTCGTTGTACAAAACGTTCTATTCAAACCATTATAATAAATATATATATAATCATCGATTTTCATTTATAAAATATTTCATAAAATATTTTATAAAATCCTATGATATGAAAAATATGAATTTTTAATATAAATCATTTTCATATTCCTAAATGACATTAAAAAGATGGGTTTTTAATGTAAACCATATTCTGACATTAAGAAGAATGAATTTTTAATGCAAAACATTTCCTGTTCTTACATAACGTTAAAAAGAATGAACTTTTAATGTAAAACATTTTCGGACATTAAAAGAATGAATTTTTAATGTAAAACATTTTGTGTTTCTGAATGACATTAAAAAGATTGAATTTTTAATGTAAACCACTTTGGGTTCCAAAATAACAATAAAAAGATGATTTTTTTTTATTGTAAATCAATTATGACCAATTTATATTTATTAAAAATAAATAAAATTGATTGCAATATCCATTTGCGTTAAAATGTCGCAAATCTACCCAACTCGGCTTCATTCACTTTAAATATCATCAAAAACCAAATTTTGGTTTATAACTGAAAATTATTTGAAAAACATTCATTTATTCTAAAATGGAATGAGACACAATCAATTACCATTAAATTTTAATTATATGGATTCCATACATCGCATATATTTCATAATAATGATAAAAATTCATTACACATCCAAAAACAACCAGAGTGCACATTACAGCTTATCACAAGGGAGATGTGTGATCAGAATTTCATCCTAAGACCCGTGTGGGGTTTCAACCAACATATGACAAAATAATATATTATTTGTGCACTTGGGCGATATGTGAAAACAATCAGCCCAATCACATATACATGTCAGGCTACTTGTATATGGCAATGTAATCATAATTACATAGATAAAATAAAATAAAATAAAAAACAACATTATTTTAATGTATCGCAATATTACAAATTTCATCACCACATCACATCACATACATATATAACAATTCATCTTACAATATAGTTCTTAAGAAAGATGAGATTTTAACACGCGAATAAACTAATAACACGAATCTCAAATAAAGATGAGATTTTTAACGCGTCATCAGATCTAAAATAAAGGATCTGGAATAAAGAATAAATTACAACGCAAAAAAAAAAAAAAAATCTAGAACATTGGATCTGAAATAAAGAGTAAATTTTCAATGCAAAATCAGATCTAGAAAATTGGATCTGAAATACATAATAAATTTTCATCGCAGAACTGAATCATATCATTCATATACAGAATTTAAAGGCGAAAAAATAATTAGAAATTAAATTTAAATAAAAAATCAGAGTTCTCACCTTGCTTTTACGCAGATCTAAAATTCAGAGAGACTCAGAATCAGACTCTATCAGTTCTAGAAAGTCGTGTTCGATATCACGGTTCCAACGTTTCTGAAATTGTTCAATTCGACATCCGTATGAATAGAATATCACTTTTATAATTAAATCAACAGTTTGTAACAGATTAAAGTGTGGCAATTCAATTTATTTTAATATACCGTTAGATTTCAGAATACGTTCAAAACTTCAATCTCTGATTTCATGCAAACCGATGAACTAGGTGACGATCGGGTGGTTGGAGGTTGGAGGGGGCGAAGGCCGCGTCCGCGGTGGGTTTTGGGTGAATTCGAGGTTGTAGAAGGAGGGGGAGAGAGGAGGGAAAAAAAGAAGGATGGAGAAGAGGAGGAGGGAAAGAAAGAGAAGGAAGGAGAAGAGGTAGAAGAAAAGAAAAGAGAAGGAAGGAGAAGAGGAGAGCCGCCATGGAAGAAGAGAAGAAGAGGATTAGGATTTGTAGAATGCCACGGTTAGGGGTCGGTTAGAGATATTATATAGAGATTAGAATTTATTTTTTGTTTAAGCCCTTGTCTATTTTTAACTTATTAAATCATAACCTTTATGTTATTATTTTCTTCAATTTTTAGTCCTTGTATGTTGTAGGAGTTACAGCAGCATTTATATACTATTCGGAATATAATACTAATTTAACAGCTGTATTCATTTATCGATTTTCCAAATATGAAATTTATGTATCAAATGGATGGACATTCAAAGGAATTCATTCGAATCATTTTTGATATGTTCAAGAAAAAGAAAATGGTAATAACCTATTCATTATGTCAACTTAATCTATAAGTTTAGATTTCCTAGCAAATGTGCAATAGAATAAAAACAAACTTATAAATATTTGATTTGCTTTAAATGATTTTATGGGCATTAAATCATACAAATGATTTATTATTTATTTTGGTTCCCCCTAATTTCTTCGTTTGAAAAGAGAATTTGTATACATAAATATTTCATTGATTAACCTATTATTTTGTCTATTAATGAAAAATTACATGAGATGGAAGTGAAAAGGAAAAGAAAAGAAGGAAATACAATGCAATATTTATGAGAGGATAAATAAGAAGAATATGTCAATTTGGAAGGAGATGAATGGTGTAGTATTAATGAAACAACGAAGAAAGGACGCTAAAATAAATGCAGCTATTCACATTTAAAAATAAATTTATGAAGGTCTGAACCGTTTCAAATTCCTGCACATTACATTTGAATATATAAGGAAATAATTAAAGACAATGGCCAGATATATATATATATATATATATATATATTGCCAAAAAAAATTTCATTTAGAACCTGCACATTATTTGCAATACAAAATTAGTCTTTATTTATAAACTTCAATTTTTAAACTGTCAACAAAAAAGAAAAATTCTTTCTTATTATTCTCTTCCTTTCCCTTAAATTCAAATATAGAGTAAAAGTTTTCTTTTGCCAAACGTTCATATTAAGTGTTCAAATCTACTAGATATTCCAATATTAATTTGGTGTTCTTATCATGCCATTTATACTTAATGTCATATTAAATATAATTCATTATGATTAATACGTTTTTTCCAATAAGATTACTTAAGTCATATTAAATACAATTAATTTGTTTTTCAATACTAACGTCAAATTAACGTACTTTCCAAGTTAACATAGAATGAACGGGTTTCCCATATTAATGTCAAATAACACGAATGTCTAATTCAAATTAGTTTGTTTTCTTTAATGTCAATTAACATAAATTATCGTGTTTCTCAAAAATATACTATCCTTGATGTTAAATTACTATGTTCAACATATCTCCTTAATGTATAATTAAGCTTAACTAATTTTTACCAAAATTCTTCTGTAATAACCCGGAGATCTGAGCCAATTAAAAAATTTTATTTTGGCAATTTTAGTGAATTTTGAATATTTAAAATGATTTATTTTAAATAATAACGACGAGAAATTTATTTTGGATAGAATTTGAACGTATATATTTATTTGAATCAACGTTAGAATATAAATATTTATTTATAATTATAAAAGGAATTGAAAATGGCGCGGTAGATTGAAATTTTAATTTCAAAGTTCAAATGAATGTGCAGGATTCAAAATAAACCGGATTTTATTGAAACCAAAAATATTAGAATCTATTTGAGAATATCTTTCCAACGAATCCGAAAAATTGAAATTTCATAGCGGGAATCAAAAGATACGTCCAGTTGAAAATTCGGAATAGTCGCTTTGGAATTTTGGCCCTTAAAAATAGAAAATTTTCAGAAATTAGTTTTGTTAGGACCGCATCGTCAATACGAAGCCAGATATAATTTTTCGGGAATTTTTAGAGACTACATGTGACCCCAGTAAATTGAAATGTGCATTTATACTGAATATATATTGATTTGTATTTTAATTCCAACGGAAACTGATCGTAACAAGCTTATTAGCATGCGAAACATATGCCATTGTGTTCGGAATGGGGGTAATTAGCTAGGGACGACAATCATTGGGTCCTGTTTGCAGTTCGAAGGTAAAGTCAACCTTTTTAAAGAAAAATAAAATAATTAAATTATATAATTAGATAAAGCCCGACCATACTTTCTAAACCTAATTCAGAATCTCGAACCCCTTTTTCAAGTTAGACCGTCATTCACCACCACCCCCGTCGCTCCATGCCGCGCCGCCCACTGCCGATGCGGGATCCGCCTTCCCTCTCCATAGCCCTCCACCTCGATGACGAGCTCCTCCCTCCGTTCGATTCCAGTGCATGAGCCCGAGACCCTCAGACCCAGACGCGACGACCACCGCAAGCCAAGTCGCGCCACCCCCTCCAACGACTTTCGTCGTCGCTCCTCCACCCAAACTCGACGCCGGCTGACCACCCACCTCGCCTGCGCTGTCCGCCGCTACCATGTACACCCCCTCCACAAACTCCGACAGTAAAACCCCTTTTTTTCAATCAATGGCAATGAAACTCCCTTCCCGACAAAAGAAAGGTAAGATTTATTTGAATTTCAGTTTGTTTTTATTATTTATTTTATATAACACTGAAATTTAAAAAGAATAGATTTTCAAAATATATATAAAAGGAAAAAAATGATTTCATTTTATGAAATATAGAATAGTGATTTTTAGCAATGTAAAAATATAATTTTTACGATAGTAAGAAGTTAAAAAAAATAATTTTTATCATAGTAGGAAGTTAAAAATACGATCTTTATTTGTTCGTGAACTAGTTTAGATAATTTTAAAATGAACTAGGATAGATTTTGTTTATAGAAAAAGAATAGATTTGTTATAGAGGAAAAAATTTGATTTTTAATAATAAAAAGTTTATATTTTTAAAAGCGAGAAGATTAGATTCTTATATTATCTAGATAGTAAAGATTTGATTTTTATTATATGAGCACCGTTATAAAAATAGAATTTTTATCTATATAGTAGTGGTATAAAAATAGAAATTTTATCCATATAGCGTAGTTATAAAAATATTATTTTTATATAATAGAGAATATAAAATGTGATTTTTATATATATGTAGTGAACACTGACGACGAAAGTGACAAAAGGCGAGTGGAGAAGATTTCCTACATATGAAGAGTCGCGGTGTATTGGTTCAGCTATTCGGTGAGAACTTCTCACTTTTATTTCTATTTCTAGTTGAAATATATACTAGGATGCAGACGGTGCTTAGCAGCACCCGATACCCGTCGTCCATAGACCATGGATGACCTGTTTGTTTGGTTGCTGTATTATGGAATTTGATTGTGTGATGTGGAATGAAATAAAATATTTTATAGTGGAAAATATTTTATAGTTAAAAATATGATTTTTAACGTGTAAATAAAATATATATTTATAACAAATCGGACGATTTGTTTATATACACTGATTTGACTGATATTGATTGGAACGATAAATTTTACACATCGCCCAACTGCACAAATAAAATGTGTGTTTGTTGATTTGAAACCCCGCACGGGTATTAGGATGAGATCTGACATACACTAATCCCGATTGTTTAGTTGTATGTCAATCGATGGGTTGACAGACTGTGTAAGCGTTAATTATTTATATTTAATGCTTATGCAGTTGTTTGGTGCACTCTGCATGATGGTTGATTATTTATCTTTGCTATTATATACATGTGTTGTATGGAACCCATATAATTTACATTATATGGTAATTGATTGGGCCTCATTCCAATTTGGAAAATAAGAAATATATATTCATGTGTTGAATAGAAGAAAATTCATGTGTTGAATAGAAATAAATTCATGTGTTGAACAGAAATAAATTCATGTGTTGAATAGAATAAATATTCATGTGTTGAATAGAATAAATATTCATTTGTTGAATAGAATAAACATTCATGTGTTGATTAAAAGCCTTGTTGATTAGATTGACGCCACTTTGACGTGAACGATATTTATATTGATTTTATTCATTTTTATAATGAATATAGAAAAGAAAGTGATTTCAAAATATAACGTTTTGAAGATATTATCATTTGTACATCGATGATGTGGAATATTCAATTTTGATTCGAAATTGAATATGAAGTTGAAATTGTTTCGAAAACGAATTTAAAACGATTTATAAAATACGTTTTGAAAGGAAATCGACGAAATATATAATATATATATATATATATATATATATATTATATATATATATATAATGGCCTGAATAGAACGTGCCGCGATAGTTCGTGAATTTCGACCATTGACTTTGAATGGATATTAAGGGAGATCCGACCGTCGGATTCTTCTAACGAATATTAGAGATTTGAAATCTAACGGTTGGATTTGGAATTATGTCCAAATCAAATTTGGAAAAGGTCACTGTAAGTGCAGTTCGATGGCCGCTGATGGAAATCGACTGTACGAGCGTTGATAAAATTATTAAAAATAGTAATAATTTGTGTAAAATCATAAGAAATGATTTGTGAAGAATTGGGATGAAAAATTCCAAATTTGAAAAGATAAAAATAGGTTTTTATCGAAATGAACTAGTTTTGAACTAGAATTATAATTCCATTTTTTTTTAAATAAATAAATTGGAGCTGAAATGGTTTTGAAAATAACCAGAATTTCCAATAATTGAATTGGAATGAATTTGAATCGTAATTGTCTTTGGAATATTTCGATGTTGGATTTAGCGAATATCCAGATATTGTTATGGAAATTTGAAAGATATATTAATATCCTTATTTCCAATACGATATTTGTTGGTTGTAGAATTTGATATTGAATATTAGCCGATATATTTTCTATTCAGAGCCTTGTATTTAATATCAAATAGGATTTGGGTATTTCGTGAATGATGTCTTCATTAACATTGTTCTTAAACCCAGTTGAGAAAAATATTAAATCTTTTTATTTAGATTTATTGAAGTGTACCAACTAATTGGTATTTAATTGGAATTGAATAGAATGTGATTTTGGGGTTTATCGTGAACCGTGTTTTAAATGACATCGGTTCATTAACCTAGTTAATGATTAAAACTAAGTGGAGTTTTAATGAATCTTTAATTAGATTGAAATGATCGAGAATGGAGTATCACCAGTTTTGCTCCAGGCAATAGTTAAATCTTTAATTAGATTTGAACGTGAAATGGTAATCGAATTTACCGATAACACCGTGGTGTTAGATATGAAGTATCACCAGTTTTACTTCATAGGATGAATAGGTTCGGATTGGGAAATAAAATAAATGATTACTTCGTGTGGTTCGCTAATCCCGACTAGTTTGGATAAACCATAATTTGGTTTGAATTGATATTTGAAAGGAGATTAAAGAATAAATTTAAAGAATTTATCTTTGATAAAATTAATGGGAACCTTTCCCAAAGTGTAAGAATATTTGAATAAAAGATATTCTGAATTGGAATGAGGCGTATGTTGTGTTTGTGTAACACTTGTTTATTATACACGCGAGTTATTCAGAAAGACCGGGTTTAACCCATTCTGAGTAACTGATTCGACGTGGTGTCGAGGATGAAGACGGTGGTCGAAGACCGGAGGTCTTCACGTCATTTGGGTGATTACTGATGATCTTAATTGAGCTGTACACCCAAGAGGAGGGAATCAGTTGGTGATCGTACAGACGTACTTGGAGATTGATGGATATGCGAGGTACAAGGTGCCTCCGGTTTCGTTCAGACCCAGAACGAACTTGTAAATGGACTGTCGTCTGACATTGGATTTTATTCTTTGTGATTGATTTCTATTAAATATATATCTGTTTGGCGACGGAGAATTTATTCTCTTGCTTAACGCCGTTCTCTGAGACGTACGAGCTCAGAGGTTATATATTGATGGATATCAATCGCATGGAGTGAATTGCCTGTGTGGCATGCCTAAGTGGCAAATGATCAAGCCTTTTGTTGAAACGCAAAGTTTTGTGGTTGATGATCAAAGCACGGCCTGTGTGGCATAGCTTTGTGTAACGTTGATTCACGAACCTCACACCCCGGCTGTGAACCAGAAACGGGAGAGGACATCATGGAGGGCATGTGTTTCCTTCTAGCTAGAAGTGGCGTAAGTGGTTTTACACGTGATGAGTTTGACTTATGTGGTCGTTGCTGTTGCGAGGCGCCTCGGATATATCAGTGGCTATGTGTAGCCGATGGAGTCGTAGGACTCATTTATGCCCCCAAAGGGCAGGGAAACGCAGTGTTCATGCATTTTAATCCACATCGATGGACCGGCCCTGACGATCCAAAGGCTTGACTGAGTACTTTCCTGAGGGGCGGGCTAGAGCGTCTCGAAATCAGTAGAGGACTATCTTTTGCCTCGGTTCACAGACGGAAATCCAATTTCCAATATGTGCCTTTGCGGTTTTGATTGTATACCTATATATGGAGACATAGTGGTATGAGGCACTTATGCCGTCTATGATCGATACTTATGATTTGAAATTGTTTTGACGCTATACACTTATAGTAATAATAAGATATGAAATTTCACGTACCAAGCTTTCTTGGCTATTATAAGGTAAAAACCCTATCCTCCGGCTTGCGTTGCATTGTGTGATGGGACCTGGGTCTTATAATATCTTCATTGTTCTTTATTTAGCATTGCGCTGTTGTTTTATGCACAGGTATTCTTGGGAGGAAACCCGTTCCGTGTTATACGGCGTGGTCCCTTGATTTACCTAACTTTAAAATAAAGATTAATAACTTCTTTAGTTCTCACACCAGTCCCACGACTGACCTAGAGTTTATTGTTTTAACCTAAACTCTAGGTGCCCTTATTTTGACACGGGCAGGTAGTAGTTTTGGTTTTGCAGATTTATATTCACAGGAACCTGGTTTACTGCTGGAATGATATCCGGAAAGTTCTGTATCCGTATATCTCTTCTAGTTGTGTATTGTATTATTTTCCGCTGCTATGTGATATATTGTAATCTCTGATATTTTAGAATGTGTAGTATTTATTTATACTTTGTATATTCTTGTATTCTGATGGAAATTGTTGTAATAAGCAATGAAATGTTCTTCTGTTTGTATTCTGAATCGTCTTATCCTCAATTCAATCCGGGCTTTCCTTACTGGGGAAGTTCGGGTCGTTTAATCTTCTTTTAAATTGGTTCTAATTTTCCAGGTTGTTACAATCTCCCCCGCTTAAAAATCTTTTCATCCTCGAAAAGGAACGGAGCTGAAAGTTTTTTTCTCATCAACTCAACTTTCATTATGGCTTAATTTATCATTCATTCTCATATTGGTTTTATTATTCCAATATTTTATTAGTTAAACTAACTAATAATCAAACAACACAACCAGCAATCAATTTGTTGATTAAATTTCCAAACACATAACTTCTATATATATATATATATATATATACTCAAAAGTTATACTTTTGATGCCAAGTCACAACAATATCTAAGTTTTGGTTCTCACACCAGTCAATTGGAAATATATAGATATCCCACTTTCGCGTTTGAACATAAATACTGGTGATGTAGCTACAATCATCAGAATCATCCCCAACTATTAGAGTGTGATTCTATATCTATCTAGTATACTCGAGACTCCATATACACACTGGCCAGGCGTATATACAAAACCGACTAATACTCGATAGTCCAAAATAAATTAAAATATAGCACTCAAATATGTATAATAAGTTATAAATTTCAAAAGTAAACTGGTTTTTAATAAAAACACTCTTTAGACCCATCCTAGAATACTACTGATTCTATCTCTGACGAGTCATTCTTATAGGATATTACTAATCCTATCCCTGATGAATTCTTTTGTTTGGTTCTAATGTGTCTTGTTCTCGAGCTTTGTAAAACCAAAGCTCTGATACCACTTTGTAATTAAGACAGAGATGTATATTTGATTCCATTTTGTTTGTCTAAATATTGAATTTTCATTCGCAGAATGTTAAAAAGAAAAGTATTATTAATTTCCATATATGTTATTAATTTTATACAAAGTCATTTAATGGAAATTAATAGCATGCAACATTTGTAATTCTAAGGAAATAATATGTATATAGAATAAAAACAAATGCCTTCTAAATGGTAACTAAAATTATAATTATTTTTCTTTGAAAAGAATTAATCTGGAAAAAAAATTATTTTAAAATTAATGAAAAATTACATGAGATAGAAGTGAAAAGGAAAAGAAAAGAAGGATTGCAATATTTATGAGAGGATAAATAAGAAGAATATGTCAATTTGCAAGGAGATGAATGGTGTAGTATTAACGAAACAACGAAGAAAGGACACTGAAATAAATGCAGCTATTCACATTTAAAAATAAATTTACGAAGGTCTGAACCATTTCAAATTCCTGCACATTACATTTTGAATAGATAAGGAAATAATTAAAGACAATGGCCAAAGATATATATATATATATATTGCCAAAATTTATTTCATTTAGAACATGCACATTATTTGCAATACAAAATTAGTCTTTATTGATAAACTTCAATTTTTATACTGTCAAAAAAAAATTCTTTCTTATTATTCTCTTCCTTTCCCTTAAATTGAAATATAGAGTAAAACGTTTTCTTTTGCCAAACGTTCATATTAAGGGTTCAAATCTACAAGGTATTCCAACATTAATTTGGTGTCCTTATCATGCCATTTATACTTAATGTCATATTAAATATAATTCATTATGATCAATACGTTTTACCAATAAGATTACTTAATTCATATTAAATACAATTAATTTGTTTTTCACTACTAACGTCAAATTAACGTACTTTCCAAGTTAACATAGAATGAACGTGTCTCCCATATTAATGTTAGTTAACATGAATGTCTAATTCAAATTAGCATGTCTTCTTTAATGTCAATTAGCAAAAATTATCATGTTTCTCAAAAATATACTATCTTTGATGTTAAATTACTATGTTTAACATATTCTCCCTAATATATAATTAAGCTTAACTTATTTTTAACAAAATTCTTCTTTTGAATTGGTTCTAATTTTCCAGCTTGTTACACAATCTGTTTTTATTTAACATTCGAATCCCGGGTATTTATTATTTCAACCGGCATCCCAAAACGATTCGAATTTATTCCTAAATCTATATAGTCGTTTGAGTATACATATCATTTCAACCCGTAGTGATTTTGCCTAAATCTAAGGGAACTTGCAGTGTGAGAACAGAATAAAATAAATATAACATCACGCATATCACACAACAAACCAACATAACAGTCAATCACATAGTAATTATATCGTGTCATTTATATCATTCGTTTGTGTGTTACATGTGCACAAGTCATATAGCATCAATCATGAATTTCTAATGCATCCTAACATTTCATATATCATTTCAAAAGATTTAATTCACTTAATAAAAATGCTAGTCATGAGTGAGGGGAAACTCACTTGATTTGAGAGTTTTCGATGAGACTGGATTTAAACAAAAACCAAATGATGTTTGATTTTAGTCTAAATTCCAAACAATGCAAAATTCTACCAATCCAATTCTAATGCAGCTTTTAAACGCTACAAAGCAGTGACCGAATGCTAGCGATTCACACCTAAATGTTATAGGATGTTGAGTTTAAATTTTACATAACTAATTAAATCAATTTAATACCTAAATGTCACACTGGAATTTTATCAAAATACACATTTCTCAACCTAACCCTAGTCAAATTCATTAATGACAATCTCTAAATCCACAGAGGAGCTCACCCAATTATTATTTATTTCAGTGGTACTAAGAAAAGGTATAGGCTATGCTCACCTGAATTGGCTGACTAAACTTAGACTTCGAGGCAAGTTATCAGTGAAGAGTTCAAAAGCAAAGGAGAAACGTAGAAACCAAGGTTTTTGCTCTTCGTATATTTGGGTATCGGCCAAAGCTCTATCGACATGTGAGGACCGGGTTCTTCCCCGGTAAGGAAAGAGCGGATACTTTGAGGACAAGACACATCGGGACGCAAACAGAAGAACATTTCATTGTATATTACAACAATTCCATCAGAATACAAGAATATTACAGAGCATGAATAAATATTACACAGAAAATATCAGAGATTTAAATTACATTTAAATACATAGCAGCGGAAAAATAATATAAAGCACAACTGAAGGAGATATACGGATACAGAGCTTTCCGGATATCATTCCAGCTGTAAATCAGGATCCTGTGAATATAAATCTACAAAACCAAAACTACTAGCTGCCCATGTCAAAATAAGGGCACCCAGAGTTTAGGTCAAAACGATAAACTCCAGGTCAGTCATGTGACTGGTGTGAGAACTAAAACAGTTATTTAAAACTTTACTTTAAATTAGATATATCAAGGGACCACGCCGTATAACACGGAACGGGTTTCCTCCCAAGAATACCAGTGCATATAACAAAACAGCGCAATGCTTTTTGGAAAAATGAAGCTATTATAAGACCCAGGTCCCATCACACAATGCTTGGTACGTTAAAAACAAATTATTTGATACTATTATAAGTGTATAGTGCCAAAAGAATTTCAATCATAAATATCAATCATAGACGGCATGGGTACCATATATCATGTCGCCATACTAGGCTCTACAATCAAAACCGCAAAGTCACGTATTTGGAAGTTGGATTTCCATCTATGAACCGAGGCAAGGGATCGTCCTCTACTGAATTCGAGACTGTCTAGCCCGAGCCTCAGGCAAGCGCGTAGGTAAGCCTTGGATCGTCAAGGCCGGTCCACCAATGTGGATTATTATGCCTGAACACTACGTTTCCCCGCCCTTTAGGGCGTAAATGAGCCAAATGACTCCATCGGGTCCACACAGTCACCGATATATCCGAGGCGCCTCGCAACAGCAACAACCACACAGGTGAAAATAATATAAATGTCAGGGCTGGTAGGTCACTGACACCACCCTAGCTAAAAGGAAACGCATGCCCTCCCTGAGGTCCTCTCCCGTTTCTAGTTCACAACAGGGGTATGAGGCTCGCGAATTCACGTTACACAAAGCTGTGCCACACAGGCGGTGCTTTGATCATCAACCACAAGACTTTGCTTTTCAACAAAGGCCTTGATCATTTGCCACTTAGGCATGCCACATAGGCAATTCATTGCATGCGATTGATATCCATCAATATATAACCCCTGAGCTCGTACGTCTCAGAAAAGGGCGTTAAGCAAGAGAATAAATTCTCCTCCGCCAAACAGATATATATTTAATAGAAATCAATCACACAGACTAAAATCCAATGTCAGACACACAGTCCATTTACAAGTTCGTTCTGGGTCTGAACGAAACCGGAGGCACCTTGTACCTCGCATATCCATCGATCTCCAAGTACGTCTGGACGATCACCAATTGATTCCATCCTCTTAGGTGTACATCCCAATCAAGATCATCAGTAATCATCCAAACGAGGTGAAAACCTCCGGTCTTCAACCACCGTCATCATCCTCGACACCACGTTGAATTAGTTATTCAGAATGGGATAAACCCGGTCTTTCTGAATAACTCGCATATATAATAAACAAGTGTTACATAAACACAACATACGCCTCATTCCAATTCAGAATATTCCTTTATTCAAATATTCTCATACTTTGGGAAAGGTACCCATTAATTTTATCAAAGATAAATTCTTTAAATTTATTCATTAATCTTCTTTTGAATATCAATTCAAATTAGGTGGGATTAGCAAACGACACCGAAGTAATCATTTATTTTATTTCCCAATCCCAACCTATTCATCCCATGAAGTAAAACTGGTAATACTTCATATCTAACACCACGGTGTCATCAGTAAATTCAATTATCATCTCACGTTCAAATCTAATTAAAGATTTAACTATCTCCTGGAGCAAAACTGGTGATACTCCATTCTCGATCATCTCAATCTAATTAAAGATTCATTAAAACTCCACTTGGTTCTAATCTTCCCAATAATCACTATCAATGATTATTTAACTTGGGAAATCATATCCTGACTTTAACTGGGTTAAATAACCAGTGTCATTTAAACACGGTTCACTATAAACCCATAATCACATTCCATTCCAACTTAATTATTGAAACTTCTGGTTACTTTTAAAACCCTTCCAAATCCAATTTAATTATTTAAAAATAAATAAATTATTATTCTAGTTCAAAACTAGTTCATTTCGATAAAAATCTATTTTTATCTTTTCAAATTTGGAATTTTTCATCTCAATTTTTCACAAATTGTTTCTTACGATTTTACACAAATTATTACTATTTTTAATAATTTTATCATGGCCCGTACAGTCGAATACCATCAACGGCCATCGAACTGCACTTACAGCGACCTTTTCCAAATTTGATTTGGACATAATTCCAAATCCATCCATTTGATTTCAAATCTCTAATACTCGTTAGAAAGCCCTTTCCGATACGAACCCAACGGTTCCCGTTTTAGGAGAATCCGACGGTCGGATCTTCCGTAATATCCATTCGAAGTCAATGGTCGAAATTCACGAACTGCCGCGGCACAGCGCGTTCTATTCAGGCCATTATATATATATACACACTATATATATTTCGTCAATTTCCTTTCAAAACGTATTTTATAAATCATTTTAAATTCGTTTTCGAAACGATTTCAACTTCATATTTGAATATTCCACATCATCGATATACAAATGATAATATTTTCAAAACATTATATTATGAAATCAATTCATATTCGATATTCATTATAAAAATGAACAAAATCAATATAAATATCGTTCACGTCAAAATGGCGCCAATCTAATCAACACGGCTTTTATTCAACACATGAATGTTTTCTTCTATTCAACAAATGAATAATTATTTTATTGAACACATGAATATTTATTCTATTCAACACATGAATTTATATTATTCAACACATGAATTTTTATTCTATTCAACACATGAATTTATATTATTCAATACATGAATTTTCATTCTATTCAACACACGAATTTATATTATTCAACATATGAATTTTCATTCTATTCTTTATTTTCCAAATTAGAATGAGGCTCAGTCAATTACCATATAATGTTAATTATATGGATTACCTATAACACATGTATACAATAGCCACGATAAATCATCAACCATCATCCAGAGTGCACCACACCACTGCATAAGCATTAAATATAGATAAATAACGCTTACCCAGTCCGTCAACCCATTGTCGACATACTACTAAACAATTGGGATTAGTGTACGTCAATATCATCCCAACACCCGGTCGGGTTTCAAACAATCAAACACAGATTTTGTTTGTGCAGTTGGGCGATGTGTAAAATTTATCGTCCCAATCAATATTAGTCAAACTGGTGTACATAAAAAATTGCTCGATTTGTAAATGAATATTTATTTTACTTCAACACATGAATATATATTTTGTTTCAACACATGAATATATATTTTATTTCAACACATGAATATATATTTTCTTTCAGCACATGAATATATATTTTATTTCAACACATGAATATATATATTTTATTTCAATACATGAATATATTTTTTCTTTCAACACATGAATATATATTTTATTTTAACACGTGAATATATATTTTCTTTCAACACATGAATATATATTTTATTTCAACACATGAATATATATTTTCTTTCAACACATGAATATATATTTTATTTCAACACATGGATATATATTTTATTTCAACACATGAATATATATTTTATTTCGACACATGAATACATATTTTCTTTCAACACATGAATATATATTTTATTTCAACACATGGATATATATTTTATTTCAACACATGAATATATATTTTATTTCAACACCAACAGTCAATTTTCACAACACAAACAACAAACAAACAAGTCGTCCATGGTCGGTGGACAACGGGTGTCGGGTGCTGCTAAGCACCGTCTATCCTATTATATATTTCAACTAGAAAATAAATAAAAGTGAGGAGTTCTCACCGATTAGCTAAACCAAACACCGCGACTCTTCATATGTAGATAATCTTCGTCCTGTTTCCAACGAGATCTGTCCAATATCGTTTGTGTTGAAAAATATATTTTCAACAACGCTACTTCCTATATAAAGATTACATTTTTATATCTTTGCTTCATATATAAAAAGCATATTTTTCTCTCGCCGTTCTCTATATAAAAATCACATTTTTATATATAAAGATCGTGTTTTTATATCTTTACCACATATGTAAAAATCACTCCTTTACACCGCTACATCCATGATAAAAATTATATTTTTATCTTGCTAGTAATATAAAAAAAAAATTTACTTCTCTACATATGTAATAAAAATCTCATTCTTATGCGATGTTCATATAAACAAAAACCGCATCTAAAAATAAAAATCTAAGCTTTTCTTAATAAAAAAATATAAGCGTTTACCTATTAAAAATTAAATCTTTTTCATACTCTATTTTCTAATTACATAATAAATAAAAATAAAACTAAACACTGATTTTTTTTATTTTTTTTTTAACATTTTAAAACCAATTACAGTATTTGAATAAAAATGAAAAGCTTACCAGCGGGTTTGGCATAGGGGATGGCAGCTCAGGGCGGAGGTGAAGTGGCAGGGGTTCGCTGGCGTCGCGCTCGAGGTGGTGGGGTTTGGCTGCGGTGGCGCGCTCGAGGTGGGGGGGGGGTTTGGCTGTGGTTCGATCGAGGGGCAGAGGGCGTTTGAGGGCCTCGCGGTGGAAGGAGAAGGGGGAATCAGAGAGGGGGCGACGAGGCAGCAGCGGCGGTGGCGCCGATCACGAGCTGCGGTGGCTGATTTCGGGGAAGACAACGTTTTTTTTCTTTTTTTATTTCTAGTCAGGTTTGACTTTCTAAAGAGGGAAAAGGGGGGTTTAAGGGAAAAGGATTTTATTTATTTAATAATTTCATTATCCATAAAGGTACTTTTTCATTCGAACCCCGAATTGATCCCAACGACTGTCGCCCCTAGCTAATTGCCCCATTCCGAACACAATGGGATATGTTTCGTAAGCCAGTTCGGCTGTTTTGTTCTGTTTTCTCTGAAATTAAAGTATAAATCTATATATTCAATTTTAAACGCACATTTCAATTTACCGGGACCACATATGGACTCTAAAATTTCCCGAAAAATTATTTCTAGCTTCGTATTGACGATACGGTCCTAACAAAACTAATTTCGTCAAATTCTGAGACCATTTGAAAAATGACCATTTTCCAGTCGATTAATATCAACTGAAACTGGTCAAACGCGTTTTCCTTTGCCACGCTCACATATTGATTCGAAAAATTACGAATTTTGAAACTTAGCAATAGCTTGACATCACGGATCCAACATAAGTGGTTTCGTCAAAAACCGAGGTCGTTTGCAAAATTTCCATTTTCAAGGGCCAGAATTCCATAGCGACTATTCTGAATTTTCAACTGGGGATAACTTTTTATTCCCGCTATGAAATTTCAATTTTTCAGATTTGTTGGAAAGATATTCTCCAATAGATTCTAATATTTTTCCTTTCGCTAAAATCCGGTTTATTTTGAATCCTGTATATTCTTTTAAATTTTGAAATCAAATTTTCGAACTACCACGCAATTTTCAATTCCTTTTATAAATAAAAATAAATATTTATATTCTAACGTTGATTCAAATAAATATATTCATTCTAATTCCATTCAAAATAAATTTCTCATCATCATTATTCAAAATAATTCATTTTAAATACTCAAAAATTCATTAAAATTGCCAAAATAAATTTTTTTAATTGGCTCAGATTTCTGGGTTATTACAATCTCCCCCACTTAAAACTTTTCGTCGCCGAAAAGGAATGAAGCTGAAAGTTGTTTAACTAATCAACTCAACTTCCATTATTTTCTTTATGGCTTAAGTTCTTCAACTTTTCAGTTTCTAAGAACTTTTCAAATTCTTCAAAAAATTTGGCTAACACCCTAAATTTTCGAAAAATTTCGCCATAACCTCCCCTGCACTGGGGACTTCGGAATATTTCAAATAGCCTCCCATGGCCCTCATCAATCCAAAAAGTAAAAGAAACAGCCAAGCGGCTAGCCAATCGGCTCATAAAATCATCCAAATCCCAATAAATTTTTAAACATGTACCTATTAGTTGGACAAACAATTTTATTCTTCTGCTCTAGCCTCCTTGCTATGACCTGTTCAATGTAAGTACATGTACATGCATGCAAATGCGATAAATTTCAATACAACTCACTATTTGATCAATTTGGCTAAATGGTTCAAATTTTAATTAAATAACAAATAATCAAACAACACAAGCAGCAATCAATTAGTTGATTATCTTTTCAAATTCATAACTTGGATACATAGTAAAAAAAATCAGATTTTTGATGCCAAATCACAACAATAAGCCCTACCTAGTTTTGGTTCTCACTCCAGTCTATTGGAAATATATAAATATCACACCTTCGAAACTCGAATTCCAATTCTGATGATGTCTAGACTATCATCAGAATCGTTTCCGGGCGACTAGAGTGTGATTCTATATCTATCCAGTATATTAAAATTTCAAATACACGCGGATCAGACATATACGCAAAATCTTTATATACTGGATTGTCCAGATCAATATAAATAAATATTCAAATACGTTGAATAAAGTTTAAATTTTCAAAACAAAATTGTTTTCATTTTTAAAATATACTCTTCACACTCGTTCTAGGATACTACTGATCCCATCTCTAACGAGTCATTCCTATTGGATATTACTAATCCAATCTCTGATGAATCCTTTCGTTTAGTTCTAACGTGCCTTGTTCTCCGAGCTTTGTAAACCAAAACTCTGATACCAGCTGTGAGGACTCGGTACTTCCCCGGTAAGGAAAGAACGGATACTTTGAGGACATGACACATCAGAATGCAAACAGAAGAACATTTCATTGTATATTACAACAATTCCATTAGAATACAAGAATATTACAGAGTATGAATAAATATTACATAGAAAATATCAGAGATTTAAATTACATTTAAATACATAGTAGCGGAAAAATAATACAAAGCACAACTGAAGGAGATATACGGATACAGAGCTTTTCGGGTATCATTCCAGCTGTAAACCAGGATCCTGTGAATATAAATCTGCAAAACCAAAACTACTAGCTACCCGTGTCAAAATAAGAGCACCTAGAGTTTAGCTTAAAACAATAAACTCCAGGTCAGTCATGTGACTGGTGTGAGAACTAAAACAGTTATTTAAAACTTTACTTTTAATCAGATATATCAAGGGAACGCGCCGTATAACACGGAATGAGTTTCCTCCCAAGAATACCAGTGCATATAACAAAACAGCGCAATGCTTTTTGGAACATTGAAGCTATTATAAGACCCAGGTCCCATCACACAATACAACACAAGCCAGGGGATAGGGTTTTCCCTTATAATAGCCAAACATGCTTGGTACGTTAAAAACAAATCATTTGATACTATTATAAGTGAATAGTGTCAAAAGAATTTCAATCATAAATATCAATCATAGATGGAAAGGGTACCATATATCATGTAAAAACCCGTAACTTCCCCGGTAAGGAAAGCCCGGATACTTTGAGGACAAGCCACATCGGGACGCAAAGAGAAGAACATTTCATTGTCAATTACAACAATTCCATCAGAATACAAGAATATTACAGAGTATGAATAAATATTACACAGAAAATATCAGAGATTAAAATTACATTACTGCAGTGGAAAATAATACAAAACACAACTAGAAGAGATATACGGATACAGAGCTTTCCGGATATCAGTCCAGCTGTAAACCGGGTTCCTGTGAATATGAACCTGCAAAACCGAAACTACTAGCTGCCCGTGTCAAAATAAGGGCACCCAGAGTTTAGGTTAAAACAATAAACTCCAGGTCAGTCATGTGACTGGTGTGGGAACTAAAACAGTTATTAATCTTTATTTTAAAGTTCGGTAAATCAAGGGACCACGCCGTATAACACGGAACGGGTTTCCTCCCAAGAATACCAGTGCATAAAACAACAGCGTAATGCTAAATAAAGAAAGATGAAGCTATTATAAGGCCCAGGTCCCATCACACAATGCAACGCAAGCCGAAGGATAGGGTTTTTACCTTATAATAGCCAAAGAATGCTTGATACGCTAAAACAAATCATTTGATACTATTATAAGTGCATAGTGTATAAAACAATTTCAATCATAAGTATCAATCATAGATGGCATAAGTGCCCCATACCACTATGTCACCATATATAAGTATACAATCAAAACCGCAATTGTCACGTATTGGAAGTTGGATTTCCATCTATGAACCGAGGCAAGGGATCGTCCTCAACCTATTCGAGAGCCTCTAACTCGCCCCTCAGGAACAGCCGCAACTGCCCCTTGGATCGTTAGGGCCGGTCCACCGATGTGGATTATTATGCCTGAACACTACGTTTCCTCGCCATTTGGGGAGTAAATGAGCCAAATGACTCCATCGGCTCCACACAGTCGCCGATATATCCGAGGCGCCTCGCAACAGCCACAACCACACAGGTGAAAATAATATAAATGTCAGGGCTGGTAGGTCACTGACACTACTCTAGCTAGAAGGAAACGCATGCCCTCCCTGAGGTCCTCTCCCGTTTTTTGTTCACAACCGGGGTGTGAGGCTCGTGAATCAACGTTACACAAAGCTATGCCACACAGGCGGTGCTTTGATGATCAACCACAAGACTTTGCTTTTCAACAGAAGCCTTGATCAATTGCCACTTAGGCATGCCATACAGGCAATTCACACCATGCGACTGATGTCTATCGATATACAACCTCTGATCCCGTACGTCTCAGAGAAGGGTGAAGTAAGGGAATGAATTCCCCTTCACCAGGCAGATTTATATTTAATAGAGATCAATCAACACAGAGCAAAATCCAATGTCAGACACACAGTCCATACAAGTTCATTATGGGTCTGAACATAACCGGAGGCACCTTGTACCAAGCATATCCATCGATCTCCAAGTACGTCTGGATGATCACCAACTGATTCCCTCCTCTTGGGTGTACAACCTAATCAAGATCATCAGTAATCACCCAAACGATGTGAAGACCTCCGGTCTTTGACCACCGTCTTCATCCTCGACACACTGTGACACCCCACCTCTGCCAATGCCACTCTTGCAAGGACATTAGCTTTGGAGGGGCGTTAAACAAGGTAAACATGCATGCAGATATCACAAGACAGAACATATAAGTAAAACAGAGTAGTAAAGCAGCGGATAAAACTTAGCATTTCAAAACCATAGTCGTGTTACAACAAAGTACTTGGTCATTATTTTCCAACAACAAAGTCTAGTTAAACGCATAAACTGAAAAACTGAAATACATAAAGTACTATCCCCAAAATGAAGTGATAAACCATAGCTAGCTCAATGTCCAAAACCGTACATGAGCAAATCCAGTAAGCAAGCTGTAAAGATCCAAGCTAAGCTCCAATGTTCCCACCCTGAGAACCTGAGGGGGGGGGGAAACGGAAGAAAAGAGGCGAAAGAAAATAGGTCAGTCAAAAAGACTGGTAAGCCCTACTACTATATGTCTATGAACTAGTAAAGTTAACTGGCATGAGAAGCTGAGATGAACATAAGGATAACAACATACTGGCATGGTGATTAAATAACAAGATAGATAAAGGTGTCATCGCATAATTAAGGTTAAGTTTTGCACCACGGGTGTACTAGCATTCTAACATGTCAAGTAAAAACAAGAATTGATCCCTTGGCCCAAGCTTGGCCCATCATCATGAGGTGACCTAAATTAAGGTCTAACTACACGGTCTAGTCGATCGGCTCCCTATAAGCCCAATTCGTCAAGTGTCGGTGTCATACGGCCCAAACATGCAATGTAGTTAAACTGCGCTAGGTACACCCTAGGGTGTATCAAGTCCTAGGGTGTCAACCTCAGACACGAATCAAGTATGCGCAGTCTAGATCTACTGGTACCCGTGCCTGATTCTCCAACTCCGGACTATGTGCACGACCATAGTCCGCCTGGACCTACACCGGCGTACCTACTCCGCCGTCGTTTTGGTCGCTTACATGTCAGCCTAGTAATCGTGCCCCACCCTAGCCTAATCCTAGGATCTTATGATACTATCAAGAGGGTTACTGCTGAAAAGGACCACGCAACTGGGTTTCCTTAACGGGTTAAATGTGGTTAACCGGATCCAAACGTGGATTAAATTGGTTAAGTATACCCAAGGTTCGTGACTTAACCCCGATTAACCCATCCAGCCCAAATTGATTAAGTATTAAGTGGATCATGACTTAACCCTAATTAGGAGGCATTAATTAACTTAATGTGCTTTAACCTCTCACATTAGACTTTGTTGTGGTTACTAGTTAAGCCGGGCGGGTCCGGGTAGCTTTACACCACAACTTGGTCTAACCTCGGGTTCGAGCACAACATGACCAACTTCTCACATTGGGTCCTATTGTTTGTAGCCACTAGTTAAGCCGGGCGGGTCCAGGTAGATTTATGCTACAAACTCAACCCAACCTCGAGTTGGCCACACTCATATTTTCTAAGCGTCATGTCCATTATGTTTCCAAAACATAATTACAAGTTAACATAT
Source organism: Allium sativum (assembly GCA_030737875.1). NCBI lineage: Eukaryota > Viridiplantae > Streptophyta > Magnoliopsida > Asparagales > Amaryllidaceae > Allium > Allium sativum. The sequence goes on from CM060912.1 coordinate 800,035,345, forward strand.
CACGTTATGTTATAAAAATCATGTTCATGTCATAATTTTACCCAACCCCAACGTAATCCCATCGTTTACATAATCGCAACAACGCATAAAGGGTAAAATAGAGAACTTGGCATAATCATGACAAAAAGGTGTTGAAGCCACAAGTTTATCATGGTGGCATATGGGATGTACATATGTTCATATACTTGCATATTGCATTGTTAGGCTTCAAAAGCATGCATAAAACCAAACTTAGCATATGAGTGATACATGGTGATAAATGACATGTAGAAGTTGCTAGAAGTTCGCATTTAGCCTCACATGCAAGTTATCATAAGGGATATGATAACTTTCATGTTGCCAAAATGCAACCTTTGATATAAAGCTTGGAGCTTTATGCTCACAACATCAAGTTTAACTTGCATAACATAGCAATATGTGTCATACATAATGATTAAACCAACTTGTATAGCATAATGATTAACCAAACTTGCATATCATAATAATCAACCAAACATGCATATCATAATGATCAACCAAACTTGCATATCATAATGATCAACCTCAAACTTGCATCATTCATTTAACTTTAGAGTTCAATAAAAAGAAAGTAGAAAAGGGCTTACTACGCTATGAAGACACAAATGAATATTTATTATAAAGATTGAGACAAAGCCCTTATGCAAGCACCAAAATATGAAAGCCCCAATTGAAAAACCCTTGCGCCAAATCAATAAAAATCCTTGCTTTGAAATAGAAATGTTGCAACTTGACTTGAATGCAAACTAAGAACACTCATACAAGTTTGAAAGCACTTGTATGAACTCACAATCTCTCATAGAAATAGGCTTAGGAATTTTAGCATGAGAGTGGAGGCCATGAGAGGAACAAATTTGACATAGTTTAGTTGTAGGATTGAATAATGGTGATTTAGGCTAGATTTAGGGGTCTTTTTATAGAGGATTAGGATAGTATTAGCCATAGGATTAACCCTAGATTCAATCCAAGCCATCAAAGCATGTCTTGGGGAAGAAGTCAAGTGTAGGAACCATCTAGGGCCTTTAGATTAAAGCTGAACCATGAGAACCATTCAAATGCAAAATCTGCATTTGAGCGAATCGACCCACGGGTTGATAGCCAAACACCTTGGATTAACCCCTAGTCGACCCAGCATGCTCAGGTCGACCTCAAAAATCGGCCGGTTCGGTTATTCCCCTCTCCCAATTCGCTGTTTTGAACATTTTTGCATATTTATTTATTTAATTTTCAATTATATATACATATATATCAATATATATATATATATATATGTTTCTCTGCGCAACCCATTTCACTTAATTAAGTATACTTTAATTTGTGAATTTTTATGTTCAAATTACGGGGTGTTACATTCTCCCCTCCTTAAAGGATTTTGTCCCCGAAATCTCCAAGTTAGGAAGAACGTATCCTACTATCCATCATCCATCTACTCAAAACATCATCCACGTGCAGTCATTGTCCTTAAAGGATTCTAAATGTTGTATGATCATATGCAAAGGTGTGTGTATATGTACTTGTCTAATGCAAAAATCAGGCGGTTACTGATACAGTAAACCTCCTTAATGCAAAATATGTTAGTGAAATGAGTCAATATGTATGCAAATTCCTAACATAATTTATAATCTCTACATGAGTGCACATAATATTCATCCATATGCAACATCCACGTGATAGCTCAACAAGTTTCATCCATGAATAAGTATAAGCACTCATGCATATGCAACATGAAAGTGTGTGAGCCGATCTTAGTGCCTAATGTGTATCATGCATCCACGAGTATCCACGTGCAAACACTTGCAACCACTTGCAACCATCAAGCATAACATGTTTCAAATACATGTTTCAACCAAGGGTTTCTACCTAAGGTTCTCATGACAAGATCTACGAAACAAGATAAACTAGATAAATGCGGATAAAAAGAAAGATATGCTAATTAGGAAAAGAGATCGAGAATGTACCCTCAAAAAGAAATGGATAAAGCCCACGCATCTTCTCCTCGGTTTCCCAAGTTGCATCTTCGTCGGCTTCACCCCACTGAACTTTCACCAACTTGACCTCTCGATTCCTTAGCTTCTTGATCTCTGTTCCCAAGATACGAATCGGAGCTCTTCTCAAGGTTGCTTCTTTCTCTACCTCAATGTCTTCAAGAATGCTTGGTTCAACCACCTCAGCGGACTCATGTAGGCACTTTCGGAGATGCGAGACATGAAAGACATTATGCACTCCGGCTAGCTTCTCGGGCAATCCCAACTTATAGGCCATCTTTCCAATTCTCTCTATGATAGGGAAGGGTCCTACGAACCTTGGTGCCAGCTTCCCCGCTGCTCCAAAATGTACCACATTTCGCAAAGGAGAAACCTTCACGAAAACCATGTCTCCCACATCGAATTCCAAATCTGCCCTTCGCTTGTCAGCATAGGATTTTCGTCTATCTTGGGCCGCTTTCATCCTTCTTCTTACTAATTCAACTTTCTCGGATGTGTCTAGTATTATATCGGGCCCAAGTATAAGTCTATCTGTTGTCTCCCACCAACAAGATGGTGACCTACACGGCCTCCCATATAAAGCTTCAAATGGTGCCATCCCTATGCTGGCTTGATAGCTATTATTATAAGCAAATTCTACAAGAGGAAGGTGGTCTTCCCAAGTACCACCGAAGTCAAGAACACAAAGCCTCAAGAGATCTTCTAGCACTCTATTCACCCTTTCGGTTTGGCCATCCGTCTGGGGGTGATAGGCTGTACTCAAATTCAATCACGTACCCATCGCTTCTTGCAAACTGTTCCAGAACTGGCTAGTGAAAATCGGGTCACGATCGCTAACTATGCTAGAAGGAACTCCATGCAACCGCACTATTTCTCGGAGATAAATAGACGCCAGCCCTGATGCGGTCCTCTTGCTCTTTACTGGGATGAAGTGAGCACTCTTCGTAAGTCTGTCAACTATGACCCATATGCTTGTGTTCCCTCTCCTTGACCTAGGCAATCCATCCACAAAATTCATAGAAATACTCTCCCACTTCCATTGTGGGACCTCCAATGGATGTAATAGCCCACCTGGTTTCTTTGACTCGGCCTTCACTTGTTGGCACACCATGCACCTTGAAACATACTCTGCCACATCTTTCTTCATTCCATCCCAAAAGAAACTGCGCTTCATATCTCTATACATCTTATCTCCTCCCGGATGTATAGTCATCTTTGAGTGATGCGCTTCTTCAAGAACTGTATGGACCAAATCTCCCACCCGAGGAACACATAATCTCCCATCACGCCTTAGCCATCCTTTATCATCAATAGTATATCTGGCAAGGTGACTAGACGTCTCACCCCGAATCAACTGGTCCATAACTTCGACTATCTGTGGATCTTCCCTCTGCGAAGCCCCAACTTGATCAAGAAGTGTGGGTCTAAGCTCAAGGGATGCTAATGAACCCGTCATCAACTCAACAGCCGTCGTGAAATCAAAGGTTGCCAAGAATTCCAAGTTCTTCATCTCGATGAACAAGGGGCTTAAAGTCATTCTCCTTCTGCTTAGTGCATCCGCCACAACATTACCCTTGCCAGGGGTATAAGCTATCTCGAAGTCATAAGATGCCAAAAATTCCATCCACCTTTGCTGCCTTAGATTCAGATCTTTTTGCGAGAAGAGGTATTTGAGTGACTTGTGATCAGTATACAACTCAAACCTTTCGCCTAGAAGATAGTGGCGCCAGGATTTGAGTGCAAAGACGATTGTCGCTAACTCCAAATCATGAGTGGGATAGTTCTTCTCATGAACTTTAAGTTGCCTACCCCCATAACATATCACTCTTCCCTCTTGCATCAGAACAGCTCCTAACCCCGTGTCAAATGCATCTGTGTACACGGTAAACATCTTACCACTATCGGGTAATGCCAAAACTGGAACTGAGGTAAGGGCTCTTTGGAGCTTTTGAAAAGCAAGCTCACACTCCAAGTCCCATGCAAAGACTAAGTTCTTCTTCGTCAACTTAGTGAGAGGGGCCGAAATCTTAGCGAAGTCTCTGATGAACTTCCTATAGTAGCCCGCCAAACCGAGAAAGCTCCTTACTTCGGTCGCATTCCTAGGAGTCTTCCAATCTTGAACCACAACCACTTTCGTGGGATCCACCGCTATGCCTTGCTTAGAAACTATATGTCCAAGAAACCGAACTTCCCTTCTCTAGAAATGACATTTGGAGAACTTGGCTTTCAACTGATGCACTCTAAGCGTATCCATCACTTCCTTGAGATGTCTGGCATGTTCTTCCTCGTCCTTTGAGAAGATCAGAATATCATCCATGAAGACAACAACAAACTTGTTGAGGAACTCCCTGAACACCCTACTCATCAAGTCTACGAAGTAGGCGGGTGCATTAGTCAATCCGAATGGCATGACAAGCCATTCAAAGAATCCATCCGGAGTCCTAAACGCAGTTTTATCAATGCTATCCTCAGCTACTCTAAGCTGATGGAATCCAGTGGCTAGATCGAGCTGAGAGAAAACAGAAGCATCTACAAGCTGGTCAAAGAGATCATCAATCCTCGGTAATGGGTGCCTATTCTTCTTTGTCAGCTTGTTCAGCTCTCGATAATCAACACATAGACGAAGCAAACCATCCGCCTTAGTAGCGAATACCACCGGAGCACCCCATTCGGAAATGCTTCGTCTAATAAAACCCTTCTCAAGCAGCTCCTTGATTTGCTTATTGAGCTCCCTTCTCTCACGAGGGGCCATGTGCCTAACGGGCAATGATACTGGCTTGGCATTATCGACTAGATAAATGCGGAAATCTATCTCTCGTTTAGGGGGTAACCCCTTGACTTCTTCAAAGACATCAGGATAGTCTCGGACCACTCTTACAGATTGCAGATCATCGATGGACGAGTCGAGAGATTCAAGATAACATAACATGACGGGACCTCTAGGGTTACAAGAAATTTCTAGGGTATTACCGAGGCGGGACATGAGCCTCACTACCCTATGTTCACAATCGAGAATGGCTCCATAACTGGACAACCAATCCATGCCCAAGATTAACCCATATCCCGTGAATCCGAGAACATAAGCATTACACGCGAATTCTACAGTCAAGATAGAAATCTTCAAATCCACACAAATCATAGATAGATGGGCGGAACCCCCAATTGGATTTGAAACACAAACGGGATCCTCAACTAAGCTAGTACTTAGGTGCAAACTTTCAACAATGTCAGAAGAAATAAAACTATGCGATGCGCCAGAATCAAATAAGGTGCGAATAAGATAATCAGAAATATAAACAAGACTTTCTACAGAAATGCTACCTCGATCCTGAACTGGAGCGGCGTTGAGAGCATGCACTTGCCCTCCAGAAGGTCCTGCACGCTGATTCTGCCCTTGCTTCTTGGGGCAATCCTTGCTAAAATGTCCGGTCTCTCCACAATGAAAGCACTCGCCCGACTTCCTCTTCCTTTTCTTACAGTCTTTAGCTATGTGCCCTACATTCCCACAGTAGTGGCATTTTCTTGGGTCCTTTGCCTTGGCCTTGTTGCCCTTGTTGTTCTTGTTGTTTTTGTTGTTCTAATTGCTCTGATTTCCTCCCCACTTGGAGTCTGTCTTCTTGGCTTGGGTCTCATTAGCCTTCACTTCCTTCTTGCCATTCTTATCGTCTCCTTGAAGCAATGCCATGTCTACTAGACCTTCGAAAGTGGCCCCCATATGTATATGAGATAGGGCTAAACCTTGTAGTGGCTCATTCAACCCTCGTGCAAAGCGCAAAGCCTTCTTCTGGGGAGTATTAATCATGTCCAAACCAAATCGGGCGAGCTTGTTAAACTCATTCACGTACTCCCTCACTGTCATGTCTCCTTGCTTCAAAGATATAAACTTCTCCAATTGCAAATTCGCCTCAGCTGATGACAGAAACTTAAGCCCAAATCTTGTCCTAAAGTCGGCCCTAGTCTCTATAGGCCTCGTAGCATTGGTGACCTCCCACCAATAAGCAGCTTCTTCTTTCAATAACCATGCTGCCAATAGAACCCATCTATGATCTTGCACATCAAAGATGGCGAAGAGATCTTCAGTTTCTTTCAACCAATTTCTTGCCTCCACAAAAGTCTCCGTCCCAATAAAGTTCTTGCCACCCATCACCTTAAAGTCTTTGCAAATCTTAGCGAAATCTGCTTGCGGGTTCTGAGGAGGAGGAGGAGGAGGAGGAACCTCAGTTATATTGGGGGTATTTGCTGGGCCCACATCGTTGGCCCTAGCTTCCAAGTATCTCCGGAACCATCCGGGAATGGTCACTCCCTCGGGAAGGTTAAGATCGGCCATACTGAAAAAGGAAAATGATAGATTCAGAACGAAGAAACGAAGGATAGTGCTATGGCTTTTGGGGAATAGCCTTTTTAAAATAACTAGACTTTTCTTGGAAAATACTTAATTGGTTTTGAAAATAGTTTTTCAAAAGGTAAGTTTCAAAAACACTTTTGCTCAAATCTTGTAAACCTTATGCTCTGATACCAAATGTGACACCCCACCTCCGCCAATGCCACTCTTGCAAGGACATTAGCTTTAGAGGGGCGTTAAACAAGGTAAACATGCATGCGGATATCACAAGACAGAACATATAAGTAAAACAGAGTAGTAAAGCAGCGGATAAAACTTAGCATTTCAAAACCATAGTCATGTTACAACAAAGTACTTGGTCATTATTTTCCAACAACAAAGTCTAGATAAAAGCATAAACTGAAAAACTGAAATACATAAAGTACTATCCCCAAAATGAAGTGATAAACCATAGTTAGCTCAATGTCCAAAACCGTACATGAGCAAATCCAGCAAGCAAGCTGTAAAGATCAAAGCTAAGCTCCAATGTTCCCACCCTGAGAACCTGAGGGGGGGGGGGAAACGGAAGAAAAGAGGCAAAACAAAACAGGTCAGTCAAAAAGACTGGTAAGCCCTACTACTATCTGTCTATGAACTAGTAAAGTTAATTGGCATGAGAAGCTGAGATGAACATAAGGATAACAACATACTGGTATGATGATTAACTAACAAGATAGATAAAGGTGTCACCGCATAATTAAGGTTAAGTTTTGCACCACGGGTGTACTAGCATTCTAACATGTCAAGTAAAAACAATAATTGATCCCTTGGCCCAAGCTTGGCCCAAGCTTGGCCCATCATCATGAGGTGACCTAAATTAAGGTCCAACTACACGGTCTAGTCGATCGGCTCCCTATAAGCCTAACTCGTCAAGTGTCGGTATCATACGGCCCAAACATGCAATGTAGTTAAACTACGCTAGGTACACCCTAGGGTGCATCAAGTCCTAGGGTGTCAACCTCAGACACGAATCAAGTATGCGCAGTCTAGATCTACTGGTTCCCGTGCCTGATTCTCCAACTCCGGACTATGTGCACGACCATAGTCCGCCTGGACCTACACCGGCGTACCTACTCAGCCGTCGTTTTGGTCGCTTACATGTCAGCCCAGAAATCGTGCCCCACCCTAGCCTAGTCCTAGGGTCTTATGATACTATCAAGAGGGTTACTGCTGAAAAGGACCACGCAACTAGGGTTTCCTTAACGGGTTAAATGTGGTTAACCCGATCCAAACGTGGATTAAATTGGTTAAGTATACCCAAGGTTCGTGACTTAACCCCGATTAACCCATCCAACCCAAATTGATTAAGTATTAAGTGGACCATGACTTAACCCTAATCAGGAGGCATTAATTAACTTAATGTGCTTTAACCTCTCACATTAGACTTTGTTGTGGTTACTAGTTAAGCCGGGCGGGTCCGGGTAGCTTTACACCACAACTTGGTCTAACCTCGGGTTCGAGCACAACATGACCAACTTCTCACATTGGGTCCTATTGTTTGTAGCCACTAGTTAAGCCGGGCGGGTCCGGGTAGATTTATGCTACAAACTCAACCCAACCTCGAGTTGGCCACACTCATATTTTCTAAGTGTTATGTCCATTACGTTTCCAAAACATAATTACAAGTTAACATATCACGTTATGTTATAAAAATCATGTTCATGTCATAATTTTACCCAACCCCAACGTAATCCCATCGTTTACATAATCGCAACAACGCATAAAGGGTAAAGTTGGGAACTTGGCATAATCATGACAAAAAGGTGTTGAAGCCACAAGTTTATCATGGTGGCATATGAGATGTACATATGTTCATATACTTGCATATTGCATTGTTAGGCTTCAAAAGCATGCATAAAACCAAACTTAGCATATGAGTGATACATGGTGATAAATGACATGTAGAAGTTGCTAGAAATTCGCATTTAGCCTCACATGCAAGTTATCATAAGGGATATGATAACTTTCATATTGCCAAAATGCAACCTTTGATATAAAGCTTGGAGCTTTATGCTCACAACATCAAGTTTAACTTGCATAACATAGCAATATGTGTCATACATAATGATTAAACCAACTTGCATAGCATAATGATTAACCAAACTTGCATATCATAATAATCAACCAAACTTGCATATCATAATGATCAACCAAACTTGCATATCATAATGATCAACCCCAAATTTGCATCATTCATTTAACTTTAGAGTTCAATAAAAAGAAAGTAGAAAAGGGCTTACTACGCTATAAAGACACAAATGAATATTTATTATAAAGATTGAGACGAAGCCCTTATGCAAGCACCAAAATATGAAAGCCCCAATTGAAAAACCCTTGCGCCAAATCAATAAAAATCCTTGCTTTGAAATAGAAATGTTGCAACTTGACTTGAATGCAAACTAAGAACACTCATACAAGTTTGAAAGCACTTGTATGAACTCACAATCTCTCATAGAAATAGGCTTAGGAATTTTAGCATGAGAGTGGAGGCCATGAGAGGAACAAATTTGACATAGTTTAGTTGTAGGATTGAATAATGGTGATTTAGGCTAGGTTTAGGGGTCTTTTTATAGAGGATTAGGATAGTATTAGCCATAGGATTAACCCTAGATTCAATCCAAGCCATCAAAGCATGTCTTGGGGAAGAAGTCAAGTGTAGGAACCATCTAGGGCCTTTAGATTAAAGCTGAACCATGAGAACCATTCAAATGCAAAATCTGCATTTGAGCGAATCGGCCCACGGGTTGACAGCCAAACACCCTGGATTAACCCCTAGTCGACCCAGCGGGCTCAGGTCGACCTCAAAAATCGGCCGGTTCGGTTATTCCCCTCTCCCAATTCGCTGTTTTGAACATTTTTGCATATTTATTTATTTAATTTTCAATTATATATATATATATCAATATATATATATTTCTCTGCGCAACCCATTTCACTTAATTAAGTATACTTTAATTTGTGAATTTTTATATTCAAATTACGGGGTGTTACACACACCGTCGAATTAGTTATTCAGAATGGGATAAACCCGGTCTTTCTGAATAACTCGCATATATAATAAACAAGTGTTACACAAACACAACATATGCCTCATTCCAATTCAGAATATTCATTTATTCAAATATTCTCATACTTTGGGAAAGGTTCCCATTAATTTTATCAAAGATAAATTCTTTAAATTTGTTCTTTAATCTTCTTTTGAATATCCATTCAAATTAGTCGGGATTAGCGAATCACACCGAAGTAATCATTTATTTTATTTCCTAATCCCAACCTATTCATCCCATGAAGTAAAACGGGTAATGCTTCATATCTAACACCACAGTGTAATCGGTAAATTCAATTACCATCTCACGTTCAAATCTAATTAAAGATTTAACTATCGCCTGGAGCAAAACTGGTGATACTCCATTCGATCATCTCAATCTAATTAAAGATTCATTAAAACTCCACTTGGTTTTAATCTTCCCAATAATCACTATCAATGATTATTTAACTTAGGAAATCATATCCTGACTTTAACTGGGTTAAAGAACCAATGTCATTTAAAACACGATTCACTATAAACCCAAAATCACATTCCATTCCAACTCAATTATTGAAACTTCTAGTTACTTTTAAAACCCTTTCAAATCCAATTTATTTATTTGAAGATAAATAAATTATTATTCTAGTTCATAACTAGTTCATTTCGATAAAAAACTATTTTTATCTTTTAAAATTTGGAAATTTTCATCTCAATTCTTCATAAATCATTTCTTATGATTTTACACAAAATATTACTATTTTTAATAATTTTATCAAGGTCCGTACAGTCGAATTCCATCAACGGCCATCGAACTGCACTTACAGCGACCTTTTCCAAATTTGATTTGGACATAATTCCAAATCCAACTATTAGATTTCAAATCTCTAATATTCGTTAGAAAGCTCTTTTCGATACGAACCCAACGGTTCTGGTTTTAGGAGAATTCGATGGCCGGATCTCCCGTAATATCCATTCGAAGTCAATGGTCGAAATTCGCGAACTGCAGCGGCGCAGCGCGTTCTATTCAGCCCATTATAAATATATATATATATATATATATATATATATATATAATATATATTATATATATTTCAACGATTTCCTTTCAAAACATGTTTTATAAATCGTTTTAAATTCGTTTTCGAAACGATTTCAACTTCATATTTAATTTCGAATCAAAATTGAATATTCCACATCATCGATATACAAATGATAATATTTTCAAAACGTTATATTTTGTAATCAATTCCTATTCAATATTCATTATAAAAGTGAATAAAATCGATATAAATATCGTTCACGTCAAAATGGAGTCAATATAATCAACACGGCTTTTATTCAACACATGAATGTTTTCTTCTATTCAACACATGAATATTTATTTTATTCAACACATGAATATTTATTCTATTCAACACATGAATTTATATTATTCAACACATGAATTTTCATTCTATTCAACACATGAATTTATATTATTCAATACATGAATTTTCATTCTATTCAACACACGAATTTATATTATTCAACATTTGAATTTTCATTCTATTCTTTATTTTCCAAATTAGAATGAGGCCCAATCAATTACCATATAATGTTAATTATATGGATTACCTATAACACATGTATATAATAGCCACGATAAATCATCAACCATCATCCAGAGTGCACCACACCACTGCATAAGCATTAAATATAGATAAATAATGCTTACCCAGTCCGTCAACCCATCGTTCGACATACTACTAAACAATTAGGATTAATGTACGTCAATATCATCCCAACACCCGTGTGGGGCTTCAAACAATCAAACACATATTTTGTTTGTGCAGTTGGGCGATGTGTAAAATTTATCGTCCCAATCAATATCAGTCAAATTGGTGTACATAAACAAATCGTTTGATTTGTAAATGAATATTTATTTTACTTCAACACATGAATATATATTTTATTTCAAAACATGAATATATTTTTTATTTCAACACATTAATATATATTTTCTTTCAACACATGAATATAAATTTTATTTCAAGACATGAATATATATTTTATTTCAACACATGAATATATATTTTCATTCAACACATGAATATATATTTTATTTCAACATATGAATATATATTTTCTTTCAACACATGAATATATATTATATTTCAACACATGAATATATATTTTCTTTCAACACATGAATATATATTTTCTTTCAACACATAAATAAATATTTTATTTCAACACATGAATATATATTTTGTTCCAACACATGAATATATATTTTATTTCAACACATGAATGTATATTTTATTTCAACACATGAATATATATTTTCTTTCAATACATGAATATATATTTTCTTTCAACACATGAATATATATTTTATTTCAACACATGAATATATATTTTATTTCAACACATGAATATTATTATTATTTTCAACACCAACAATCAATTTTCACAACCCAAACAACAAACAAACAAGTCGTCCATGGTCTGTGGACAACGGGTGTCGGGTGCTGCTAAGCACCGTCTGCATCCTAGCATATATTTCAACTAGAATTAAATAAAAGTGAGGAGTTCTCGCCGATTAGATTAACCAAACACCGCGACTCTTCATATGTAGAAAATCTTCGTCGTGTTTCCAACGAGATCTATCCAACACCGTTTGTGTTAAAAATTATATTTTCAACAATGCTACTTCCTATATAAAGATTATATTTTTATATCTTTGCTTCATATATAAAAAGCATATTTTTCTCTCGCCATTCTCCATATAAAAATCACATTTTTATATATAAAGATCGTATTTTTATATATTTACCACATATGTAAAAATCACTCCTTTACATCGCTACTTCCATGATAAAAATTATATTTTTATCTTGCTAGTAATATAATAAAATTATATTTTTACTTCTCTACATATGTAATAAAAATCTCATTCTTATATGATGTTCATATAAACAAAAACCGCATCTAAAAATAAAAATCTAAGCTTTTCTTGATAAAAAATATAAGCTTTTACCTATTAAAAAATAAATCTTTTTCATACTCTATTTTCTAATTACATAATAAATAAAATTAAAAATAAACACTAATTTTTTATTTTATTTTTAACGTTTTAAAACCAATTACAGTATTTGAATAAAAATGAAAAGCTTACCGGCGGGTATGGCATAGGGGATGGCAGATCAAGGAGGAGGTGAAGTGGGAGGGGTTCGCTGGCGTCACGCTCGAGGTGGGGGGGGGGGGGTTTGGCTGCGGTGGCACGCTCAAGGTGGGGGGGGGGGTTTGGCAGCGGTTCGATCGAGGGGCAGAGGGCGCTTGAGGGTCTCGCGGTGGAAGGAGAAGGGGGAATCAGAGAGGGGGCGACGAGGCAGCAGCGGCGGTGGCGCTGGTCACGAGCTGCGGTGGCTGATTTCGGGGGAGGCAACGTTTTTTTCTTTTTTCTTTTATTTCTAATCGGGTTTGACTTTTTGAAGAGGGAAAGGGGGGTTTAAGGGAAAATGATTTTATTTATTTAATTATTTAATTACCCATAAAGGTACTTTTTCATTTGAACCCCGAATTGATCCCAATGACTGTCGCCCCTAGCTAATTGCCCCCATTCCGAACACAATAGGATATGTTTCGTAAGCCAGTTCGGCTGTTTCGTTCAGTTTTCTCTAAAATTAAAATATAAACCTATATATTTAATTTTAAACGCACATTTCAATTTACCGGGACCACATACGGACTCTAAAAATTCCCGAAAAATTATTTCTAGTTTCGTATTGATGATATAGTCCTAACAAAACTAATTTTGTCAAATTCTGAGACTGTTTGAAAAATGGCCATTTTCCAGTCGATTAAAATCAACTGAAACTGGTCAAACGCCTTTTCCTTTGCCGTGCTCACATATTGATTCGAAAAATTATGAACTTTGAAACCTAGCAATAACTTGACATCACGGATCCAACAAAAGCGGTTTCGTCGAAAACCGAGGTCGTTTGCAAAATTTCCACTTTCAAGGGCCAGAATTCCATAGTGACTATTTTGAATTTTCAACTGGGCATAACTTTTTATTCCCGCTATGAAATTTCAATTTTTCGGATTTGTTGGAAAGATATTTTCCAATAGATTCTAATATTTTTAGTTTCGTTAAAATCCGGTTCATTTTGAATCCTGTACATTCATTTGAATTTTGAAATCGAATTTTCGAAATACCGCGCCATTTTCAATTCCTTTTACAAATAAAAATAAATATTTATATTCTAACGTCGATTCAAATAAATATATTCATTCTAATTCTATTCAAAATAAATTTCTCGTCGTCATTATTTAAAATAATTCATTTTAAATGCTCAAAAATTCATTAAAATTGCCAAAATAAAAATTTTAAATTGGCTCAGATTTCTGGGTTATTACACGACATGAGGAGGAAGATCTGGTGGCAGTAACTATGGCTTTAGGCGCAGCTTCTTTGGAGGAATGGCGGCGCATGCAACCCTGCTATGGAGGCGGAGGTAGGATCGACATCGCGGAGGGGTAAAACATGGAGTTGTTGGCCATTTCGATTCTTCCGATTTAATTGATTTTGCTTTAACGCTTTTTTTTCTTCGAATGGAAATCATGGATTCATAAAGGAAAAGAGGACGAATCAAATGATTTGGTGAGGAGCTTTTCCTTTTCAACGTGGAGAATAACAGAAATATCGAACGGATCATGAGTGCTTAGCTAAGGACATATGTATTTGGGGAAAAGAAGAAAAATCAAATTAGAAAAGAAAGAGACGGTGGGTGAAAAATCAAAATGGAGGACGTGTGTATTAGAATAGTGAAAATTAGGCTCACATCCCTAAAACCAAAGTTAATTCACGCCACATCCACCCTAACTTTTCTTTAGTTTCCGATCCCTAAAAATGAGCTGCTGCTTTTCAAAATTTGGTCCCCTCCACCTCCTGCTACTCCCCTTCGCCTTTTCCCATTTTGCACCCAAAAAAATGCGCTCATGCATAAAAAAAATCTAAAATCTGGAAATAATCCCAGGAGTCCACGCAAATTGAAAAAAAAAGTTGCATACTTCTGCGCAACTATTGCCTATAGTAGCATACATACATGCATATATTTATATAGTTTAATTCTATTGAAAATCTGGACTAATATACGCATACATGTATGCAACTATTAGCAAATAACTGCATACATGTGTGCATACAAAGCTGAACTGAGATTCATGTGTTACGAAAAGTTGCATACATGAATGCTACTATAGGCAATATATGCATGCATGTGTGCAACATATTTAGAAGGGATGACGACTTGTGAATATGTGCATGAATGCATGCATACATTTTGTACAGAAGCATAAATGTGTGCAATAATGTCTGAAAACGGCGAATGCTTGAAAAAACAGGTCAAATTTGAATATATGCATAAAAGGATGCATGTATTGCTGTTTAGCTGCATACATGTATGCATTTATACTGCTCTTTGGGCGCAACACTGAAATATAAGCATGAATGTATGCAACTATTTACGAATATGTGCATCTTTTGATGCAAAAACCTGCTGTTTCGCTGATTTTGTGTTTTTTTGGATTTTGAGGTGGTTTTTGATTGTTTTTCCATCTGATTTTTTTGGCGTGAACGTGTTATATTTAATAATGAATTTATGTGATTTTTTTATATTTTTTATATGTTTTTAAAAAATAGGGACCTAATTTACAATAAGTTTAGGACCGAATGTGAGCCTAATTTTGAAACTTAATAGGGACCTGTGACAAACGGACCCATTAGAATATCTGACAATTTGAAACGTATTCGTTTCCTCTCTTTTTTATTTTCCTTTATATTTTCTCTTTTTTCTCCTTATTTCCTATGTACATTTTTCACAAGTTTATTTATGAATGCGTTGGGCGTTTCAAGCCTGTACAATCATATATAAGGTTCGATCGTTACGAAACTCAACACCATACAATGATTTACAATTCTTGATCAGATGAAACTAGTTTCGTCAAATTCCAAAATTGTTTGCAAAATTACTCATTTTCATATTAAGATAATATTTCATATTTCGATTCAATTATTGATTTTAATTTAAGCTAATTATTATAGTTTACAAAGTAAATTTGCAAACAATATTGATTACCTAAACAAAGTCGATTAAGACTATTGAATCAGTTTTTAGTTAAAACTAAATCGTTAATTTAGTTTTTTTCCGTTAAACATTCGATAACGATATTAATTTAGAACGTTCGGATTTTACAAGTCGTTACACTCTTCCCCACTCAAAATTTTTCGTCCTTGAAAAGGCGTCGTATAAAATCGTAACTAACTATAGTTTATATAAAGTACATCAACTTATAAAGCTTATACAAAATTTTCTTATTATAAGGATACGAGTTATAGAAAGGCTCAAAATTTTCTAACACCCGAAATTACAGAAAATTTCGGTAGTATCTCCTTTGTATGGGTTGATCGAATTTTTTTAAATACAATATATATTAATATACATCTTATCCACCCAATGAGGCATCCCAAACAATGAGGAAACAACAAAATAAAAACCCAAATGCAATATTTAATCCGAAGCACGTACCTTATTTAGCGTATTAAGAATGCTTGCTTATAATTTAGCAAAAATTGTGCAAAAGCGAGCTTCAAATGGAAGCGCAAGCCATTGCAACCTACTAAAATGCTCAACAAACAAATTGGAATCAAGCATATGTGAACTAAACTTTAAATACATAACATAAACAACAAATAATGAAAGCAAGCATGGAAAGATAACAATAACAAAGTACATGAATCTAAGCAACTCACAAAATCAAGTGATAACATTCACATACATGTCATTCCTGTTATTATTAACATCTAGTTTGTTTGTCATTTTAGTTACACAATATGTACTTACTCTGATTTACAATAAATCTATATACACATTCATTTTTATTAGCCTCCACAGTACATTCATTTATCTTAATCACATACACCTAATTTATATTCAAGTCATTCACCTTTAAATTTACTTATGTTAACTTTCATTCACACACACATTTCCATTTTATTACCATTTGATCATTCGTTTGAATTTATTTCCAGTTTTTTTTCCTTTTCTATGTAAGTATATAATGTTGCAGCCCCTATAATAGCGTATGTTTATTATTATTATTATTAGTGTTATTATTATTATTATTTTCAGACTTTTTTTCTTTCACTAAGTTGAATTGTACATAAGTGGAAAACATATAGCAGGGCATTTGCAAAAAGAATATACAATATGCTGCTTCATGCATGGACGTGATATGTGCAGACTACATATATTTACAGTTCATAAGCCTATTACAAGAAGTAAATTCAACATAAGCATGAAGAAATGTTATGTTATTTCATCCGACTTCAGTATGTTGTAATATCGCGGCTGTTTTATTTCACCACCATTGACCGGATCAAATTCACACTTGTAATGGCTTCCAGCCATAACAAGAATAGCAGTATTCTTTTGGTGACCAAAAGCAACAATTTATCGAGTTCCACCATGCTGCTGCAACACAGCACATCCCCTTTGGGTTCGCCACTGTCTAAATCTGCTAAACCACCTTCAAATCCGCAAAATTATAAACCAGTATTTGATGTTCAAGGACCACCGCTATCCAGTCCCTGTGCAACCAAACAGACTTGACCTCAGATCGAAAAGAGAGCTCGCCGATGCAACGAAACTGATGGCTTTCTTGATTCATAATTTCATTAACTAGTTTTATCGTATTCATTCCATTTTTATTCATTTTCATTTCACTTTTATTTATTTCAATCCATGTTCAATTTCATTTTAGTCAATCCGTTGATTATCGTTATCTCGTTTCAGTTTTTCTTCATTTCGTTAAATTTTCCATAAGTACACTTCGAACTAAAATTTTATTTTTCAAATTCCAGTTCATTATCACTTAATGGGTTTATACTTACCAAGTTCGAATATTCTTATATTGAGTAATCTATACTCATTTAGTTTATTTTATTCCTTGTAAATTTATTTCATTTGATTTGCTCGATTTAATTTCGTTCATAATTCATATTTCTATTTAATATCAAATTTGTTAGTGACACATCTTGTTTTGCATTTCTTTTGTTGATATTAGTTTTAAAAGGTGCATTACTTTTATTACAACCTCATTTAGTTATTAATTATTTCAAAAGTCGCTAATTGAAATTTTAAAACACTCTGCAAATTCTATATTATTTTCAATCAAATGAAGATATTACTTTATTTACAACTTGTTTACTTCTTTGTAAGTTCACATTCATTTAACAATTTAGTATACTCATTTACTATTAAACTTCCATTTTACATTTCAAATATTTACCAAAAATAAAGTCAAGTATCAACTCGACGTCTTAACTGGAATTATATTTTTATCCCACTTTCGAAACCTGAAAATGGATATCGGTGATGTCGCGATCATCCCCAGAATTATTTTCAAGCGACTAAAGTGTGATTCTATATCTATCTAATACATATTTAGTATATATGTTAGCTGGGCATATATCTAAAATCTTACATGCTCGATAGTCCAGTTTTGACGTTAAATGAATACTTTAAACTCTTACCATTTTTAAAACAAGGATATATATATATATATATATATACACACCCCCCAAATTTTCCGATATATCAACATATGACAAATAACTTATTTCAAATCATTGTTTTATAGATTTTTTTTATCATAATATAACATATTTTAGTTCTAAAACCTATATTCTTTCGCAAACAACTTGGAATTTATCTACTAATGTTACAGTTTCCCTTAAGGTCAATTTTATTCAATGGAATTTCAAAATATTTGTTTAACTTCAATGGTTGATAAACAAAGTCATTTATTTCACTTTAAGTTCATATTCAAATTTCTTTGATTAATTTTGGAAACTCAAAGATAAATTTAGAAATAGATCGAGATTAGAATAAGGAGACCTAATGAAAGAAATTTTTAACGAGAACAATAAATTCAATGGAGTGAGGGCTTTTGAAAAGATTTAAATTTTGAAACAAATTATATTTTAAAATATGATCTCTCAAGAATGATTCTAGTGACGACTCTACTCATCCTAGGGTATTACCACCCTATCTCTATTGAGTCTAAACCCCTTAAGCTAAGGTTCTATTAAACCAAAGCTCTGACACCAACTATAACGACCTGCTATTTCAAACTATTTAAGCTGATAATAAATACAACTCAAATCGTCCAAAGCAGCAGATTGTTATTACCATATGGTTTAATAAGAAACAAATCACAGAATCAGACACAAAAATAATCACAGCGGAATGAATTTTTACAATTTACCAGAGTTTACATGAACAAATACATTGAAAAAATTAATACATTTGGATTTTCTAATACATATGGGATTTATGGAAATTGAAATTAAATAGAGGGGTCTTCGAAAATCTCTAGCTCCAAAATGTGAGCTCTCAAAGTAGTAATACTCGGTCCGATCCGAGCATCATGCAAACATAAAACACTCGAGTCAGGACTAACAATCTCGTATAAACAAATTAACTCAAGTGAAATGCCCAATGAAATGCATCAATAACTTAGAGGGTGTTTGGGATTTCCATCCTATAAAGATCCCTGTAACTAGATACATATAATATCATGCTATTATAATAATATTTAATCAGTAAAGTAAATATAATAAAATAACGTAAGCGGGATTACATTTTTACCCTTACGCCGTTTACAGACATTGTCATACACATTGCATATAAAACACCAGTATGTCAGTTGATAGGGATGCGCCACGATATGACAATGTTAAATCAAAATCGTAGGGGCTCGATCGGGATAAACATGACAAGGCACCGAGGAATACCCAGGGTAGGATTCTACCATTCGCATGCTCGGACCGGTGGTAACGCATAGTAGCAACTACCGCCCACCTCGGAACAAGCTCCCATAATCGAAGGTGGCCACAAACCAATCACAATAGTAAGAGATGGTACCGAAGAAGCGTGTCCGATCGGAGGTGCAACCGCACTTAGTCACGGCATAGCACCTGTTTTAGACATTTTAATTATGACCCGAAGGTCATCCATCATCGTCCTCTTTTTTCAAATACAGTAGTCGCCTACATATCATCCTACTTCATTTTGGATTCTCCACCACGTGCACCGTTGTTAAAATGGCATTGGTATTGGCAGAGTGTATGACAATACCGACTCCGGTCTTTAATAACCAAACGTTTAAAATTCACACTGTGGCCATTACATTTGAAATCATATTCCAATATCGAAAAGCAAACTTCAAATATTGATTTTATCTCAATTTCTCAAATTGATTCAATTTTTCCATATCGCTTCAAATTCCAAATTGATATTTATAAATCAATTCATCATCAACATTTCATTCGATATCACTTCAGTTTCAAATTTGTAGTTACGAATAGATTCATTTCCAAAATTTCACATTCGATTAGAATTCACATATTACAAGTATATCATTATTCAACTGAATCTTAACATTCAATGTGACGGCCCACCCCGCACCATCCAACATTTCCAATGAAAGTGCGTTGTGCCAATGCCCGACTAGCACGGGACGGTCGCCAAAGAAAGGAAAAGAAAGGAATTTGAGCTAGCAAGAAACCTGTAGTATATCTCACTACGCACGGAAAAAATTATAATAATAACATAACTTTGACATAAAGCAGGTGAGACAGTGTATAAGCTGGAAATTAAACCATCATAGCAGCGGAAAATCCAAAATACAGCTTATGTTCCACATCATCGTTATTACAACTTCAAAGTACTGTCTCTAAAGAAAAAGAAAGGAGAGGTACACTACTAATTCCCAAAGCAATGACCATCAACAACACAGGGAAAATATATGTAGATAATACGTAGGAGCCTCCTGCTCGTCTCCAGATCAGCTACTTGTGCATAACCAGCTAATATGTCTCTAGTCTACTCGTTTAGGAGCACCCAGAGTAATTAGAAGAGACATAAAACTCTGGGTCAGACAAAAGTCTGGTATGAGAGATAAGCAGCAAAACAGAACTATAACAGGTATACTAAACCATACTTGGACCTGCAACCAAAGAGTTAGCACAACAGGATGTACAATACTCTAAGGTAACACTAACATATAGTGTAAAGATACGGGGAAGGGGTGTGCATGTCATAGTGATGTCAAACAATCAATCATAGCAACTGTCCTCACATCTCTCATTCAGTGCATAAAGCATACGATATCCATCGCTTTGATCACCCAAATCCTTGCTATGATCACTCTGCCCCATGGAGCCACGGCGACTCCACTGCACCAATCCATAGCCATTAGTCCTTGCTATGTCCACTCTGCCCCATGAAGCCATGACGACTTCACTACACTGGCTCATAACCATGCTACAATTACTCTGCCCCATGGAGTAATAACTACCCCACTGCACTAATCCTTAGCCTAACATCCGTCATGGTGGTGAATCAAAGTAATGGACGTCGATAACTCCTAAGCACACGTCCCGCAGCAAAGCCCAATTCATGAAGTTGACTCGTCGGTTCCCAACTGGATCCTGAGTACAAACCTCCCATTTAGGATACCTTTGCATCTCGGGTTTTGGTTTCCTCCGGATCAGTTTGGTCGTGATCATTGCTCCAGCCATCCTTGGTTTGGTTCAGTGCATTCTCGATTCGTGCTCTTGGCTACCAATCTGGTTCGGGTCGTGGTCCACAACTCGTGGAAATACCTTCCGGTTCGGTTCGTGAGTCATGTTGTCCTCCGGATCGGGTCATGATTGCAATTCCAGGCTCCATCATTTGGTTCGTGATGCCAAGCTTCGGTTCGGTCCTCCTCTCCAACATCGGGTCGGTTCATGACTACATTAGCGGCTCGTAAGCTATCTCATCGGTTCATGGTCCAGGCATTAGTTCAACAACTTCACGGTTCGAAGGTGGATGGGCCACGGTTCGGGTTAGAGGAGGGGTTCTCCACGAACGGTTCAATTCGGGTAGGGGCGATCCGATCCAGTCCGGCTCCTGCATATTTTTCCTGCAACTTCCAACGACTATTTTTACGTCACACGACGGTGTTTTTGACCATTCTAACTATTCTAAACAACTACAAAACATTCCAAACAATCACAGCAACATGTATAGTCATCCAAAAACACTAAAACAACAAATAATCATAATTATATAGATCAAACATACCCAAAAACCCTTGTTATCCCCATAATCATGTTTAAGCATAACTAATCTTAGGATTAGCAAAACTTAACGAAATTAAACCAAATTTTTATTAGAGCCCTAAAATAATATTTTAGGAATTTACAAATTTTTCCAAATTTTTCTGAGCCATAATTTCGCTAATTATCACTAATCACTCCTAATTAGCCATAATTAGTGAAAAACAATGCCAATCACTCACCTTAGCCACAAATAAAACTTATATCTGAAACTATCTCTGATTTGGGTCGAATCCCTGTGCAAGACAGCAGCTCCAACTCTGATTTGGTGCTATTTCTCCTTGATTTGACGTAGATTAGCTTAATCCTTGATTAAGTGGTAATTAGAAGGTGTTTTAGGAGTTGGAGGCCATTGTTAGGGTTGAAGAGAGGTAAGTGGCGGTTGGAAAATGACAAGAAAAAGGTTTCCCTAACCCTAATCAGCCCTCATATAGTTCTAATCCCGAAATCCCCCAATGGGCCTAGTTGGTAATCAACCAGTTAAGCCCAATTAAGCTGTTTTTCACCTTCTAAACCTTGTTTCAGCCATATCTGCCAAACGGTAAATCCGTTTGGCTAATGTAACCACTTTACAGAAAGGTAAACCATCATCCGGATCTAATGGAAGTGGTTTCAGGTCAAAATTCCTTACCAACCAAAAGTTATGGCCGAAACAATATCAGTGAGGGGCAAAACGGTCATTTAAAAATCGGCAAAAATTGTGAACATGGGAAATGACCCCAATAGTTGTTCCCCAAAATTATATGACTATACGACTTCAAATGATAATGAAATAAATATTCTATGATCTTCTGATGCGTAGAATGCGGGCCGTTACACTCTCCCCCCTTAAGAAATTTCACCCTCGAACCTTAACCAAAAACATACAAAGGTGTTCTGCATGCCTATCGGTCATTCACAAACAATCAAACACACAAAACAAACAAAACAAACCTATCCTAGCATACAGAAAGACTAAATCGAAATTTAAAATATTACCAGGCAAAGAGTTCTGGATACGTCTTCCTAATGCCCTCCTCTGTCTCCCAAGTACAGTCATTCTCATCCTCGCCCCACTAAAACTTGACTAGATTCACCGCTTTCCTTCGAAGTTTCTTCGTATCATGCTCGACAATACGAATTGTCTTGCGGTTCCCAACCACCTCGGGTTCTACTTCGACATCATCCAACTGATCAGGTGAAATAGTCGCATCGGGGTCGTGCATGAATTTCCTTAACTGGGAAACATGAAATATGTTATGAACTCCTGCCATCTTGTCAGGCAACCCAACTTTATATGCCAAATTCCCAACTTGCTCAAGAACTGGGAATGGACCAACAAATCTTGGTGTTAACTTGCCTCTCCTACCAAATCGAATCGTGCTCTTTAACGGAGAAATCTTGATAAATACAAAGTCTCCAATGGAGAATTTTAAATCTCTTCTCCTCTTATCGGCACAACTCTTCTGTCTTTCTTGGGCAGCCTCCATCCGTTGTTGGATAACCTTGATCTTATCTGAGGTTTCTCTTATCACGCCTGGCCCAAGCACAAATTTCTCACCGGTTTCTAACCAACGGGACGGTGAGTTGCATGGTCTTTCGTACAAGGATTCAAATGGAGCCATACCAATACTGGACTGATAACTATTATTATATGCGAATTCAACCAGATGAAAATGGTCATCCCATGATCCACCAAATTCTAAAATGCAAGCTCTCAAGAGATCTTCTAATACTCGATTCACCCTCTCTGTCTGACCGTCGGTTTGAGGATGGTACGCGGTACTGAGATGTAATTCTGATCCTAATGCCTCTTGTAAGCTCATCCAAAATCCACTAGTAAATAAAGGATCTCAGTCAATTACAATGCCTTTGGGTACTCCATGAAATCTCACTACCCATTTCATATACAGTTCCGCTAACTTAGTTGTAGTTCTATTCGACTTGATGGGTATAAACTTCGTACTCTTGGTTAATCAGTCCACAATCACCCAAATGCTATCATGGCCTGATCTAGTTCTTGGTAACCCATCAATGAAATCCACAGACTTGGTCCCATTTCCATTCGGGGATTTCTAATGGTTGCAACAAACCACTAGGTTTCTTTTACTCAGCTTTAACTAACTGGCAGTTCATGCATTTGGATATAAACTTCCCAACGTCTCTTTTCATTCCTTCCTAGTAGTAGGTCTGCTTCATGTCTCGATACATTTAGTTACCACTGGGATGTATGGTTAGTTATGAGTGATGACATTCTCTAAGCACTTCATCTCTCAATCCATTGACATTGGGCACAACTAGTCTTCCATTCTTTCTAAGCCATCCATCTCGATCAAGCCCATACTTGTCCATCTCCTTGTCGATACCCATCTTTAACTTCGAGATGATTCCTAGTAGGTTAGGATCATCCCTCTGACTAGAACTAATCCGCTCAATCAAAGTGGGTCTGATCGTCAAACTTGCTAACATCTCTGGATCCAATTCGCACTTTGGTCTGAAATAGTACCCTGCGATATACTCCAGTTGCTTCCATTCAAGAACCATAGCCCCTAAACTGGCATGTCTCCTACTCAGTGCATCAGCTACTGCATTTCCCTTTACTGGTGTATACGCGATATCAAAATCATAGGAAGCCAAGAATTCTAACCATCTCTGCTGTCGGAGATTTAGATCCTTCTGGAGAAAAGGCACTTTACCGATTTATGATCATTAAACAACTCGAATCTTTCTCCCAAGAGACAACGTCTCCACATCTTCAACGCGAACACAATCGCTGCTAATTCCAGATCGTGGGTAAGGTATCTTTTCTCATGCGGTTTCAGTTGCCGACTTGCATAAGCTACAACCCTACCTCCTTGCATAAATACAGCACCTAATCCGGTACCAAATGCATCTGTATATACTGTCATCTCTTCTTTCCCTTTAGGAATGACTAATACTGGCGCACTTATCCACTTTTCCTTTATATGCTTGAATGCCTTTTCGCACCTTTCATCCCAAACAAAAGCATGATTCTTCTTGGTCAACTGAGTTAACGGTGCTGCTATCTTGGAGCAGTCTTGGATAAACTTACAATAATATCTTGCTAATCCCAAGAAACTTCTTACATCTGTTACATTCTTGGGCGTAGACCAATCTTGTACCATAGCCACTTTCGCAGGATCTACGGTAATACCATTCTATGAAATGACGTGGCTCAAGAATCTCACTTTCCTCCTCCAGAAGTGACATTTAGAAAACTTTTCTTTCAATTGATGTTTTCTCAACACCTCCATAACTATCCTCAAATGTTCCTTGTGTTCTTCCTCTGCCCTCAAATAAACCAAGATATTGTCTACGAACACAAGAACAAACTTATCCAATTGATCCCTGAATACTCTATTCATAAGATCCAAAAAAGATGCTGATGCATTGGTCAACCCGAATGGCATGACCAACCACTCATAGAATCCAGACGACATCTGAAATGTCGTTTTAGCTATACTCTCCGCTTCCACCCTAAGCTGATGAAAACCTGTAGCGAGATCCAACTGGGAGAACACCCTCGCGCCACTCAACTGATCAAACAAATCATCTATCCGTGGTAGAGGATACTTATTCTTCCTCGTCACCTCATTCAACTCGCGGTAGTCCACACACAATCGAAGGGAGCCATGTGCCTTGATAGCAAACACAACTGGTGCTCCCCACTCAGAAACACTTCTTCTGTTAAATCCCTTCTTCAAAAGATCGCTTACTTGCACCTCGAACTCTCTCTACTCCCTTGGCGCCATACGACGAAGTGGCATCACTATAGGTCTGGCATCTTTCACTAAATCAATACGAAACTCTATCACCCGGTGTGGTAGAAGTTCGGTCACTTCTTCGAAGACGTCCGGATACTGGCCAGCCACGAGCACATCTGACAATTCATCATGCGGGATGTCGAGGTAATTTAGAAAACTAGTCATTACCCCCATCACTAGGTAGACCACCAAATACAACCCTCCTCTCATCATCCGCTCTAACTGTCACCAAAAAGCCCTCACTGTCTACCACCACCCCGTACCTTTGGAGCCAATCGACTCCCAAAATAATGTCAAACCCAGTAAAGCCCAAAACAAAGCAATCACAAGAAAACATACATCCATGACTCGATAACACCACATTACGAGAAATCATACTAAGGCTAGTCGAACCACCAATCGGGTTTGTCACCGCTAAAGGTTATCGACTATCTCGGGCTCCAATCCTAACCTATCTACCAGGTTACTAGATATGAAGGAACGGGAAGCTCCGATATCAAACAATACTCGAACAGGAACATCGTAAACAGAAAGAATACCTTGAATGACGACATTCTTTCCTTTCTCCACCGCAGTTGGGGCATTCGACGAAGAAGGAACAACATTAAGATCATATGCTTTCACAATCTACTTCTCTTTAGGGGGTTGCAGACATTTATCCTTGTAATGTCACACTTGGCCACAGTTGAAGCACTTTCTGTCCGCAGGCTTTGCTCAACATTCTTTAGCATAATGGCCCTTCGTGCCATAGCTAAAGCACTCAACATCTTTCTTATTCTTCTTCTTCTGGCCATCCTTGGTCTGATTCTGTTTTCTCTTATTCTGAGAACTATCCTTGCCTCCACTGCTTGCTTTCGGTTTTGGCGCTTCTGCAGATGCAACCTCAATCTTCGGCTTAGGGTATAGACTCTCTGATCTAAAAGCTTTCCCCACAATTGATTCAAACATCTCATTGATGTCGTTAGTAAGCCTTTCCCCCAAGTAGTCATCCAAGACAGTTATGAACTTCTCGTTCTTCTTCTCGGCAGTGTCGATAAGGGATAATCCATACTTCAATAAAGTGTCGAACTCAGCAATATATTCCAAGACTGCCCTACCATTTTACTTAAGTTCCAAGAACTTCCTAAACAACTCTGACTTTTAGGCAGCTGGGATAAACTTATCACTGAATCAGGCCTTAAGTTGATCCCAAGTAATCTGATCCTTGAGATTAGCTGCCTTTATAGCATTTCACCAGTTCATTGCCCATCCTTGCAGCTGACGGGATGCTAACCTTCTCTTCATCGCATCCTCGATACCCAAGTCATCGAAGATACGCTCGCAGCTATTCAACCAATCCTGAACATCCGTAGCCGACTCCGTTCCATGGAACGGCTTTCCACCAAGACTAGTGTAGTCTTTACAAAGCTTGGCGAAATCAGCCCTAGGCGTCTACACCGCTGCACCACCACCATTTTCAGCATTAGGAGCTGCCCTCTGAACATTCCTAAGCATCTCTCTCATGAAATCAGTGAATATCGTCCTCATATTAGGAGCATTCCCATTATTAGCTCCTCTATCAGTACCCCTCGTATGTCGACTCATCGTTCAATCTGTAAGGAGAAAATGATTAACCATCTCTTCAGTGATGCCAATGCAGTGTGACTCCATCCTGAGATACACTAATAGTGTGTGTGTGTGTGTGTATATATATATATACATAGCTTTTAAAAATCAAAATATCACAAATACGCGCTCTCATATACGTATACTATCTCTCCTTGGTGTCTTTCCCTAGGTTAACTACGCAACCTAGAGCTCTGATACCAAGTGTGACGGCCCGCACCACACCAGCCGTCATTTCCCATAAAAGTGTGTTGTGCCAATGCCCGACTAGCACGGGACGGTTGCCAAAGAAAGGAATTTGAACTAGCAAGGAGCCTGTAATATATCTCACAGCGCATGGAACAAAATATAACAATAACATAACTTTGACATAAAGCAGGTGAGATAGTGCATAAGCGGAAACTAAACCATCATAGCAGCAGAAAATCAAAAATACAGCTTATGTTCCACATCATCATTATTACAACTTCAAAATACTGTCTCTAAAGAAAAATAAAGGAGAGGTACACTACTGATGCCCAAAGTAGTGACCATCAACAACACAGGGAGAATATATGTAGATAATACGTAGGAGCCTCCTACTCGTCTCCGGATCAGCTACTCGTGCATAACCAGCTAACCTGTCCCTAGTCTGCTTGTTTAGGAACACAGGTAATAAGAAGAGACATAAAACTCTGGGTCAAACAAAAGTCTAGTATGAGCGATAAGCAACAAAACAGAACAATAACAGGTATACTAAACCATACCTGAACCTGGACCTACAACCAAAGAGTTAGCACAACAGGTTGTACAATACTCTAAGGTAACACTAACATATAGTGTAAAGATAGGGGGGAGGGGTATGCATGTCATAGTGATGTCAAACAATCAAGCATAGAAACCATCCTCACATCTCTCACTCAGTGCTTAAAGCATACGATATCCACTACTTTGACCACCCAAATCCTTGCTATGATCACTCTGCCCCGTGGAGCCATGGCGACTCCACTACACTGAACCATAGCCACTAGTCCTTGCTATGTCCACTCAACCCCATGAAGCCATGACGACTTCACTGCACTGGCTCATAGCCATGCTATGATCACTCTACCCCAATGGAGTAATAACTACCCCACTGCACAGATCCGTAGCCTAACATCTATCTTGGTGGTGAATCAAAGTCATGGACGTCGATAACTCCTTAGCACACGTCCCGCAGCAAAGCCCAATTCATGAAGTTGACTCGTTGGTACCCAACTGGGTCCTGAGTACAAACCTCGCATTTAGGCTACCTTTGCATCTCGGGTTTTGGTTTCGTCCGAATCGGTTCGGTCGTGATCAATGCCCCAGCCATCCTTGGTTCGGTTTAGTGCATTCTCGGTTCGTGCTCGTGGCTACCCACACGGTTCGGGTCGTTGTCCACAGCTCCTGGAAACTCCTTTCGGTTCGGTTCGTGAGTCATGTTGTCCTCTGCATCGGGTCGTGATTGCATGCTTTGGATTCCAGGCTCCTTCATTTGGTTAGTGATGCCAAGCTCTGGTTCAGTCCTCCTCTCCAACGTCAGGTTGAATCATGATTACATTAGCGACTCGTGAGCTCTCTCATCGGTTCGTGGTCCAAGCATCAGTTCAATAACTTCACGGTTCGAAGGGGGATGGGCCACGGTTCAGGTCGAAGGAGTGGTGCTCCACGAACGATTCGGTTCAGGTACTCCTGCATATTTTTCTTGCAACTTCCATCGACTGTTTTTACGCCACACGATGGCGTTTTCGAACATTCTAACAATTCTAAACAATTACAAAACATTCCAAACAGTCATAGCAACATGTTTAGTCATCCAAAAACACTAAAACAACAAATAATCATGATAATATAGATCAAACATACCCAAAAACCTCTTGTTTTCCCCATAATCATGTTTAAGCATAACTAACCTTAGGATTAGCAAAACATAACCAAATTAACCCAAAATTTTATCAGAGCCCTAAAATAATATTTTAGGATTTTGCAAATTTTTCCAGATTTTTCTGAGCCATAATTTCGCTAATTATCACTAATCACTCCTAAGCCATAATTAGTGAAAAACAATGCAAATCACTCACCTTAGCCACGAATAAAACTTATATCTGAAACTATCTCTTATTTGGGTTGAATCTCTATGCAACACAGCAACTCTAACTCTGATTTGGTGCTATTTCTCCTTGATTTGACGTAGATTAGCTTAATCCTTGATTAAATGGTAATTAGGAGGTGTTTTAGGAGTTGGAGGCCATTGTTAGGGTTGAAGAGAGGTAAGTAGCGGCTGGAAAATGACAAGGAAAAGGTTTCTCTAACCTTAATCAGCCCTCATATAGCTCTATTTTCGGAATCCCCCAATGGCCTAGTTGGTAATCACCCGGTTAAGCCCAATTAAGCTTTTTTTCACCTTCTAAACCTTGTTTCAGCCATACCTCCCAAACGGTAAGTTTGTTTGGCTAATATGACCACTCTACAGAAAGGTAAACCATCATCTGGATCTAATTGAAGTTATTTCAGGTCAAAATTCCTTACTAATCAAAAGTTATGGCCGAAACAAGATCAGCTAGGTGCAAAACAGTCACTTAAAAATCCGTAAAAATTGTGAATATGGGAAATGACCCCAATAGTTGTTCCCTAAAATTACACGACTATACGACTTCATATGATAATGAAATAAATATTCTATGATCCGCCGATGCGTAGAATGCGAGTCGTTACATTCAATCATTATGGATTTTAATTACTCAGATTGGAAATATGTTCCTTAATTTTTAAAATGTTAAAACTAGGCACACATCCCTAAAACCAAACTTAATTAAGCTCACATCCTCCTCTTTTTAAGCATATAAATTTCATCCTTATTTTTAAATGGCCCCTATTTTTTCCATAATTGCCCTTTTTCAAATTCACGGCGTACTTAACGTGATCGATAATACATATTAGGGTTTTAATTTTTTTTATAAACATACAATTCTGTGTTAATGGCAGCGCGGTCTTCCTTCTTAATTTTTTCAACTTCGGATTCCGTCGATCTTAAATTCACTGTAAGCGACAATTTTTTTAATGGTGGCGCGGTCTTCCTTCTTAATTTTTTCAACTTTAGATTATGTCGATCTTGAATTAATAGTAATCGGCAATTTTTTCAGAGATTTTTATGGATCGGTCCTTCGTTTATAGCAAGGATGTTTCTTCTTCGAGGTAATTTATGCTTTTTAATAATTTATTATTTTTTGTATACGGATTTCCTCTTTGAATCGATATTTGCTAATTCATTAATCTGAATTTATTCAATTGTCTTGTTTTATTGATGGGTAATGTAATTATTGTGTAATGTTTTGTGGTTATTATTGATTGTACAGCAGTATAATTTAATTTTTCAACATATTTTTTCGTCTGTTCTGAATATATGTATAACAATATGCATTTATTGTGAATATGAGCATACAAATATGCAACTATTTTTATAACACGTGGGTTTGCATGTATTCAAAATAGTTGCGTATATGTATGCATATATTCTGCATATATGCATACATATATATAGCTCGTTTGAATATTTGTTTATTTGCATGCCAGATGATTAGTTGCGTACAAACATGCATATATTCTTAATATATTTATATTAAAAGTGTTCTGCATCTATTTTGTATAAAAATATATGCAAATATTCTGAAATTTTATATATAAGTATGCAGTTATTACTGTTATATGCATACGTGTATGAATCTATTTATAATTATATGAACATGTTTATGTAATTTTATTTGATGAATGTAGATTATGCTTATTAATGTTGATTTTTTATCTTCATATAACCGTGTTCCTGCAGATATTGGTGTATTGGTGTATAGGTAGAAGAATGCCTTGCCATCCATAATCTTCTAAAAGGTCGAAATCTACAGGTGAATTTACGAAGACTGCTAGATGTGGTTTGTGCCAGAAGTTGGGTCATAATAAAAGGACGTGTTCTTCAAAAGACTATTAGATGCTTATTGTAATTTTTTTTAACAAAGTTATGTTGTATGATGTTGTGAACATTTATGTTCTGCTTTAAATTTAATGTTAAATTCTGTGATTTGTACAGTTTTTTTTAGACTTATATATATGCAATTATTCAGTATAGTTGCATACATGTATGCAATTATACTGAATATTTATATCATTTTTTCCTTGTATTTTGCATTGCTGCATAAATGTATGAAATAGTTCGTAGTAGCTACATACAGGTACGAAAGTTTCTTTATAATTGGATAATGTATACTAGTATTCTCAATTGTTGCATACAAGTATGCAATTATTCTTATTATGTGCATGCAAGTATTCAAATGTTCAGCGTGTATGCATATTCTCTTTTAACTATAAAGATTAGTTCCCTTTTTTATCGTCAAATTATCCTGAATATTTTGTCAATCCAAATATGCATAACATTTAACAATTTTTGCATTTAAGCATGCAAGTATTATGAATAACTGTATATAAGAAAGCAACAATTCATAATATCATTTAAGACTAGACGAACTAAATTCAATACATAAAATTCCATAGTAATTCGGTACAGAAAATACATAATCGTGTCATTGTAGTTCGAATACATAAAATCAATCAACATATTTGTACAGAAATATAAACACCATTTTTAATAATTTTAATCAAAAGTTTTGTTTTCATCTGATAGCAAGAACGTCTGTGTTCGGTCATCATCTACAATCCAACTGTAAAGTTTGCAACCTTGAATTTGAGCAGCAAGCACAGCTCTTGGTTGAGTTGTTTGTCCTCACTTCTTTGTTTCATTATATTAATTACAAACGTTCTACAATCGATGCTGCAAAATTGTAAAAAATTATCTATTTGATAGAATTATTCTATTTAGTATGAAAACATGCATAGAAATATGCAAACATTATCAATATATGCATTAATATGATAACACTTACGAAATCAACATAACAGTATGCAAGTCTTCATATTTTATGCATACAAGTTTGCAAATATTTTGAATTTATGCATACAAGTATGTACTTATTATGTGTGTACATGCATATTAACTATTCTAAATATGTGCATAGAAGTATGCAACTTTTTTTATTGTCTGCATCCAAATATGCAAATTTTATCAATATTCGCATATAAGTATGCTCATGTTCTGAATACTGGCATAGTTGTATGCAAATATTTTGACTATTTATATACGTGTATACAAGTATTTTGAATTTATTTACGTATGGCCTTGTTGTGGCCAGTTAGCCAATTCAACTTGCTCATGTTTCTGATAACTTGTCTTTTCCATCCTTTTCACCACTCCACCAATGTAAATTCAGAATTATGCAACAATTATGTAATAAAATCACAATTGCATGCCACAGTGTTGGATAAATGCATACAATTATTCAGCAATCAGGTAATATTTGCATATTTACATGAAAAAATTGTGATTAAATGCATACTTTATGCATGAATCTGTTAATAGTTGCACATTTGCATTCAACAGCTCTAAATAAATGCAAATAATAATGTAATAAACAGGTGATAAATTCACATTAGCATTTAAAGTTCAATTTAATTGCATGGAATCATGTAACAATAAGGTGACAAATTCATACATTAAATTAACAATTTTGATAAAATGCCAACGAAAATGCAAAAATTCTTATTACATTCATTGCTGTATGCAACTATTCTGTATAAATTCCTGGATACATGCAACTTTTTCTATTATATGTATCCCAGTACGCAAATGATTTGAATATAGGCCTACATATGTACAAACGTACACAATATATGCATACAATTATGAAATTATTCTTAATACATGCATAGTTGCATGCAACTTTTCTTTTTACATTCATTTATTCGGATGATCAATGATTTAATCCCATTGAAAAATGCCAAAAATTATTTTAAATACACGACCACAAAAATTAGTTGTTAAATTCATATAATTAGTCAACAATTCTACTTAAACTTTTAGAATCATGCAACGATTCTGAATAAAATTGAAAGATCACGCACCAAATCATAAAATCATAAAATATTCCCTATTCATCCACGATTTATTATATAATATACATAGATTATCAGTTGTAGAAATTAAAATTAGAAAATAAATTTTTTACCTTTGTTCTTGCCATTTTTTGCGGATCTTCTCTTGAAATTGCCATGGGTTTTGATTATTTTTCTTCGATCGACATTAAAACGATGAAAGTCGGCTTTGAAATTTAAATTTTCATCATCAATCGGCTGCCATAAATGAGGGATGTGATAAATGAGGGATGCGATTAATGATATGATATAGATATGTGGATTGCGTATTTTAGGGTTTAAAGGACAAAATTGGAATTTGATATGCCGCATTTTGAAAATAGGGATGTAATTTCTATAATTTCTACCTCTGGAATTTTTTTTATATTTTAATAGTTAATAGGGACCTGTAAAAAAACGCACCCTTTTAAAATAGTTAAGTTAAATATAAGATTCTAAATAAAATAATAAGTTAATACAAAAAGTTTAAGTAGAATGGATAGATTCAATATAAAATTTGTTTAAATAAAATGGATAGGTTTGGTATAAATAATTTGAAATAAAATAAATAGGTTTTGTATAAAATAGTTAAATAAGATAGTTAAGTTTTATGTACCACATAGTATTATTAAAATCGATAAATGGGAATATAATAGTTTAAATAAAATAGTTGTAAATCATATACTAGTTGTAAGGTAAAATAATATTAACTCAAAGAAATAGTCCAATACGAACAATTATCTAAACTTCCAACAATCAACTTAACCATTAGTCAAATTTCGAAGTTAAATTAAATTTAACTTGAGATCAACTAGCATACATTTCAAGTTTAAACCCAAATGCTCAAATCAGATTATAACTTGAATTCCACTTAAATTTTTTACTTCGATTTCGTTTGAAGTCATAAATTCTACATATATTTCATTTCATTGGTTTAAACCAACCTTTAAATTCAAGTATTCAGTTTTTATAAATCAGTTTCTTCCCAATTCAAAATTTTATTACTTAAATCCTGAATTAAACCATTAAAACTTAATCCAAATAATTTAATAAATTGATCTGAATCTTCCATTCAATACTTTGTTAAATAAATTTAAGTTCAACCCTTTAAAACTTTTAATTGAACTCATAATTCATTTTCAACACCCTAAAATAAATTTTCACATTTTAATAAAACCACCAATTACTCAAATAAGTTTTTAACCTATAATTCAAGTTCAAATATTCGACGCGTTTGTTTAAACTTAAAATATAATTTAGATTTCAGATCAACTTTACAAATCAAGTTAACTCATAATATTTTGAAAATAACAAATCAAATTAAAGAAAAAAAATCATATTAAATTTTATTAGCTCAAATTTACTTAAATTTATGAACTTAAGAATAATATCTCAAATCTCAATTTCAACAATTCTGTTCACACTAGGTTTTAGAATAGATACATAATTGCAGATTTATGATTTTTTTTTATTGACCATAGTGTCCGTATATAATTTTCTATCCTATGGACCAGTGATACGGATATGTATCATTTCAATCCGTTTTCATTTAACATTCGAATCCCGGGTATTTATCATTTCAACCCGCATACCAAAACGATTCGAAATTATTCCTAAATCTATATAGTCATTCGAGTATATATATCATTTCAACCCGTAGTGATTTTCCCTAAATCTAAGGGAACTTGCAGTGTGAGAACTGAATAAAATAAATATAACATCATGCATATCACACAACAAACCAACATAACAATCGATCACATAGCAATTATATCATGTCATTTATATCATTCGCGTGTGTGTTACATGTGCACAAGTCATATAGCATCAATCATGAATTCTAATGCATTCTAACATTTCATATATCAATTCAGAAGATTTAATTCACTTAATAAAAATGCTAGTCGTGAGTGAGAGGAAACTCACCATGATTTGAGAGTTATTGACGAGACTGGATTTAAAGAAAAATCAAATGTCGTTTAATTTTAGTCTAAATTCCAAACGATGCAAAATTCCACCAATCCAATTCTAATGCAACTTTTAGATGCTAGAAAACAGTGACAGAACGCTGGCGATTCACACCTAAATTGCAGAGGATACCGAGTTTAAATTTTACATAACTAATTAAATCAATTTAATACCTATATGTCACACTGGAATTTTATCAAAAGACACATTTCTCAAACTAACCCTAGTCAAATTCCTTAACGGCAGTCTCCTAAATCCACAGAGGAGCTTACCCAACTATTATTGAATTCATGGTACTAAGAAAAGGTATAGGCTATGCTCACCGGAATTGGCTGACTAAACTTAGACTTCGAGGCAAGTTATCAGCGAATAGTTCAAAAGCAAAGGAGAAACGCAGATCAGCAAGCGCTCGGGTTTTCTTTTGAGTGGTGAAACCAAGGATTTTCCTCTACGTATATTTGGGTATCGGCCAAAACTCCATCGACATGAGGAGGAAGATCTTGTGGCAGCAACTATGGCTTTAGGCGCAACTCCTTTGGAGGAAGGGCGCCGCGAGAAACCCTGCTACGGAGGCGGAGATAGGATCGACATCGCGGAAGGGCAAAACATGGAGTTGTTGGCCATTTTGATTCTTCCGATTTAATCGATTTTGCTTTAAGGTTTTTTTTCTTTGAATGGAAATCGTGGATTTATAAAGGAAAAGAGGAGGAATCAAATGATTTAGGGCGGAGCTTTTCCTTTTCAACGGAAGAACAACAGAATTATCGAATGGGAAGAAGTATTGTTTTTTCTTGAATGCTTAGCTAAGAACATATGTATTTAGGGAATAGAAGAAACATCAAATTATAAAAGAAAGAGACGGTGGATGAAAAATCAAAATGAAGGACGCATGTATTAGAATATCTGACAATTTGAAACGTGTTTGTTTCCTCTCTTTTTTATTTTCCTTTATATTTTATCTTTTTTTCCTCCTTATTTTCTATGTACATTTTTCACAAGTTTATTTATGAATGTGTTGGGTGTTTCAAGCCTGTATAATCATATATAAGGTTCGATCGTTACGAAATTCAACATCGTACAATGATTTTCAATTCTGGGTCTGATGAAACTAGTTTCGTCAAATTCCGAAATTGTTTGCAAAATTACTCATTTTCATATTAGAATAATATTTTATATTTTGATTCAATTACTGATTTAAATCTAAACTAATTATAATAGGTTACAAGTTTACAAAGTAAATTTACAATCAATATTGATTACCTAAACGAAGTCGATTAAGACTATTGAATCAGTTTTCAGTTAAAATTAAATTGCCAATTCAGTTTTTTTCGTTAAACATTTGATACCGATATTAATTTAGAACGTTCGGATGTTACAAGTCATTACAAATAACGTTGGGAATAATTGGTTTAAACAAAATTTGGTCGGATATGAACTATAGGATAATGGGCGGCCTGAGTTATTTATCAAGCACGTATTTTAAATTGGTGAATGAATCATTGTCGACCTGTTTTCTTTGTGTAAGATGCAATTAACAAGTTTTAATACTAATTAAAACGTAAGTAGAGTTCGACCGATTAGTGGTTAAGTGGAAGAGATTAGGGTATTTATTTTATAATCAAGGAAAATTAAATTAGTTAATTAAACCATTTAAACTAAAATATTTATAACTTCATATTTCGTTAACAGAATTGAATGAAACGAGTTACACCAGAATCATGGCAAAGAGCAGGACATCATAGAGCTGACCTGGACGGTGCAAGAGTCAATTACCGTTAAATTAAACAACTGTTTAATTTAACTGTAACTGAACCGTCCAACGAACGAAATCAAAGTGAGTTTAACTCACACAGTTTACCCACTTATACTTATATAAGTCGGGTTAATTATTTGAGTGTTATGTTTATTAATTATTTGATAGGTGATATGTGTGTGTGTGTGTGTGTTGAACTCAACTGATTAAATTAAATGTTTATTTAATTTAATTTGAATCAGTTGTTATTTTTAAATGAGGTAACTTACCTCATTGGTTACGTTTATAAAAATATAAATGTATAAATTATAATAGGGAAGACTGGATTGCTGCGATTTATTTATTATTGAATATGACATCTGTTATTGAATTGAATAATATTATTTGTGGTAACGTATTTGAATGCAGGTTGAAACAGGTTGGAGGGATCCAACTGGATTCCTCAAATTTATGGTTATATTCATATTACAATTCTATGAATTGTTTCACCAATATGGATTAGACAATTGATTTGGCTGTGACTGTTGAACTGAAATTCAACGGCTGTTTGTTTTTAACCAATGGGTGATATGGGTTGAGTAAATGGCATCACATGGCTTAAAAATCAGTTGTTTTATAGATATGGATTTACCATCAAGTAAATCGACAGGAATGAAGTTATAAAATTTATTTTTACAACTATAGATAGATTTTCAAAATCTATAAATTTAAATGGAAATTTACTTAAAAGGAAATAAATATTATTAATAATTATTTAAGTTTATAAATAATTATATAGTGATTTTATAATGCAAACTCTTATGCAGATAAGATTTATAAATAAATGAGCAGAAATTAACTGCACGGATAAGAATTGGATTAATTGTTCTAAGAAACAATTTAATTAAGTTATTTAAACTAATTATATTATTAATTAATTTAAAGGTGGAATTAATTGGAATCAGTTAAAGAAATAATCGTTTTTTGAGTTAACCAAGTCAACCATTTCAACTAGGATTTAATTATTAAGTTGAATTGGTTTATTGTCAAGTAATACATTGAAATAGCTTAACAAATATTTGTTTAGTTATTAACAAGAGTTTTAAAAAGGGAATTTATTGTTTATTTTAGTTAATAAGCAATTAACTCATTTTAGAATAGTTAATGATGAAGTAAATGATTATTTTTAATAATTGTAATTGAAATTCATTGGAGTAAGGAAATCAAAAATCTGAAATGAAAACTAGTTGTATTGTGGAAGGAGATTATAAAGGGGTTTTATACTGAAACCCGAGTTTTTTCCAATAAAGTTATAAAAGAAATATTTAGCAAACACGATAGCTTAAAATAAATATTTACTTAACATTTGAATTTAAGTAAAAGAAGTCAAGATAAGGAGTTTATATTAAAACTTGAGATGATGAGGATTTTATATTAAAACTTGAGATTTTATAAACATGGTTTATAAAGGAGATGTGAAGTTGAGGTGTTGATTTTGAATTGATGATACTTAATAATGAAATTAAGTGAAAGAGAAGGAATTGAAACAAGATTTTCAAAGCGGAAAATTTTCGAATGAATTAGAAATGGAATAGTATGGGTTGATAGCGACTTAAGATAAGAATTGGAATCTAGCTAGAGATTGGTTGAGTTGAGTGATTTTCTGAATATTAATCTGATGTTGATTTCAGTCTTCGGGATTGATATTTAGGGAATTGTTCACTTAAAAATTTATGGTCAAGGACTAATGAAATGTTGAAGCATAGAAATGCATGAATAAGTGATGAGAATTTTCCAACTATGAAATAAAGGATTTGAGAATACAAATTGGAATTTCCAAAGTAACGGAAATAAAAGAACTCGAATATATATATATACACATAATGGAATAAAGGAGATTTTTTTGCAATGTTGGTTACAAAGTGATAAGTTGAAATGATTTCCCGATTATAGATAACAAGTAATAACGTGGCAAATCTTTGAAAGGGAAAGTGGGATATGAATTTGAGACAAGTATAGGATATTTCCGAAGTAATAAAATTAAATAGTTTTGAGGATAATCTTATATTCAAATAAGAAGTGAAATGTTATGTTGAAATATCGAAAAGGTTTTTAAGTTCTAAATTAACCATTTCTTTAATTATTAAATTAAAGAAGCCAAGTGATGCTGAGTACTAAACCAGAAAATTTATTTTTATTTTGTGATTGAATGGTTGTTTTATTTGATAGTTAAATAACCGACTATCAAATCTAACCTATATGATTGTTGGTACGGAAAGACCGAGATTGAATTTATATTCGAAAACCATTCCGAACCAGTAAATACGTAGAAGATGATTATTAAAGATGGAGAAATTGAAGACTGTTGATCTTCAGGAGCAAAAGAGCCACTTGTTGAATTTCTCTGGTTTAGCGGCCAGAGATATTTCGACACTGATTCTGTCGTGATTGGAATTTATGGATTGCAAAGACTACTCGCTATTAATCTATAGGGTGGCACCTAGGATCTAGTAGGAGGGTGCCTTCAGTTCTTCCTGTTCCTGGATGATTGGTATGGATGAGTGTCTAACAAAGTATTTCTTAAGAGTCACATACATTGATTTCTACAAACATATTTCTATTGGTGGCGGAGAAGAAACCTTCTCATAGGTAACACCCAAAATATTTTTGGGGTTGTCAATTAGTGATTTGACGGATCTGACAATGAGGCATTCAAAGTAAATGGTGATATGATGTTGTAAAGTTAATGAAAAACCTCAAGCCTCTTAAGTGCGGAAATGACAAAAATCGAGCAGGTAGCATGGCTAAGTGGGTAGCTCCCATGTAGGGTGTGTAATCACCTATCTAGAAAAAATTCATTTCCTTTTTTAATCTATTTCGATGCTGTCCCTTATCGGGAAACGGTGGGTCACACCCAACCATTGGTGATATACATTCGATACACTCAAACAAAAGGAGTGGTCGGTCATGTATGGCTGGGCTTCAAGATGTTCTTGTTGAACTTAGTGTATTCGCCTCTAGAGATACACTATCGAAAGGTGGTTCCATACCTTGTCATATTTGGAAATCCAATCTCCAATAAGAGCCCGTGGTTTTTGATTGTATACTATATATGTGGAACGTTAGATGCAAACATTCTGCTAGATTATTATTTAATTGTGCTTATACACTATTATAATATCAGAATAACTATGATTTCAAAAAGAAATGGTTTGACTTTAAAATCAATTTGGTTGATGTTTTTAAACTTAACGAGTTTTTCTCACTCTGGTTCACCAGATTGATCCGGCGTTTTGTAAATGCTCTGGTCAGACCGGGTTGTACAGGCTCAGGTTATCGGATGTTGTGAAGTCCAGAGACGAGCTGAAGGGTTTTAGACGTATGATGTCTAGTAATTTTTCCGTTATGTGTTGTATATGAGGACAGATTAAAATAATTGTCCAGATGTACTGATGTATTATGAGGATTGTAAGTTTTGTTTCAAAACTCTCAATAAAGTTTTGTTTCTATTATATTTTATTCCGCTGTGATGTGAGAATTTGATGTTGTTGTATTATTCTTCTTCAATTCTAATATTTCTTTCTTTCTTATCTCACCCTCTATTTTATTTAATTAAATATCTGGTGTTTTAGATACTTGAGTTCTGGCAAGTAATACGGGTTATGTATTTTTGTTTGAATTCGGGCGTCGAATCCCCCAGGTCGTTATAGTGGTATCAGAGAAATGGTTTAATAATAACCTTGGCTCTGTGGCGTAACTCGATAGAGATGGGGTTAGTAATACCCTAGATTGAGTTTAATGTGTATATATGAGAGCGTATTTGTAGATTTTATATACACAAATGTTTTGTATTGTGTTAATTGATCAGTTCGATTTTGAATTAGCAACTAGCACGATATTGTTTTGAAAAGAGGGTAAATGATATAATTTTACCCAAATTATATTTTTACATAGAAAATAAATAATTTTGTAAGTTATTTAGATATTGATTTGTTGAATGATTTGAATAGAATTCAAATTGGATTATGAATTGGACTGGTTTATATTAAACAAAATATTTCACATATAGAATTTATGAAGGAGAATTTTAGTTTGGAATTTAAAATGGATCAGAGGTTAACTTAAAATAAGTTAAATAAAATTTGAAGGGAATTGGATGATTTTTGGAATGAAAATCAGAGTTTGGATTTTTAAAATGGAAGTAAACTAATTTTGAAAATAAATTAGTCAATTGAATGTAAATTCAGTTGATCTGGTCAAGTGATTGTGCATTGGTTGTCGATTGTTTGTTGATTTTTATTTGATAGATTGGATATATATAATATGTGATTTAATAAGAAATTGAATGAACTGTAAGCTAAAGAAAAGAATTTCAGTATTATAAATTGGAATTGAATCAAATACGATTTGAAATTAATGATTTAACCCTAGATTTGAAAATGAATGAATGGTATATGTTTGGATTGGGGAAGTTTGTGTAGTTAACTTAATCATTAATGAAATGTGTGGAAGAATTTCATGTGATTATTACTTACATGATAAATTGAGTTAAGTACAGGTGCCAGGAAGCTTGGGGATTTGGTATTGGTTGCGAAGATTGCACGTAAATTGAGCCCGTATGCTCAATAATGCTTATATAAGGTACGCTTATGTGAAATATAAAATTCTGGTTTTTAAATTTTGTTTTCCGACCGTGAGGGTCGATGTATAGATATATGTTGATCCTGCGATATCGCAGAAGTCACTCCGTACAAGGGAGACTCTACCGACTTTTCCAGAAATTTAAAGTGTTAGAAAATTTCCAATATATTTGAAAAGTTTTATTTACAATAGTAAAATTGGTTTCCGAATTGAAATGAACTGGAGTTTGAAAATTTAATGGGTTGTAACGTTCTTTTACCTTAGTAATTTCGGGGACGAAATTCCTTTAAGGGGGAAGAATGTAACGTCCTGTATTTTTAGTAGTCAGATATTTAATTTATTATATTATATTAAATATTGATTTGGAATATTAAATGGATTTAGAATTGTAATTCATTTATTTAATGAAGTTCAAATGTATAATTTATATATAATTATAAAACGAGTTCGTAATGTTGCGGTAGTTCGTAATTTTCGTTTTGAACTTCAGTTGAATATGCAGAATCCATTTCAAGTCGGAATTCTATGAAATAAGAAATGTTTGAATCTGTTTGATCATATTTTTCTAATGGAAGAGAAAAAAAGGAGATTTCATATTTTAGATTGTTAATTATGTTTAATTCAAATTTCCAAATAGTCGTTATGGAATTCATTAATAAACGATAACGTTTATTTAATAAAATATAAGGGATTTTCTATATATTTTGAATATTATTTAGCTCGGGATTGTACATATTGAGTTAAATATATATATATTGGTTTATTCTGAAGATGTGTAATATTTCATTTGGAGATATACGATTATAATAATTTACTATTGTTTAAACTGAATTGTTTTCGATTTAAATATATTTTATCGTTATTATATAGGCCTAAGAAATGATTTATTTTTCAAACGACCACTATTTTCAATGAAACAAATTTTATTGGAATACGTATAGCTAATTATTGTCAGACTTCCAGTTTAGAGCCAATCGGGGTTATTTTATCAGTGCGTGTAATTTAAGGGTGAACCGAAAATTTAAAATAAAGCAGTTGTGCAAGACGAAGTCCGTTTTCAACGAAATTAATTTCATTGGGACTGGAACGTTGAGACGTAACGGTATGTCCATTTTCCATTGTGATTGGAGTTCACATGGGTCGGTTTGAATATAATAATTACTGGTAAACGATGATATAAACGGTAGAGTTTAACACCGTTTAAAATAAAATATAAAATATTTTAGATTTAAAGCTTAAGTAAAAAGTACACTCTACATTAAAAATGCACAGTGTATTGATCTCACATCAACAGACTGAAAACAGGCTGTTATATATAGTGAAAATTAGGCACACATCCCTAAAAGCTAACTTAATTAGGCTCGCATCCCTCCCAACTTTCCAATATAAACCCGCCCCCTATTTTTTTCCTGCCTTTTACGTTTTTTACCCAAAAAATGCGCTATCTAGTTAAAAAAATTCTAAAATCTGAAAAATATTTTGGGAAGTCTATGCAAATTAAAAAAAAGTTGCATACATGTATGCAACTGTTACCTATAGTTGCATACAAGTGTGCAAGTATTGTACAAGCTGTTTTGGCTTGAAAATATGGACCGAAACTTGCATACATGTGT
Organism: Allium sativum; assembly: GCA_030737875.1. Taxonomy (NCBI): domain Eukaryota; kingdom Viridiplantae; phylum Streptophyta; class Magnoliopsida; order Asparagales; family Amaryllidaceae; genus Allium; species Allium sativum. The sequence continues at coordinate 800,078,306 of CM060912.1, forward strand.
GCAATTATTTGAATTACTTGCACACATGAATGCAGTTATTTACACGAAGAAAACTTAAGTGAAATTTAGTTTGCGAATTGCTGCACACTTTTATGCAAGAATTATGCAATATGTGCACAGATGTATGCAATTAAATCAACAAAGATACACAATATGAAAAACATGTACGGTGCAGGGAAATACAAATATGTGCATATTGTTATGCATTTAACAGCATTTTTCGTTGTTTTTCTGTTTTTTGGGTTTTTGATGCCTTGTTTGACGACTTTTTGGATCTGAATTCTTTGTCGACTGCATGTTTAATTCAAATATGAATTTATGTATTTTTTATTTTTTAGTGAATATTCTAAAAATGGAGACTAAATTTACAGTAAGTTTGTGACCGGGCCTGATCCTAATGTAAAACCTTAACATGGACCTATAAAAAAAAGGCACCCTTATATATAGCTACCTTAGTGTACAGCGTGTTCTCACATCAATACAACCTGGATGGAAAGAAACTACATAAAAACCTACCCTGCATTAAGATATTTAAGTCCGAAGTAATAAAAAAAATGTCAACACCTATTCTATAGACTTCTACAAACCTACTTGTTTGCATACCCACTCACGTCTAAGTGAAGAAAACAACCCATTTTTTTATTTAAAACGCAAGCATCCGATTCAAAGTAGTAATACGTTTATATATATATATATATATATATATATATATATATATAACCATTGGTGTATATGCTCCATTTCCCTGCAATCAAAAGATAACGCTCCCAATACACTAAGCAAAGGCATACATGGTATACATGCTGCTCGCATATAGGATAGAGAGCTTCGGGACTGGAGATGGTCGGAGTACTGTGCCGGAGGCGGTGCAGCGGCATGAGGCGGTGTATTGATCAACATGGTGGTGGCGGTCTATTGCTCAAAAACAAAGCATGGGGTTTTTTCAATTCTGGCATGGGGTTAGGATCGGCTAACCAAAGCAGGCAGAGTTCTGGTGTAAGTCTGTTGGGTAAATCGAGGGTGGTATTCAGTTGCGTGAAGATTTAAGGAAGGTGACACTTTCGAACAAAGCATTGTATAGTTATAAAGCAAGGCCGTGAGTAGTTCCAGCATGGTGAAAACAAAGGGAAGCACAGTTAAATAGAGAGAAGCACCTTAACGTGAGAAGTGGGCACATATTATAAAATATATAAGTAACGTTGGGTACCGTGGAGCAATTGTGAACAGACATGGTCACGAAGGAAGAATCAAAGGCGCGTAAGCATGGAATAGCAGGCAACACGTGGCTTTGACTTGGAATGAAAAGCATGCAATGCAAAGAAACGTTTGGGGAAGGGAAGTCAGAATATTGTCTTGGACGTGAGCAGTGGAGACAACAATTATAATGGCGACTATTTGTTACGTAGTGACCTGGCACCGTGTTTTCTAACAAAGAGGGGCGGACAGGGGTTCTTCTTCTCAAAACAAATGTCGACCTGTAATCGTGCCTGAGCCAGATTGTTAAAACGGAATTAGTTGGATAGTTTTAATAAAGAAATTTAGTTAGCTTAAAAGTTAGTTAAGGGTTAGTGAGAAGTTAGTTAATTAATTATTAAAGTAGTTAATGTTGGGTAAGGATGGCCAGTACATTGTTAAACAAAGGAGCAGTAGAATTTGCTCCAGCCGTATCTTTTTAAACAGAGAATAAGTTTACTGACGTTGGGAATAATTGGTTAAAACAAAATTTGGTCGGATATGAACTATAGGATAATGGGCGGTCTGAGTTATTTATCAAGCATGTATTTTAAATAGGTGAATGAATCATTGTCGACCCGTTTTCTTTGTGTAAGATGCAATCGACAAGTTTTAACACTAATTAAAATGTAAGTGGAGTTCGGCCAATTAGTGGTTAAGCGGAAGAGAATAGGGTATTTATTTTACAATCAAGGAAAATTAAATTAGTTAATTAAATCGTTTTAAACTAAGATATTTATAACTTCCTATTTCATTAACAGAATTGAACGAAACGAGTTACATCGGAATCATGGCAAAGAGCAAGACATCATGGAACTGACCTGGACGATGCAGGAGTCAACTGGGGTTTATCGTTAAATTAAACAACTGTTTAATTTAAATATAACTGAACCATTCAACGAACGAAATCAAAGTGAGTTTAACTCACTCAGTTTACCTACTCATATTTATATAAGTCTGGTTTATTATTTGTGTGCTATATTTGTTAATTTTTTAATGGATGCTATATATATATATGTATGTATGTATATATATATGTATGTATGTATTTATATGTGTTGAACTGAACTGATAAAATTAGACGTTCGTTTAATTCATTTGAACAAATTGTTATTTTTAGTGATTATTTCCAAGTGAGGTAACTTACCTCATTGGTTATGTTTATAAAAATATAAACGTATTAAATTATAATAGGGATGACTGGATTGTTGTGATCTATTTATTGCTGAATATGACATCTGTTATTGAATTGAATAATATTATTTGTGGTAACGTATTTGAATGCAGGGAGAAACAAGTTAGAGGATCCAACTGGATTCCTCAAATTTGTGGTTATTTACATATTACAATTATATGATCTGTTTCACCAATATGGATTGGACAATTAATTTAGCTGTAACTATTGAACTGAAATTCAATAATTGTTTGTTTTTAACCAATGGGTGATATTGGTTGAGTAAATGGCATCAGATGGCTTAAAAATCAATTTTATTATAAATATGGATTTGCCGTAAGGTAACTCGACAAGAATGAAGTTATAAAATTTATTTTTATAACTGAAGATAGATTTTTGAAATCTATAAATTTAAATGGAAATTTATTTGAAAAGAAACAAATATTAATTATTAATTATTTAAGTTTATAAATAATTATATAGTGATTTTATAATGCAAACTCTTATGCTGATAAGATTTATAAATAAATGAGCATAAATTAACCAAACGGTAAAGAATTGGATTAATTGTTCAAAGAAACAATTTAATGAAGTTATTTAAAGGTGGAATTAATTGGAATCGGTTAAAGAAATAATCGTGTTTTGAGTTAACTAAGTCGACCATTTCAACTGGGGTTGATTATTAAGTTGAATTGGTCTATTGCAAGTAATATATTGAATTAGCTTAACAAATATTTGTTTAAATATTAACAAGAGTTTTAAAAAGGTAATTTAATGTTTATTTTAGTTAATAAGAAATTAACTAATTTTATAATAGTTAATGATGAAGTAAATGATTATTTTTAATAATAACGATTTAAGTAATTACTTTGTAATTGAAATTCATCGAAGTAAGGAAATCGAAGATTTGAAATGAAAACTAGTTGTGTTTTTGAAAGAGATTATGAAGGGCTTTTATATTAAAACCCGTGTTTTCTCTAATAAAGTTATAAAAGGAATATTTAGCAAACACGATAGCTTAAAATAAACATTTGATTAACATTTAAATTTAAGTAAAAGAAGTCAAGATAAGGAGTTTATATTAAAACATGAGATTTTACAAACATGGTTTATAAAGGAGATGTGAAGTCGAGGTGTTGACTTTGAATTGGCGATACTTAATAATGAAATTAAGTGGGAGAGATGGAATCGAAACGAGATTTTCAAAGTGGAAAATGGTTGAATGAATTAGAAATGGAATAATATGGGTTGATAACGAGTTAAGATAAGAATTGGAATCTAACTGGAGATTAGTTGAGTTGAGTGATTTCCCGAATATTAATCTGATGTTGATTTCGGTCTTCGGGGTCGATATTTAGGGAACTGTTCACTTACCAATTTGTGGTCAGGGACTAATGAAATATTGAAGCATAGAAATGCATGAATAAGTGATGAGAATGTTTCCAACTATGAAATAAAGGATTTGAGAATATAAATTCGAATTTCCAAAGTAACAGAAATAAAAGGACTCGAATATAATGGAATAAAGGAGATTTTTTTGTAATGTTTTTTACAAAGTGATAAGTTGAAATGATTTCCCAATTATAGATAACAAGTAATAACATGGCAAATCTTTGAAAGGGAAAATGGGATATGATGTTGAGACAAGCATACGATATTTCCGAAGTAATAAAATTAAATAGTTTTGAGGATAATCTTTTATTTAAATATGAACTGAAATGTTATGTAGAAATATCGAAAAGGTTTTTAAGTTCTAAATTAACCATTTCTTTAACTATTTAATTAAAGAAGCCAAGTGATGTTGAGTACTAAACTAGAAAATCTATTTTTATTTTATGATTGAATGGCTGTTTTATTTGATAGTTTAATAACCGACTAACAAATCTGACCTATACGATTGTTGGTAGGAAAGACCAGGATCAAATTTATATTCGAAAACCATTCCAAACCAGCTAATATATATAAGTTGATTATTGAAGATGGAGAAATCGAACACATTTGATCTTCATGAGCGGAAGAGTTACTTGTTGAATTTCTCTGGTTTAGCGGCCAGGGAGATTACGACACTGATTCTGTCGTGGTTGGAATCTATGGATTGCAAGGACTACTCGCTACTAATCTATAGGGTGTCACATAGGATGTGGTAAGAGGGTGCCTTTGTTTCATCCTGTTCCTAGATGATTGGTATGGACGAGTGTATGACATAGTATTTCTTAAGAGTCACGTAGGTTGATTTCTACAAACGTATTTCTCTTGGTGGCGGAGAAGACACCTTCTCTTAGCTAACACCCAGAATATTTTTTGGGTCGTCAATCAGTGATTTGGCGGACCTAACAAAGTGGCATTCAAAGTAAATGGTGATATGATGTTCTAAAGGTAGTGAAAAATCTCAAGCCTCTTCAATTGGGAAATGACAAAAATCGGGCAGGTAGCATAGCTAAGTGGGTAGCTTCCAAGTAGGGTATACAATCACCTTTCTAAAGAAAATTCATTTCCTTCTTTAATCTATTTCGATGATGTCCCTTATCCAGAAACGGTGGGTCGCACCCAACGTTTGGTGATATACATTCGATACACTCAAGAGAAATGAGTGGTCGGTCATGTGTGGCCGGGTTGCAAGATGTTCTTGTTGAACCCAGTATGTTCGCCTCTAGAGCTACACTATCAGAAGATGGTTCCATACCTTGTCATAGTTGGAAATTCAGTCTCTAATAAGAGCCTGCGGTTTTTGATTGTATATTATATATGGAACGTTAGATGCAAGCGTTCCGCTGGATTGTTATTTAATTGTGTTTAGACACTATTATAATATCAGAAAAAGCTATGATTTCAAAAAGAAATGGTTTGACTGAAAATCAAGTTGGGTGATGTTTTCTAACTTAGTGAGTTTTTCTCACTCTGGTTAACCAGACTGATTTGGCGTTTTGTAAATGCTCGGGTTAGACCGGGTTATACAGGTTTTGGTTATCGAATGCTGTGAAGTCTGGAGACAAGCTGAAGGTGTTCAGATGTATGATATCTAGTAATTTTTACGCTTTGTGTTGTACATGAGGAACGATTAAAATAATTGTCCAGATGTATTGATGTATTCCGAGGATTGTAAGTCTTTATTTCAAAACTCTCAATAAAGTTTTATTTCTATTATATTTTATTCCGCTGCAATGTGAAACTCTGATGTTGTTGTATTATTCTTCTTCTTTTATTCTAATATTTCTTTCTTATCTAACCCTCTATTTTCTTTCCTTAACCATCTGGTGTTTTCGATACTTGAGCTCTGGCAAGTAATACGGGTTATGTATTATTGTTAGAATTCGGGCGACGAATCCCCCGGGTCGTTACATTTACCTTCAAATAATAATTTAAAATCAAATTTAAATATTAAATCAACCGGATAAAATCTGGGCCGTTATGGTCACTAAGCTAGAAAATCTCTGCCATCTGACTAACCTACAGGTTTGTTATGAGGAAGGGGTCAAAATAAAAGTTCTAATAAATGGAAAAATTATACTTTTTAAGTATAACACTAAATGTACTATTATATCACCACTTTACCTTTTATTAGGTTATTAAGATTCATAACAGTCTCGTTTCTACATGTAAATCGTATCCGTTAACTCCTCAGTAGATCAAACATTATATATATGTGTGTGTGTGTGTGTGTGTGTGTGTGTGTGTGTGTGTGTGTGTATGTGTGTGTGTGTGGCTATATTACCACTATATCAAGGTACTGCCCATAGTACCCTTCTCGACTGGTCTCCATTGCCACGCTATAAAAGAGTACTCCAAATACGTCTACAACGAACAGCTTCGTGGGGCCCCACAATACCGATGTCCCATCGTCTGACAAGAAAACTTAAATCCACATCTACATCAGCTCGCTATAATGCTCGAACATCCACAGTGTACAACCAAATGCATAGATCGAGGAAATAAACGTAGTCGTATTGCCCACAACCTGAGCTCCATTAACAAGGCCTACCCTTGCATAGAACTTAGTCGGGTATTTGTATACCTACAAAGGACAGCTTCGTTAGTCCTACAATACGTATATTCTTTCTCGTTAGTCTGACTAAGAGCTAAGCGACTGTTCCCTACAACAAATAATATAAAAATCCAATTAGTATTATCCCTCACTCAATGTATCGATGATGAAAGATCATTGGTTTATTGGTTTGACTCCAGTCTTTCCGGTTGTCATTTTGACTTATGATGACAGGTATCTAAATAATTAGCATCCCTATTGGGTCCTGACCGTGAAGCCTTTTCTCGAAGCTGAGGCAACCGCATTATCCTAAAATCATCAATCAAGCTTCTGACTACTCTCGATATGATGCAGCCAAGGCATACCCTTTTTATGGAACCATTATAGACCTACCTATGGAGGTGTAGCTCTGTTAGGTCTGTAACACCCTACGTCCATTAATGTCACTCACAAAGGGAATGCATTAACTTTAATGGAGTACTATTGGTGTATAGAACGGAATATAACAAGACAGATACATATATTGGTACTAGAAAATTTTAAAACAACTTTTATTGCAGCGAAGAAATAGTTTGGTTACAACAACGTCAGAAACCAACAATAAAACCAAGTACACTTAATATCCATCTTGAAAATTATTTTCTGAGTACATAAAGTAAAAAAGCATAACCCCTACATAAGTAGCCATAAAAGAGATAAGTTGAACTTTACTTTCAGCAATCCGAGCACTTCCAAAAGAGAGAGAAAGAGATCCAAATCAAGCTCCACTAGCACTAGTCTCCCCTGAGAACCTGGGGGAAAAGGAAGAAAAGAGGTGAAAACAAAGGGGGTCAGACATAAAGTCTGGCGAGTCTAATAACTTTAACAATATAATTATTAAAGTGATTAGGATAAGGCATAAACTGGTAAAACAAGGAACGACTGTGAAACAAATGGGCATGACAAAACCAACAAGAGGAATAAGATGACATTAATTGCATTCCTTATCACTATAGGATAAATACTCTACTGCACCAATACTAGTCACCCTAAAAGTTGATTCCGCCTACTGAATAAAATAATAATAATGGTAGTTACGTGTACCCCTAGCTATCTTCATAGGTGTCGCATGCTCCTATCTCCACTAGTTGTACCCACTACCCTCCCCATTCTAATTACAACATTTATTCATAATATGGTAGTTGTACACCTATCTGCCTTCATAGGTGCCGCCTGTTCCTATCTCTGTTAGTCGTACCCACTACCTTCCTCATTCGATCGGCTCCCTAACTCGTAGACACCCGTGCTGGTCCCACACTGGGGTGGCAACTCGATACCACTAAAGATGCACGGCTTATACCTACACGATGCAACAATGTCTTACCTACCAACCTGGGCCCACGCACTCACATGACCCCGTTGGACTTGCGTTCCCACCGCTAACCCATTTTGACCTCTTACAATCAAACCCAGTAAGCATGTCCCATCCTCAATCTAGATCAAGCTCACTTAGATACTAAATGGGTTAAGATAATGTTAATTGTGTTCCTAATCACTATAGGATAATTACTCTACTACACCAATACTACTCACCCTAAAAGTTGATTCCGCCTACCGAACAAAATAATAATGATGGTAGTTCTATGTACCCCTAGCTGTCTTCGTAGGTGCCGCCTGCTCCTATCTCCACTGGTTGTACCCACTACCCTCCCTATTCTAATTACAACATTTATTCATAATATGGTAGTTGTACCCCTAGCTACCTTCATAGGTGTCGCCTGTTCCTATCTCCGCTAGTCGTACCTACTACCTTCCCCATTCGATTGGCTCCCTAACTCGTAGATACCCGTGCTAGTCCCATAGTGGGGTGTATCACTCTCCAAAGTGGCAACCCGATACAACTAAAGATGCACGTCTTATACCTACACGATGCAACAACGTCTTACCTAACATCCCGGGCCCACGCACGCACATGACCCCGTTGGACTTGCGTTGCCACCGCTAACCCGTTTGACCTCTTACAATCAAACCCAGTAAGCGTGTCCCGTCCTCGATCTAGATCGAGCTCACTTAGATACTAAATGGGTTACTGGTTGAAAAGGGTCCCCACACTTGACACAAGATTTCCACCCATGCTTGGTCCCTACTAGGATTTCCCACTTAAACCCCTCTTATTCATGTCTTCTTACATGTTTCAACTTGGTTAAGTGTTTTAATTATTTCCCAAATGTCGCCCATGTTACCTACTTATCAAATCAACATGTGTTATTGGTTAAGCTTGTATTAACCATATCCGCTTATCAGATCAATATATATATATTATTGATTAAGCTGGTCTTAACCTTATCCACTTATATATTATTGTTTAAGTTAGTCTTAACCCTATCCACTTATATATTATTGGATAAGTTGGTTTAACCCTATCGACTTATCAGATCAATATGTATTATTGGTTAAGTTTGTCTTAGCCCTATCCACTTATCAGATTAATATATATATTATTGGTTAAGCTGGTCTTAACCCTACTTACTTATCAGATTATTGGTTAAGCTGGTCTTAACCCTATCCACTTATCATGTTTTATGTATCAAACACACACATATATATACGTATCATATAACATGTTTTACTTAATTTATGATTATGCACATCTTAGTTCATAGATACATTGGTTAAGAGAATAACTCCCTAAGTATCAACCCCGAAGACCGAAATCAACATCAGATTGGTACTCAGAGAATTACTTAACTCAACCAAACATCTGTTTGTCATTCATATTCGTCTTTGATCAGCATTAATTAATTATTAATGCACAGACCTCTCACATTAAGTCGATTGCTTGTGGCCGCTGGATATGCCGGGCGGGTCCGGGCAGACTTCCACCACAAGCCAGACTTAACCTCCTATCTAAGCATCTTTCAATTATGCCTACGACCTCTCACATTAGACTGCCGTTTGTGGTTGATGGATGTGCCGGGCGGGTCCGGGCAGTCTTATACCACAAACGAGTCTAACCTCGTGTCTTAGGCATTTATTACGCATTTAATTTATGCCTTTGACCTCTTAAATTAGACTACCGTTTGCGGTTGCTGGATTTGTCGGGCAGGTCCAGGCAGTCTTATACCACAAACGAGTCTAACCTCATGTCTTAGGCATTTATTATTACACATTATTATTCAACCCCAACTTGAATTAATATCCCTATTTCAGATTGTCAATAACTTCCAATTTTAATCCATGTCCATAATTACCACTTAAATTATGTCCATAATTTTCAGGTATATAAATTATACCAATTAATGTCTCAAATTAATTATATGCTTTTAAAGCCATTATATGCCAATTCACAATATTAATATTTAATATTTTCCCATTGCCCCCACGTCGTTCGTACGTTTAATATGAAATATGTTAGTCCTGCAAATAGTCTAACTCATAAAAAGAAAAGAAACATCACAACTTGCATAACATATAAAATAGATCTAACTTGCAAATAAGAATAGCTAGAATGGATCAAAACTTGCATGATTATAATTTATATAATCATAAATTAGCATAATCAATAACTTGCATAGGCAATAGACATAATTTGCATAAACTACAAACTGGCATGGATCAAATTATATAAGGTATGATTTGCATAGATCTATACACATAAAGGTGAACTTCCATATATGAACATGGTTTTCGCATAAACTTACATATGATCTACATACGAACTTGTATTAAACTTGCATATGTAATTTAGACATGTAAACTAATATCACATATTTTACATCTATACTCATACACACACACACACACACACACACACACACACACACACATATATATATATATATATATATATATATATATTTGATTCACACATAAACTTGTGTATAATTCGCATACAGACTTGCATATGATTCACATACAAACTATCATATGATTTACATCCAAACTTGCATATAAACTGATGTCATAAAATGAATCAAGTTAAACATATGTGATTGGGCGTATGAAATAGATCCACTAACATAAGTTAACAAAACTGTCATATGTTCACAAACAAACGATAACAACATTAAGTAACGTCACAAGATTCAATAGGCATGTTCTCATAATCCAAATTATAACTTATCATAATTATTTTATTAATTATTTTGTGAATGAAATTGTACTCACAAGGATGGATTAGAGAAGAGAATAATTCGTTCATCGTTTGCATTAGAATCTTGACATGCAATTCATAAGCTATAAGAAGAAGATGAACTATTCCAACAGCATAAGGACGTCTTTCACTTGTTTTAATTAGGATTGAGGCAGCATACCGTTGCAATGGTTTGGTGTGGAGAGAAAGTGAGGTTTGGGGTGTTTAACTAAGTTAGGAGCCAAAGAATCTGTAATGGCGCGATTTCCGATGCCTCGAAAGTCGTGTCATTATTGAAAGAATTTAGAAGGTGAGATAGAAATGATAGGACTAATAGAATAGAAGAATAAGAAGACATCAGAATCTCACAGCGGAGTTTCAAAATACATAATATATTACAATACAGGGTCTGATACATCATAGTACATCATAATACAATACCATCGTACAACAACATAATTATACATCATGACTACAGACAAAACAGATACTAAAACTGGATACATAGGTATAGATATACTACTGATCTTGACTTGAGCTTTATAGGTTCCACTTGCCTACCTGGACTACTTGCATACCCATAATAAATATTATGAGTACCCAAGAGTTTAGGAAACACATAAAATAAACTCTGGGTCAGTCAGGGGACTGGCGTGAGTTAAAACAGTTAAAAGATGTAAACAGGGAAGTAAGAAATAAGGTTTTCCATATTCATTTACTTTATAAATCTTTAGACCAACCCATAACTAATATATGGATTATGACCCAAGCATTTTATATCAAAACATTTGATATTACGATAGTTTTTATCAAATAAATAATCATCTAGTGAAACGCTTGCATCTCACGTTCACGTATATAGTATAAAATCAAAAGTCGTCGAGCGCTTATTGGAGATTGGATTCAAACAGACAAGGTATGGGAGCACATGATGATCAGTGTACTCTAGAGAGGATACACTGGGGTACAACAAGAATGTCTTGCAACCCGGCTACACATGACCGTCCACTCATTTAGCTTGAGTGTAACTAATATATTACCACCTGTACGATTGGTACCAACATAACCGTTCCCGGGAGATACAGAATTGAAAAGAAGTAACAAATATGAATATTCTCTAGATGGTGATAATATACCCTGCTTGGGTATGACCCAACTAGCTATGCTGCCTAGCCCAACTTTTGTTACTTCCTGGTTGTGAGGTTTTGAGGTCACGTTTATTCTTCTGACACATTCATTTCTTCAATTTCTTTGAATGCCACATCGTCATATTCGTCAGAAACACTCATTCGATTACCCAAATATGTTACGGGCAATAAAGCTAAGAGAAACGAATTGCTCCGCCACTAATGTAATATACTTACGTAAATTCGATGTGTAGAATCTAACTGATATACGTTGTCAGACAGTCGTCCATTCGTGTTTGTCCTGGGACTGAACAAACTGAAGGTACTATTTAAATTAGTCCTTGCATGTCTCCGCCTTCAATATTTCTGACACACATCGTATACTTTCGAGTCGAAGTGGAATATTTGTTTTGGACTCTTCGAAATGATGAACGAAATGTCTTTTATAGTCGATAAATAATTATTAGAATAATCTGATCATAATTCAGTTTATACATTTATGATCAACAACAGTATATTTTTACCTTGCTCATATCTAGAAAATTTAATTATCTTTTATAATTGAACAGTTAAAGTGTGTTCGTCGCACACAGTATTTATATTCAGTTTTGACCAACATTTAGAATGGATAGACAAAGTACACGCGTCGCGCACGGTGTTTTGCTTCGTTTATCATCGTTGTTTAAACAATGTTTTATACTCCAGTTCTTATGGTAAATTATTTTATTACTTCAAACTTATCTTAAATAAATTAATTTAATAATTTATTTAATTTATTTCTTTATATTTCAACATCTCAAACTCGTAGAAATTCTCCGGTCAACTTATGTACTTGATCTTTCTACCATTTTCTTCCGTCCACTTGCCTATGACAACTTAAATAAAAATTCTATTTTTATTAAATTATTTATTATTTATTATTATAATTTATTTAATTTCAGATCTTAAATTAAAAACATTTTGAATTTAAAATCTCGTTCAGAAAATCATTCACTAGCGGTTTTACCAAAGTACCAGTGCAAAACGCTGTGATTTCCTTCAAAAATACCCTGCCACGACTACGTTTTCTCCTTTGTCAAAGTACCGCCCTGGTACTTGCCAAAATAACACGTACCATACCTTTCCACAACCGTGCTGATCAGCTCCAAACTGCAGCCACGACCATGTTTCCTTGTTTGCCAAAGTGCCACTCTAGTACTTGCAAAAGTACCAGGTACCATACCTCGCCACGACCGTGCCGATCACCTCCAGCCTGTTGCCATGACCATGATTTCTTGTTTTACCAAATTCAATTTGGAAGTACCACTTTTGCCAAAACCTTATTGGAAGTACCACTTTTTCCAAAATCTTATCAGAAGTACCACTTTTGCCAAAATTTTATCGGAAATACCACTTTTGCCAAAATCTTATCGGAAGTACCACTTTTCTGAATGTCGGAAGTACCACTTGCTAGTTCTCGGAAGTACCAACCTTGCAAGCTCTCGGAAGTAACAACCTTGCAAGTTCTCGGAAGTACCAACCTTGCAAGTTCTCGGAAGTACCACTCCTAAAGTACAACTTCCAAAACCTGATGCCACACATACATCCTCCAACTTGACCAAGTACCACCTTTCTTCTCCACTCCACACACTTACACGTACACGTGCACACCTAACCTGACCACCATCGACCGCCTCCGACCACCTCCGCAAGTCACCCATCACCACCAGATCTCGTCGCCATCTCCAAATATCACCACCACCACTGCAACAGTGTTTTTAACTGTGTGAACCATCATCATCAAAAATGGGTTCATCGGAGAAAACCAAGACTGCCACGTCCTCTGTCCACTGGAGCGCCTCCAACTCCGGCCCCACCACCGTGACCCTCCACCGCTCCGATCCCCCTGGACCGCACCTCCCCACTGCCGCCGTCGATGAGCAGTTCTGGCGAGAATACGGGACACAAAAACATGAACCCTAAATCATATTTTTAAATCGTTTTCAAAATCTATGTGTTTAAAAAATCATTTGATATTTTTCCTATGATCTATGAACCCCTACGCTCCTCCACGACTCGCACCGCATCAGTTCATACATTGGTTTGCCGGAATTTGGTCGAAACCCAATTTCTGATCATCCCATCATATCTTGATCATCACAACATTTAAAATTACGAAACTTCCACTAAAAATCATTATTTTGTATTGCGATTGTGTTCATATACCCAAACCATGATTTTAAGAGATTTGAAAATCCATGTTTGTGGTGGGATACAGAGAACGGACTGTTTCTGTTTTCTGGCTTATGTTTCCATTTCAATGTTTGTGATCACTAGTATATCTACTTCATACAGTTGTATTTAGATGACACTAGTGTGAGAAGTTTGATTTGATTCTCTCCTATGATCTAGTGTGCAATTGAACTATGTTTTACAAAACACAGTGACAGATCTCAAAGTAAGGTTTAAACTAACACAACACTTGTACAGAACATGTTGGTTCTTGCATATGTGAAATATAACTGATGTAAGCGAAGGTTTCTAATATCCATGCTCTGTGTGTTTGGTGGCAAGATGATGGGATTAAACATAACATGAACTTTTAGTCACACTAAACACACATAAACTGTTTTACAGTAAAACATTAACAGGGATTTAAAATAAGGTTTACTCACATTGAAATGATTTCCTATATGTTTTCCAGCTAGAAAGAACTCGGATTTTAGTGTGAACTTATGGTTTTGTTGTGAGAGAAATGCATGCTCTTATGAAGTATTTATAGGCAAACTCAAGTTTAAAAAATCATTTTTCTGCACATGCTCCTACAGTAACCTCCTCATTAACCTCACCCCTCTCTACATCCTTATTATAAGGAGCACATGTATGACAATATTTTTTTATCCTAGGATAGTAGCCAACAGCCTTGTCTTATGTATTTCCTTCTAGAAGCCATCCTTTCTTCATTTAATGCCCATCCTTTCATGTATTATAAAATAGGTTTCTTAGTTGCAAAGTGTTTGAGATATTTTGCTAGAACCATACCTCCATGTGCAAACTTGGGTTTAGATGCTAGTTCTCCTATGCTTAGTGGCACTATTCTTGGTTACATGTATGATCTTCTTATATTTGAAAGTATTTAAAATATGGCTTTTCTTTGTCTCTTTCTTACTTGATATTTTCTTCATGCAAGTTGTGCACATGCAAACCATAAACGAGAGGTTTTTAGGTGTTTCTTAGGTGATGGTTCTTCCTATAATAGCAATATTATTTAATTCAAATCATATCATTGCATTTGTCTTTATGACTATATTTTGTCTCATATATATGCGAATATTTTCTACTTGGTTAATGAGTCAATATGTTGTGTGAGATGGTATTTATATGTTCATGTATATGGGTGCGGCTGAATTGTTCTTGTTCATGTATATTTGTTTATTATCCTTTGTTTCAAACCCCTTTTATATTTTTAAAGTGACAAAGATGCCTTTTTCCCTTGCATGTGATCAATTGTATATTAGTTGTAAAGGCCTTTTCCTTGAATTCTTGTTATCCTATAACTATACATATATATATATATATATTACTATATGTAAATATTTTAAAGCTTTTGGTTGTAAAGGTTCTTATTTATTTTGTTGATCATACATATGTTGTTACAACTCCACATGATTTCTTTTATATGCTGTATTCATATATCATTTCCAATCTTTAACATATAACTGAATATGTATATTATCAGTATAATCATACACTAATACATATGATTCAAATTGTTTTAGCTGGTTAAACTAACATCTTATATTTTAATTTCCTTGTTAAAATTAAATGTCAACCGTCGAAAAAAATCGGGACATTACAGTCCACCCCTCTTAAAAGAATTTCGTCCTTAAAATTAAAGTAAGAAAGATAGAAAGATTTTCCTAAAGATAATGCTTCATATCATAACTACTTAGTACATTATAATTATACACTAGTTCTGTACTCGTATTAGGCATACATAACATACTACCATACATAGGGTTATACTTGACTGATTCAAGTAATATGCTACCATATAATATACCTATATATAGTTCGACTTGTCTTTCAATCCTAATCCTTTTACACTGTGTAGGTACCTTTCACGATTCCTTTTCCTTTCATGTCCCCAGAAGTTGACGGCTCATTCATGATAGCATAAACATTAGTCTGTGGTGCCTTCTTCATCAACGGGCATTCCTTGATCATGTGTCCAGGCTGATGGAAATTGAAACAAAGGTTCTTTATCACCATCTCATTTCTCTGATTCTGATTCTATTGCTGCTGCTGTTGCTGAGGTTTCTTTTGCTATTGGGTTTGTTCAGGTTTCTTATCCTTTGGTTCTTTACAAAATCTAGCGACATGTCCCTTTTGTTTGCATTTGTGACACATAACATTCTTGAAACTATTTTCATACTTCTCTTCCCCTGTATCTCCTTTTTCCTTGTTCTCCCACTTTGGATTGAATTTCCTCTTCCGGGGATTCTCTCCCCTGATTTCTCCAGTCTGTGCCTTTTCTGCTATTGGTTTCTTAGCATCCAAGGCTTCATACCTGAGTGCTGGATCTACTAATTAAACAAATGGGTCTTTTAGATGTCCCATCATTCTTCCTTGCAGACTATTCTTCAGTCCAGCTACAAATATCTCGTTCTTCTTTAGTGCAGTATTGACCAACTCCGGTCCAAAGCTTGACATTGCATTGAACTTGTTTCCGTATTCAGTGACAGTCATGTTTTCTTGCTTCAAGTCAATGAAATCTCGGTGCACCATCGTTTTCCTAGTTGCTGGCAGATATTGAGCTTCAAAAGCTTCTTTGAACATGGCCCAAGTAAAATTTTCCTTAGAAGTGTTTGCAGTTTGAGCCTCCCACCAGATTGCGGCAGCTTCCTCCAGATTCCATGAAGCTAAGAGACGTTTATATTCATCGTTAAGCTTCAGTCCCTTAAAAATCTTCTCACATGATCTTATCCATGCTTGGACTTCATGTTGAATCAAGGAATTCATGGCATTTTGACTAATGACAAGGAGAAGTTCAAGATTGACAAAAAGAAGAGATTCAATGGTATTGAAAGATAGAGGTTGATTATTTAGTGATTTAGTTGTGTTAAAATTGTTAAAATCTATCCTCAAATAATCATATACCTCAATAGTTTATATATATATATATATATATATATATATATGAATGCACATTCATTGTGCATAATGTCAGAAACCGATCGACCAGTTTCAAATTATACGGTCGACCGTTTCTGGGCAGAAATGCACAACGAATGTGCATACATGTATATAACGTGTATATATATATATATATTCAAATACCAGTCTACTGATTATTTTTTTACCTACCGACTGGTCTACGAACTGAAAGCAACTCTTCGTACAGACATCTTCAATTTTATTGTTCTGTGATTAGCTATTACTTTATACGTGGAATATTGTTTGTCATATTACACAATCCTTGTGAGTGTACTATTAATTGACAAGAACACGCACACACTTTCAATTGGTATCAGAGCACGGTCATCTTATAACCGTAACACAGTTATTTGATATATTCTAGTAATATGGCAAATAATCCAAGTAGTAGCACTAACACCACTTACACTGAAGGTCAATCAACACAAAGACCTCCTTTCTTCAATGGTCTTAACTATAGCTATTGGGCAACACGCATGGCTTTTTACATGCAATCAACTAACTATGATGCTTGGAGTGCTACTCAGAAAGAAATAGTAAATCCAACAACTGAGTATTCAGAACGGACATCGGCTGAGAAAATGGCAGCAGCCGTAAATGCAAAAGCAATAAATATGTTGTTTTGTGAATTAGACCAAAATGAATATAACCGTGTTAGTATTTGCACCACTGCTTATCAAAGTTGGAAAAGGCTAAAAACCACTCATGAAGGTACTAACAAGGTTAAACAAGCCAAAATAGCCATACTCAAAAGTAAGTTTCAAAATTTCAAAATGAAGCCGAATGAGATAATCAAATGTATGTATTCACGGTTTCAAACTATTCATCATGCACTTATCGGTTTAGGGAAAAAATATTCATATTTTGATGTTGTTTCAACTGTCCTACATTCTCTTACTAGTGAATGGGAAGGAAAGTATTAGCGATTGAAGAAGCCAATGACCTTTCCATCATGAAGCCAGATGAATTGATAGGAAATCTAATGTCCTATGAAGCTAATTTGCAGGCTAGAAAGGAACAGAAAGACGAAAGGAAAAATGCAGCATTTCATGTCAGAAAAGATGAAGATGAATCAGAATCAAAAGATGAAGACTTAGATTTTATGGCAAAAGGTTTCACGAAATTTTTGAAACAACGAAAAGCTAGTCGATATAACAAATGGAAATCTGGTTCAAATAGACCTTCATCATCAGCAATAGAGTGTTTCAACTGCCATAAAAAGAGGCACATGCACAAATATTGTTCAGAGCAAAAGAAGCAATCAGAAAATGAAAAGTTCAAATACAAGAAGGACAAATCAAAGAAACGAGCTTTCTCAGTCACATGGGATGATTCAGACTCGTCTTCATCAGAAAGTGAAAGTGATTCAGAAGATGAACAAGCAAATGTTTGTTTCATAGCAACAGAAGATGAGGTACAAATTCCTATATTTGATGAAGTACTTGATATTAGTGCTGAATTGATAGTTAAATTTAAAGACATAAAACGATGATACAAAGAAGCCAAAGCTGATTTGAGTAGAGCAGAGTTTGAACGAGATATGTTAAAAGACGAGAAGAAAATATTAGAAGAAGAACTTGAAAAACTTCAAAAATCATCATCTAATATTGATTCTCAATTACCTCTTTTGGATCAAGAAATTGAAACTCAAAAAGAGAAAAATGATGCTCTTACTACTGAAAATCATGAGCTTAAGGCAAAAGTCAAAATTCTGGACCTAGAAAAAGCTAGTTTACAAAATAAGTTAGATGATATTACTCAAAATGTTTCTAACTTCAACAAAGGCCGAGAAAATTTGACAAAAATCATTGAAAGTTCACAACCTTCTTCAAATAAACAAGGTTCGGGATATAAGAAACAAGAAAACAATCATAGAAATAGTACTAGACATGCTTTTATGTACAATAAGAATATCACTGCTAGTACTAATGCACATCCAAAACCCAATTATTATAGAAATTCGAATACTTCTATGACTAGCGGAATTTATAATAAATATAGAGGGTACGAAAAGGAATATCACAAGAGATCACTTAAGTATTTGGTTCCTGTAAGTTGGAAAAACAGAGAAAAATATATCAATGATTATTTTGATTATGTAGTTAATAATGAAAATTTTATCTTTAAAGGTTCCATTAAACCCTCTTGGGTATGGTTACCTTCCAGCTAACCCACGGACCCAAACAAAGCAAGTGGGTACCAAAAGGATATATGTCATATTTTTCGCAGGTACATCACAACAAAAAGAAGGCTATTCGGTATCTTTAAATATCTTTGAAAACTTAGCTTATCAAAAATCACAATATCTCCTAAAGGTGCTATAATTATTTGTATTCTCTACTACTCTCGACTACTGTGTTTATTATGGTATTTATTCTTTTTAATCGATGACAAAGGGGGAGAAATATTTTCTCTTATGATGATACATATTATTCATGTTACATATACTATCATTTAAAATTATGTGCTTAACATGATAATAGTATAAGTATGCTAACATTTATTAATGTAGGAATCAAAAGGTAAGATTATTTATGTTATGAACTAACAAATATTGTAGAAATTCAGAGCTTTATATTCAGAGGGAGAAAATCCAAGGTGTTGTCATCAATCAAAAAGGCGGAGAATGTTGAGAACAAGATTTTGATCGATGCCAACATATAAAGTTGCAATGAAGATCATTTCATAGAGATAAGGTTTTATATATTTATATATATTGAGTCGTGTTAGAAATATGTTAAAATCTATCCTCAAAGTATAACATGAAGGCTCATATCTTCGTTGTTGAAATCTGTATATTTGAGGATTTGAAAAGTCACAGAAAAAGCCCAAACGGTCCAAGCTCCGATCGGGAAAGAGTGCAGAGTGATCTAGACTGTGGACCGAGGTTCTCCGGTCCACAGCAATAAAACGGTCGACTGCCCAATAAACCACCAGTCGACCGGTTATGTTTATGTTTGGAAACAAAAACATTTCTCAGATCAACCAGTCGACCGGTTGTAAATAACCAGTCGACCGGTTTATGTGTTTTTGCACATAACGGCTATTTTTCGGGAATTTTAATTAAATTCAACCAGTCGACCGGTGATTTTTGACCTATCAACCCTTTTTGAACAGCAACCTTTTTCTGAAAGGTTGCTTCTATTATTCCTTAAACTATCAAACCCTTTGAACACCATCAAAAATTCCAAATTTTCAATCACTCAAACCATCATGGCTCCTCCTCAAAAGCGATTAAAGAAATCAAGTTCTACTCAACTCCAGCCTATTGATTCCAATATCAAACAATGGCTTATGGATCCTATTGTAGTAAAACGTTGGAATGCTATGAAGGATTACACCATTCACGAAGGTTCTTTAATAAATCTCTCTGATTTTATTATTTACGATATCGAAGAATTATCGGTCAAGGCTCGTATAAAATCACTCCTTACCTTTGATAAGAACAACATAGAAATCATTCATATTATGATTAAGTTGTTTTATGCCAATCTTAAACTGGAGAAATTCAAACCAGAGAATGCTACTAATTGTCTTTGGTCTGTAGTATGTGGTCAGCATGTTTTTATTTCAAAGGAAGGAATGGCCATGATTCTCGGTTCTCCTAATAGTGGAAGGGAATTTTCTTTAGATTTTTGTACTGTTCACACTCGTGATAAAGTTAGTCACCTTTTTATTGAGGATCACAAAAAGGTGATTAACCTACGGCCTACTGCTGAAGTTTTACATCATGCTATCACACACTCCTTACTGCCAAGGATTGGTAACTTTGATGCCGTCTATAAAGAGAATTTCAAGGCATTATATGCGATATATGGAGATATAGAGATTAACTGGATAAGCATGATTTTTGACGAAATTTTGCTTGTAAATGATCGCACAAGACCACATATTTTTTACAATGAATATGTCATGAGGTTTTTACTCGATTGTGGTCTCAAGTCTTGCGAGTCTAAAATCTCCAAGCCAAAGTGCATCGATAAAGCAACTAGAAAAAAGAATGAAGCTTCCTGAACCTTGTGTGAATATCATTCCTTTCGAACAATATCAACACCAAGTTCCCCATGAAACCACTTCTTCTAAGGCCCCAAAACCAAAACTGGAAGAGGTCAAACTCCTTCAACCATCATCGTCAACAAAAGATTCACTAGCACAAATTGCAAGGAACCAATTCCTTCTCGAAGCGAGACTTAAACGTACCGACACCAAACTTGAACATTTGGATACAAAGCTCGATAAACGCTTCTCGAAACTTAAGACTTTCTTTGGTATTCTTTGGGATGCAATTTCATGTGCATCATCCTCCTCCTCTACCCAAATACAAGACCCTGAAAAACGTCCCATGCCTCCTACATTTACATGGTCATCATCCGAGGAAGGCACAAGTTCTGAAGCAACTGTTGGACGAAGTCGTGGGGCATCTGAGACCGAGGAGGAAGACGAAGGAAACAACGAAGACGAAGGAGACAAGGAAGAAGGAGGAAACAAAGAGATTGATTGGGATGCTACGGAATCCAACTCTCCATCTCCGTAGTTCGTTTTCATTCTCGCTTTATGACACTATGTTTTTTATTTTTTTGCACGACTTAAATCAGCACTTGTACATAAAGAGTGCTGCATTTATTTTGGGTTTTTACATATTGAGTATTAGGTACATGACTTGATTATGGTATGTCTGGTGTGTATTGTATGCAACAATCTTTTTTTTTCATGCTTTGGTTATGATATTTGTGTGATCACTACTCCTTTTTGTCGATGACAAAGGGGGAGAAACATGTTACTAACAATATGTTTACAGATTCTTTTAAATATGTATTTCAGGGGGAGTATATATTCAGGGGGAGTTATAAACACTTTTATAGCTATGTTGTCATCAATCAAAAAGGGGGAGAATGTTGAATCAAGGAATTCATGGCATTTTGATTAATGACAAGGAGAAGTTCAAGATCGACAAAAGAAGAGATTCAATGGTATTGAAAGATAGAGGTTGATTATTTAGTGATTTAGTTGTGTTAAAATTGTTAAAATCTAACCTTAAATAATCATATACCTCAGTAGTTTGAATATATATATATATATATATATATATATATATGAATGCACATTCATTGTGCATAATGTCAGAAACCGGTCGACCGGTTTCAAATTATGCGGTCGACCGTTTCTGGGCAGAAATGCACAATGAACATGCATACATGTATATAACGTATATATATATATATATATATTCAAATACCAGTCTACTAGTTATTTTTTTACTTGTCGACTGGTCTACGAACTGAAAGCAACTCTTCGTACAGACATCTTCGATTTTATTGTTCTGTGATTAGCTATTACTTTATACGTGGAATATTGTTTGTCATATTACACGATCCTTGTGAGTGTACTATTACTTGACAAGAACACGCACACACTTTCGCTTCAACCAGTGATTCAGTACCCTTAAAAGTCTTTCCTCCCAGAGTAGTGTAATTCTTGCAAATCATAGCAAAGTTTGGCTGCGTTGGAGCTTGGACCACTTCAGTTGTATCCACTTGGGTCTGATTAACAGTGTGCCCATTGGTCATGGTTGCCCTACTTGCTCCTCGACCAAGTTTTCCTTGAGAACTCATTATCAACTTTCTGAGTATATGATTTGAAAATTAATACTCATTCGAAAGATGTCTTAGGGATAACTTAAGTCAATAACTAGGGTCGACCTATACTAAAATAGTTTTTAGTAAAAATACGCTCTCTCAACACTAACCCAAAGCCTAGGTGTTCAGAAATCCTAAGCTATGATACCAACTATAACGGCACGATTTTCGATGCCTCGAAAGTCGTGCCATTATTGAAAGAATTTAGAAGGTGAGATAGAAAAGGTAGGACTAATAGAATAGAAGAATAAGAAGACATCGGAATCACACAGCGGAGTTTCAAAATACATAATATATTACAATACAGGGTCTGATACATCATAGTACATCATAATACAATATCATAGTACAATAACATAATTATACATCATGACTACAGACAATACAGATACTTAAACTGGATACATAGTATAGAAATACTATTGGTCTTGACTTGAGCTTCATAGGTTCCACTTCCCTACCTGGACTACTTGCCTACACATAATAAATATTATGAGTACCCAAGAGTTTAGGAAACACGGAAAATAAACACTGGGTCAGTCAGGGGACTGGCGTGAGTAAACACAGTTAAAAGATGTAAACAGGGAAGTATTTCCATATTCATTTACTTTAGAAATCTTTAGACCAACCCATAACTAATATATGGATTATGACCCAAGTATTTTATATCAAAACATTTGATATTATGATAGTTTTTATCAAATAAATAATCATCTAGTGAAACACATGCATCTCACATTCACGTATATAGTATAAAATCAAAAGTCGCCGAGCGCATATTGGAGATTGGATTCCAACAGACAATGTATGGGAGCACATGCCGATCGGTGCACTCTAGAGAGGATACATTGGGGTTCAACAAGAACGTATTACAACTCGGCCACACATGACCGTCCACTCATTTTGCTTGAGTGTAATGAATATATTACCACCTCTATGGTTGGTGCCAACATAACCGTTCCCGGGAGATACAGAATTGAAAAGAAGTAACAATTATGAATATTCTCTAGATGGTGATAATATACCCTGCTTCGATAAGACCCAACTAGCCATGCTGCCCAGCCCAACTTTTGTTACTTCCTGGTTGTGAGGTTTTGAGGCCATGTTTATTCTTCTGACAGATTCATTTCTTCATTTTCTTTGAATGCCACATCATCATATCCGTCAGAAACACTCACTCGATTACCCAAATATGTTATGGGCAATAAAGCTAAGAGAAACGAATTTCTCCGCCACCAACGTAATATACTTACGTAAATTCGATGTGTAGAATCTAACTGATATACGTTGTCAGACACTCGTCCATTCGGGTTTGTCCTGCGACTGAACAGAACGAAGGTACTATTTAAATTAGTCCTTGCATATTTCCGTCTTCAATATTTCTGATGCGCGTCGTATACTTTCGAGTCAAAGTGGAATATTTGTTCCAGACTCTTAGAAATGATGTACGAAATGTCTTTTATAGTCGATAAATAATTATTAACTTAATCTGATCACAATTCAGTTTATACATTTATGATCAACTACAGTATATTTTTACCTTGTTCATATCTGGATAATTATCTTTTATAATTTAACAGTTAAAGTGTGTGTGTCGCACATGGTATTTATATTCAGTTTTGACCAACATTTAGAATGGATAGACAAAGTACGTATGTCGCACACGGTATTTTGCTTCGTTTATCATCGTTGTTTAAACGATGTTTTATACTCCAGTTCTTCTGGTAAATTATTTTATTACTTCAAATTTATCTTTAATAAATTAATTTAATAATTTATTTAACTTATTTCTTTATATTTCTACATCTCAAACTCATAGAAATTCTCCGGTCAACTTCTGTACTTGATCTTTCTACCATTTTCTTCCGTCCACTTGCCTATGAAAAATTAAATAAAAATTCTGTTTTTATTAAATTGTTTATTTTTATAATTTATTTAATTTTAGATTTTAAATTAAAACCCTTTTGAATTCAAAATCTCGTTCAGAAATTCATTCACTAGCCATTTTACCAAAGTACCAATGCCACTTTTCAAAACGTTGTGATTTCCTTCTAAAATACCCTGCCACGACTGCGTTTTCTCCTTTGCCAAAGTACCGCCCTGGTACTTGCCAAAGTACCTGGTACCATACCTTTCCACGCCCGTGCTGATCACCTCCAAACTGCTGCCACGACCATGTTTCCTTGTTTGCTAAAGTGCCACTTTGTTACTTGCCAAAGTGCTAGGTACCATGCCTCACCACGACCGTGCCGATCACCTCCAGATTGTTGCCATGACCATGATTTCTTGTTTTGCCAAATTCAAATCGGAAGTACCACTTTTGCCAAAACCTTATCGGAAGTACCACTTTTGCCAAAATATTATCAGAAGTACCACTTTTGCCAAAATTTTATCGGTAGTACCACTTTTGCCAAAATCTTATCGGAAGTACCACTTTTCTGAATATCGGGAAGTACCACTTGCTAGTTCTCGGGAGTATCAACCTTGTAAGTTCTCGGAAGTACCAACCTTGCAAGTTCTCGGAAGTACAACTCCTAAAGTACCACTTCCAAAACCTGATGCCACACATACGTCCTCCACCTTGACCAAGTAACACCTTTCTTCTCCACTCCACACACGTACACGTACACGTGCACACCTAACCCGGCCACCATCGACCACCTCCGCAAGTCACCCATCACCACCAGATCTCGTCGCCATCTCCAGATATCACCACCACCACTACAGTGTTTTTAACTATGTGATCCATCATCATCAAAAATGGGTTCGTCGGAGAAAACCAAGACTGCCATGTCCTTAGTCCACTGGAGCGCCTCCGACTCCGGCCCCACCACCGTGACCCTTTACCGCTCCGATCCCCTTGGACCGCACCTCCCCACCGCCGCTGTCGACGAGCGGTTCCGGCGAGAATACGGGACACAAAAACATGAACCCTAAATCATATTTTTAAATCATTTTCAAAATCCTGTGTTTGAAAAATCATTTGATATTTTCCTATGATCTATGAACCCCTACACTCCTCCACGCCTCGCGTCGCGTCAGTTCATTCATTGGGTTGCCGGAATTTGGTCGAAAACCAATTTCTGATCATCCCATCATATCTCGATCATCACAACGTTTAAAATTATGAAACTTCCACCAAAAGTCAATATTTTGTATTACGATTGTGTTCATATACTCAAACCATGATTTTAAGAGATTTGAAAATCCATGTTTGTGGTGGGATACAGAGAGCAGACTGTGTTTCTGTTTTATGGCTTATATTTCCATTTCAACGTTTGTGATCACTAGTTTATCTACATTATACAGTTGTATTTATATGACACTAGTGCGAGAAATTTGGTTTGATTCTCTCCTATGATCCAGTGTGCAATTTAACTGTGTTTTACAGAACACAGTAACAGATCTCAAACTAAGGTTTAAACTAACACAACACTTGTACAGAACATGTTGGTTCTTGCATATGTAAAATATAACTGATGTATGCAAAGGTTTCTAATATCCATGCTCTGTGTGTTTGGTGGCAAGATGATGGGATTAAACATAACATGAACTTGTAGTCAAACTAAACACACATAAATTATTTTACAGTAAAACATTAACAGGGATTTAAAATAAGGTTTACTCACATTAAAATGCTTTCCTATATGTTTTCCAGCTAGAAAGAAATCAGATTCTAGTGTGAACTTATGGTTTTGTTGTGAGAGAAATGCAGGCTCGTATGAAGTATTTATAGGAAAACTCAAGTTTAAAAAATCATTTTTCTGCATATGCTCCTACAGTAACCTCCCCATTAGCCTTACCCCTCTCTACATCCTTATTATAAGGAGCACATGTATGACAATATTTGTTTATCCTAGGATAATAGCCAATAGCCTTGTCTTATGTATTACCTTCTAGAAGCCATCCATTCTTCATTTAATGCCCATCCTTTCATGTATTATAAAATAGATTTCTTAGTTGCAAAGTGTTTGAGATATTTTGCTAAAACCATACCCCCATATGCAAACTTGGGTTTAGATGCTAGTTCTCCTATGCTTAGTGGCACTATTCTTGGTTACATGTATGATCTTATTAGATTTGAAAGTATTTAAAATTTGGTTTTTCTTTGTCTCTTTCTTACTTGATATTTTCCTTCATATAAGTTGTGCACATGCAAACCATAAATGAGAGGTTTTTAGGTGTTTCTTAGGTGATGGTTCTTCCTATAATAGCAACATTATTTAATTCAAATCATATCATTGCATTTGTCTTTATGACTAGATTTTGTCTCATATATATGTGGATATTTTCTACTTGGTTAATGAGTCAATATGTTGTGTGAAATGGTATTTATATGTTCATGTATATGGGTGTGGCTGAATTGTTCTTGTTCATGTATATTTGTTTATTGTCTTTTATTTCAAACCCTTTTTATATTTTTAAAGTGAAAAAGATGCCTTTTCCCTTGCATGTGATCAATTGTATTTTGGTTGTAAAGGCCTTTTCTTTGAATTCTTGTTACCCCATAACTATACATACATACATACATATATATATATATATATATATAATATGTAAATATTTTAAAGCTTTTGGTTGTAAAGGTTCTTGCTTATTTTTGTTGATCATACATATGTTGTTACAACTCCACATGATTTCTTTTATATGTTATATTCATATATCATTTCCAATCTTTAACATATAACTGAATATGTATATTATCAGTGTATTCATACACTAATACTTATGATTCAAATTGTTTTAGGTGGTTAAACAAACATCTTATATTTTAATTTCCTTATTAAAATCAAATGTCAACCGTCGAAAAAAATTGGGACATCACAGAATCTGTCCAGAAAACAAGTCCAGGCGCAAAATCCTGAATCTGCCTCGGATCTGACCAAATCAGGGGAGGTCGATGTGTATAGGGGAGGTCGACCCCCTGGTCGACCTGGCCTGGGGCGGGAAAAATCCCGCCTAGCCTGCTTTTGTGTTTTCATTTGAATTTTGAATTTGAACTCCAGCTGTTTTAATTTATTTAAATCCCTGAAACTTCTTAAGGCCAAAACTTCCTCATACAAAGTCCGATTTACGAAAACTTGGACTCTATTCCAAGCAGAATTCCGAGACGAACGCAATGGCATAACCCATTTCCCTTAATTCTTCTCCTTACAATTAAGTGTACTTAAATTTGTTAATTTTAATATTTAAAATTACGGGGTGTTACATTCTTCCCTCCTTAAAGGATTTCACCCCCGAAATCTTCAAGTTAAGGAGAATGAATATCCTACCATCCAATAATCCATCTACTAAATCATCTAACACAGGCATCCATTGTCCTTAAAAGACTTCTAATGCCGTATGAACATATGCAAAAAGTGTGTGTGTGTGTGTTCCTTATCTAATGCAAAATCAGGCGGTATACTGATTCAGTTGGCCTCCTTAATGCGAACCATGATAGTGCCATGCGTCCATTATGTATGCAAAAGAATCCTAATGATACATATTATAGCAACATGCGTGTACCACCATTCATCTAAATGCAGCATCCATATGATAACACATCCATTATACATCTATTAATTTAAATATGCACACATATTTATATGCAATATGAAAGTGATTGAGCCGATCTAGTGCCTAATATGTGTGTACATGCATCCACGAGCAATTACTAGCAACCACTTGCATCCATTTGCATCCACCAAACATAACATGTCTCAATCACATGTTTACAACCATAAGGTTTTCCTAACTAAAGATCGAAGATATCATCGCAAAGACATATTAAACAATAGGACAAGTATCAACAAAGCAGTAGAGAAAGGAGAAGTAAAAAAACGTACCCTCAAAAAGGAAAGGGTACAGCGTACGCATCTTGTCTTCCATCTCCCAAGTCGCTCTCCTTGATCATCTCCCCATTGCACTTTGACCAACTTGACCTCTCTGTTGCATAGCTTTATGACCTCCGATCCAAGGATGCATGTAGGCGCTCGTCTAATCGGGGCATCTCACTCCACTTCCACTTCTCTAAGCCTGATCGGCTCTACTACTTCCGCGATATCTTGTAAACACTTCTGCAAATGTGATACGTGAAATACATCGTGAACACCACTAAGCTTGTTTCCTCTTCTCATGTCCCTCCAATATTTAGGATACATAACCTCAAAAGAACTTCAAGGATTCTGTTCACCCCTTTTTGTCCATCCACCCGTCTGTGGATGATAAGCGATACTCGTACTTGCCGCCTTTTGCATATCACCTTTTCCTCTTGCATCAAAAACTGCTCAGCCCTGTCCCGCAAGCATCGGTGTACACTGTGAATGGCTTACTTCCATCTGGCAAAACTAAAACTGAAGCTATCGTTAAAGCCCTCTTCAAATGCTAAAAAGGATTGTCACAGTCAACATCCCAAGAAAAAGTCAAGTTCTTCTTCGTTAACCGTGTAAGTGGGGCTGATATCTTCGTGAAGTCCTTAATGAACTTCCTATAATAGCCCGCTAGTCCTAGAAAGCTTCTTGCTTCCGTCGCGTTTCTATAGACCATCCAACCTTGGGTTGCCACCACCTTTGCGGGATCCACAGCTATCCCTTCCTTAGAGACCACGTGTCCTAAAAACCTTACTTCTTTCCTTCAAAAATGACATTTGCAGAAATTAGCTTTGAGTTGATGCGCTCATAGGGTCTCTAAGACTTCCCTAAGATGTAGGGAATTCTCTTCTTCGCTTCAAGAGAAAATCAAGATATCATCCACAAAGACTACCGCAAACTTGTTTAGAAACTCCTTGTACACGATACTTATTAAGTCAACGAAGTATGCGGCTGCATTTGTCAAACCAAAAGGCATGACGAGCCACTCGAATAAACCGTCAGGAGTTCTAAATGCAGTCCTATTTATGTTGTCTTCAGCCACTCTTAGCTGATGAAATCCTATAGCTAAATCCAGCAGCGAGAAAACCGAAGCACCCGCCAATTGATCAAAAAAATCATCTATCCTCGGCAATGGGTGTATGTTCTTCTTTGTGAGCTTATTCAGCTCTTTGTAGTCCACGCACAATCTAAGTGAACCATCAGCCTTTGTAGCAAAAACAGCCGGAGCACCCCATTCTGAAATGCTTCTTCTTATGAACCCCTTCTCAAGTAACTCCTTTACTTGCTTACTAATTTCTCTTCTCTCTCTCGGAGCCATGTGGCGCACCGGTAATGCAACTGGCTTTGCATTATCTACAAGGTATATACGAATTTCTATCCCGCTCCTCGGGGGTAAACCCCCGAACTTCATCGAAGACGTCACCATATTCACGGACCACACGAACAAATTCCAAATCATCGTTGGACGCGTCAAGAGATTCTAGGTAGCTAAGCATCACCGGACCACTAGGGTCACAAGAAATACAAAGGGTCTTTCCACAACGAGTCAACAATCTAACTACCCTTCTTTCACAGTCTAGGATGGCACTGTATCTGGCTAGCCAATCCATGCCTAGAATCAAGCCGTAGCCCATGAATCCAAGAACGAAGGCGTTGCATTCAAGCCCAATGCCCAAGATAAACACTCTCAAATCCCGACAAATCATCGAAAGATGAGCCGAACCACCAATAGGATTTGAGACTACTCTAGGATCCATAACTAGACTAGTATTTATGTGCAGTGTTTTAACTAACGAAGCAGATACAAACGACTGTTAAGCGCCAGAATTCAAAAAAGGTTCGAACAGGATGATCAAAAAGAAAAACCAAACTTCCAACCAAGATATTTCTACCTCTGTCAGGTATGTCACCCGTGAGGGAAAGCGTCTGCCCTCCAGAAGATCCAGTACTTTGTCCTTCCCTTTGCCTTTTTGCTTCTTTGGACGATCCTAATAAGATGTCCTGTTTCTCCGTAACGATAACAACTAATCTTCTTCTTCTTTCTAACGTCTTTATTTAAGTAGTCGGGTATTTCACAAGTATGGCCCTTCCTTTTCTCTTGGCCCCCTGTTATCCTTACCGCCTTTCTTTGGATCTACTTTCTTATCGTGTGTCCTATCCATGTCTCTCCTGTTCATTCACCATTCGTGACCTCCTACCAAAATGAGGCTTCGTCCTTCATTAACCAAGCCGCTAATTGAACCTTCCTCCCATCGTCTATCTTAAAGATACCAACAAGTCCTCCACTTCCTTCTAGCTTTGACAAACGTCCCAGTCCCATGAAGCGGTTTTCCGCCCACCGTACGGAAGTTCTTACATATCTTAGAAAAAGCGTCTACACGTGGAGGAAGAAATTCAAAAAGGAAAGAGGAAGAGATTTAAAATGGAGAATCGAAGGAAAGATATATGGCTCTTGGGGTTATGTTTTTCAAAATAAACTTTTCTCTTAAAAATACTCTCCTTAAGACATATTTTTGAAAGTATTTCTTTATAAAAATGCTTTTGAATGCGGTTTTTCAAAATCTCTTATCTGTTCTGGTAACCTTCCGCTCAGATACCACGTGTAACACCCCACGTCCATTAATGTCACTCACAAAGGGAATGCATTAACTTTCATGGAGTATTATTGGTGTATAGAGCGAAATATAACAAGACAGATACATATATTGGTACTTGAAAATTTTAAAACAAATTTTATTGCAGCAGAGAAATAGTTTGGTTACAACAACATCAAAAACCAACAATAAAACAAAGTACACTTAATATCCATCTTGAAAAATTGTTTTCTGAGTACAAAAAGTAAAAAAGCATAACCCCAACATAAGTAGCCATAAAAGAGATAAGCTGAACTTTACTTTCAGCAATCCAAGCACTTCCAAAAGAGAGAGAAAGAGATCCAAATCGAGCTCCACTAGCACTAGTCCCACCCTGAGAACCTGGGGGGAGGAAGGAAGAAAAGAGGCGAAAACAAAGGGGGTCAGACATAAAGTATGGCGAGTCCATCAACTTTAACAATATAATTATTAAAGTAATTAGGATAAGGCATAAACTGGTAAAACAAGGAATGACTGTGAAACAAATGGGCATGACAAAACCAACAAGAGGAATAAGTTAACGTTACTTGCGTTCCTAATCACTATAGGATAATTACTCTACTGCACCAATACTAGTCACCCTAAAAGTTGATTCCGCCTACTGAACAAAATAATAATAACGGTAGTTTCGTGTACCCCTAGTTGTCTTCATAGGTGTTGCCTGCTCCTATCTCCACTATTTGTACCCACTACCCTCCCCATCCTAATTAAAACATTTATTCATAATATGGTAGTTGTACCCCTAGCTGCCTTCATAGGTGTCGCCTGCTCCTATCTCCGCTAGTTGTACCCACTACCTTCCCCATTCGATCGGCTCCCTAACTCGTAGATACCCATGTTGGTCCTACAGTGGGGTGTATCACTCCCCAAAGTGGCAACACGATACCACTAAAGATGCACAACTTTTACCTACATGATGCAACAACGTCTTACCTACCAACCCGGGCCCACGCATGCACATGACCATGTTGGACTTGCGTTGCCACCGCTAACCCATTTGACCTCTTACAATTGAACCCAGTAAGCGTGTCCCGTCCTCGATCTACATCGAGCTCACTTAAATACTAAATGGGTTAAGATAACGTTAATTATGCTCCTAATCACTATAGGATAATTACTCTACTGCACCAATACTAGTCACCCTAAAAGTTGATTCCGCCTACTGAACAAAATAATAATAATGGTTGTTTCGTGTACCCCTAGTTGTCTTCATAGGTGTCGCTTGATCCTATCTCCACTAGTTGTACCCACTACCCTCCCCATTCTAATCACAACATTTATTCATAATATGGTAGTTGTACCCTTAGCTGCCTTCATAGGTGTCGCCTGCTCCTATCTCCGCTAGTCGTACTCACTACCTTCCCCATTCGATTGGCTCCCTAACTCATAGATACCCGTGCTGGTCCCACAGTGGGGTGTATCACTCCCCAAAGTGGCAACCCGATGCCACTAAAGATGCACGGCTTATACCTACACAATGCAATAATGTCTTAACTACCAGCCCGAGCCCACGCAAGCACATGACCCCGTTAGACTTGCGTTGCCTCTGCTAACCCGTTTTGACCTCTTACAATCAAACCGAGTAAGTGTGTCCCGTCCTCGATCGAGATCGAGCTCACTTAGATAATAAATGGGTTACTGGTTGAAAAGGGTCCCCACACTTGACACAAGCTTTCCACCTATGCTTGGTCCCCACTAGGTTTTTGCACTTAACCCCCTCTCATTCATGTCTTCTTACATGTTTCAACTTGATTAAGTGTTTGTAATTATATCCCACATGTCACCCATGTTACCCACTTATCAAATCAACAAGTGTTATTGGTTACACTTGTCTTAACCCTATCTGCTTATCAGATCAATATATATATATATTATTGGTTAAGCTGATCTTAACCCTATCCACTTATATATTATTGGTTAAGTTAGTCTTAACCCTATCCACTTATATATTATTGGCTAAGTTAGTCTTAACCCTATCCACTTATCAGATCAATATGTATTATTGGTTAAGTTTGTCTTAGCCCTATCCACTTATCAGATTAATATATATATTATTGGTTAAGCTGGTCTTAACCCTACCCACTTATCAAATTAATATATATTATGTGTTTAGCTAGTCTTAACCCTACCTACTTATCAGATTATTGGTTAAGTTGGTCTTAACCCTATCCACTTATCATGTTTTATGTATCACACACACACACACACACACACATATATATATATATATATATATATATATATATATATACCATATAACATGTTTTACTTAATTTATGATTAAGTACATCTTAGTTCACAGATACATTGGCTAAGAGAATAACTCCCTAAGTATCAACCCCGAAGACCGAAATCAACATCAGATTGGTACTCAGAGAATTACTCAACTCAACCAAACTTCTGTTTGTCATTCATATTCGTCTTTGATCATCATTAATTAATTATTAATGCACATACCTCTCACATTAAGTCGACTGCTTGTGGTCGCTGGATATGTTGGGCGGTTCCGGGCAGACTTCCACTACAACCCAGACTTAACCTCGTGTCTAAAAATCTTTTAATTATGCCTACGACCTCTCACATTAGACTGCCATTTGCGGTTGCTGGATGTGTCGGGCGGGTCCGGGCAGTCTTATACCACAAACGCCTCGTGTCCTAGGCATTTATTACACATTTAATTTATGCCTTTGACCTCTCACATTAGACTACCGTTTGTGGTTGCTGGATTTGCCGGGCGGGTCCAGGCAGTCTTATACCACAAACGAGTCTAACCTCATGTCTTAGGCATTTATTATTACACATTATTATTCAACCCCAATTTGAATTAATATCCGTATTTCAGATTGTCAATAACTTCCAATTTTAATCCATGTCCATAATTGTCACTTAAATTATGTCCATAGTTTTCAGGTATATAAATTATACCAATTAATGTCTCAAATTAATTATATGCTTTTAAAGCCATTATATGCCAATTC
Organism: Allium sativum; assembly: GCA_030737875.1. Taxonomy (NCBI): domain Eukaryota; kingdom Viridiplantae; phylum Streptophyta; class Magnoliopsida; order Asparagales; family Amaryllidaceae; genus Allium; species Allium sativum. Next base: position 800,112,228 of record CM060912.1, read on the forward strand.
ACAATATTAATATTTAATATTTTACCACTACCCCATGTCGTTCGTACATTTAATATGAAATATGTTAGACCCGCAAATAGTCTAACTCATAAAAAGAAAAGAAACATCACAACTTGCATAACACATAAAATAGATCTAACTTGCAAATAAGAATAGGCTAGCATGGATCAAAACTTGCATAATCAATAACTTGCATAGGAAGTAGACATAATTTGCATAAACTACAAACTGGCATGGATTAAATTATATAAGATATGATTTGCATAGATCTATACACATAAAGATGAACATGCATATATGAACATGGTTTTCGCATAAACTTGCATATCATCTACATGCAAACTTGTATTAAACTTGCATATGTAATTTAGACGTGTAAACTAATATCACATGTTTTACATCTAAACTCGCATATATATATATATACACACATACATACTTCATTCACATATAAACTTGTGTATAATTCGCATACAAACTTGCATATGATTAACATAAAAACTAGCATATGATTTACATCCAAACTTGCATATAAACTGATGTCATAAAATGAATCAAGTTAAACATATGTGATTGAGCATATGAAATAGATCCACTAACATAAGTTAACAAAATTGTCATATGTTCACAAACAGGCGATAACAAAATTAAGTAACGTTACATGGTTCAACAGGCATGATCTCATAATCCAAAATATAACTCATCATAATTAGTTTATTAATTATTGTGTGAAAGAAATTGTACTTACAAAGACGGATTAGAGAAGAGAATAATTTGTTCGTCGTTCGTATTAGAATCCTGACTTGCAATTCCTAAGCTTTAAGAAGAAGATGAACTATTCCAGCAGCATAAGGACGTCTTTCACTTATTTTAAGTAGGACTAAGGCAACATAGCATTGCAATAGTTTGGTGTGGAGAGAAAGTGAGGTTTGGGGTGTTTAAGTAGGTTAGGAGCCAAAGAATCTGTCCAGAAAACAAGTCCAGGTGCAAAGTCCCGAATCTGCCTCGAGTCTGGACAAATCAGGGGAGGTCGACCCCCAGGTCGACCTGTATAGTGGAGGTTGACCCCCTGGTCAACCTGGCCTGGGGTGGGAAAAATCCCGCCCAGCCCGCTTCTGTGTTTTCATTTTAATTTTGAATTTGAATTCGAGCTCTTTTAATTTATTTAAATCCCTGAAACTTCTGAAGGCCAAAACTTCCTCATACAAAGTCCGATTTACGAAAACTTAAACTCTATTCCAAGCAGAATTCCAAGAAGAATGCAATTGCGTAACCCATTTCCCTTAATTCTTCTCCTAAAAATTAAGTGTTCTTAAATTTGTTAATTTAATATTTAAAATTATGGGGTGTTACAAGGTCTATCCCAAAGGATCAATCTAGAGTATCCTCACGTCACATAGAAGTCTCAAACTTCCCACCAACCTTGCAAAATAGCGTACTAGATATGCTCCAACTATCTGCGATGTTCTGCTTCATTAGTCTCTCTATCCAGACTCCATTCGAATTGCTTCAAACACACATTGCTATTTAATTAGATCTGTGTTTAATCTTTCATTATGCATATAGCTTACTTTTATTTTCTTTTATTATAACACCAATTAATGTTATATGTTCAGTTCCGTCTAATTAGAACCTTAATTACTTGCTTATTACTTTATTGGTCACTTATTTTTTCCAATCATCATTTGCTATCGAAACGAACCACTAATGCTACATGCTTATTAAACTTAATTCCAAATATAATTTTTATTTATAATAAGCCTTTCTTGGTTTATTTCTCCTTTAATTAAAACTCTCATGTTGAAATTCTATTTGCAAATATGTCCTGTCTGTTTATTATGATTTATTTTTGTGCATGTATAATTACCGTTATATTATCCTTGCAAATATGTCCAATAGGTTACATTCTTTTTTGGCTATCAAGTGCCTAAACTGTATTCTAATTCTTTAACTTTTCATAACATCTTTCAATTATATTGCTCTTTTACATACCGTTATTATACGTTTTATCTTTAGGAAGTTATACTTACTCCTAATTTATTGGTTACCGAAAACGTGCTAAAATTTGTTTCCATATTCTAATGTAAAGCAATCCTATAAATAGGAATTTGTAATTTCAAGACATTTCTTTTAATTATTTCTGAGTTGTTGCATAGTGCACAATACAACTAAATCCCTATTTCACTATAATCCATGTCCTTTTCTTTTATTCTTGCAATTACATTTGTTGTTTTACCTAAAAACCAAAATATGGAAAAATATCCATTATTCTTAACCATCCAATCTAGGTTATTCCTAACTTCCAATTTTAATCGATATAATTTAATTTTGTTCTTAATTTATTTCCTGAATTTGATATAATTACTATAAATTGAACACAATTAGGCTTATACCTCTTGTTCAATTCTTTTATCCCAACAATATTTATATTTTCCCAAGTTTAATTCTAACAATTATTTTCTGCGTATGAGTATAACTTTAACAAATTTATAGTTTAATTATAGATATACTATAAAAAATGCTGACTAATCTATGTCAAGTTTAATTACAGTAGGAATTAACTATTGTAAACATATTATTCCTAAGTATAGCAAGAAACAATATGCTACAAATAATTCTAAAATAACTATATTAAATTAATAGGAACTAAACAATGCTATATAACATTCCTAAATAGATATAATTTAAATCCACTCATCCATCGTCCTAAGCTCTTTTCCTAAGTTTAATTACATGTACGTTGTTCTGCCAAAATAATGAAACAACATTAAAACATCAAGAAAACAATCATGAATGCATATAATTAATTCCAGTACAATCAATAACCGCAGTAACTAAGGGATAAAATCAATATTCATCGTAGTTTCGAATGGGTGAGTTGAGATTTGTTGTAGATTGAATCCTAAGCTTGATTTCTTTATCTTTTCCTTAGATTCCTCTTCTTCTTCTTTGTTATAATATCCGACCTCCTAATACTTTAGTTAGGGTTTTAAAAAATGAAAATGATTGAATAATAGAGTTAAAGGCTATGAGTTTTCCACTTTGCCCTACCCATAAGCCTTCTCCATATGTCTTTTTAAATTAGTTAGTTATTAAGTCCAAATCACTTTATATTAACTACAAATCTCACCTCGACATCACGTCACTTTATTCTTATTTAATCTATCTAATTCAATCTTCCAAATGAGGTTGCTAACCATTAGGGTGTTACAGTGAAGGACGCTAATATATATATATATATATATATATATATATATATATATATATATATCTGTGTGTGTGTGTGTGTGCGTGTGTGTGTGTGTGCGTGTGTGTGTGTGTGCGTGTGTTTTCACTTTTTGTTCTATATAAAAAAGAAATATATATTCCTTGTGATTTCGAATTGATTCTTCTCATTTATTAAATTTATTGGAATTAAATACAAAATCTTCCTAAAAATACAATTTTAGCACAATTGAGCATGGAAGATGTTCTAGTAGTTAAGTGCGACAAGAATATGTAAGTTTATGGTAAAGATTAGAAATTCATGTATAAAATTACATCATAAAGGGATAAAAATAAATTTAAATAAATTATATGCGTATATCCCTCACTAAAAAAAATTACTTAAGAAATTAATTAAATGACTCATTAAGAGGTAAACCACTAGGAATTTGGAAAGGAAAATTAATTCCTGTAAATTGGTAGCCGCTAGTCAATTAATAGTAATGGGAAGATTACAACCCTGATTAATTGGGGTTTTGAATTAAAAAGATTGCAATTAGACTAAATTATGTGGAAATATTTGATTTTATTCATAATTAATGAGAAATGAATATGATATGGAATTTAAAAGATTGTAGTCAATTTGAACACAATAAATGCTTTAAACTTTAACATAAAGGAAAATGAATGAAAGTAAATAAGAAACCCGTCTTAACAGCACCAAACAAATTAATGAGATTGATTATCAATGGCATAATAGTGATTACTAATTACAAATTAGTAACTTACCCAAATGTCTAAGCTTGACATTTATGGCATAAGATTTAACACGGATTAATGTATAATTAATATTTGACTATGTCCAATACTAAATTAGAATAGTAATAGTCCAGTTTAGGATAATTAATTGGAATTAGTGGATTGGTGATGTGATGTCAGCAAAGTCATTCAATAAACGTATGCCCTTCACTTTGAGCCTACCATTAGTTAGGTATTCTTGCTACTAATGTGTAACAACCCGGATTTTTTAATCGATTAATTTTAAATATTTAATATGGATTTAAATATTGAGTTGATAGTATAAATCGATTTTTATATTGAGTTATTGATACAATAATCGATATTTGATTTATTTCGAATATATGTAATCATCATAATACGAAAATGAATTTAATTGAATTCAAAATTTAAAACTAAATTGAAAACAGTTCAGATAACCAATACAAACTTCTGTTTGAATTAGAATAATAATATTAATTTATTATCTAATAATTAATTGTTTTAAATTTAATTTATATCGATTTAAATTTATGTCTTCTCTGTATGATCGAATTGAGCTTCGAAACATGTCCCAGTGTATTTGAAATAGTGGTATAATGCCACAAACACCGGTAGTTGCACTCAAATAGGAGTTTAGAACCGCAAAATATATAATAATGTATAATGGATAAGCTTGAACTCAAATCACAATTAAATCAAAATCAAATCGCATTTAATTTATATGTACCCTTTGCTCAGACTAAATCCTTAAGGCCTAAGAATTCATCTTCTATAAATCGAACGCAAACTTTTCCCTTTTTGTTTCTCCTCTTCTGTAATAAAAATTGAAATTTCATTCCGTATGGAGATAAAATATTTGGCCTTTCAAAAGTCTAATATCAAAAGCAAACACCACGATAACTCTTTCCCTTTACTTCTTATTCTTGTCTGACAGCTTCAATATAGAATGGACGATGGAAATAAATTCCAAACAATTCGAAATCTCATCCTAAAATATTGAAACATTATTCTTGAGCTCGAATCGAGTTGCTCCTCACCATAGTATGGATGCAACGGTTGCGATGCTGACTTGGGGGAAATAAATTTATCCTACATCATCCTTGGGATGGAGACACGATGTTTGGGAATTCGAGATGGTGTCGGGGATTCGGTAATTAAGGGTTGGCGAGGCATTCAACATAGGCGGCATTGGGTATTTTGGATGGTTGCATGGTGTTCAGAAGTGGAAGGCGCACGTGTGACAAGATTTTGGGGTTGTTCGATGGTATAAAGCGCCAGTCGAATTCTAGAGTTTGTTTGAGTTGCGGCTTCGAGTTCGAATGGGAGGATTTGGGAGCAATGGACGCGGTTTAGAGTTTGAATTTTTGTACAATATGTGACGGCAGTAGATGGAATTGGATGCTGCAATTTCTGAGCAAGTGGAGACATGGGTATTGCAGTGGAAAGATTGGAGTCTGTGTTGATGGGGATGAGCGTGCAAATTGGTATATGATAATGTAACGAGGTGATTCCAAAGAAAGTAGGTTCAGGTATTTTGGCATCAAGAACGTTTGGTTTTAATTGGGAATTTATAGAAAGATGTGGTAGTAGTTCATGAAAGGTGGAAGTAAGTGTGGAGAAGGTATAAGGGGTGCAGGTTGCTGAATGAGTTAGAAGTCGAGTTTTCTACTGTCGCCATTAAATTCAGCAAGGCAAGGAGTTACCTAGTAGTTTGAAATGACATTACTGATGACCGTAAAGGGGTCAAACTAGATGGTTTAGGGCTGGAGATGGAAATAAAAGGCAAGAAAGAAAAAGAAAAGAAAAAGAGTAAGGTAAATGATTTTTTAATGAAGTTGTTAACTTTATTTAATTCAAAATGAAGTCTTATAAAGATCATAACTTGTTCATGATTAGATTCAAGTCAAAGTTTTTCATCGTATTGGACTAAGAATAAGAAATAATTAAGGTAAATATTTTTTATAGTTTAGAAATAAATATTTAGTTACATATAAAATTGTTCACTAGCTTAATAATGGATATAAATTGTTAAATTTATACCAGATCTTATCGAATGGAATCAGTCGTTTAATCCGTTGCTGCGGGATACTCCATCGAGAATTTAAATGGAAATCAGAATAGATCGGAAAAATCACGGTGAGTAAATCTCATTCGTATTTTATATAGAATTATTTTATTCGTTAAAATAATAGTTCGTTGGTAGTTTGCATGCACTAAAATATTATTGTAGCTATTAAAAATATATTAGTTATTTAGGATTGGTGTTTGGGCTATTATATATACATACATACATATATATATATATATATATTAGTGATTGGATAGTTCCCGCGGTACCATTAGCGGATGCCCGCAGTATCATTAGTGGATGACCCTATGTGCCCCACGCTATGATAGTGGATGACCTTCTATACCGCGATTTCCTGCCTCGAAGCAGGATGGGTATTATTTATGTTGGCTTACGTCTGTGGATGCAGGAAAAACAGTTTGGAAAGATCCAACTGGATTCCTCAAAAATATTATTATATGTTTGTTTTCATATATATTATCATATATGATGTGTTAGAAAATCTATGGTTGATAATTGTGTGCTTTTGATTGGTTGAATATCACTGGCCCTAAATGTTTATTATAAAAATATCGTGAAAAGGGGGTTTTAGATTTAAAATGGAAAATTTATTTTTCTAGACAGAATTTGAATTTTGAATGGACTATAAAGATATTAACTTGTTCTGAATAAATAAAACAACTATTAAATTTATAAATGGTGTTTATAAAATAATCAGGGAATTGAAGTAAATTTATAAACGGTGTTTATAAATAAAATGGAATGATTTCCATTAGATTATCAGGGAACTGAAGTGAATTTATAAACTTTGTTTGTAAATGAAGAGAAATGAATTATCATTGGATAATTGGGAAAATGTAAATACAGGTGTGAATTATAAAAGGGAAATTTATTTTTCCAAAGTAGAAATTATAATTTCAAATGGATTTGAAATGGGACTTGTTTAAATATGTAAATAGGTAATATAAACGATGTTTATAAAGAAAGGTGAAAATTATCATTTGGATAATTTAAAATATTTAAGTTCAAATACGAATTTAAAATGAATTGGGAATTGCGTTAGAAGGGAAACGATGAAATTTATTCCGATGTTCGGAATGTAAGTTGAACTAAAATAATTCCAAATGGATTTATGATATGAATTCGACTATGTCGAATTTATAAAACCAAATTATTTCCAAAAAGGGTATTGAATTTATATTAGATAAAAACTATAATTAAATATGAAAATAGATTCTACAATTTTATTTATAAGTTGTTAAATAAAATATTCCAAAAGGGTTTTGAAATCAGAACTTGTTTTAGTATATATAAAACAAGGAAGGGAAATTTATAAATGATGTTCATAAATAAGGTGAGATAATTATCATTAGATATATTTGGCATTTTAAATGCAAGTATGAATTTAAAAAGGGACTGGAAAACGTTTCGAAAAGGTAACAATATATTTTATTCGGGAATTCAGAATAAAATTGAATTGTGAAAAATCCAACGGACTATAATTAGAATTGGATTTCATTAAATTTTATAAACTAATTTATTTCTAATGGAATTGGAAAATAATAACAGAAATGGAGTTGTAACTAAATTGATAACCGAGTCATGAAAATCGACGATTATAAATAATCGGAATAGTAAATTGAATTTGGGAAATTGGTTTAATATATATTAAAATAAATTAGAATGAAGTTGAATTTATTATAAATGGAGTCTAAACATTTATATATATAAAAATAATTAAAACGAACTCGATGTAGCGTGGTAGTGCGTAATTTGGTGTTTCGAACTTCAAATGAGTATACAGAACTCAATTTAAGTCGAAATTCTTTGAAACAAGAATCATTAGGACCGATTTGATAATAGTTTTCTAATGGAAGAGAAAAATCTGAATTTCATCTTATAGATTTTGTGTTATGACAAAATAATTTTTCAGAAAAGCAGCACCATAACCATTATAAAACCATAACTATTTATTTAAATAAATAAAAAGGATTTTAAGTAAATAAAACCCGAAAGTCCATTAGAAAAATCCAGATTTGAGTTGTAAAATAAATACGAACTCAAGCAGTGTAAATGAAATGATTTTTGGTACAAAAAATTGATTTTTAATTATTGAATAGAGCTAACTAATCTGAAGAATAATTGGTTAATGAAATTTTAAATCGAAATTGGGCTTTGGATCAGAAAAGGGATTTGTAAATTCATATTCGAAATCAAATATGAAACTTGAATTAGAAATGACATTCGATTGTTTTATAAACAAATTAATATATATTTGGACGTGATATGTTCAAATAAAAAGTGAAATAGACAAAAGAGATAATTGAAGAATAAATTAGCGAATTGAGTTAAAACGACCGGATTGACTTGGAATAAATTAGGAATAAACGTATTTAGGTTTGATAGGTATGGAATGAAGTGTATGAAGATTATAATTTGTGTGCCCGACAAAAAGGTACACGTTTAAACTCCATATGAGATGTTATGCGCCGGATTGGCAAGCCACTTGGCTTTTTGATTTTCTTTTTAAATGGAAAGGACCCAGAGAGGCATTTAGTAGTCGTACGAGTGACCCGTACAAAGGAGGTTATGGCGAAATTTTCCAAAAATTTAAGTAGTTAGAACATTTTTAAGAAAATTGGATTACTAGAAAATCAATATATCAATACATATTGAATTCGATAAGGAAACGAATTTAAAATAGAATATTATAAACAAAAAGGAAATCAATAATCTGGTAATAGAAAGAGAAATGTATATGCGTTTTAAAAATGAATAATTGGCTTTATATGATGTTGATTATTCTAGGTAAGAGGTTTTGTCTGTTTTGAAGTTAATGATGTTTTCAGTAAAGGTCTGAGAGGTAGTTATACCCCAACTTAATTGATTTCATTTTTAACATAGCAAGAATCAGTCTTAAAGAGATGTTTAAAGAAATTTAGTTAAATGAAATATTTTGGGTTGTTGTAACGGTGTTTTATACAACATTCATTTTAAGCCAAGTAAGCGGAATCTTGGAAATATAACAATATATATTTCCTAAGTGTAGAAATGAATAGGAGTGAAAGAGACAAGTAATTGGAATGTTTTCCAATTATAAATAGAATATATTTTCCAAGTATAGAAAATAAAAGATGGCAATATATGGAAATGTTTTCCAAATAGTGTAAGAGGCAAGATGATTATTGAAAATGTTTGTTTAACAAATGTTGATAAGGAAATGGAGAAGAGATGTAATTAATTTAATATTAATTAAGTGGCCTAGTGATTGTTTGATGTTTTGAATGGATGTTTACTTTTCTTTGATAGTTAAATAACCGACTATCGAAGTATTTGCTAATACCGTTGTCGATATGGAGAGACCGATTGGATTATTATCCGAGAACCACTCTGTATTGGCAGTAGCGCTGCGAATCAAATTTTATGAAGATAATCAAAGACGGAGTAAAGTGCAAGGGCTTTTTCTATTAATGGAAATTGTGCCTTCGATTTCATTTAATCTCAAAATGAACGTATATGGACGAATGTCTGACAGAGTGTTTCCAATAATCATATATGTTGGTCTGTATGAATATATATGGTGGTGGAGAATTTATTCTCTTAGCATAATATCCACAATATATTTATGCAAATCAGTTAAAGATTAACGGATCTGACAATGTGACATTCAAATTGATTGTGTTATCAATGAATGGTAAGTAATCGTAGCCTCAGGCCTCAACAACTGGGAAATGAAAAAAATCGAGCAAGCAGCATGCCTATGTGGGTAGCTCCCATTAGGGTGTATTATCGCCTATTTAGAGAAACTCATTTAATTCCTTATTCTATTCGATGTTGTCCCATTTGGGAAAACGATTGCTGATCCCAACGGTTGGTGAAATACATTCGATACACTCAAGCGAAATGAGTGGTCGGCCATGTGTGGCCGGGATACAAGATGTTCTTGTTGAACCCAGTGTATTCTCCACTAGAGATACACTATTGGAAGGTGGTTCCATACCTTGTCATAGTTGAAAATTCATTACCCAATAAGTGCTCGTGGTTTTGATTGTATATTATATACGTGGAGCATGAGATGCAAACATTCCATTAGATTTCTATTTATTTGATTTAGACACTATTATAATATCAAAGAGTTTTGATATAAAGACTATCGTTCTTTCAAAAGGATTTTTGAAAGTAAAACAAGTGTTTTGGATTTTCATAAGGGAAAAAACTGTTCCGTGTTATACAGCGTGGTCTTATGAGATATCGTTTATTTTCGCAAACTGTTTAAATTGTTTACTCATACCAGTCCCATGACTGACCTACAGTTTATTCTGTTTTATTTTGCCTAAACTCTTGGGTACCCAAATTTGTACGTGCAGTCAAGTAGTTCAGGATTTTACAGATCTATCTAAAGGAGCTTGGAGCTGGAGGCTTCGATGTTAGATTTAGTATTTTTATTTCCACTGTGTTGTAAGTGTTTTACTCTGATAATTATATGTTATACAGTTAAAATTTTTTATTTCAAAAGTTATGATATATTATATTTTGTTCCACTGCGATGTTAGATTCTGTGTTGTTATTTCTATTCTTCTTCTACCTTTTCCTTCTTAAAAAAATGATTCTTATTTCTGTGATATTTGAATTGGACGTGTGAGGTACGTAGTCAACTCAGATAGTATGGATTTGCAGTTCGTTACAGTGGTATCAGAGCTTAGGTTGAGCTAATACCTAGGTTTTGGTGGAGTTGTGCTCATTAGAGATAGGGTCAGTAGTGCCCTAGAATGAGTTGAGTGTATATATATATGAGAGCATGTATTTGTTAATTGATTAGTACAATTATATTATACTGTGTTGACTTGTCTGTTGAGTGGTTTATGAATTCTGATCGAACCGTTGGATGCCACGAAGTCGATAGGAATTTCTAAACACTTGAACAGAGAAATTCGACACGGTATTGTTTCAAATTGGGTTAATGAAATAATTTTACCCAAAATTTTATTTTGATAGAAAGGAATAGTTTTTTTGAAATTATTATATGGTTGTTATTATAATCAAATGAGATCATAAAAATTGGAATGGTTATATATAACCAAATATAATTTGTATACGAATGAAATATACAAATGAGTTGAATTAAAGTTGAATTAAAACCAGAATTCAAAATTTAACCGTAGGAAGTTGGAAGATATTTTCCAAAGTATATTAAAATATTATAGCTTTATTTAAAAGGATTTTTGAATAAAAATCATTTTTGAATGGATTTGGCAAGTCATAAAGCACTAAACTCACTTCATTGGCTGGAAAATAATTATGATGATGACTGCAGCATCATCAGTGTTCATTTTCGAGTTTATAAGTGATGGATTGCTATCATAGAAAAGTTTTTAATGGAAATTGGTTTGAAATAAACAAGTTGATTTGGACAATTCAAATGTTTTGAATTTGATATGGAGATAAATATATGTGTATATATATAGGTGATTTCAAAAAGGATTGAAATGAAAACCCGGGGATTTGGATTTTCGAATATTAAATTTAACTTAAGCAAGTTAAATGGATTGAAGTGAATAAATGGACTAGAATCAATTTGAATAGATTTAAGGGAATAAAGATTGGATGTAAATGTATTGATTATAGATCATTTGAATTAAATGAATGAAAACCAAAAGTTTTGTTGGAATTAAATTTGTTATGAAATGTTGAGTTCAGCATATGTGAGTTGTTGAAAAGTAATAAGGTTGTAGCATTTTTCCTAACTTAGTAATTTTGGGGACGAAATTCTTTTAAGAGGGGAAGAATGTAACAAGCCGGATTTTTGATTGATTAATTTTAAATATTTAATATGGATTTAAATATTGATTTGATAATATATATCGATTTTTATATTGAGTTATCGATTTAATAATCGATATATGATTTATTTCGAATATATATAATCATCGTAATACGAAAATGAATTTAATTGAATTCAAAATTTAAAACTAAATTGAAAACAGTTCAGATGATCAATACAAACTTCTGTTTGAATTAGAATAATAATATTAATTTATTATCTAAGAATTAATTGATTTAAATTTAATTTATATCGATTTAAGTTTATATCTTCTCTGTATGATCGAATTGTGCTTCGTAACATGTCCTAGTGTGTTCGAAATAGTGGTATAACGCCAGAAACACTGGTTGTTGCACTCAAATAGGAGTTTGGAACCACAAAATATATTATAATGTATAATGGATAAGCTTGAACTCAAATCACAGTTAAATCAAAATCAAATCGCATTTAATTTATATGTACCCTTTGCTCAGACTAAATCCTTAAGGCCTAAGAATTCATCTTCTATAAATCGAACGTAAAATTTTCCCCTTCTGTTTCTCCTCTTCAGCAATAAAAATCGAAATTTCATTCAGTATGGAAATAAAATGTCTAGCCTTTCAAAAATCTAATATCAAAAGCAAACACTGCGATAACTCTTTCCCTTTGCTTCTTATTCTTGTCTGGCAGCTTCAATATAGAATGGACGATGGAAATAAATTCCAAACAATTCAAAATCTCATCCTAAAATATCGAAACATCATTCTTGAGCTCGAATCGAGCTTCTCCTCACCATAGTACGAATGCTCTGGTTGCGATGCTGATTTGCGGGAAATCGGTTTATCCTACATCACCCTAGGGGTGGAGACGCGGTGTTTGGGAATTCACGATGGTATCGGGGACTGGTTAATTAAGGGTTGGCGAGGCATTCAACTGAGGCGGCGTTGGGTATTTTGATGGTTGCATGGTGTTCAGAAGTGGAAAGCGCATGTGTGACAAGATTTTGGGGTTGTTCGATGGTATAAAGCATCGATCGAATTCTACAGTTTGTTTGAGTTGCGGCTACGAGTTCGAATGAGAGGATTTGGGAGGAATGGACGCTGTGTGGAGTTCGAATTTTTGTACAATACATGATAGTAGTAGACGGAATTGGATGTTGCGATTTTTGAGCAAGTGAAGACATGGGTATTGCATTGGAAAGATTGGAGTCTGTGTTGATGGGGATGAGAGTGCAAATTGGTATATGATGATGTAACGAGGTGATTCCAAAGAAAGTAGGTTCGGGTATTTTGGCATCAAGACCGTATGGTTTTAATTGGGAATTTATAGAAAGATGTGGCAGTAGTTCATGAAAAGTGGAAGTTAGTGTGGAGAAGGTTTAAGGGGTGCAGGTTGTTGAATGAGTTAGAAGTCGAGTTTTCTACAGTCGCCATTACATTCAGCATGGCGAGGAGTTACCCAGTAGTTTGAAATGACATTGTTGATGACTGGAAAGGGGTCGAACTGGATGGTTCAGAGCTGGAGATGGAAATCAAAGGCAAGAAAGAAAAAGAAAAGAAAATGAGTAAGGTAAATAAATTTTTAATGAAGTTGTTAATTTTATTTATTTCAAAATGAAATCTTATAAAGATCATAACTTGTGCGTGATTAGATTCAAGTCAAAGTTGTTCATCGTATTGGACTAAGGATAAGAAATAATTAAGGTAAATACTTTTTTAGTTTAGAAATAAATATTTAGTTACATATAAAATTGTTCACTAGCTTAATAATGGATACAAATTGTTAAATTTATACCAGATCAAATCGAATGGAATCAGTCGTTTAATCTGTAGCTGTGGGATACTCAATCGAGAATTTAAATGGAAATCAGAATAGATCGGAAAAATTACAGTGAGTAAATCTCACTCGTATTTTATTAAGAATTATTTTATTCGATAAAAAAATTGTTCGTTGGTTTTGTGTCTATTAAAAATACATTAGTTATTTAGGATTGGTGTTTGTGGCTATTATATACATACATACATATATATATATATATATATATATATATATATATATTAGTGATTGAATAGTTCCCGCAGTAACATTAGCGGATGCCCGCAGTATCATTAGTGGATGACCTTATGTGCCCCACGCTATGATAGTGGATGACCTTCAATACCGTGATATCCTGCCTCGAAGCAGGATGGGTATTATTTATGTTGGCTAACGTCTCTGGATGCAGAAAAAACAGGTTGGAGGGATCCAACTGGATTCCTCAAAAATATTGTTATTTGTTTGTTTTCTTATATATTATCATATATGACGTGTTAGAAAACCCGTGGTTGATAATTGTGTGCTTTTGATTGGTTGAATATCACTGGCCCTAAATGTTGATTATAAAAATATCGTGAAAAGGGGTTTTTAGATAAAAAATGGAAAATTTATTTTACTAAAATAGAATTTGAATTTCAAATGGACTACAAAGATATTAACTTGTTTTGAATAAATAAAACAAGCATTAAATTTATAAACGGTGTTTATAAAATAATCAGGGAATTGAAGTAAATTTATAAATGGTATTTATAAATAAATTGGAATGATTTTCATTAGATTATCAGGGAACTGAATTGAATTTATAAACGTTGTTTGTAAATGAAGAGAAATGAATTATCATTGGATAATTGGGAAAATGTAAATACAAGTGTGAATTATAAAAGAGAAATTTATTTTTCCAAAGTAGAAATTATAATTTCAGATAGATTTCAAATGAGACTTGTTTAAATATATAAACAGGTAATATAAACGATGTTTATAAAGAAAGGTGAAAATTTATCATTTGGATAATTTAAAATATTTAAATTCAAATATGAATTTAAAATGAATTGGGAATTGCGTTAAAAGGGAAACAATGAAATTTATTCCGATGTTCGGAATGTAAGTTGAACTAAAATAAATCCAAATGGATTTATGATATGAATTAGACTATGTCAAATTTATAAAACCAAATTATTTCCTGAAAGGGTATATAATTTGTATTAGATAAAAACTATAATTAAATATGAAAAAGTTTCTACAATTTTATTTAAAAGTTGTAAAAATAAAATATTCCAATAGGAATAGAATTTCAAAAGGGTTTTGAAATGAGAACTTGTTTTAATATATATAAAACAAGGAAGGGAAATTTATAAACGATGTTTATAAATAAGGTGAGATAATTATCATTAGATATATTTGGCATTTTAAATTCAAGTATGAATTTAAAAAGGGATTGGAAAACATTTTGAAAAGGGAACGATATATTTTATTTGGGAATTCGGAATAAAACTGAGTTGCGAAAAATCCAAAGAATTACAACTAGAATTTGATTTCATCGAATTTTATAAACCAATTTATTTTTAATGGAATTAGAAAATAATAACAGAAATGGATTTGTAATTGAATTGATAACTGAGTAATGAAAATCGACGATTATAAATAATCGGAATATTAAGCTGAATTTGGAAAATTGGTTTAATATACATTAAAATATATTAGAATGGAGTTGAAATGTATTACAAATGGAGTTTAAATGTTTATATATATATATATATAATTAAAACGAACTCGGCGCAGCGCGATAGTTCGTAATTTGGTGTTTCGAACATCAAATGAGTATACAGAACTTAATTTAAGTTGGAATTCTTTGAAACAAGAAACGTCATGACTGATTTGATAATAATTTTCTAATGGAAGAGAAAAATCTAAATTTCGTCTCATAGATTTTGTGTTATGTCAAACTCAAATTTTCAGAAAAGCAGCGCCATAACCATTATAAAATCATAACGGTTAATTTAAATAAATAAAAAGGATTTTAAGTAAATAAAACCCTAAAGTCCATTAGAAATATCCAGATTTGAGTTGTAAAATAAATACGAACTCAAGCGGTGTAAATGAAATGATTTTTGGTACAAAAATCAGATTTTTAATTATTGAATAGAGCTAACTAATCTGAAGAATAATTAGTTAATGAAATTTTAAATAGAAACTGGACTTTGGATCAGAAAAGGTGTTTGTAAATTCATATTCGAAATCGAATATGAAACTTGAATTAGAAATGACATTCGATTGTTTTATAAACAAATTAATATACATTTGGACGTGATATGTTCAAATAAAAAGTGAAATAGGCAAAAGAGCTAACTGAAGAATAAATTAGCGAACTGAGTTAAAATGACCGGATTGAGTTAGAATAAATTGGGAATAGACGTATATGGGTTAGGCAGGTATGAAATGAAGTGTATGAAGATTATAATTTGTGTGCCATACAACAAGGTGCACGTTCAAATTCCATATGAGATTTTATGCGCTGGATCAGCAAGCCACTTGGATTTTTGATTTTCTTTTTGAATGGAAAGGGCCCAGAGAGGCATTTTGTAATTGTACCGAGTGACTCATACAAAGGAGGTTATGGCGAAATTTTTTGAAAATTTAAGGAGTTAGAATATTTTTAAGAAAATTGGATAACTAGAAAATCAATATATCAATATATATTGAATTCGATAAGGAAACGAATTTAAAATAGAATATTATAAACAAAAAGGAAATCGATAATTTGGTAATAGAAAGAGAAATGTATATACGTTTTAAAAATGAATAATTGGCTTTATATGCTGTTGATTATTCGAGGTAAGAGGTTTTGTCTGTTTTGAAGTTAAGGATGTTTTTAGTCAAGGTCTGGGAGGTAGTTATACTCCAACTTGATTGATTTCTTTTTTAGCCGATAAATAGCAAGATCCAGTCTTGAAGAGATGTTTAAAGAAATTTAGTTGAATGAAATATTTTGGGTTGTTGTAACGGTGTTCTATACAACATCCGTTTTAACCCAAGTAAGTGGAATCTTGGAAATATAACAATAAATATTTCCTGAGTGTAGAAATGAATGGGAGTGAAAGAGACAAGTAATTGGAATGTTTTCCAATTATAAATATAATATATTTTCTAGCTATAGAAAATAAAAGATGGCGATATATGGAAATGTATTCCAAATAGTGTAAGAGGCAATATGATTATTAAAAATATTTGTTTAACAAATGTTGATAAGGAAATGGAGAAGAGATGTAATTAATGAAATATTAATTAAGGGGCCCAGTGACTGTTTGATGTTTTGAATGGATGTTTGTTTTTCTTCGATAGTTAAATAATCGACTATCGAAGTATTTGCCAATATCGTTGCCAATATAGAGAGACCGGTTGGATTATTATCCGAGAACCACTCCGCATTGGCAGTAGCGCTGTGAATCAAATTTTATGAAGATAATCGAAGACGGAGTAAAGTGCAAGGGCTTTTTCTATTAATGGAAATTGTGCCTTCGATTTCGTTTAATCTCAAAATGAACGTATATGGACGAATGTCTGACAAATTGTTTCCAATAATCATATATGTTGGTCTGTATGAATATATATGGTGGCGGAGAATTTATTCTCTTAGCATAATATCCACAATATATTTATGCAAATCAGTTAAAGATTAACGGATCTGACAATGTGACATTCAAATTGATTGTGTTATCAATGAATGGTAAGTAATCGTAGCCTCAGGCCTCAACAACTGGGAAATGAAAAAAATCGAGCAAGCAGCATGCCTATGTGGGTAGCTCCCATTAGGGTGTATTATCGCCTATTTAGAGAAACTCATTTAATTCCTTATTCTATTCGATGTTGTCCCATTTGGGAAAACGGTTGCTGATCCCAACGGTTGGTGAAATACATTCGATACACTCAAGCGAAATGAGTGGTCGGCCATGTGTGGCCGGGATACAAGATGTTCTTGTTGAACCCAGTGTATTCTCCACTAGAGATACACTATTGGAAGGTGGTTCCATACCTTGTCATAGTTGGAAATTCATTTGCTCGCGGTTTTGATTGTATATTATATATGTAGAGCATGAGATGCAAACGTTCCACTAGATTTTTATTTATTTGATTTAGACACTATTATAATATCAAAGAGTTTTGATATAAAGACTATCTTTCTTTCAAAAGGATTTTTGAAAGTAAAACAAGTGTTTTGGGTTCTCATAAGCGAAAAACCTATTCCGTTTTATACGGCGTGGTCTTATGAGATATCGTTTATTTTCGCAAATTGTTTTAAATTGTTTACTCGTACCAGTCCCATGACTGACCCAGAGTTTATTTTGTTTTTTTTACCTAAACTCTTGGGTGCCCAAATTTGTATGGGCAGTCAAGTAGTTCAGGATTTCACAAATCTATCTAAAGGAGCTTGGAGTAGGAGGCTTCAATGTTAGATATAGTATTTTTATTTCCGCTGTGTTGTAAGTGTTGTACTCTGATAATTGTATGTTATATAGTTAAAATTTTGTATTTCAAAAATAATGATATATTATATTGTGTTCCGCCGCGATGTGAGATTTTGTGTTGTTATTTCTGTTCTTCAACCTTTTTCTTCTTCAAAAAATGATTCGTATTTCTGTGATATTTGGGTTTGATGTGTGAGGTATGTAGTCAACTCAGATAGTACGGATTTGTTGTTCATTACATAATGTAAGATATCACTACCATGACCATGTGAGAGTTATGACCTGCCTTTATTATGGTATTAAATGGTCTAAGAATTTATGAGGATACCTCCTTAAGATTAACTTCAGGCGTTGAGGTATTAAATGATTGTAGGATTTGCCACTCTACCGAAAGAAGAAACTTAGTTCGATTTTGATGTTTTAAGCAACTAAGTCGGGGGAAATATCCGAAGATAAGTAACATATGAAATGGCCCAATGTTACAAGCAGAGGCGGTCCTGAGATATATGATGGCCGGTGTAATTTACTAAATGATGCCCCTAGTATAAAATTTTGCACAACGATATTAAATAATAATCATATTTCTAAGGCATGTTAATATTGAATTTTTTCAATTTTGCTATTACCGGCTAATAGAACAAACAAGACAAATAAAAATAAGATGGTTATAACGTAAAAATATCGTAAATATCATGGCATGCAAAGAGCTACACACGCTAAGATCAACCACTTATGTGGTGCTCGCGGACCAGGCTAGGTGCACTAGGGAGGGTTTTACAACTCCAATCGGTTTCCCTCTTAAACAAATTCAAAAAAAATCGTAAATATCAAGTTTAAGTATGAAGAAATATTACATACAAGACTTTTCTGATATCAACTAAAAACTATCTTTTGTTGCTTTGCCAAAAAAAATGTTTTTAAAAAAAAATATTTAGCATTTAGGAATTCGAATATATGGACCTAAATTCAAACTCTCATCTAAACATCTAACGTGAAAGATACATTAGTTTTCTTTTATTTTTTAGTTAAAACACGAGAAAAAATTTTGAGTATTTAGCTATGATTATGTTCTAACTTACTCATTTCATTTTTATTTTGGGATTCTATAATCGTGAATATGCTAACTAAACTATAAAACATATAAAGGTCTTAATTTTAGGTTGTATGATTCTGTTCTTACATCAATTGGAGGAATTAAGGAAATAATTGCAATATGTTTTTCACTATTAACAAAGATGTGAACGTATGAATCATCCAGTGCATGATTCAAATGTTATAAACCAATTCTGATAAAAAAAATATGCAATTCAATAAATACTATAACATTTTAGATGCGTCGACTTATAATAAAATCTCCATTTCAACCTAGAAATTTCAAGTATAAATATATATATATATATATATACTGAACAAGGCTTGTCGATCAAACAAAAATTAGGGATACCTTTCTTCCTCAATTAATAACTCAGCATCTCTTCCTTCTTCACAAGCTCTTTTTGTGCGACCTTCGACTACCGTCCCTTTTTCCTGTACGCATACTTCGTTTTCTGCCATTATTTCTTTTTCCTTTATCACAGTTCGTAAGTTTGTTTTCCGCCTCATTTCTCGTAAGTTTATGTTTTTCCTTTTTTCCCCGTATGTGTTTTCTGCTTAGGATTTTTAGTGTGGTGCTAAGGGCACCCCAATATGTTCTTCCTAATACCACAATTAAAAAAAATAAAACTCATTAAATTTATATGCTTCCTAATACCACATTACCATTTCATTCTAATATCTCACTCAATCGTTATTTTTCGAACTAATTATGTACTATGCTAATCCAGAACTCTAATCTCTCGTAATCGT
Organism: Allium sativum; assembly: GCA_030737875.1. Taxonomy (NCBI): domain Eukaryota; kingdom Viridiplantae; phylum Streptophyta; class Magnoliopsida; order Asparagales; family Amaryllidaceae; genus Allium; species Allium sativum. The sequence goes on from CM060912.1 coordinate 800,132,203, forward strand.
TACGTTCTTCACATCACTTGCGAGAAAATTCAAATTCGTGTGGTAATCTCTCAATTGTTTGTTGACCTGAAAACCCTAATCTCTCACTTTCTCTTCTAATTTGCTTAATTCAAACCTTATTCAGGGCTATTATATATTCCTCGGCATTGTGGCATCAAATTTGTTGATCGGTTATAAATCTAGGGTTTAGCTCGTTGATCAGTTTTAGAAATAAGGATGAATGAATATCGAGTAAAATACAAATAGGCTAAACAGTGTAGTAGCCCTTATTTTTTAAGTGTGTGGTATTAAGAAGAGTGTAATACTAATTCTTGTGGTATTTTTTAGTCGCGGTATTAGGAAGAACATATTGGGGTGCCCTTAACACCACACTATGTATGCCCTCCGCGCAATTTTCTCCCCTGTGCAATGGCCTAGTTAGCACTGGGCCAGGGCCGGCTTTGGTTACAAGTCATAGTGTGACAAAAGGCCCTCTTCAAGATCTATGTATTAAGTGGTTTGATTCTCATTTGGGGCTATTGAGTGATTGAGAATCGTCCCTTTCCTTATGGATTTATCCTATAAAGTACAGACAGTGATCAAAGGATCCATCCTTATTAGGGATTAAGTGATTGAAGGACGTGCCTTTTTCTATACGAAATATTAAGTGGTCGAATGAGTACGAATGAAGGCATCTTTGGAAGAGTCTGGTTTTTATTAGGTATTAAGTGACTTGATTGGAATAGACATAGGGGTAGGTGTTAAATGGTCATAGATCCATCTATCCGAAGGGAAGTATTAAGTGGATAAGCGATTTCCATTGCAATGCCAACTACATAATAGTGGAGGGTCCACTTAGGAAAAATTGTAAATGGTTGTTGGGTTGTTGGTATTAAGTGCCTATTTTTTTTCCTCGCATTATTCATTTATGAGATGTGATGTTCATGCTAGAAGCCTAAAATAGTAGTCTGATGTCTTAGTAGTAGCACTTTCCTATTAGCAATAATGTTTATTAAGAAACCTCCCTTGTATGTATTAAATGGTCAAGAGGTCTTCCCATCTTAGATGGATAATAAAGATAATGGTAAAAGGAGTCAACCTCAAAAGATATTAAATATTTGGTGGGTCTGCCTATTTTGAAAAAACATTAAGTGACTGATGGATGAGGGAAAGAACTTGTTTCCACTGTAAGTATTAAGTGGTTGCTGGATTGAGATAACTGGATTATTAAAGGGACTCGTCGGAACACTACATCTGGGGATCAAGGGTATTTAATCGTACATGTTAAACACGACATTTATAAAACCTAGAAAATACAGGTAATCATAGGGTGAAAACCGATTGGTGTAAATGTGCATTATAGATAGTATTTTGATGTTCCACTCTTCAGAATTGTTGCTCTGACCGCCTTCTCATTATAAGCCATATGAAAGACATAGGGGGGCATATTTTTGGAGAAGTAGGCAATCAAATATTGATAAAGTCTTGGTTATGCTTCATTTCGATGAAGTCTTTGACTTTCAAGGAATTCTATTGGCTCTAACATAATAGACACAATCGATTTTATTTACCCTATCTAGTTTCCATTATGGATTTATATTTTTAAGACCCTAACATTGCTTATGTTATTTCTTGCAGGCGTCAAACCAAACGATCTGCGTTTCGATGGATTTTGGTTTTAATTTTCTCGAAATTTTGGCTCAAAAAAGTACGAATTGTTACATACAAAGATAGATATCACATTTTTACATGCATAAGAATAGCACAAAAATCTGATATTAATTAACAAATAATATATGCCACATATATATTCTCAACACATAACATTCAACTAAAATTGTAATATATAACTAAGTTCAATTACATTGGGCAAATCAATGGACATTTTACTATATATTAAACTAGCTTACTTAATGTAACACCCTGAATTTTCTGTGTCTATTAAAAGAATGAATTAAAGAATACTTAATTTTTAAAGTGAGAATTAAGGGAAATGGGTTATGCTATTGTGTTCATCTCGAAATTCTGCTTGGAACAGAGTCTAAGTTTTTGTAAATCGGACTTCGTATAAAGAAGTTATGGCCCTTAGAAGTTTCAGAAATTTAAATAAATTAAAACAGCTTAGATTTAAATTCAAAATTCAAATGAAAAACAAAGAAGCGGGCTGGGCGGGATTTTTCCCGCCCCAGGCCAGGTTGACCAGGGGGTCGACCTCCCCTATACAGGACGACCTACCCCCTAGCCCAGATCCAAAACAGTGACGATTCTGACTTGTTGGTGAGTCACTAGGGCATAGGTGGCAATTCTGGATAACTCTATCTTGTCTGGACGGTTTTGATTGCTCCCAAGATGATCCAACGGCTCACATAAGTTTAAACCTCTATAAAAGCAACCCTATTCCTTAACCCTAAATCACACAAATTCATTGCAGGGAGCCACCATGTTGTCCATGATCGTCCTAGCCTAGCCACCATTTCTTCTTCAATTAGAAAACAAGTTAGAAGCTACGAATCAAATCAAAACTAACTTAGAGAATTGATAGTCTTCTTCAAGGGAATGCTTTTCAGTTTCAGAAAACAAGACTTTCTTTTGTTTGTAAGTCCTGTTATTATTTAGATGTGAAAGATTAAAAGCCATTTGTAATAAAGTGAAAACTAGATTTATTCCTAGTTGTAAGATAATGATGATGCTGATTCATGTCTATTCTTGTAACGATTCTATCATATATGCTTATGAGACTATTGTGGTTATTATGTTGATGTTAAACCCATCGTGTATTATGTAAATTTGGTGACTTTGTCATGTTATGTTACATGCAAGTTGTTAGGCTAAGACATGTATTATGTTTAGATCTACATTTAGATCTATGAAAATTGGATCCAAGATAAAAGTTTACATTTACATGCCTATTAGTGTAATTCCATATGCTTAAGATTCATGTTTATTGGATCCAAAATAAAAGTTCACGTTCACATCCCTAGTTGAACTTGTGTAATTCTATATGCTTAAGATTCATGTATATTGGATCCAAAATAAAAGTTCACATTCACATGCCTAGTTGGATTTGTGCAATTCTATACGCTTAAGATTCATGCTTATTGGATCCAAAATAAAAGTTTACATTTACATGCCTAGTTGGATTTGGGTAATTTCATATGCTTAAGACTCATGTTAATTGGATCCAAAAATGCAAGTTCATAATTTTATGCCAAATTTACATGACACATATTTAGTTAGATCCTTATTATTTTATGTTGTATGAATGGTACATGCTCCTTTCTTTCCCCTTTTGTATATAAGTTAGGCTAAGTTGCGAGTCTAACATTCTGTGTTAATTTTGCGAATGTATGACGGGGTTAACGTTGGGAAAAACCTTAAATTTCATATTATTGGCATAATTTGGCCCATAAATATATGAATGATTAGTGGCATAAAAATGGTATAATTTATATACCTAAAAATTATGAATATGATTTAGAGGGAAAATTGGGCATGACTTGAATGGCAATAATTATGGATAATATACATATAAATATGAAAGGTAAATATGTAAATTAAGTAAAAGATGAATATGCCTAACCCGAGGTTAGATTGAGTTATGGTGTAAGACTGCCCGGAACCGCCCTGCACATCCAGCAACCGTAATAATATATATCTAATGTGAGAGGTTAGTGCATCAAGCTCAAAAGAACCCGAGGTTAGATTGAGTTGCGGTGTAAGACTGCTCGGAACCGACCGGCACATCCAGCAACTGCAACAACACATATCTAATGTGAGTGGTTGGTGCTTTAATGAATGAATTAAATCTAAGACTAGAATGGTAGGGTTAAGTCAATTAAGGCAACACTTAACCAATACAACATGTTAACTAAACTGATGGGTGGGGTTAGGTTAATTTGAGAACATTTAACCATTTCAACATGTTGATTAGGAAACCCGAGTAACGGAGACCCATTTCAGCAGTAACCCACATAGATGTATCACGGTACCCTGAACTAGGCAGGGTGGGGCACGATTACTGGGATGATTATAAGCGGTCAAAACAACGGTGGGTGGTGCGTCAGTGTAGGTTCCGACGGAGTGCGGTCGTGCACGTACTCCGGAGTGGAAAAAGCAGGCACTGGGCATCAGTAGTTATACTCTGTATATCTTGAATTGTGTCGGGTTGCCACCATAGGATTTGATACACCCCATGGTGGGACCAGCAAAGGTATCTACAATCATGTGGGGCTGAATGACATAAGTGGTAAACGTATACGAGTAGGAGCCAGTCGATAAAAAGGGGACCATTTATCTTGAACACATGGTGCTAGTTGAAACACTTGTAAGGAGGTGCAGAGAAGTTGAAATGAGTGCGATAGCATATTCAGTCTTATTATCTTATTTCTAGGGTGTTGTCCTAGATTCAGTTTATTCATGTCATAATCCTTTTTCTTGTTTACATGCTGAATAATCACTGGACTTACCAGACTCATGTCTGATCCATTTTCTTTTGTCTTCTTTTCTTTCGCTCCCCCTACCCGATCCACAGGGAGGGAATACTTCAGCTTAGTTCGAGTTATTTCCAGCTTGAAGAGAGTAGATTTATTGCTTAGAATCTCTTTCCTTGGGCTATGGCTTTGGATACTCTCTTATTGGGGATTTATGCTGCCTTAATGTTGTTTTAATGCGTCTTTATGTTTTAATTCAAGACAGAGATTTTTGTTGTAATAATTTGAAAGTTGGTTTGAGGCAGTTGTTGTAATGTTTTAACTGAACCACATACTAATGAAATAAATTTACTTTTCCGCTGTTTGTATGTATTTCTTGTAAATTATCTGTATCTTTTACCTAAAAATGCTCCACAGACGTTAAAGCATTCCCTTTGTGAGTGACCTTAACGGAGGTGGGGTGTTTCACTTGGTATCAAAGTTGATGGTTGCCAGATCAGATAAAAAATTTTGGAAACTAATTTTCAAAAAGTAGTTTAAAGAAGCATTTTCAAGAAAAAGTATTGTTTTAAAAGGCATAATTCCCCCCCAAAGCCATATGCACTATCTTCTTATCCTTTTTTTTGAATCTTTTCTATTTCGTTTCAACATGTCTAGGGATCTTAACCTTCCAGAGGGTATGCCGGTACTTGGCTGGTTCAGAAGGTACCTAGAGGCTAGGGCTAATGATGCAGGCCCAGCAGACGTTACTCCTCCCACAGTTGCAGCTATTCCTCCTCCTCCCCATGCAAATGCTTTCTCCAAGATATGTAGGGATTTTCGAGCCATGGGTGGAAAGAATTTTAATGGGACTGAGTCATTTGTTGAAGCAAGAAACTGGCTCAAAGAAACCGAGGATTTGTTTGTTATCTTCGCGGTGGACAATAGGCAGAAGATATAGTTGGTTGTATGGTTGCTTAAAGACGAAGCCTCCTATTGGTGAGAAGTTACTAATGATGAGAGATCAATTGAAACTTAGGAGGATTTTAGAATGAGGTTTGAAATGAAATTCCTCTCACAAGCATAACGTTGCCTACAGATGGAGAAATTCTTAGCTCTCAAACAAGGAAGTACGTCGGCCAAGAAATACGTCAACCAATTCAACCAACTGGCTAGATTCGGACTGGAGTTAGTGAACACTCCCCATAAGAAGGCTCTCCGTTTTGTTAAATGGATGAATGAGCCACTGCACAACCTAGCTATGTCCCATATACCTATGGGTGCAACTTATGAGAGACTGGTGGACATGACACTGCTACAAGAGGAAGACAAGCATGGAAAGAAAGAGGCAAAGGTGGAAGTACCTCAAGATAAGAAAGTGGAGGGATAGCAGAATAAGAAGACAGACTCAAAGAAGGGCGGGAAGAATAAAAAAAAACCCGTGACAAGAGGAAGTGTAATTTTTGTAGCACTCCTGGACATCTGATTAAGGACTGCAGAAAGAAAAAGAGGAAGATGGGTGATTGTTTTCACTGCAACGAGACAGGACACATGGCTAAGGACTTCCCAAGAAAGCAAGGGCAAGGGAAGAGGACTGGATCTACTTCTGGAGGGCAGGTTCACGCTCTCATAATGCCTCCGCAAGAACGAGGTTGAAATATTTCTGTTGAGAGTTCAGTTTATCTTTTTGATCATCCTGTTCGTACACTCTTTGATTCTATCGCATCGCACTCTTTTATATCCACTGCTTTAGTTGAATCTCTGCACCTAGACACCAGTATAGTAGAGGATCCCTTGGTTGTTTCAAATCCAATTGGGGGCTCAGCTTATTTGTCAATGATTTGTTTGGATTTGGAAATTTCTATACTAAGCATTGGGTTTAGATGTAATGCCTATGTTTTTGGCTTCACGGGCTATCGGTTGATTTTAGGCATGAATTGGTTATCCAGTAATGGTGCCATCCTTGATTGTGAAAAGAGAGTGGTTAGACTTATGACTCGCCTCGGTAACACTCTCGAAATCTCTTGTAATCCCATGCATTCTGTTATGCTTAACTACCTAGAATGATGCGTCTGTTGAAAACTTGCAGTCTGTTAGAATAGTCCGTGAATACTCAGATGTAGAATAGGTGAAGGGCTTACCTCCGAAGCGGGAGATAGACTTTCGCATATACCTTATCGATAATGAAAAACTCGTGGCTCTACCCATTAGACACGTGGCACAAGGGAGAGGAAAGAACTCAGCAAGAAAGTTAAAGAGCTGCTCGAAAAAGGGTTCATAAGGCAGAGCATTTCTGAATGGGGTGCTCCAGTAGTATTCACAACCAAAGCGGATGGTTCACTTCGCCTATGCGTTGACTATAGGGAGCTAAACAAGCTGACCAAGAAGAATAGGCACCCACTTCCAAGAATAGATGATTTGTTTGATCAGCTTGTAGGCGCGTCGGTTTTCTCCCAACTAGATCTGGCTACCGGTTTCATCAGCTAAGAGTGGCTGAAGACAGCATTGATAAGACCGCGTTCAGAACCTCGGATAGTTTCTTCGAATGGCTTGTCATGCCTTTCGGCTTGACAAACACACCCGCTTAGTTCGTTGACTTGATGAGTAGGATGTTCATGGAGCTCCTTAATAAGTTTGTGGTGGTCTTCATATATTACATTTTGATTTTCTCGAAGAATGAAGAAGAGCATGCTTTGCATTCAAGGGAAGTCATGGGTACTCTTCGTGCACATCAGCTGAAAGCCAAATTCTCCAAATGTCATTTCTGGAGAGAAGAAGTGAGGTTTCTTGGACATGTGGTGTCCAAATAGGGGATAGCTTCGGACCCTGCAAAAGTAGTTGCGGTGCAAGATTGGAAGGTTCCACGGAATGCAACCGAAGTCCGAAGCTTTCTCGGGCTAGCAGACTTTTACCGAAAGTTCATTAAAGACTTTGTGAAAATCTCAGCCCCACTCACAAGATTAACAAAGAAGAACCTAACTTTCGTTTGGGATTTGGATTGCGATATTTCTTTCCAACGTTTGAAAAGGGCTCTAACAACAGTCGCAGTTCTGACATTGCCTGATGGCAGCAATGTTTACCATATACACAGACGCATGTGGTATAGGATTAGGCGCTGTCTTGATGCAAGAAGGCAAGGTTGTTTGTTATGGGGGAAGGCAATTAAAGACACATGAGAAGAACTACCCAACTCATGATTTGGAGCTGGCTGCCATTGTTTTCGCTCTTAAGTCATGGCGTCATTATGTACTAGGAAAAGGTTTGGATTGTTTACTGACCATAAATCGTTAAAGTAACTTTTCTCACGGAAAATTCTTAACTTAAGACAACAAAGGTGGATGGAATTTCTGGCCTCATATGATTTTGAGATTTCCTATACCCCTGGCAAGGGCAATGTAGTAGAAGACGCCTTGAGTAGAAAGAAGCCGACCTTAAGTCCTGTCTTTGTAGAAAGGCAAAGCTTGGAGTACATACCAAACTTTAACTTTAGACCCTCTTCTAAAATTGTACCTAGTCTGTTAGCATCACTAGAGGTGTGGCCTACTCTTTTGGACTCAATAGGAAACGCGCAACGAGAAGACCCTCAGCTAGTTGATATGATGGATAAGATAATTTGGGTTGAGACTTTTAGTCACCTCAATAGATACTCCATCGACGATAAGGGTTAGTTGAGACGGGATGGAAGGCTATGCATCTCACAAGAAAGGGATTTGGTGAAGACGGTTCTTGAAGAAGCACACACCATTCTAAGTTGACCATACACCCAGGCGGAGACAAGATGTATAAAGATATAAGAAGGGTTTTCTTTTGCAATGGCATGAAGAGGGACGTAACTGAGTTCGTCGCTAAGTGCTTGATATGCCAGCAAGTCAAAGCGGAGCAGAAGAAGCCTGGTGGTCTGCTTCATCCTCTAGAGGTCCGACAGTGGGAATGGAATAGCATTTCGATGGACTTTATTGATGGGTTTCCTAGGTCAAGAGGGGGCAATACCAGTATTTGGGTAATAGTGGACAGGCTCACTAAAAGCGCTCACTTTATACTTGTTAAGAGTAAAAGGACTGCCTCGTCCCTAGCATCCATTTATCTTAAAGAGATAGATCGACTCCATGGGATACCCTCCAACATAGTTAGTGATCGAGATCATATCTTTTCGAGCGAGTTTTGGAAGAGTTTGCAGGAGGTTGTAGGAACACAACGATGCTTAAGCATGGCCTATCACCACAAAACCGATGGTCAGACGGAAAGGGTGAACAGAGTATTGGAAGACCTCTTGAGATTGTGAATTCTTGACTTTGGAGGAACATGGGAGAATCATCTTCCTTTGGTTGAATTCGCTTACAACAATAGCTACCAAGCCACCATAGGCATGGCACCCTTCGAGGCTTTATATGGAAGACCATGCCGATCACCAACTTGTTGGTGGGAATCTACAGACAAGCTCGTACTTGGGCCAGACATGATTAGAGAAACTTCAGAGAAGGTGGACTTGATAAGAAGACGAATGAAGACTGCACAAGATAGACAGAAATCCTACGCAGACAAAAGAAGGACCGACCTTGAGTTTGAGGTTGGAGATATGGTGTACCTTAAAGTATCTCCTTTGAGGAATGTCATTCGCTTTGGGTCCGTAGGAAAGTTGGCACCAAGATTTGTAGGACCATTTCCTATCATTGAAAAGATTGGGACGATGGCTTACATAGTAGATCTACCCGAAAGACTGGCTGGAGTTCATAATGTTTTTCATGTTTCTCAACTACGAAAGTGCTTACATGAGTCTGTGGAAGTTGTGGAGCCAAGTATACTAGAGGAAGTAGAAGTGGAACAAGAAGCGACTGTGAGAAGAGTTCCAACTCGTATCTTGGGTACGGAAGTCAAAAAGCTATGCAACCGAGAAGTCAAGCTTGTTAAAGTTCAATGCAGTAACGCTGAGGAAGACGCGACTTGGGAAACTGAGAGAAAAATATGCGCAGCCTACCCTTTTCTTTTTTAGGGTACCTTCTTGATCTCTTTTTTCATAAGTTTATACATGCTTATATCTATCTTTTAAGTATATCTCCTCGGTCCTATTCTTTATCCTTAGGTAGAAACCAATGGATGTAAACATGTTATGATTGATGGTTGCGAGTGGTTGCTAGTGGTTGATCATGGATGCATATACACACACATTAGGCACTAGATCGGCTCGGTCACTTTCATATTGCATATGCATATATGTATTTGTATATGGATTGAAACTTGGAATGTTATCATATGGATGTTGCATTTGTATGGATGATTGTGCACTCATGTAGAAATTATGATTAGGAACAATTGCATGCATAATGGACTCATGGCACTGACATAATTTGCATTAAGAGGTAAACTGAATCAGTAGACTGCCTGATTTTGCATTAGATAAGGACATATACACACACTCTGCATACAATCATGAAAACATTAGAAATCTTTTAAGGACAATGGATCCCGGTGTTTGATGGTTGAGTAGATGAATGATTGGAAGGTAAGATATACATTCTTCGTGACTTTAAGATTTCGGGGACGAAATCCTTTAAGGAGGGAAGGATGTAACACCTTGAATTTTCTGTGTCTATTAAAAGAATGAATTAAAGAACTATTAATTTTTAAAGAGAGAATTAAGGGAAATGGGTTACGCCATTGCGTTCATCTCGAAATTCTGCTTGGACTAGAGTCCAAATTTTCATAAATCGGACTTCGTATGAAGAAGTTATGACCCTCAAAAGTTTCAGAAATTTAAATAAATTAAAACAGCTCAAATTTAAATTCAAAATTAAAACGAAAAACAAAGAAGCGGGCTGGGCGGGATTTTTCCTGCCCCAGGGCAGGTCAACCAGGGGGTCGACCTCCCATATACAGGTCGACCTAGGGGTCGACCTACCCCCTCGCCCAGATCCAAAACAGTGACGATTCTGACTTGTTGCTGAGTCTTTTCTGACCTGTTGCTGAGTCACTAGGGCATATGTGGCAATTCTGGATAACTCTATCTAGTCTGGACGGTTGTAATTGCTCCTAAGATGATCTAATGGCTCACATAAGTTTAAACTTCTATAAAAGCAACCCTATTCCTTAACCCTAAATCACACAAATTCATTCCAGGGAGCCACCATGTTGTCCATGATCGTCCTAGCCTAGCCACCATTTCTTCTTCAATTAGAAAACAAGTTAGAAGCTACGAATCAAATCAAAACTAACTTAGAGATTTGATAGTCTTCTTCAAGGGATTGCTTTTCAGTTTCAGAAAACAGATCCCACAAAAGAAGACTTTCATTTGTTTGTAAGTCCTGTTATTATTTAGATGTGAATGATTAAAAGTTATGATTTGTAATAAAGTGAAAATTAGAGTTATTCCTAGTTGTAAGATAATGATGATGCTGATTCATGTCTATTCTTGTAACGATTCCATCATATATGCTTATGAGAGTATTGTGGTTATTATGTTGATGTTAAACCCATCGTGTATTATGTAAATTTGGTGACTTTTCATGTTATGTTACATGCAAGTTGTTAGGCTAAGACATGTATTATGTTTAGATCTACATTTAGATCTATGAAAATTAGATCCAAGATAAAAGTTTATATTTACATGCTTAGTTGGATTTGTGTAATTTTATATGCTTAAGATTCATGTTTATTGGATCCAAAATAAAAGTTCACGTTCACATTCCTAGTTGAACTTGTGCAATTCTATATGCTTAAGATTCATGTATATTGGATCCAAAATAAAAGTTCACATTCACATGCCTAGTTGGATTTGTGTAATTCTGTACGCTTAAGATTCATGCTTATTGGATCCAAAATAAAAGTTTACATTTACATACCTAGTTGGATTTGGGTAATTTCATATGCTTAAGACTCATGTTAATTGGATCCAAAAATGGAAGTTCATAATTTTATGCCAAATTTACATGACACATATTTAGTTAGATCCTTATTATTTTATATTGTATGAATGGTACATGCTCCTTTCTTTCCCCTTTTGTATATAAGTTAGGTAAGTTGCGAGCCTAACATTCTGTTTTAATTTTGTGGACGTATGACGGGGGTAACATTGGGAAAAACCTTAAATTTCATATTATTGGCATAATTTGGCCCATAAATATATGAATGATTAGTGGCATAAAAATGGTATAATTTATATACCTAAAAATTATAAATATGATTTAGAGGAAAAATTGGGCATGACTTGAATGGCAATAATTGTGGATAATTTACATATAAATATGATAGGTAAATATGTAAATTAAGTAAAAGACGAATATGCCTAACCCGAGGTTAGATTGAGTTAATGTGTAAGACTGCCCAGAACCGCCCGGCACATCTAGCAACCATAACAATATATATCTAATGTGAGAGGTTAGTGCATCAAGCCCAAAAGAACCCGAGGTTAGACTGAGTTGCGGTGTAAGACTGCCCGGAACCGACCGGCACATCCAGCAACCGCAACAATACATATCTAATGTGAGTGGTTGTTTAATGAATGAATTAAAGCTAAGACTGGAATGGTAGGGTTAAGTCAATTAAGGTAACACTTAACCAATACAACATGTTAACTAAACTGATGGGTGGGGTTAGGTTAATTTGAGAACACTTAACCATTTTAACATGTTGATTAGGGAACCCTAGTAACGACGACCCATTTCAACAGTAACCCACATAGATGTATCACGGTACCCTGAACTAGACAGGGTGGGGCACGATTACTGGGCTGATTATAAGCGGTCAAAACAAAGGCGGGTGGTGCGTCGGTGTAGGTTCCGACGGAGTGCGGTCATGCACGTACTTCGGAGTGGAAAAAGCAGACACTGGGCATCAGTAGTTATACTCTGTGCATCTTGAATTGTGTCGGGTTGCCACCATAGGATTTGATACACCCCATGGTGGGACCAGCACAAGTATCTACAATCATGCGGGGCCGAATGACACAAGTGGTAAACGTATACGAGTAGGAGCCGATCGATAAAAAAGGGATCATTTATCTTGAACACATGGTGCTAGTTGAAACACTTGTAAGGGGGTGCAGAGAAGTTGAAATGAGTGTGATAGCATATTCAGTCTTATTATCTGATTTCTAGGGTATTGTCCTAGATTCAATTTATTCATGTCATAATCCTTTTTCTTGTTTACATGCTGAATAATCAGTGGACTTACCAGACTCATGTCTGACCCATTTTCTTTCGTCTTCTTTTCTTCTGTTCCCCCCCCCCCAGGTTCGCATGGAGGGAATACTTCAGCTTAGTTCAGATCGTTTCCAGCTTGAAGAGAGTAGATGTATTACTTGGAATCGCTTTCCTTCGGTTATGGCTTTGGATACTCTCTTATTACGGATTCATGCTGCCTTACTGTTGTTTTAATGCTTCTTTATGTTTTAATTCAAGACAGAGATTTTGTTGTAATAATCTGAAAGTTGGTTTGAGACAGTTGTTGTAATGTTTTAACTGAACCACGTACTTATGAAATAAATTTAGTTTTTCCACTGTTTATATGTCTGTCTTGTAAGTTATCTGTATCTTTTACCTAAAAATGCTCCACCGGCGTTAAGGCATTCCCTTTGTGAGTGACCTTAATGGAGGTGGGGTGTTTCACTTACGTAACCAATCTCGGTTATATTAAATTGCCAAAAGATATATACAACCAAGTATCAATCTCAGCAAATTCATATGTCATCTTAGAAGCTTGAATATTACGTTTATTGTGACCATACTGCATGCATATACATATCAATTTTGCTTCTTTTGAAGTATATATATCTTCCCTTCCATTTTATAAAAGGTTTACCAGCACCACGTTTCTCATTAGAAGGCTTAATTACAACTTCAACACTCAAGTCAACGAGAGGCTTATCAAAATTAGGAATAAATTTTATAGCCTTAGCATAAGAAGAAAGCGAAGGATCAATCAAGACGTAATAATCAACAGGATTTTAAATGGACAATTTTGACTTGTTCATAGCATAAGCACAAAATTATCGCGTGACTTACCATTGGTTTCAGTTACAACTCGACTTTTCAAGTCCAACACGATGAGAGTTTGATGATTTCGCTTCAAAAGCAAACTTTGGCGCTTGTATACATCTCATCTGAATCTTTCTTCAATCAATTCACTTAAACGGGAAATCTCAATAGGTAAAGGAGTAACTTGAGACCAGTGGACGACAAATTTCATTCTTCTAGAAAGAACAATCGAGAGTGTTGAAAATACTATGATTGAACATAAATAAAGCAAGAAAATCATTGTCATTACAGCAAAAAAAAAAAAAAAAAAAAAAAATCAATATTGGACTAAAAAAAATCAATATATAACAGTTTCTATAAAAATAATGACACTTATTGGACTAAAAATGATACCTCAAAACTGATCATCAAATAAATTGTAAAATGGATACGCAAGAAAACTTCATAAATGTATGATACTAACAAAATACTAATTCACCTCGTTGATCATCATATATAATCTACAACAACTTTATTTTATTATACATAAATAGAAAAACATCAATAAAATTCCGCACTACAATACTACAGAAAATGTTACCAACAAAAATAAAATGACATCTTAAAACCAATCTTCGACGAGCTCAACATAGCAATATAATTTCAGTCAAATAAACATAAATGTACAAAATATAAATTAGGAAATGTTTTTGTAACAACCCACAACTTCTGAACCAATTTAAAATTTTATTTTAGGAATTTTAATGGATTTTTAATATTTAAAATGGTTTATTTTAAATAATAATGATTAAAATTTATTTTAAATCGAAGTTTGCATGAAATTTTTTATTTTAATTATAAAAGGAGTTAGAAATAGCGTGGCAGTTTGAAATTTTGAATTCAAACTTTGACTGATTGTACAGGATGCAATGTAAATTGGATTTTAGTGAAACCAAAAATATTGGAATCTATTTAAAAATATCTTTTTAAGAATCCGAAAAATTGAAATTTCATAGTGTGAATCAAAAGTTACTTCCAGTTTAAAATTTAGAAAAGTCGCTATAGAATTTATATATTTTTTAATATTAAAAATAGCCATTTTGCAAACGACCTCCGTTTTCGACGAAACCACTCTTGTTGGAACCAGAATGTCAAATTATTGGTAGATTCCAATTTTCATATTTTTTGGAATCAATATGCGAGCATGGCAGAAGAAATTGTTTTTTGCCAATTTCAGTCAAATTAGATCGACCAGAAAATGACTATTTTTCAAACGATCTCCAAATTCGATGAAATTAGTTTTGTTAGGACCGTATCGTTAAAACATAAATAAAAATAAATTTTTTTGGATTTTTAGAGTCAGTATGTGGCCTTGGTAATTTAAAATGTACGATTAAATTTAATATTAAATGTGGGCTCAGACGATCAAACGGGCTGATGGGACCTAGCCCATTAGGTCCGGAACGGGGGTATTTGGTTAGGGGCAACATTAGTTGGGCTGAACTTGGAGCCATTAGAAATTAGCGGCCTTTTTGAAAAATTAGGTAATTAAATTATATAATATTATAAATATCCACTTTATCCAAACCCTAATCCAATTCTATTCTTACTTCAGCCGCCAAGAACAAACCGATGGCCACCATCGTCCCAAGTTCTTGCCTAAATCATTCCTAATCCGATCTATTAATTTCAGAACTTCATAAACAAAATTCAAAGAACTAACATAGATCTATGTAGTGTACGGTTATGATTGGGTTTAATAGAGGAAATCCTCGGATTTTGGCCAAGAAGGTCGGCCGTTTGCTTGAGTTTTCACTCCTCTCGAGGCGTTCAAATTTTACAAGGTGGTGGGGGGTGGACGTCCTGACTGTGGCGCGTCGAGGGGGAGGTTTCGGATCTTGGTACGGTCATTTGTAGGATGGTGCGATTTCGGGTTGAAGGTCACGAAGAAATGGGTTTGAGCTATTCTGAAGTTTCACGATGAAGATGGAGTAACTATTGGTTAGGACAATGTAATTGATGGCTTAATTATAAATTTAATCATCCAACATTTATATTTCAATATTTTGCTCATTATTATTCAGAATTCGGTGATTTCAAATTCATTGAAATCGTAAAAATGAGATCTACGTGATGGAACTAACTAGAGCTTGAACGGAACACTTTGAAAATTCAGACAGAACCCAATGTGAGATTTCTCGTTTTCAAATTTAGAATAAAAAATTATATATATACAGAATTATATATATTTTTGTTGATTGTGACTGTAATATTAAATGTATGCTCTAGGTGAAATTTAGATTGGTTGATTTACTGTGTTGATATGATGGAGTATTGTGTTGCACTAGAATTGACAATATAAAAGTGTAAATTTTGTTATATTAAAACTGAAAGAATAAAAATGGCAATTTTTTGAATTAGATTATTGTTAGGATAAAAATAACATTTTCAGTTAGAATATTTTTGTGTAAGCAAAAATAACATTTTTAGTTAGAATATTTTGTGTAAACAAAAATAATATTTTTGTTATAGATGTTACACTAGAATAGAAAATAACATTTTTTATTGCATTAGAGAAAATTAACATTTTTATTATAAAATGTTGCATTAGAGTAAAATAACATTTTTATTATAAAATGTTGCATGAGAATAAAAATGTTCATTTAGATAAAGAATGTCATTTTCATTTAAAATGTTTATTGAGATTAAAAATAACATTTTACTTAAAAATGTTTATTTAGATAAAGAATGTCATTTCCAATAAAAATGTTTATTTAGATTAAACATGCCATTTTCATTAGAAATGTTTATTTAAGTCAAACTTGTCATTTTAGTTAGAAATGTTTATATAGAATAAAAAGATCATTTTTACTTGAAATGTTTTATTAGAATAAACATGTCACCTTGGGTTAGAAAAGTTTTATTAGAATAAGAATGTATCTTTTGTGAGAAATGTTTTATTAGAATAAATTTGTCATTTTTGGTTAGAAAACATATGTTAATATAAATATGTCAATTCTGGTTAGAAAACATATGTTAATAAAATATGTCATTTTTGGTTTTATGTTAATATAAATATGTCATTTTTGGTTAGAAAACATATGTTAATATAAATATGTCAATTTTGGTTAGAAAACATATGTTAATACAAATATGTCATTTTTGGTTAGAAAACATATGTTAATATAATTATGTCATTCTCCCTAGAAATGTTTTATTTAGCATAAAAATGTCACTTTTATTAGAAATGTTTTATTTGGCATAAAAATGTCACTTTTATTAGAAATGTTTATTTAGATTAAACATGCATTTTGCCTTAAAAATGTTTATTTAGATTTAAAATGTCATTTCCATTAGAAATATTTATCTAAATTAAAAATGTTATTACATTAGAAATGCGGTATTAGATAAGAAATAACATTTTTGTAAAATGTTATATAAGAATAGAAATAAACATTTTTGATATAAAGTGTTACATTAGAAAGAAATAACAATTTTGTTATAAAATGTTGCATTAGTATCAAAATACCATTTTGTTATAAAATGGTATATTAGATAAACATGTCATTTTTATTTGAAATGTTTATTTAGAATAAACATGTCATTTTCATTAGAAATGTTTATTTAGATTAAAAATAACATTGTAGCTAGAAATGTTTATTTAGATATAAATTGTCACTTTTGTCAAATTTAGAATTGACATATAAATTTGTCACTTTTGTTTAATTTAGAATTGACATATAAATCTATCACTCTGGTCAAATTTAGATTTGGCATCTAGAATTGTCACTATGTTAAATGGAAATTGTCGACAAACAAAAGTATCACTTTCATTTATGTTGAATTAGAATTGTTGACAAACAAAAGTATCACTTTCATTTATGTTGAATTAGAATTGTCGACAAAACAAAATTGTCTTTTATTTTGTCGTTAAAAATATGAAACATGTCATACAAATAAAAGTGTTTCTTTTTATTTGCCATGTTTAAAATAGAAATGTAATGCGAATAAAATATTCTTTTTGTTCGCGATTAGAATCATAGAAAATGTAATGCGAATAAAATATTCTTTTTGGTCGACATCAGAATTGGTTAAATTCGTTAACCAATGATTTATTTATATAAATTGTTGTTGTTTGAAAACCCCACACGGGTATTGGGATAATACTTGACATACACTAGTCCCAATATTTAGTTGCATGTCAATCGATGGATTGACAGTCTGTGATGAGCGTTACTTGTTTTTATGCTCATACAGTTATAATTTCACTCTGGATGTGAATAGTTTGTTTAATGATTATTTATCATTACTGTTATATACATATGCAATGTATGAAATCCATATGACCGAATTTATATGGTAATTTATTAAGTCGCGTTCCGATTCAGAATATTTTTACTAAAATAATATTTTGAAATAAAGAACATCTTTATATAAAGAATATTTTTAAGTAAAGAATCTTATAAATAAAGAAAATTTTAAATAATGAATATTTTAGAATAATATTCAATGAAGAATAAAAATATTGACATATGAAGTCGTGTTATGTAGGAACGTTATTTTGAACCCGAACGGGTTTATCGATTGATTTTATTCATCTTAAAATGAATATAAAGAGAAGTGATTTCAAAATCTATTATTTTGAAAATATTAATATTTTAATATGATAAAAATATAGAATATTCAATTTTTATTTAAAAGTGAAATGAAGCTAAGATCGTTTTAAAGTGAATTTATAAATATTTTATAAAATATGATTTAAATAGAAATCGATGAAATATATATACGATATTATATATATAATGACCTGAATAGAACGCGCCGCGCAGCAACCGTTCGCGAATTTCGACCATTAACTTCAAATGGGCATAACGGGAGATCCGACCATCGAATTCTCCTAAAACCGGAACCTTTGGATTTGTATCCGACCATTAACTTCAAATTTTGCAAACGACCTCCATTTTCGACGAAAGCACTTTTGTTGGAACCGGAATGTCAAATTATTGCTAGATTCCAATTTTCATAATTTTTGGAATCAATATGTGAGCGTGGCAGAAGAAAATGTGTTTTGTCAATTTCAGCCAAATTGGATCAACCAGAAAATGGTCATTTTTCAAACGATCTCCAATTCGATGAAATTAGTTTTGTTAGGATCGTATCATCAAAACATAAATAGAAATAATTTTTCTGGGATTTTTAGAGTCAGTATGTGGCCTCGGTAATTTAAAATGTACGATTAAATTTAATATTAAATGATTTATATTTTAAAATAAAGAAAAGTGGGCTTAGACAATCAAACGGGCTGACGGGACCTAGTCCATTGGGTCCGGAACGTGGGTATTTGGCTAAGGGCAACATTAGTTGGGCTGAATTAGGAGCCATTAGAAATTAGCGACCTTTTTGAAAAATTAGATAACTAAATTAGATAATATTATAAATATCCACTTTATCCAAACCCTAATCCAATTCTATTATTACTACAGCCGCCAAGAACAAACCAATGGCCACCATCGTCCCAAGTTCTTGCCTAAATCATTCCTAATCCGATCAATTAATTTCAGAACTTATTAAAAAAAATTCAAAGACCTAACTGAGATCTATGTGGTGTACGGTTATGATTGGGTTTAATAGAGGAAATCGCTCGGATTTTAGCCAAGAAGGCCGGCCGTTTGCTTGAGTTTTCACGCCTCTCGAGGCGTTCAAATTTGACATGGTGGTGGGGGTTGGAGGTCCTGACCGAGGCGCGTCGAGGGGGAGGTTCCGATCTTGGTACGGTCGTTTGTAGGGTGGTTCGTTTTCCAATTGAAGGTCACGAAGAAATGGGTTTAAGCTATTCCGAAGTTTCACGATGAAGATGGAGTAATCGTTGGTTAAGGCAATGTAATTAATGTCTAAATTATAAATTTAATCATCCAATATTTAAATTTCAATATCTTGCTCAATATTAATCAGAATTCGGTGATTTCAGATTCATTGAAATCGTAAAAATGAGATCTACGTGATGGAACTAACTAGAGCTTGAACGGAGCACTTTGAAAATTCAGATAGAGCCCGATGTGAGATTTCTTGTTTTCAAATTTAGAATAAAAATTTATAAATATACAGAATTATATATATATTTATGTTGATTGTGACTGTAATATTAAATATATGCTCTGGGTGAAATTTTGATTGGTTGATCTACTGTGTTGATATGATGGAGCATTGTGTTGCACTAGAATTGACAATATAAAAGTGCAAATTTTGTTATATTAAAACTGATAGAATAAAAATGGCAATTTGTTGAATTAGATTATTGTTAGGTTAAAAATAACATTTTCAGTTAGAATATTTTTGTGTAAACAAAAATAACATTTTGGCAACTTATATTCACACCCCTTCCTTTGCTTTTCTCACCCCACCATTTTAAAAAAATGACTTACACCCCATTATTTTCCTTTCTCACCCCAATTTATTCCAAAAATATCCTTAATTCATTTTCCTTGTCTTCAGTACAAACGTTATTCGTTGTTCAATGTAATTCAACAAACTTGGTTAGAAATAATTCCTAGTACAATACGCACTTTGAAATGTAACAATTCCAAACTAGATTGTTACTATGTCAGTTTTATGGTTAAAAAACCATACAAAAATATACGTAAACCGCTGAACAAAAAATTACGAAACTTAATGTTTCTTCTTTGCAATTGCTATTTTTTGATTCTTATATATCTTCCACTTCAAAAGAATTTCTTTTATTTGTACTTGTTTGCATAAAATAAAAGAAATTTTTGATAATACATGAAACATGTGATGAATGAAGGAACGTGAATGGATGCTCAATTCATTTCAGTTAATTAATATAAGGGTAAAAATGTCACTGAGTTTTAAAATAAACCATTGGGGTATGAAAGGCAAATAGAGGGGTCAAAATAGAATTGGCCTAACATTTTTAGTTAGAATATTTTTGTGTAAAAAATAATAATATTTTTGTTATAGATGTTACACTAGAATAGAAAGTAACATTTTTTGTTGCATTAGAGAAAAATAACATTTTTATTATAAAATGTTGCATTAGAGTAAAATAACATTTTTATTATAAAATGTTGCATAAAAATAAAAATGTTTATTTAGATAAGGAATGTCATTTTCATTTAAAATGTTTATTGAGATTAAAAATAACATTTAGCTTAAAAATGTTTATTTAGATAAAGAATGTCATTTCCAATAAAAACGTTTATTTAGATTAAACATGCTATTTTCATTAGAAACGTTTATTTAAATCAAACATGTCATTTTAGGTAGAAATGTTTATATAGAATAAAAAGATCATTTTTATTAGAAATGTTTTATTAGAATAAACATGTCACCTTGGGTTAGAAAAGTTTTATTAGAATAAGAATGTCTCTTTTGTGAGAAATGTTTTATTAGAATAAATATGTCATTTTTGGTTAGAAAACATATGTTAATATAAATATGTCAATTCTGGTTAGAAAACATATGTTAATATAAAAATGTCATTTTTGGTTAGAAAACATATATTAATATAAATATGTCATTTTTGGTTAGAAAACATATGTTAATATAAATATGTTATTTTTGGTTGGAAAACATATGTTAATATAATTATGTCATTCTCCATAGAAATGTTTAATTTAGCATAAAAATGTTACTTTTATTAGAAATGTTTTATTTGGCATAAAAATGTCACTTTCATTAGAAATGTTTATTTAGATTAAACATGCCATTTGCCTTAAAAATGTTTATTTAGATTTAAAATGTCATTTCCATTAGAATTGTTTATCTAAATTAAAAATGTCATTATATTAGAAATGTGATAATAGAATAGAAATAACATTTTGTATAAAATGTTATAATAGAATAGAAATAAACATTTTTGATATAAAATGTTACAATAGAAAGAAATAACACTTTTGTTATAAAATGTTGCATTAGTACCAAAATACCGTTTTGTTGTAAAATGGTATATTAGATAAACATGTCATTTTTATTTGAAATGTTTATTTAGAATAAACATGCCATTTTCATTAGAAATGTTTATTTAGATTAAAAATAATATTGTAGCTAGAAATGTTTATTTAGATATAAATTTGTCACTTTTGTCAAATTTAGAATTGTAATATAAATTTGTCACTTTTGTTTAATTTAGAATTGACATATAAATCTGTCACTCTGGTCAAATTTAGACTTGGCATCTAAGATTGTCACTTTGTTAAATGGAAATTGTCGACAAACAAAAGTATCACTTTCATTTATGTTGAATTAGAATTGTCGACAAACAAAAGTATCACTTTCATTTATGTTGAATTAGAATTGTCGACCAAACAAAATTGTCAATTATTTCGTCCTTAAAAATATGAAACATGTCATACAAATAAAAGTATTTCTTTTTATTTGCCATGTTTAAAATAGAAATGTAATGCGAATAAAATATTCTTTTTGTTCGCCATTAGAATCATAGAAAATGTAATGCGAATAAAATATTCTTTTTGTTCGACATTAGAATTGGTTAAATTTGTTAACCAATGATTTATTTATATAAATTGTTGTTGTTTGAAAACCCCACACGGGTATTTTGATGATACTTGACATACACTAGTCCCAATATTTAGCTGCATGTCAATCGATGGATTGATAGTCTGTGATGAGCGTTATTTATTTTAATGCTCACACAGTTATAATTTCACTCTAGATGTGAATAGTTTGTTTAATGATTATTTATCATTACTGTTATATACATATGCAATGTATGAAATCCATATGACCGAATTTATATGGTAATTGATTGAGTCGCGTTCCGATTCAGAATATTTTTAATAAAATAATACTTTGAAATAAAGAACATCTTTATACAAAGAATATTTTAAAGTAAAGAATCTTGTAGATAAAGAATATTTTAAATAATGAATATTTTAGAATAATATTCAATGAAGAATAAAAATATTATCATATGAAGCCGTGTTATGTAGGAACGCTATTTTTAACCCGAACGGGTATATCAATCGATTTTATTCATCTTAAAATGAATATAAAGAGAAGTGATTTCAAAAATCTATTATTTTGAAAATATTAATATTTTAATATGATAAAAATATAGTATATTCAATTTTTATTTAAAATTGAAATGAAGCTAAAATTCGTTTTAAAACGAATTTATAAATATTTTATAAAATAGATTTAAATAGAAATCGATGAAATATATATATGATGTAAATTATATATATATATATATATATAATGGCCTGAATTGAACGTGCCACGCAGCAAATGTTCGTGAATTTCGACCATCAACTTCAAATGGACGTAAGGGAGATCCGACCGTCAGATTCTTCTAAAACCAGAACCATTGGGTTCGTATCGGAAAGAGATTTCCAATGAATATAAGAGTTTTAAAATCTAATGGTCGGATTTGGAATTATGTCCAAATCAAATTTGAAAAAGGTCTTTGTAAGTGCAGTTCGGTGACCATTATTGGAAACCGACTGTACAGGCCTCCGTAAAATTATTAAAAATACAGAAAAATTATGTAAAATCATAATAAATGATTTGAAAAGATTTTGGATGAAAAATCCATATTTGAAAAGATAAAAATATATTTTTATCGAAATGAACTAGTTATTAACTAGAATAAATCTTTAAATTAAGATTTAATGAAGTTTTCCAATTAATTAATAAATAAATTGGAATTAAATAAAATGAATTGGATTTTTGGGTTTGTCGGGAATGGTGTCTTCAATAATATTGTTCTTAAACCCAGTTGAGAAGAGAACAAATCTTTTATTTTAGATTATTAGAGTTTCCCATTTATATTTAGTAATTGGAATAAAATGAAATGTGAATTGGGTTTATTGTGAATTTTGTTTTTAACGACATTTGTTCTTTAACCCAATTAACAGTGTAGTTATGATTTGGAATGTATAAATCTTTTACTATGATTTAATGGAAATATTCTGAAGTAAAGTTTTCCAATTTAATAGAAGAAATTGAAATTGAATGGGATTCGATTTAATAATAATCGAGATGAACTTCTGTAGAAGAAGGCCGTTATTATATATGGAACTTAAAAGGGCTCTGCCGTTATTCCATTTATATTATTGGTTTGATACGGAAATTTATATCGATTATATATTGATTTGATTTTTGTGAAAAATTCCATATTTAATGGAAGATGATTTTGGGGTTTATCGTGAACAATGTTTTTAAATGACATTTGTTCTTTAAACTAGTTAAAGATAAGATTTATTTCTTAAATTTGAATAATCATAAAGTAATGATTTTGGATATTAAAACCCAAATTGGTGTTTTAATGAATCTTTAAAAAGAGGATTAAAGATTAAATTAAAGAATTTATCATTGATAAAATTAATGGGAACCTTTCCCTTATAAATGTCAATATTGTATTAAATGAATATTCTGAGTTGGAATGTGACGTATGATGTGTATTTATAGCACTTGATTTTTGATTATAAAATACGCGAGTTATTCCGAAAGACCGGGTTTAACCCATTCTGAATAATTATTACGACGATAAAAAGTCGAAGATGAAGACGGTGGTTGAAGACCGGAGATCTTCACATTGTTTGGATGATTACTGATGTCTTGATTGGGAGGCATCCCAAGACAAGGTAATAAGTGGTGATCGTCCAGACGTACTTGGAGATCGATGGGTATGCGATACCTCACTTCTGTATTGGACATATGGGACGAGGAATAATGTGTCTCCCGTTTCGTTCGGACCCAGAACGAACTTGTAAAGGGAGGGTATGTCTGATGTTGTATTCGTTGATCTCTGCTAAATATATATCTCTTGGTAGCGGAGAATTTATTCTCTTGCATAACACCCTTCTCTGAGACGTACGAGCTCAGAGGTTATATATTGGTGAAAATCAATGGTATGGTATGGATTGACAATGTGGCATGCTAAGATGCAAATGATCAAGGCATATAGTTGAAAAGCAGAGCCTTATGGTTGATGATCAAACCACAGCTTTAATTAGCATAGCTTTGTGTACTGTTACTTCGCGAGCCTCACACCTCGGTATGAACCAGAAACGGAAGTAAGGACTGCAGGGAGGAAATACATTTCTTTCTAGCTAGGAGTGGTGTCAGGGTTTTACACGCCCGGGCATTTTACTTATGTGGATGATGGAATGAGGCGCCTCGGTTATTTGAGTCCCTAGTGGCACTATTTACGCCCATAAGGTGGGGAAACGTATTGTTCAGGTATTACTAATCATTGACGGATGACCGACCCTGAAGATCTGGGTGCAATTGCGACTGAGTCCTGAGGCACGGGCTAGAGTGTCTCGAATTTGGTAAGGATTATCTTTTTCCTTGATTCATGATGGAAATCCAACTTCCAATACGACACCATACGGTTTTGATTGTATAACTAGTATGGCGACATAATATATGGTAGTTATGTCGTCTATGGTTGATACATTGTGATTGAAATGTTTTTGAAAACATATACACACTAATAATAATATGAAATCCATTTTATCGTATCAAGCATTTTTGACTATTATAAGGTAAAACTCTGTCCTCCGGTTTACGTTGCATCGTGTGATGGGACTTGAGTCTTATATGGTTTCATTTTTTTTAAAAAAGCATTGCGTTATTTAACGATTTACTTTATTTATGCACTGGCAATCCAATGGAGTAAACTTGTTCCGCATTAGCGGCGTGATCCTGTGATTAGCCTTATTGTTAAATAAGTTAAATAAAATTTCTCATACTAGTCCCATGGCTGACCCGTAGTTTGTTTCACTTTGCAAAATCGGGGGCCCTCTTTTCCACATAGGCAGTCGAGTAGCTTCTTTTGCAGATATTCATTTCTTGAGTAGGATTCCGGATCGAAGCTTAAAGCCATGTCCAGAGCACTGGTAGCTGTAACACCCCGTATGTTGAATAACTTGCTATAATATAAAACAGGGCAGAATTAAATTTAAAAATCTGAATCAGGGAAAACGGGCTATGCCATTGCGTTCGTCTTGGAAAAATACGCGAAATAGAGTCCGAGTTTTCAAAAATCGGAGTCCGTATGACCCCGATAAGGCCCAAAGAAGTTTTCAGAAATTTAAAAAACAGATTTTCAGAAGTGGCGGGAAAAATCCCGCCAGACCCAGGGGGTCGACCTGGGGGTCGACTGGGGAGTCGACCTCCCCCCCAGGTCAACTGGGGAGTCGACCTCCCCCCCAGGTCGACTGGGGAGTCGACCCTAGGGTCGACCTAGGAGTCGACCTCCCTGGTCGAGCCCAGGTGACCTGGGTGCACCTGTTTGGCTTTTTGGCTGTGTTTTGGTGGCTAGGACGTGATCTGACGGCTCTAATCTAATTTAGGGTTAATCTAAGGGCCTAAAACACCTAACTAATCTATAAATATACCCTAAGACTACCCTAATTCATACTAAAAATAGTTACAACACCGTTATGCCGTCAAAATGGAACTTGAAGGAGCCTCCATCAATCTAAAGAGGAAGATGGCTTCTCAAATCAATCTCTAATCAACTCTAGCAACTTAATCTTCTTCTTAGGAGTGCTAATCAACAAGTTGTGAGATTTCTATAGCCTTAATAACCAATTGTTGAAATGATTATGATAGGATATAATGAGGTTATGGCTATGAATGTGGATCAATGCAAGATTATGTTATCATATGCTATGTGTTTGTGATGTTATGCAAGTTATGCAAGTTATGTGCTATATGTTCATGAAGTTATGCAAGTTATGCAAGTCATATGATACATGTTCATGATGTTATGCAAGTTATGCAAGTCATATGCTATGTGATTATGATGTTATGCAAGTTATGCAAGTCATATGCTATGTGATTATGATGTTATGTAAGTTATGCAAGTCATATGCTATGTGTTTGTAGTGTTATGCAAGTTATGCAAGTCATATGAGATATGTTCATGAAGTTATGCAAGTTATGCAAGTCATATGCTATGTGTTTGTGATGTTATGCAAGTTATGCAAGTTATGTGCTATATGTTCATGAAGTTATGCAAGTTATGCAAGTGTTCATGATGCTAGTTGCTATGATAAACATTGATCCATTATGACACCATGATTATGCAAGTTTGGTGTATGATTATATGCAAGTTCATATATGATATGTTATGCAAGTTTGGTGTATGATTATATGCAAGTCCATATATGACATGTTATGCAAGTTTGGTGTTTGATGATATGCAAGTAACATGTGCAAGTTTACACCTTAGTATGATGTGCATACATATGCAAGTTAACCCCTTTGTATGTCATACATACATATGCAAGTTTACCCCTTTGTATGACATAAATAACTTATGCAAGTTAACCTCTTTATGACATATGTGATTCATGCAAGTTTGGGTTGATTATTTATGCTAGTTGGGTTGATGCTATATGCATGTTGACACCTTTAAAACCCATGTTAATGTTATGCAAGTTGAACCCATTGTATTTGTGATGAATCTTCCCTTTTACGTCATGTTCGCGAATTACGTGGGGAACGATGGTGTTAATATACATGTTAATGAAATGGTGTGAAGTTGGTATGATTATGCATACCATAAAGTAGATGGACATAATTGAGTCAATTATGTACATCGTTAAATTTGTAATTAATTAGGGATAATTAATACAAATTATGGGTGATTAATTAGGTGTAATTAATCGACTAAGACACGAGGTTGGACACTTTTGTAGCATAAGACTGCCCGGAACCGACCGGCATATCCAGCGGCTACAAATGATTGGCCCAATGTGAGAGGTCTTAGGCACAAACTAAATACGTGACAAGTGTATAGACACGAGGTTAGACTCGGTTATGGCGTAAGGCTGCCCGGACCCAACCGGCAAATCCAGCTGCCATAAAAGATAGTCTAATGTGAGAGGTCTTTACAACGGTTACGTTCTTAATCAATTAAGAAACACTTAACCAGATAAGCATGTAGTGGGGCATGAAGGGTTAAGTAGGTGCCTTGGATGGCATGTGGAGATTAAGTAAGTGCCTTGGGTGGCATGAGAAAATCTAGTGGTTTCCTTGAGTGGCAATAGAAAATACGATTAGAATACTTAACTAAAGTGGAACATGTAATTAAACATGATTAAAGGGTTAAGTGGGTGCCTTGGGTGGCATGAGGAAATCTAATGGTTGCCTTAGGTGGCAATAGAAGATAAGATTAGAATACTTAACCAAAGTGGGACATGTAATTAAACATGATTAAAGGGTTAAATGGGTGTCTTGGGTGGCATGTGGAAAAATCTAGTGGGTTGCCTTGGGTGGCAATAGAGAATACGACTAGAATACTTAACCAAAGTGGAACATGTAACTAAACATGATTAAAGGGTTGAGTGGGTGCCTTGGGTGGCATGTGGAAATCAAGTGGGTGACTTGGGTGGCATGTAGAAATCTAGTGGGTGCCTTGAGGGGCAATCGAAATATGATTAGATGACTTAACCAAACCTTAACATGTAAGTGGGCATGATTATGAAAAAGGGGTTAAGTGGGATGCACTAGATAAAATGACAAGCTTAAGTAGTAGCTTGTGGGGGCCCATTTCAACCAGTAACCCATATGTATCTTATTGGGCTCGACCCATGTCGAGGACGGGACACGCGTACTGGGCTTGACTATAAGAGGCCAAAACGGGGTAGCGGTGGCAACGCGAGTCCAACGGGTTTCATATGCGTGTGTGGACTCGGGCTGGTAGGTAAGACGTTGTTGCATCCTGTAGATATAAGCCGTGCACCATTGATATTATCGGGTTGCCACTTTGGGGAGTGATACACCCCACTGTGGGGCCAGCACGGGTATCTACGGTAGGGAGCCGATCGCTTGGGGAGTAGCAGGTACACCTAGTGGAGATAGGGGCAGACGGCACCTATGTAATCAGCTAGGGGTACACGAGACTACTAATAAAATTACTAAGTTGTGGGTACACCTAGTGGAGATAGGGGCAGACGACACCTATGTAGTCAGCTAGGGGTACACGAAACTACTATTAAAAATTACTAAGTACGCTTAGTGGGGATCAACCTTTAAGTAGGAATTACCCTTGGGTGGGTGGAACTGGTGTGGTGCAGTGTAGGAGTTATCCTTGGGTGGGTAGATCTGGTGTGGTGCAGAATAGTATTTATCCTTGGGTGGATAGGCGCGTCTTTATCGTTATCTTAGTTTATCCTAAGTCTAGTTGGCTACTTAGTGTAGTCATTTATCCCCAGTCGTACCGTACCAGGTTTATATCATACCCTAATTACTTTAATGATTGTATTGTTAAGGTTATAGGGCTCACTCAGACTTATGTCTGACCCCGTTGTTTTTATCCTTTTCCCCAACCCTCAGGTTCTCAGAGTGGGCCTAGCACTAGTGGGCTTTGATCAGATTGCTTTATCTATCTTTTGGAGCTTGGACTCTTGAAGAAAATCTCGGTTATCTTTTCTATTATGGCTATTAGTATGTAGTGGGATTATGTACTTATGTTTTAACGAGATGGATATTTTGTACTTGACTCTTGTGGGTTTTTGAGATGTAACCAAACATGTTTACCTTCTACTGCAATGAAATGATGTTTTAAATTTCAAGTATTACTTATATCTGTCTTGTTGTAATTTTTCAGTTCTATATTCACATAAATACTCCACCGAAGCTAAGGCATTCCCTTTGTGAGTGACCTTAGCGGGTGTGGGGTGTTACAGTAGCCTTCCGCTGTGTTAGTGTTATTAGTTCCGCTCCCTTGTATTATACTTATTGTAATTTAATCTTCCGCTGTATTATTATTTATCGATATATTCTGATATTCTGTGTTCTGATGTAACATTATTATAATGTTTATGAAAGTCTTCTGTTATTTGTTCTGATGTGTTGTATTCCCAAAGTTAACGTATCCGGGTTTTTAAACGGTTTTAGTCGATTTTACGATCGATTAGGTCCGGGCGAAATCCGTATAATTACAGTTTTATTCTCGTAGCCTTATATAACAACAATAAAAAGCAAAAAAACAATAATTCCTTTTTAAAATTGATACTTACATATTGTACAACTCATACCTTAATTATAAAGCTAAAATTGATTAGAGAAACTAGACTAAAAAATTAACTGATTATTCGATACTAAACAATATCAATAGATATTTGTTAGTAACAAAACAATGGCTTAAATTAACGCGTTTATCATCATATTTGATTTGTAAAAATAATATTTATTTATAAAATAAAAAATAAAAAAATTTGTTCAAAAGCGACACTTAATAACTATAAAGCTTATACTTAAAATGTGATACTTAAATCAATAAAAAACCATACTAAAAAAATTAATTGAATATTTGATACTAATAGAATTCAACAAATATTTGATGCAAACAAAGTATAAATTCATATTTTGTCATCATATTTAATCCCTAATAAGTTCATTTTTTAATAAAATAAAAAATACGGCACATTATAAAACTTATACTTAACGTGTGATACTCGAATTAACCCAAAAAATAATAATACTGAAAAGTTAACCAAATATTTAATACTAATAATACATTAGTTGATCCCAATGAATGCTTGATGAATATAATCACATTTACTCACTAACAACTTCATTGTAGTATATGCTCAAAAAGGCAAAGCAAAATATAAAGCTATAAAACATTACTGCTATGAAAAGTGACATTGAAAACAACTAAAAATGAAATTGTAAAAACTAGTACCAGCCGAAATAAACACAACAATACATTTTCATCCAAACAAATATGAATGCAAGACATAAATGCAAACAAAAGCCAAACAAAATTTGATTTCAAACAATTAAGAAAATAAGCCGTGCTAAAAGAAGAAGAAAACTAGAAGCGTACATGTTGCTATTGCCCAAATTTTCCTTAGAATCTAAAAGAAGGTAGCACAACAACAAAATTAAAATTACCTTTTTTAATAAAAAAAACAAGAGAATTTTAGAAATAAATAAATTAAAACATTGGTAAAAGAGGAAAGACAAAAGTAGAATTATACCTTAATTTAAAATTTCCATAGCTATATTGAAAGAGACAAAAATTGAAATCACCATAAACGCAATGAATCGTGCATGAATCATGAATAATTCTTAAGTTTGAATGAAAATAGAAAGGGAATAAGGAAATGAAATCCAAGAGGAAGAACGAGATCGATGAAGAAGAGAAAATATGCATGAAAGTTAGGCAATTTAAAGATACATTTGCATTTTTGTCTTTATTGCCGTTAAAAATGAAATATTGATGGATTGTTCTAAATACCAAAAATACCTTTAAATTTGTCCTTCGTACTATTCACCTATTTATAAAATCATTTCAATAATGGCTTTCTTTTTTCCGTTTTCCTGCAAAAACATTAAAAGTAGAATCTTTTTTGGAATTATTATTGCACTCAAATTATTGTTAAGGAGAAGTTATTTTTTAAAATAGTTATAAATTGTTAAGAGGACTACCAAAGAAGAGAGCAACACCTTAATAAATAAAATTAATTCTACCGTGATACCTTTTTAAAGTAACATTTTTATCACTGAAACCAAACGAAAATTTACAGTAATACTCTGTCAAACAAAAACAAAAACTACGGTTGCCCACCTCTAAAACTAACAGTTCATCCTCCTTTGCATAATTCGGCAAACTGACACCGAATAAAATACAATCAATCATGTCGAAAACATAAATTTAGTTTGCCAACAATACTTCGTTCATGTCAATTAAACCATTGTTCACAAGCTCGGCGATAGTAGATCGAACAAATACCCCCAAAACACACAAGTCATTTTCGAATACATCTATACACCCTAATTCAATCAAACGATTAATTCTAAAATTGATTTGGCGTACGTTTGCAGCACTCTCTCCATTAATTTAGATCTGATTGTGAGGAGCGATTCATATTCTTCATTCTCACCGTTAATTCTCTCTTGTTCGCGATAAGGAAATGTAACCGCTTGCGAAGTTGAGTTTGCTCGAAATGTTAGCACTGAATTTAGTTTTTTAATTGATTTAGTGTTTTGCCTATTTGCTTATTGGGATGAGATAATATTAGAAGATAAAAGAATGTAAAATAATATGTCTGCATGTCCCTTAACACTTATAAACAGCGGAGTGATTTTAAAGAATGGTCTCCTCTTTAATAATAGTTGAAGTGTAATAAATTTTTTTTTTTCTTGATGTAAAATTTTGTCAGATGCCTGGCAGAATGTATCTACGCATCTAATGTAGATATCGTAGTAAATGACAGTTTGTCTCAATGCAGAATGGATAAATCGTTAGGATGCCTATTTCCACCCATCAAATTGTTCCATGCCGCATTTTTTTTTAAAACTTGTAATCTGATCAAATCATTACGTATGAGATATTGCACTGCAGTTTCACCCTGTTTTACTTCTTCATGAGCAACCTACACATCTGTAGAAACTAGAAAGCATCATTGATTCAACTCGCTAGATATTAAACAATCCTTGCAATATATAATTCATTGAAAACAGTAATCCTAGTCACCCCAAAAACTGGAAGAACCTTTAGAAACGAAAATTCACAAACTAGGAGCATGCCCAACGCTCTTGCATATTATTATGTTTGGAAAGTTTTCCCAATGGTTATGGATTTAAATGTCTAAGACTCAGGATCCGCTATTGACCATGACAAAGATTGAAATAAACGAGTTGACCGCGGATGAATTAAACGGTTAAAGTTGAATGAATGAATGATGTATTTTTGTGGTTTTGAACGGAAAAGTGAGTGAAGTATTGAGTTGCATATTGAGTGGTTGTAAAATATTTATTTATACTAGAAAAATTCTAATAGTAAAACAAGTACGAAATGTAGAATTTTTTTCTTATCCTAATAAAATCAAATTACAGTCCGTACAACGATTAAAAAAACACCAAACATGCTGAATACTCCGCCGACGAAAGTCCGATATCAAGTACGCGTCTAACGTTTGCACCTCATAATCCGCGGTGTCCTTGAGGATATCTAAAGAGTCTATCTTGCTACGTAAAATCATCTTAAGCTCTCATCCGTGGCAGGCCAAATATGACGTCATCAACCGACTGTATCATTGCACCTACTTCTGGTCACGCTCATTGTACGTAAAGCTTGTAAAAGATCAATTAATAACGCTCTAATTCATATTGAAGTTAAAATTTTTGAAAAACATTCAGAATCAGGGTTATTCTCGAGTTCAAAATATTGGTGATGGAGAGGAAGTTACGGTGGAGAGAATATGCAAGCAACTAACAGATGTTTACCGTTGGCATCCGACGCTAATGCAAATTCTCATAGCATTGCTAGAAACAGTTAAAATTTTGAATTTCTCTGTTGGAGCATCCGACGCCCACATAATCGTCGAACTCAAAATTTTAACTGCGAATGGTATCTCAATGTGATTTTCTAAAAAACAGCCGCATTAATTTAGATATAGATTAATTGTGAAAAATTTATATATAGATTAATTGTGAAAAGATTACAGTTTGTTCATTAAATCTCAAACATTAGTTCAACATCAGAAAATCGAAGCATTTATTCAATAGCCCTCTAACTGATTTATAAATTTGCAATCAAAATCGTCTTCAAACTTGCAATCAAAATCGTCTTCAAACGAGAAGGATTATTTTCTAAGTCTCATCGAAAATTGAGGACATATACATTACATTTTGTAATATATTTTGGGTTTTAAATATAAGATGTTTACTTATTTGTACAAGAATTTAAAAACCAATTAATAACGCTTTAATTCATACTGAAATTGACATACCAGTAACTAGTGGTTGAAAAGATAAATAAATACATGAAAAATCTAGTTGTTTATTATGAATTACGGATAAAAAGACATAAAAACGTTAACATCATATATTTAAAAACACACCAAACTTATGAAATTAGCGGTCTCCAACACGAGAACAGAGAATGATGATAACTATACATCTAGTAAAACACGTACATACATTAAAAAATAAGGGAGAAAAGACAACTGCAGCCCTACTAAGAGCAACATAACCTACAGGCATTTGAACAGCAGCGACCGTTTCTATTCCAGAGAAAGTACACAGCACAGTAAACATCACATATCAAATCATTCCAAAATTATGATAGCTTTTGCACCAGCAACATTTAGCATGGTCAGACATGCCCTTTCCCTTACCTGCACCACACCATATCTCTTTGCAACATTAACAAACACGCATATATGTAGCAAATCAACTGCAGCTACATGTTCGTTTTTTAACATGTTTCAGTATCAGTTTTGGCAGCAACACTTTTTTCTTTAATATGCAAAAATACAAAATATCGAACACTTTTACTTTATAAAAGCAAAAGCATGCATATAGAAGAGGCAAACATAAGCCATACAAAGCATGCACATACAGAACTAAACATAAAACATATGATGTCATAAAACTCCTGCTGCTTAATTACTACAACCCTTGTGAAATTTGAAAATCACAACACTAGCTATGGTTAATATAGCCTGATTAAACTCTCTCTATGTTTCTATTCACCCATATCCATTTCTCATGAAGTATAGATGGATTGAAACGTAGACAAAGGACTCTATGAACCCTAATTTACCCAACTACTTCGACTCAACTTCGCCATTTTGCTTACGAAGGCACTTCGTTATGTACTTGCGATCGGCGACCTTGGACACCCGAAAACCTCTACTGGAAGAGCTAGGAATGTGTTTGCCTATGTACTCCTCGCTGGTTTTCGAAACATGAAATCCATTACGGCTCGGTTTAAACAGCACAGGTAGATAATCTATGTTTCCACAGCAAAACACGGATTGTTTGAAGTGCCAAACAAGATTATTCAGTCCCTGCTTGAAGTAATGTAATTGATGATCAACAACCATACAAGAAATCCTACTAATAATAGAAATGCCATACTAATTAGCAATTTTAAGCTTATAAAGTTTAACTAAAGATCGGCATCTAGCTCTAGGCACACACAATGCAAGCTTTTATTGTCACAAACTTGACATTCAAAGTGTATAGATGCAAGACAACAAATGAACGAGAAAAGAGAAACGAAATATTGCCTGAATCCTCGCATAAGTAATCTCACAAACTTTGGAAGAATGAGCAGGCGACCAATCTTTCTTGTGCATTTCACAGTGCAATCGCCATGCCGCTATTGGATTGGTAAAATTGACAAAAGCATACCCTAAATTGTTCTGAGTCCTAAACAAATGCAAACCGTTAATAATCAAAATAAATCGCCGTATCATTAGTGCAACATTTTTTTTTAAAACTTTTTATGACTATATGTGCCTGACATTTAATTACAGCTTATGCTCTACCATATAAACAAAAGACAATTAAAAAAAAACAAGGAAATGAATTGTAAAGTTCCAATATTCTGAAACAAATAACAACACAGAAGGCACCATTTATATTTTCCCGGAATGAAAGATGATAAAAAGCCACTATGAATTGCAATCGCCACGCAACCAGATTTCAAAATATATGCAAAAAAGAAATGCTTACTTGAAATCGATGGGAAGATAGAAGAAATTAAACTCTGACATAATATGATCTTTGTAGCCACCATGAGCCTTGATATTCTGGTTTATCCTTAAGCAGTGATCATCAATTATTTCAAGCAGTTTCCTTTTACTAAAAAAACAAAAAGATCAAACTGTTGCTCGCAGCTAACAAAAATGAATAATGAAACGAAGAAACTATCTGAAAAAAACCATTGACTTACTCAAATTTAGTAGGGATGTTCTTGATCATGACAGTGGTTCTAGTGTCATTATAACCATGTTTTGCTTTGAACTCAAACTCATTGTCATCAAAAAATAATCTTTCATTACCCCCATCCCATTTCTTGAGCACACCATGATTAAGTGTACCAGTTTTCTCATATTTACCAGGATTCTCATCTATCCTGGAAACCTCCTCCTCGCAGCCTGTTTCATCATCTAACTCAGTCAAAATAACAGACCCAGATTGAAGAGGTTTTTGATGGTAGAAGTAAAATGGGTAGAATATGGGAATAGCATAGCATGTGATGTTTGGAAACATGAAATTGGCACCAACGTGGTAAGGACTGAGCATGATTTTCGGAGGAAATGGAGGGTAGGCGTAATATTGTTGAAAAGGAGGAGGTGAGTAGACGATGGTGGAAGAGGCTTGAAATGGAATTGCGTTCGGATTCAAAGCCATTACTGCCGATTAGACTGAGAAAGGGTGGGGTGTCTTTTCAATCCAAAGAGCATGGATATATATGGAAGAGAGAAACCAAATTGATTAGAAAAGGGGTTACATGGATAATCGTGTTTCTGCACAAAATCATGATTGTGTTTAAAACCTAGATCTTGCGTATGCAAATTCAGCTGGAGATACTAGAAAATAAGTCGCATATTCATTTTGATAGTCAAATTTTTACGTTAATTTCTTCACTTTCCTTTAATTAACTTTTAATGAATTGATTGTAAATCTATAAGATTTGATCAAACTTATGCTTCCTCTCTCTAGGTTCCCATCCTTTTTTGCCTGTCATCAATTAAAACGGTGCGTTTTAGTTGAATAAAAATAAATTGTTTGTTTGATTTGTTAATTATAAAATTTATAAATCTAATACTCCCTCCAATCTAAAATAAAAGTCATTTTAGAGATTTGCACGGTAATTAAGAAAAAATTCAAATGCTTCTTTTTGGTGGTTGTCCCATTTTTCATGCAAAGTTAAGTTATTTTCTTTATTTCCAAACACAAAAAAGTGGTTGTTGGGGTTTCCAAAACAGCCACCTACTCACATGAGCCAATGAAAGTACTTCAGTCAATAAAGTAGGTACAATTTATTATAGGTAGAGATGTCTTATATTTTGAAAAACAAAAAACTTCACAAAACGTCCTAAATATAGTGGTGTAAACTGGTCGGACCGGACGGAGGTGTATTCAGTTTTTGTCTTAAAAAAAAAGGGGATCGAACACGGACCGAACCAAAAAATTTCTCGTACAAATTTTGTTGTCCTAATTTATGTCTTAAATAAAATCGGTCGGACACGGACACGATCGGATTCGGTCGAACATGGCTATTTATATCACATATTGTACATTTTACTAGATTTTCTCTCAACTATAAGCCGAATTACGAGGAATTCGGACGAGCCCATACAGGACGTGATTTTTTCTCGTATAAATTTTGATGTCCTAACTCGTGTCCTAAATGAAAATCAGACGGACTCGAACGGACGTATTTCGGTCACGGACACGAGCGGACGTTGGACATTCGTACAAAATTTACAGCCCTACCTATATTTTGGACTGGAGGGAGTAATTTGTACAAACGAGATTCATTTAAGATACTCCCTACGGTTTATAATGTAAGAAACATCAGAGGTTTGCACAAAAATTAAGAAAATTTTCAAATGATACTTTAACGCATACTTACATTAGGTAGTATCTTTCATATATTGCGATCGTATTGAAATGATCTAAGTTATAAAGTTGATTTAAACTGAATCTGAGCAATTTACCAAACCAGTTTAATTATCTATTTTTGCAAATTACCCACGCATATTATTTATTAATAAACAAATTATTAAATATAAATCGATTAAATTAAAAATTACACCTTAATGTTCCGCTTAAACATGTCGTTTGTATCCAAAAAGTCGTCTACATTTCACTAAACTTTGTCGCTCAATTGCCTCCCCTCAACTTCTTCGTTTCCGTTCATTCTGGGCACATCCTAATTTATTTTCTTTCGTCAACGAGAACTCCTTCATTTCTCTATACTCTAATGTCTTTCATGCTCCGTTGATTTTAATTCTTAATTCTCGAAATGTTTGTATTAAGTTATCCTATTCATTTTCAATCAAAATCCTATGATCTCATTTATTGAAAGAAAAATACTCCACTATTCTTAAGAAAAAACTTTTGAAAGTACTTTCACATTCTCCATATTTTTAGCCAATAAGATAAATGATTTAAGCCTGAATATTCATGTATTCACATTGATAATTTTTAGATCAATCTTCTCCTTCTTGATCGATTCGTTTCAAAAATATAATCTAGTCTCTGTTTTCTCTTACTTATGTTACCTTTTTCCTTTCTTCAGTGGCATTTCCTTCATTTCCCTTATATTCTAATCCTCGTTCATGCTCCATCTACCATAAGCCTTTGCCTTTCCGGAACCCTAGAAATCAAAATTAATTGCTCATACTAGGTACAAATATTTCTATCTTCGAATTGGTGCTTTAAGTTATTTCGCTCCATTTATTTATATACTATTAATTTGAAAAATATGACCATATCAAAGAGATTTAATTATGATGCAAGCTGGATCAAGTTTAATTTCTTTTTCTACTCAGCCATTTTGCCTCTGTCCCCTTCAATCCATCATCTTTATCGTTCTTTCGGTATTTTGATTGAACTTTTTTGTTAGCAATTTGGTCATAGGATTCGATATAGTCTTTTCTCTTATTCATTCTCATACAAAATCCTACCCTTTCATTGAGTTATGGAAAACATTTCGCTTAACTTCTAATAAATTTTCAAAATACTATCTCAAATGCTTTGGCCACAATAGTTGCATATTCATTTCAAAAATTATCTTTAGATTGATTTTTTTTTAGTATCTAATTCATATTTCCTCTTCCCTACTTTCGGTGACACCTCCTCCATCTACTCTCTATTCTAGTCGTCTTTACTTGAGCGTAATCATTTTCCCTCTTTATAACATTAGAAACATAAATTAATTACACATAAAAAGTGTAAATAATTAATATTCGACTTTATATGTGATGTCCCTAATTCGAGACCCAAAAAGATGACACTGCAGATCATCCAATTTATTTTTAAGTAATGAAATAACTTTGGTATTTTTTTATACCATTAAGTATATAGAGGAGGTAAATAGCTTTCATTACATTAGATTATATTACACAAATGTCATCACGTGTTCATTAATCTAATTTGCAGCCACGTATGAGTAAATATAATAAGACGTAAATAGCAGTGGCCATGACAGACATACAAAGAAGCTAACATGAACATTGACCAGAGAATATAATATGGTTTTATAACAGTGAATGTTAAAACAACTTTTATTAGCTAATAAGCTTTGTGCATTATCTTCACAGTTTTTGTTCGTCTTTATGAAGATCAATACATCCAAGCCATAATGTAATGACCCGGATTGGCAGAGGTGTTTTAATTAATTTATTTAATTATATAAATGGTGATTTAAAAGGATTTAATGGTCGTTGAATTAAATAATGGTGGATATTTAATTAAAAAATAAATTAAATAATATATTTAATTCTGAAATAATCAGAATTGGCTGAAATGGCGATATGGTGTGAACTGGATCATCTGTGGTATTTAATTCAGTTTAGAATTGAAGTATAATGACGAATATATTATTTGAACGACAGTTTGAACGTATAATTATATTATAATTAAAATCGAGTTTGAAATGGCGCGGCAGTTCGTTATTTGGCGATTTGAACTTCAACTGAATGTACAGGATTCGTCTTAA
This sequence comes from Allium sativum, assembly GCA_030737875.1. Lineage (NCBI taxonomy): Eukaryota > Viridiplantae > Streptophyta > Magnoliopsida > Asparagales > Amaryllidaceae > Allium > Allium sativum. The sequence goes on from CM060912.1 coordinate 800,171,013, forward strand.
GCCTGATTTCTGTCAAACAAGAAACGTGTGGAGCTGGTGGAGTATATCTTTCTAGTGAAAGAGAAAAATCGGGATTTCGTCGTGTAAATTTTGAGATATGTCCAAATCAAATTTTAGAAAAGTCGCTGTGGAATTCCTTTATAATTTATAAAGGAATTATTTATATTTTAAAAAGAAATTTCAATATAAATCGAATATCGGGTTGACCCAGATTTGAAATATCGAGTTATAAATCCCAGTAGAGCTGTATGGTATTCCACGGTGAATATAGACAATAATATTTAATTTTAAATATTTAATTTAATTATATTTAAATATATTTATATATATTTAAATGGGTCGTTCAGAGCTTTAAAAATAAGCCACTTTTGCCAACGAAGTCGGAATTCGACAAAACTAATTTTTTTGGATCCACAATGTCAAATAGTTGTTAGATTTTCAGTTTCGTGATTTTTAGAGTCAATATGTGGCCGTACGGATTTTTAGAGTGGAAAACAGTCAGTATTTCGACAGTTAAAAATACGCTGTGTGAGCATACGAAGTCGGAATTCGACGAAACCAGTTTCGTTGGGACCGTAATGTCGAACTCTAGCAGTATGTCCAGTTTGGTGATTTGTGGGTGTCGTGTGTGATCACACGGATTTTTAGAAGGCAAAAACTAATATAAAATAATAAAAATATCTCAAAATATCTAAAGTCTACCCCTTATAAATACACATTAACTTCCATCCCTTACAACCTAATTCCCTTCTCAGAAAACTCGAACAAAGTAGCCGCCACAAACGAAATAAGGAAAACGTGAGATTCCTTCTTCGATAATATAAAACAAATCGATGGAAATTACTAAAATCATAAAATGAAGTTGTATGGATTCATGGAACTTTTCTCAACAACCTGGTACAATTTGGTGCGACTCGATCCAGTTTTCGTCGATGTTGGGTTATCCAGCGAGACCTAGGGTTGAGGTCTTTGAGGGTTTAAGTGATTTATACTCGAATTCGATATCAGTTCTGAGCTCAGGAGAGCATCGCTGTGATTTATTTTGGGATTTAATCGAAAATAAAAGCGTCAATCCTGTGCTGAGAACGTGGACATCGGAATCCGATTGAGGGCACCGGAGGAGATTTCAGGGTGTTTGCGAGGCACGACATAGAGTGCTGAGTTGAATGGTGGTGTCCGTAGGGAGAGCGGTGGTTTGTGGATGGAGAACTCGCCGGTTGAAATCGGTTAAACGGTGGAGCGAGCTACAGAAGAGCGATGAGGAAGAAGGGATTTTATTGGAGCGGTTCAGGTTTGGTAGAAGGGTTTTAGGCCGGTGTTGGTTGGTGAGCCCATTCCTTTTACTTTTAAACCCAAGTTTTTAATTTAATTAGTATATAGACTTCGAAATTGCATAACTCTATCATACGACATCGGTTTTCAGCGAAACAAGATCCGTTGGGATCGTATGGATGGGAGTAACCCAATGGAACTGACCGAGAGTGGATTGGAGCTAGTTTGAATTTATGGCGAAATAAATTGTTTGATTCAAATCAAATAACAGTTTATCGTTATTAACGATGAACTGCCAATGTGATAAATCTCACTAACTCTGAACAGTTTATAATTTCATGTTGTATTTTTAGAACTGTTAAATATTGGTTGATTGACTGTGTGTTGATTGTTTGATTGAACTGCTAGTCAGTTAGTTGAATTTCTATATTGATTCTGTTGACAAAATATTTCATATTGAACTGAAAGTGATGTTGATTATATTGTTTAACATCTGTGATGCAGGTAAACAGGTTAGAGGAATCCGACTGGATTCCTCAACATTTATTTTACCGTTTTTCATATATATATTGATATTTGATGTGTTATAAAATCTGCGGTTGATTTTGTGCGTTTGAAAGGGTGTTGATCATTGTTATACGACATGTTAAACACCATCAGTGATACTAGGAAACAAAAAGGAGATTTTCAACGTGTAATTTGAAAAGGGTATATTTATCGAAAGATTCTATAAATCAAATCATTTACAACATCAAAGGATTTTATAAAGGAAATATTTATTTGGAAAATAAATAGAATTATCAAAAGGAAATATTTATTTGGAAAATAAATAGAATTATCAAAAGGAAATATTTATTTGGAAAAATAAATAGAATTATTAAAAGGGAGTATTTATTTAGGGAATAAATAAATCAAAATGAGTTAGTTAAAAGGGATTTGTAAAATGAGTTAGTTAAACCAGATTGTTAAATGAGTTAGTCAAACCAAGTTAAATGAGTTGATCAACCCAAGTTGATCGAGTTAGTCAAACCAGATTAATCAAAATGGGTTAAGTTAGTCAAGTGGGTGAAGTTAAGAGTTAATTAATTAGAGTTAATTGATTAGAGTTAATCAAAGAGAGTTAATTAATCAGTTAGAGTTAATCAGAAGGAGTTAATCGAATATAGTTTATTCGAATAGAATTAAAGGAGTTAATCGAATATAGTTTATTCGAATAGAATTAAAGGAGTTAACCAAATATAGTTAATCGAATAGAGTTAAAGAAATAGAGTTAAGCAAGATTAGAAGCTGACTAGAGATTAGTTAAGTTGAATAGTTTTCTGAGTATCGATCTGATGTTGGTTTCGGCCTTCGGGGTTTATACTTACAGAATTGTTCTCCTACTAGTTTACAGTCACGGACTGATAGTTGTGAAATGATAGTGATATGTAAATAAGATTTGGAAATGTTTACCAGTGTTAACGTATATCTTTCTAAATGTAGAAAATAAGGAAATATATATATATATGATTGATGATTGATTGATAGAATTTCCATTTGGAAATGATATCGTTGTTTGCACACGTATTTTCCTTCGATAGTTAAATCACAGACTATCGAAGTTTTGACCATTTTAACGTTGTTAATATGGAGAGATCGGTTGGATTATTATCCAAAGAACCACTCTGTATTGGCATAAGCGTTGTGAATCATATATGCCAAAGATAATTGAAGACGGGGTAAAGTGCAAGGGCTATTGTATAAGTCTTAGATAACAGTGCCTAAGATGGATATACTGAATAGTACCTTCGGTTCATCCTGTTCCTGGGTGACTTGTATGGATGAATGTCTGACAAAGTATTTCCAGAAAGGTCACGTACATTAATTTCTTCAACCGTACCAAGAGTGGAAGCGGAGAAGGAAACTTCTTTAGCTAACACATAATGTATTGTTGACGACGTCAATCGGTGATTTGATGGATTTGACGATGTGACATTCGAAGTGAATCTGGTGTGATGGTAAAGCGTAGCTTCTAGCCTCATTAACCGGTAAATGACAGAAATCGGGCAGGCAGCATGGCTAAGTCGGTCGCTCCGAAGTAGGGTGTATAATCACCTGATCTAGAGTTTCATTTATTTCTAAAAAAATCTATTGTCGATACTGTCCCATTCGGGGAACGGTTGCTGATCCCAACCGTTGGTGATATACATTCGATACACTCACGCGAAATGAGTGGTCGGTCATGTGTGGCCGGGTTGCAAGATGTTCTTGTTGAACCCAGTGTATTCCTCTCTAGAGGTACACTAGCGAAAGGTGGTTCCATACCTTGTCATAGTTGGAAATCCATTACCCAATACGTGCTTGCGGTTTTGATTGTATACTATATATGTAGAACGTGAGATGAAAGCGTTTCTGCTAGATGATTATTATATTGGTTGATAGACATTATTATAATATCAAAAGGTTTTTGATATAAGATATTTTGGATTCTCATAAGGGAAAAACCCGTTCCGTTATACGACATGGTCTTATGAGATATCGTTTAATGGCTCAAACTGTTTTTAAATTGTTTTACTCATACCAGTCCCATGACTGACCCGGAGTTTATTTTGTTTTGTTTCCCTAAACTCTTGGGTGCCCAATTTTGTACGGGCAGTCAAGTAGTCAGGATTTACAGATACTTGAAGAGCTGGAGCAGGAGGCTTCAGGATCATATAGCTATAGTTATTTCCGCTGTGTTGTAAGTGTTGTACTTTGATGATGATGTATATTCAAGTACAGATGTATATTTCAAGTTATGTTACATATACTATATGTTATTCGTTCCGCTGTGAGATTCGTGTTACTCTGATGTTGTGTTCTCCTTCTTCTTCTATTCTAAGTTTATATCCTATCTATTCTCACCCTCTAATTTCTTTCATTATGATCGGTATTTTTCGATGTTTGGTTAGTCATCATTGAGTTTATGGCGACTACCAAGGTCGTCAAAAACCCGGGTCATTACAGTTGGTATCAGAGCTTAAGTTAAGTGAATTACCTTGGCTCTGTGGCGTGACTCAGTAGAGATGGGGTTAGCAATACCCTAGATTGAGTTGAGTGTATATATACGAGTGAACGTATTTGTTATTTGATATAAAATTGTTTTATATTGTGGAGATTTATTGGTTGAGTAGTTTATGAGTTCTGGTCGATCAGTTTGATCCACTGTATCGGTAGGAGTTGGTAAACACTTGAATATGATGAACCGTCATGGTATGTTTTGAAAAGAGGGTAAATGAAATAATTTTACCCAAATTATATTTTGATATAAAGGATTTATATGGGAATGATTATAATATATTGGATATATTGGTTGTGATTATAATCGAGTAAGATTATAAGTAAAATGGTTATGTAAATAACCAATCAGAATTCATATAAGTGAAATACGTGGAATAAGATGAGTTAAATCTAAAATTTAAACCAGAAATTGAATTAAAACTCTGGAGAATTGGATAAGTGTTTGTAAATGGATTTGGATTAAAAATTAGGAAAATTTAAGATCCTGGGAGATTTTAAATTGTTTTACAAGCAGTGTGAATTATATTTTGAAATGAATTTCAAAGTGGAAATGTTAGAAATGGTTTTATAGTATTGAACTCACTTCGATCGCTGGAAAATAGATTCCGATGATGACAACTGCATCATCAGTATTCATTTTCGAGTTGTAAGTGACGAATTACTACCAGAGATACTGTTTTGAATTTGTTTTGGGAAAGACAAGTTGTGTTGAATTTCATAAAGGAAAATTTGATTTTTGAAAAGAGTAAACTGTTTAAAAACTCCCAGGGAAAGACGGTTTGAATTAATAACAAATTTAACAGAAATTCGTGAAAGCAAATTTGAATTAAAGTAAAGTCAATAAAGTGGTAACTGAGATTGAATTAGAATAATATCAAGACAAATTGGATTGTGAGATTCAAAATTGAAGTGTAATGCGATAATCAAGTTAAGAGTTGGGAATCGAGAAGAAACTCGAGTTGAAACGATATTTGGCTCGGATATAAGCGAATGGTTGTGTTGTGGATACAAGCAGATTGGAATTTGATTGGGATGACCCTTGTATCCGCTGAATTGATAACAGGTGGAAAGGATATAATGATATGCCGACAAAAGGTACAAGTTTATATTTCTATTGGATATAAGATTTATGAGCCGAATTGGCAATCCGCTTGGCTGTTTGATTTTCTTTTGGGTTGGAGATGGCCTAGAGAGGCGAGTTGGAGTTTGACCTATTGACTAGTACAAAGGAGGTGCTGGCAAAATTTTTCGAAAAGTTAAGGAGTTAGGAAATTTTCAGGATTTTTGAAAATTTCCATTGATAAGAATTAATTAATATTTTAATTGAAATTAAATTGGTTCAGTTGAAACTGAAGTTAAGAAGTGAACAAATATGTTCTAACCAGTCGATAGAGTCGTCTTCTAACGTAGCAATTTCGAGGACGAAACTATTTTAAGTAGGGAAGAATGTAATGACCCTCACTGGCAGAGGTATTTTAATTAATTTATTCAATTATATAAATGGTGATTTAAAAGGATTTAATGGTCGTTGAATTAAATAATGGTGGATATTTAATTAAAAAAATAAATTAAATAATATATTTAATTCTGAAATAATCAGAATTGGCTGAAATGGCGATATGGTGTGAACCGGATCATCTGTGGTATTTAATTCAGTTTAAAATTGAAGTATAATAACGAATATATTATTTGAACGACAGTTTGAACGTATAATTATATTATAATTAAAATTGAGCTTGAAATGGCGCGGTAGTTCGTTATTTGGCGATTTGAACTTCAACTGAATGTACAGGATTCGTTTTAAGCCGAATTTCTGTGAAACAAGAAACGTGTGGAGCTGGTGGAGTATATCTTTCTAGTGAAAGAGAAAAATCGGGATTTTGTCGTGTAAATTTTGAGATATGTCCAAATCAAATTTTAGAAAAGTCGATGTTGAATTCCTTTATAATTTATAAAGGAATTATTTATATTTTAAAAAGAAATTTCAATATAAATCGAATATCGGGTTGACCCAGATTTGAAATATCGAGTTATAAATCCCAATAGAGCTGTATGATATTCCACGGTGAATATAGACAATAATATTTAATTTTAAATATTTAATTTAATTATATTTAAATATATTTATATATTTAAATGGGCCGTTCAGAGCTTTAAAAATAAGCCACTTTTGCAAACGTAGTCAGAATTCGACGAAACTAATTTTGTTGGTTCCACAATGTCAAATAGTTGTTAGATTTTCAGTTTCGTGATTTTTAGAGTCAGTATGTGGCTGTACGGATTTTTAGAGCGGAAAACAGTCAGTATTTCGACAGTTAAAAATACGCTGTGTGAGCATACGAAGTCGGAATTCGACGAAACCAGTTTCGTTGGGACCGTAATGTCGAACTCTAGCAGTATGTCCAGTTTGGTGATTTGTGGGTGTCGTGTGTGATCACACGGATTTTTAGAAGGCAAAAACTAATATAAAATAATAAAAATATCTAAAGTCTACCCCTTATAAATACACATTAACTTCCATCCCTTACAACCTAATTCCCTTCTCAGAAAACTCGAAAAAAGTAGCCGCCACAAACGAAATAAGGAAAACGCGAGATTCCTTCTTCAATAATATAAAACAAATCGATGGAAATTCCTAAAATCATATAATGAAGTTGTATGAATTCGTGGAACTTTTCCCAACAACCTCGTACAATTTGGTGCGACTCGATCCAGTTTTCGTCGATGTTGGGTTATCCAACGAGACCTAGGGTTGAGGTCTTTGAGGGTTTAAGTGATTTATACTCGAATTCGATATCAGTTCTAAGCTCAGGAGTTCGAATAGCATCGCTGTGATTTATTTTTGGATTTAATCGAAAATAAAAGCGTTGTGAATCATATATGCCAAAGATAATTGAAGACGGAGTAAAGTGCAAGGACTATTGTATAAGTCTTAGATAACAGTGCCTAAGATGGATATACTGAATAGTACCCTCGGTTCATCCTGTTCCTGGGTGACTTGTATGGATGAATGTCTGACAGAGTATTTCCAGAAAGGTCACGTACATTGATTTCTTCAACTGTACCAAGAGTGGAAGCGGAGAAGGAAACTTCTTTAGCTAACACATAATGCATTGTTGAGGACGTCAATCGGTGATTTGATGCATTTGACGATGTGACATTCGAAGTGAATCTGGTGTGATGATAAAGCGTAGCTTCTAGCCTCATCAACCGGTAAATGACAGAAATCGGGCAGGCAGCATGGCTGAGTCGGTCGCTCCGAAGTAGGGTGTATAATCACCTGATCTAGAGTTTCATTTATTTCTAAAAATCTATTGTCGATACTGTCCCATTCGGGAAACGGTTGCTAATCCCAACCATTGGTGATATACATTCGATACACTCAAGCGAAATGAGTGGTCGGTCATGTGTGGCCGGGTTGCAAGATGTTCTTGTTGAACCCAGTGTATTCCTCTCTAGAGGTACACTAGCGAAAGGTGGTTCCATACCTTGTCATAGTTGGAAATCCGTTAACCAATACGTGCTTGCGGTTTTGATTGTATACTATATATGTAGAACGTGAGATGAAAGCGTTTCTGCTAGATGATTATTATATTGGTTGATAGACATTATTATAATATCAAAAGGTTTTTGATATAAGATATTTTGGATTCTCATAAGGGAAAAACCCGTTCCGTTATACGACATGGTCTTATGAGATATCGTTTAATGGCTCAAACTGTTTTACTCATACCAGTCCCATGACTGACCCGGAGTTTATTTTGTTTTGTTTCCCTAAACTCTTGGGTGCCCAATTTTGTACGGGCAGTCAAGTAGTCAGGATTTACAGATACTTGAAGAGATGGAGCAGGAGGCTTCAAGATCATATAGCTATAGTTATTTCCGATGTGTTGTAAGTGTTGTACTTTGATAATGATGTATATTCAAGTACAAATGTATATTTCAAGTTATGTTACATATATTATATGTTATTCGTTCCACTGTGAGATTCGTGTTACTCTGATGTTGTGTTCTTCTTCTTCTTCTATTCTAAGTTTCTATCTTATATATTCTCACCCTCTAATTTCTTTCATTATGACCGGTATTTTTCGATGTTTGGTTAGTCATCATTGAGTTTATGGCGATAACCAAGGTCGTCAAAAACCCGGGTCTTTACACATAAACTCAGCCAACTCGAACGATCGCTTGTGAATTTATAAGAAATAATACAAACATAGATCAAACATAAAGCATGATATTATTAATATATATTTCTCTGAGCGAATTTTCTAAAGAAAAATATTGCCCTATACAAACAAATCATATGGTGAAACCATACCACTAAATCATGAAATGAGTTTTCTTCTCGCTAACTCAATCGTTAGCATGTAGATCATATTATGTAACAAATCTTTATATCATGAGCGATCTCACAAAATCATTTCAAATCTAGGTGCAAGTTTCACTTTTCACATCATATCCCAACTACATTCTATAGCTGATTTTGATTTACTTAGACTATCATGCATGTCCTATTCTTATTACTTTCAAGATCGAGGCTAGACATTTTAGGCTAGCACTCGTACCTTTATCTTTATTTCCCATATTTATCATGGTCTGATAATTAGTTTGCCACTAAAAACTTAGATCAACTTTATCGAGTACAAAGTCGCATTTAGATATTCAGTTACTACTAAGGTTCTGCACCAAATATAATGTCATGTTTGCCCATTTGGTTGTCACCGAAGCATTACACGCGTGTTAGTGAAAACAATGTCATGATAGGAGTTCAGTTTCCACTATGACCTTACTTCAACTTTAGCGAAAACAATGTCATTTTTGATGTTCATTGGCCACTAAAACCTTACACCAACATTACTAAATACAATGTCAAGATTCAATGTTTGGCTGCCACTAAGGCTTACACATCTTAACCTAGTCCAAATGGTACTACTTATCATCCTATACCATTAACTAAATTTCAATTTCCCACTTTAATATAGGTTATAGCATTCCAACTGTTATTCTTCACGTTGGGAAATTCATCACCCATAGCTATAGGAAGCCATGTATTCCTTTAAGTTATTGAGCATCTCATATTTAAGATATTGCACATCGTAAATTAAAGACATCGAAGGTTGTGTTATCACATATCAATCTATCACATGATAAGCTTTCGTAAGCCACATTCCAAAGCTGATAAAGGTTGAGCTATTGCATATCAATTTTTTGTGTGCTAAGTTATCGAATATTAAGCTATCGCATGTAAGCCATCATAAGTCATATCCAAGGTCATTAAAGATTCAATTAGCGCATGTCAACCTATCTCATGCTAAGTTATTATGAGTCGTGATATTAGGCTATCGAAAATTGAGACCTAAAAGCAATTGCGGCTTATGAACAAAAGCTATTGAATGTTGAAAAAAGGGAGCTATCATATGTCAACTCTACCGCATGCTAACCTATTACACGACGACTTCCAAAGCAATTGAAATTTATAATTTTAGAATAAATTACATGTCACTACTTTAAAAATATTAGCCCCAAAATTTACTGCATGACAACTTTCAAAGCCTTCGAGTGTTGATCTTTTGTAAGTCATCGCATGCCATCTTTTTTAAGGTTATCAAATAGTGAGCATTAGTAAACTGCCTCATGTGAAGCTGACATTTTTGTAGTTTTTTAGAATTGTTATTTTTATTCATTCAAGGTAGTTATTTTCCACTAAATAATATTATATATCAAAATACACAACATCAAAATTGTCATTTCATAAAAGTTATAACCATTACAAATCAAATACCAACAATTATAACCGTTGGAAGAAGTTACGTGGTAAATTCAGTAACATATTTACTAACGGTTATAACCATTGGAAACTTTTATGCTTCCAATGATTATAGCCGTTGGAAAATTCTTTTGCTCCAACGGTTGTAACCATAAGAAAAGTTTGTTATTCCAACAATTATGACTGTTAGGAAATTCTTTAGCTCCAACGGTTTTAACCATTAGGAAACTTTGTACTTCCAATTATTATAACCGTTAGAAATTCCCTCTAACTTGTTATAGCTATAAACCATACATCATTCAACATTTTATAGTACTATCAATATTATGTCATTCAACTGCACAAATTTGTCGTAGTAAAAAACAAGTGCCCAAAACTCACATATCCCCAAATTAAAAAAAAGCGAGACACATTAAATACTTAATAACATATTTTACAATCTTACTATATACTAAAATAAAAACCACTGAGCCTACGTGGCATCATCACGTCCGTTGATTCCTCCATTTTCCCGTCCAAATTCCTACCCAAACTCATTCTCCTAGAGTTTTCTCGAGAACGTGTGTGACGGCTCGCCCCGCACCAACCGACATTTACTCCAAAGGTGCGCTGTACACATGTCCAGTTAGCGCGGAACGGGTCGTCAGAAGGAAAGGGAAGAAGGAAATGAACATACAAAGAACCTGTAGAATGTCTCACAGCGCATAGAATAAAATATAATAATAACATACTTGACATAAAACAGGAGAGACAGTGCATAAGCTGAAAACCAGAACTAAACATCATAGCAGCGGAAATCCAAAATACAACTTATTACAACTTTTCAAACTGTCTCAAAGCAAAAGCAATATAAAAGAGGTACACTACTAATGTCCAAGTAGCGACCACCAACGACACAGGGAGAATGTGTATATATATATATATCATACGTGGAAGCCTCCTGTCCGCCTCCGAATCAGCTAGTCGCGCACCACCGGCTAACCTGTCTCTAGCCTGCTCGTGTGAGCACCCAGAGTAATAAGAGGAGACATAAAACTCTGGGTCAGACATAAAGCCTGGTATGAGCGATAAGCATCTAAAGTGAACAATAACAGGTAGACTAAAACATACCTGAACCTGGACCTGCAACCAAAGAGTTAGCACTACATACTGTACAACATTCTAAGGTGCCATATCAAATGGTGTAAAGATACAGAGGTGGGGGAGGTGTGCATGTCATAGTGATGGTAAACAATCAAACATAGCATCCATCCTCACATCTCTCACTCAGTGCGTAAAGCATACGATATTCACCACTTCGATCACCCACCCTTGCTACGATCACTTTGCCCCATGAAGTCATAAAATGACTTCATTGCACTGATAACGTAGCCACTAATCCTTCGCTATGTCCATTTTCCCCATGGAGTTATTCACCCCATCTACGCTGGCTCATAGCCTTACCAATCCTTACTATGTCCACTTGCCCCATGGAGTTATTCACCCCATCTACGCTGGCTCATAGTCTTACTATGCATCACCTTGCCCCTCAAGTCATAATGACTCTACTGCACTGATAACGTAGTCTTGCTACCATCACCTTGCCCCTCGAGTCGCAATGACTCTACTGCACTGATAAGTAGCCCATCATTCATTTTTAGTGATGAATCGAAGTTATGAACGTCGACAACTCCTTAGCACACGTCCCGCAGCAAAGTCCAACCATGAAGTGAACTCATCGGTTCCCGACTGGATCCTGAGCTCTAACTTCCCATATTGGACTACCTTTGCATCTCAGGTTATTGGTCAATACTGGGTCGGGTCGGGTTCCTCTTCAAGCCCTCGGTTCGGGTCGGGTGTCCTCCATCAGTTCGGGTCGGGTCTTCTTCTAGAACGGTTCGGGTCGGGTGCCCTTCATCAGTTCGGGTCGGGTGTCCTCCTCGGTTCGGGTCGGGTGCCATTCCCCTCTAGTTCGTGCTTCCGCTCCGATCCGCCTCCTCATCTTTCACATGCTCCTATCCGATCCATCTTCATGCTTCCGCTCCGATCCGTCCTCCTTAATCCAATCCGATCCCAGTTCAGTTAGCGTGGCCTTCCTTTTTGCCACTTTTCCCAAATGTCAGGTTCCAATCCGATCGAATCCCTTGCCCAGTTCAACATATCCGATCCGATCCGAACCCTGCACTGTTTTCTGAAACTGTTCCAGCAAGTGTTTACGCCATTCGACGACGTTTTCGACCATTCTAACTATTGAAACCAATCACAAAGCATATCATACAGTCATAGCAACATGCATAATCAACCACAAACATCAAAACATCAATATAATAGGTTAAAATGGATTAAACATACCCAAAATCTCATATTTCCCCTTAAGCATGTTTAGGTGAAACTAATGATAGGATTAGCAAAACTTAACCAAATTAACCCAAATTCATATCAGAGGTCTAAAACATCATTTAAGAATTTATGGACATTTTTCCCGAATTTTATCATGCTTAAATTCGCTAATTAACACTAATTACCCTTAACTAGCCATAATTAATGTAAAACTATGCAAATCACTCACCTTAGCCACAAATAAACTAAGATCTGAAATAAATCTCTGATTTGATGTGAATCTCAATGCTAAACAGCAGCTCCAATGTTGCTTTGGTGTAGATCTTCCTTGATTAGAGGTTGCTAAGCCAAATCCTTGACCAAAAGGTGATTTGGAGGTGATTTAGAGGTTAGAGGTCATTTTTAGGGTTCCTTGGTGATAAGTGGAGGCTAGAAAACTGAAATGGAATGATGCTCTATCTCATTTCAGCCTTCCCATAACCCTAATCCCGAAATAAGTTATGGGCCTACTCACTAATCACCCGATTTGGCCCGGTTAAGCAGTTTTCACCTTCCAAATCTTAATTCAGCCATATCTCCCAAACGGTAAGTCCGTTTGGCTATTGTGACCACTCTACGGAAAGGTAAACCATCAAACGAATCTAATGGAAGTAGTTTCAGGTCAAAATTCCTTTCCAATCAAAAGTTATGGCCAAAACAAGATTAACTAGGGGCAAAATGGTCATTTAAAAATCGAAAAAAATCATAAGCATGGGAAATGACTCTAATGGATGTTTCCCAAAGTTACATGACCATACGACTTCATATGAGAAAGAAATAAATATTCTACGATCCTCCGATGCGTAGAATGCGGGTCATTACAACGTGCGAGCTTCTTTTTTTATGCGGTATAATTATTGCCTCTAGAGTTTTCTCTTTCTATCTCTAGCTTCTTCTTCCAAAGCTCATAATTACTGCGTCGTTCTCCATTTTCCTATTCCACTATCTCTCCTTCTTCTTCGTTGTGGTGCATCCTCTTCCTCATCAATTCCTATCTCTTATCCTCTACACTACTAATAGATAATACCTATGTTTCTTCACCTGTGCTAACCATCATTGCCGTCTAATTTTTAAAAATAATCTAATCAATAATCTCCTCTTCCTCCCTTACCGTCCAAACATCGATGTTCTTTCCTAAGCCATAGTCTCCCTATTCTTCTAGAGCGACTTCAGATCCTACCTATTCGCGGATACCACCCGTCCTTCCAGATCTGCATCTAAATCATCGACTCCTGTGGGTTTCCAATGCCAATTACATACCGCACCCATTTCATCTCCTCCCATCTATGGCTTCTACGATGATAACAGCTCAGACTTTATAAATTTTCAGGTATGATAATTTTACAATTTTCATTTTTGGATTTAAAATTTCGTATGTTTTTATTTATGTCTCACATGTACAATTATAGCCAACGGTGGGCAGGTTTTGCGCTAGGAGTTAGGTTTTTGATGAGCTAAGGAAGCTGGAGTTTGCGATCAGCAACTTCTGGCTTGCTACAAGGTCACTATAAAAATGATTTGTTTAGCATTACTATGCTTATCCTTTTTCCTTTTTAGTCTGTAAATCTTATGTTAAGCAAACTAATGTATCCTTCTTAAGGTGTACTCTCGGTCAGACCCTTCAGTTTTGCTTTAATGTAAAGTTTCTTCCTTTTTTCCATTTACAGGACAACAAGATTGAAAGCTGTGAAATTGTAAAGCTGAGAGAAATTGTAAAGCTGGGTGAAAAGGTAAATTTGGAGAAACTGTTTGTCTTTTCAAACATAGTAGCTTTTTCATCGTGACAGATTTAAACTTGAAAACAAAGCACATGAAAAGTAAGGGGCAGAAAGAGCCAAGAAAGATAGTTAAGATGTGCTATTTTGTTTATAGTAAGATTTTAGCTTTTTATCATGCAAAAATTATGTGAACTGTAAGTTCAAAGAAAAAACTTTACTATTTTACAAGGATAACTTAAGCATCTCATTGTTTTGCTCATTGTAAAGTGCATGGGTGATTCTTATCGTTATTGCATGTATTTGCAATACTGTACGAGCGAGGGTCCGAGCTTGGCGAATACTAGGCGAAGAACTAGCAAGAAAGAGGAAAGCAAGGTTATTGTGGGAACAACTACTGGAAGAAGAACTAGGCATACACTGAAGAAAGTGGTGAGTAAAGAAGGTGAGGAAAAAGGTAGGATACTTTTTTCATAAATTTATTTTGTTTTTAAGCTTGGATTTTGATTGAGGTTGAATTTTAAATTAATTTGAGCTGAAATTTTTAGATGTTGAAGCTAAAAAGTTGGAAGTAGAGGCTGAGAAGAAATCGGATGAGAAAGGGCAAAGTGATTATTTGAAAGCAGATGGCGATCAGTTAAAATCAGAGGAAGAGAAAGGTAATAAATTTTGAATGTTTTCTACTGTATCTTTCCTATTTTACATGCAAAAAATTATATTCCTTAAACAAACGTAATTAATATTTATTGATTATAGGATATCAATCCATGCAACTATTCTTCTATAATATTTGATTTAATTATGTCTATCATATAAATAAAACCTTGGTTAATCATGGTCAAGTTTTTTTTTTTTTTTTTTTTTAAGAACTGAGCTCATGTTTATGTCACTAGTACACCTATTATTACCACACGACCATTTCTCCTTCCATATGCAATTGAATTGGTATACAAGATGATAAAAAGAGAAAACAATAAGCTACAATCCTGAAGGAGGTAGAGGGTAAGCTTAATTGGAAGATCTCAGTTCCATATAGGTAAATAATGCACTGTCTGTGTTTTTCTTTCTTCAATTATCGAGGGTTGTAGCTGAAAGTATTTCATACTTAGAAAGCTTGATGACGGGATTTCCACATATCTTAAATTTAAAATAATTTTTTGAAGAAAAAATAGTCGTATCCTTTCTTAAATTTCTTTTCCTTCTTAACTTTGACCTCTCTATCAATGTGTTTTCTTCTTCTTAAAACGAAATATGAAGTTTATGGTACTGTTGGAATTGTCCCACATCGAGAATTTATCTACCTAATCTTCCTTAATATACGAGGAGTTCCCCCTTCACATTGACAATTGGTTTTGTGATAATTTGGGGTTCTCTACCATGGTATCAGAGCTGGTTTAATTCATGTGCACATAACTGTCACACTTATCCAAGATCCACGTGTTAGGCTCAAGATATGCCACACGTGCGGGGGCGTGTTGAGACAAGTCCCACATCAGGGAATTCGTAAAATAAATCCTGTATAACTATCAAGAGTTTTACCCTTCACATTGCCAATTGGTTTTGTGATAATATGGGGGCTCCATCCTTTCTTCTTCATGGTATCAGAGCACTGATCCAAAAAAAAAACTCTTCTTCATGATCTGCCCCACGTCACCCAAAAGATCCACGTGTTAGGCTAAAGATACGCCACACGTGCGGGGCGTGTTGGATTTGTCCCACATCGGGAATTTGTCTACCTAATCTTCCTTAATATATGAGGAGTTCCCCCTTCAAATTGCCAATTGGTTTTGTGATAATTTGGGGGCTCCATCATTTCTTCTTCAGGTACTCTTTCAGTTTTTCTATGGAATCTATTATATATATATATATATATATATATATATATATATATATATATATATATATATATTAGTCCTTTAACTTTATGTTTTTAGGAAAAAAATCCTAAAGAGTGTGGTTGAAGATGCTGGCCCAAGCAGATAAATCAGTCATCAGGGTATGTTATCCATCCATTTGGACTCTTTTTTAAATCAATTTTTTGTTGCTTTTGCAATTTTAGCATTTTAGGTACGGTCAGTTCGTTCCTTTTATTTCCAAGCATTAATTTTTTTGATTAATGGATGTTGCTATTTTTAATTTATACCCATGGATTCTTTTGCTTTTATTGAAGCTCTGCTTGATACAATGAAAACATCTTACATATTTTGATTTTAGTGAGACCAACGGGGTTGCTGGAAGAAAGGAGCATAGGTCCGTCAAATCATTCCCCACAGTGATTATTTTTACATTATTTGGAAAAAGTGATTTTTTTTAATTATTTTTAGTTTCTGATCCCTAATTTTGTTGCCATTCATATATCCGCTCTTTCGAGTGAAAAGCATAGATATAAAGGCAAAGTAATCACTGGAAACTCTTCTTCCGCCGCTCCACTACAGCTGCTCGATATGTTAAATGGAGGAAAGTTTCATTGCGGTGGCGACGGCGTGGAAACTGTTTAGAGATGAAGGGCCTAGCAAGTCGATTTTCTGCAAGAAAGATGTTGAATCTCTTACTTTGAGAATCATAGAGCTCAAAAAGGATGTAAGAATTTAAAGTTATGCTTTTTGCGGGTTTTAGATTTCGTTTAGTACTCAATTGATGTCATTTAAATTTTGACATTTGTTATTCCATGTTTTCTATGGTTATGGGCCACACTTGAAGCTTTTTCAATACAGAAATGGTGCTTTCTACATAAGAATAGCGATATTGCAGTCTTAAATTTGGTTAGTCTTATGTCTCTTAACCATAGCTTTTTAATTTTTGTCTCATTTTGTCTCATAGTTTGCTATGTCTTATTTTTCGGTTATATACTAATAGTTTACTATGTCTTAAATTTGGATCGTACTATCATGTATTTTTGTTTATACCATCCATGAATATACAAGGCCATGTACTTTTAAGTATGCATTAAGTTTTGGATCGTACTAAGAAATCTAATGTATATTTTATTGCAACATTTTAAGTATGCATTAAGTTTTTCACTGACCTAATGTTATATTATTATTATTATCAATAGGCTAACTAAGTGCAAATAATGATTAAGGGACCATAATGAAGTCATAGCTGAATTGAGTTGGAAATGCACACGTTATGCTTGACTTGGGACTAGGTACAATACTACCTTTAAAGTAATTTTCATTATTTTCTTAAGGAGGGACAATTATAATGGATAATGATTATATTTTCAGCCAACGGTTTCTCCATTGTCGGAAGATTCTCAGACGAAGCTGGTCGAAAATTCCGTCTCTAAATCTCAGCGTTCTGGTGACGTGGACTCCACTTTGCAAAATGTTCAGGTGTAGGTTTCAGAATCCCCTCTCATGAAAAGTTTTGTTGGTCTTGAGGTTGCTGAACTTTAATTTGTGGGCCTTTAATATTTACGGGTCTACTATCACATTATATGCTTAATTTTCACATTATTTTCTTAATTTTATTGAACATACATACTTGTTTACATTCATTTTCAAGTTATACAAATTTACGTGACACATGTTGCCAAACTAATCAATTCTGCTAACTTAACAAAGTCATTGTAACCAATTTTGTGTTCTGAATTGTGCATCATTTGAGTTAAATGGAGTGTTATCACTTGATTTATATTAACCTATATATGCATTCTATGTTTTCTTTTTTCTTTATTTTATAACTGCGTTAAGAATACTAACATACAAATAGATTGTTATTTGCAGAAAATGTGAAGCGAAATATTATATTAAGGGAGCAAGCAAATTGTGATCAGGGACAGTTTCTGATCACATAACATAGATCTCATGTTTTTACAGCTAGCTATAGCTTCAATCATTTTTGTGAATTCATATTTGTTCTATTTTGATATATTTTCGCATAAGTCCATTACATATAAATATTTCCAACTGACATTTTCTTGGTTCCTTTTTTTTGTTAAATGGAGTGGAAAATTTTAATTATTTAGCATAGCTGTGTAGCAAATTGTTTTTTTAAAGCAATTTTGAGAATTAGAATCAACGCATAGTAGGTAATAAGCAATTTTAAAATGTGATCTCTTTTCGGATTCATCAGTTCTTTTGGGCACATTATGGAACAAATTCAAAATGAATTTTTAGATTAAGTGTAACAAATGATGAGGAACATGGCATATTTTTCATATAGTATCAAAATATTATAGTTTTTCATACCTCTAGTAGTTCATTAAGGTATTATACAAAAATATACTCAAGACTTAATGTGCTTACGTAGACAATTAAACAAATGATAAGTTAAAACACATATTGATTAACTATGTTGTTTCAGTTTTGAGGAAAATGATTATGGGAGAGCATAAATATATGGCTAATTCTATTCATACACCTATAATTTCTTAACATACACCGTAAAATGAAATTAAATAGTGTACACCAAAAATTTCTTTTCATACACCATGTCTTTCACAAAATTACCCTTTTATATTTTCATCACCTTTTATCTCTTTAACCTTAAAACTAAATTACATAAAACTGGGAATTTATTGCAATATATTGACCTTAAACAAAAAAAAACTTTTATTTTAACACTAGTATCTTACATTATTTGATTGTTTTATTTTTAAATCACTTTTAATTTTAGACGATGGAAATTTGAACTTATTTTTTTAAATATTAGAAAGTTAAACTAGTTAAATTTTGGTGTTAAATTTAAACATGATTAAATCTGAATGAAAGATTGAAGAATTTATTTCTTTGTATAACATTAATTTTAGTAGTTAGTTTTAAATTTTATTTTTTATATTTAATTAAAGTGAAAACTATTAAAATTGACTGTATATAAATGTTGCTTGTAACGATATGAATATATTTTAATCCTCTAAAGAATTATAAAATTAATTTAACTAGTGATATAAATTATTTTATAATATACTAACTTTACAAGAGAAATTATATTCAGTATACATAATGCAAATAAGGGAGAATTGTATATATTTTCATTCTTTAATATAGATTTTTTTTAATAAGGTCATTTTGGTCTGAAATTTTATTTAAAATTCCATGGTGTAGGTAAAGCAATTTGCGGTGTTTGAATAGAATTTGCGTAAATATATACAGATAAGCATGGATACACACACACACACACACATGATATTCATTTTTTGGTTATTATATAACAAAAAAATAGAAAGAACTAAATGCCTAAACGATTGAGGTTCTAACATGGATTTAATGCATATCCATAAGTATGCTTTAATTACGCTTATCGGTCAGTTAAGCATCCTAAGAAAAGGTAATTTTAAGCATCGATTTATGTAGCAGATTTGTTGTAAATATTGGAAATCAAAGAAAAATGGTGTTGTGTAATATAGTATAAACAGAATTTGTTGCAAATTTTGCAAGACATTTACGCGATTTTTTCTTTTTCTTTTAGTGGATTTTCATTATATTTATATATGAGGGATCTAAAATTTTAGGCCAACATAATTTTAGGCTTTAAATACCTGCATGATATGCATGTTTATTGAGATGGCACTAATTATGAAAATTTATTTTTGTATTGTTAAATGACTAATTTCTGAGAGCTCATGGCACTATTTGTGATACTTTGTATTTAATAAAATAATGATTACCTAATAATGTATACTTCAATTTTTTTGCAGTTGTATAATGGGAAGGAAGTTTAAAGTTAAGCAAAGGATGAATTTTTTTTCTCCAACTCAGTAGCCTTTGGAGTATCAGCAGTTTAAGTACGAAAGCTCCATGGAATGGATGTTCTCCTTTGAGTACTCATGTTCATGAGGGTTAGGTTCTTAGTATGATTTTTTCTTTTCACTTCTATCAATATTAGAATTGTGTGTAAGAGTTCAAAAGAAAACACAAGAAGAACATCATTGGTAATGGTACAACATTCATGCCACTGTGAAAACTTTGCAAGATAGTAAAAATAAACTCTTTCTTCAACTACTCAGACCACAGATCGGATTGACTCACTGTATGTGGGTATGTCAGGTTAGCGTCTAAGGTCACCTTTTTAGGGTTCATTTGTTTTGTGGATGAATAACATGCCCTTTAATAATTTCATATTTAAAAGTAGACTTAAAATGCATTTCTGCTCAAAAAAAATTGGACTCGGACTCCAATACAGATTTTTTACACCAGTTTATGAGCAACTAGGAAAATGATACAAATGCATTAGCTATTTTTTCGCTATTGTAGGATTATAGATGCTGCAGTACAAGGATATACAATATATGATGAATATCCTATAAATGTGGAGTTTCTTAGCATGTAAGAACAACATGGAACTCAATAATGATATGTGTTGATTTTATCTTTGTTATTTTGTACTCATATAGTACTCAAACATAACTAGAAAGCCCTTTAAGTTAGGATACATAAAATGTATAAATAGTTGTTTGGTTAATGACTTACATGGATCGTTCTTCTTAGAATCTTAACTTTGTTTCTATGGTGGAAGCAGTGTTGTATAGTGTGATACGTTAATTTTCTATTACAAACAAGGAATTCGTCTTTGTTATTGGGTTAATGCAGGTAATAAGACATTACTTATATACTACCAACTTTTGCAGTATATCTAAAGCAAGAAATTCACATATCAATATGTATGCATTATATGGTGTAGAGAATATATAGCTAAACATTTTAAATCAGTTCATGGTCAAATCTTTAGGAAATTGTTGTATAAATGATACAGTATTAATTTTCATTTCACTGATAGAAATTTTGAACCTAAACTTAATTCACAATAAATAGTCGTGGTGGGCTCCAAAACTCAGTGTATACTCAAAACAACTACCAGTCTAAAGCCACATTTTATTTTTAAGTAATTTTCTTAATTTAATTTGATTAATACTTATATAATTTTGTTGACAGTCATCCTTTTATTTCCGGTATGCAAATGTAATGTATACTGTAATTGTCAAAATGCATCCAGTTCCTAATCTTTAAAATCTACTTGCAACTTTTTTATGTGGTTCTATGTTCCTGTTGTACATAGCATTTTTTATATTTTCATACTCCATCCAATTTATAAAAATAGGAATGAATAACATGTCTCAGACGAAAATTTATCCATTTTCTTACATTCTTAAGATGAAATACAGTTCACATTTTTTGTACGAAACATAAAATGATATCTTTTGCTTTGTCCATTTCGTGTGAAGTTGATTCGTTTTATGTGTTATGTATTTATTTGGGTATACATATTACCTGGAAACTGAATAAAATGCAATAAGATGAGTTTCAAATCAAATATATATCTGAGTTTACCCAAAATTTGTGGATCGAGTTGAGTGATTCAACATTGAATTGAATATAACTGATGACTTATGTTTTGACAGTTGTTAAGGCTTCTAATGTCCATATAATGAACTGCATCGTTGAGGAGGTATAAGAAAATATGATGTTTTCAACGGCAGTAGGGCAGTATTAGCCTCTATTGGCTTATTATGATTTCTGTTAGCTTTTTTACTCTTTCATTTGTTTCACTAAGTCATGCCCAACTGTGTTGTCAATAATATCTTTAGGGATAAAAGCTTTAATTATGAAGGCAGATTTTTATGTGCTTCCTTTATGAGTTCAATATGATAGAAGGAGCTTTAGCTTTGTCATTTGCTGCTTTATTTGGATTATTCCTCTTATCGAAATCTATTTGAGCAAATTATTGCTACTGTTTTTATAGTAATGGTCTTTTGAAGTCTGATGGATTTTCAGCTTTCACATAACATTGGACTAAACATCTCTTTTTCTCATTATTATGCAGGCGCTAAGCATCACGAGGGCCATTTCGACTGCCATAGAAAGCCCTGCCACTTCCCATCATATTTAGCATTAAATTGGAGGTGTAATTGTACTAAAATGTCTGACCCATTTTGATGAGTGGATCAATTCAGAGTGTACTCTATGTTAATATGTTTCTAAAACATCAGATATTCAAGTTATAAATATTTGCAAGAATCACAGGGAATGTTTTACTTGTATTGCCACGGAGGAAACACCCCAAATTCACTATGTTTTCCTCCTTTCTTTCTTTCTTTCTTATTTTTCCCCTTTTTTTTGGGACAACTCTACACGTTAGCAGATATATATGAATTTGATTTTAGGATTTATGCCATGTTACTTTTTATGAAGTTAAAAAACAATGTGCAATGTTCCAGTTACTTGGTATTGTACTGAATGAATGTTCGATTGAAGGCAGTCGTGCAACTGCACGGGACTGATCTAGTATTTAGTATAAGACAACTCCAAAACTGACTGCTACAATATATCTATAAGCTTACAAAAACTGAATGTGACATTGTATCCAAATTAGAAACATACATCAACCAACTCGGACAATGTATAAGGATCATTCTTGTATTGTGTCTTCATTCTCCATTCCTAATCATCATTATCTTTGTATTTCAGCTTCCATTAAAGCCTAAATGTAAAAAAAAAAGTATGCACAAGTTAAAAATTAAAATGAAAATTAACTAGAGGAAGAAAAACAATAGTTAGACTCACATGCTCCATTTTAAAATTGAGCTCGATTTTGACATGAAGGCAAGCTCAGTTTGGCAAAACTAAGTCAGACATATGAGTTGGCACACACATCCTTGTAACAAAAGGAATCTCTATTATTACGTGCCTTTCAACTCATATTTGTACTCCACTCCTTCAGTTTATTCTATTATGTGGGACTATTTATTCAAACTGTCATTCCTACCTTAACAACATGCGAAACAACTCTAACAGTCTCCCCCTTCACTCACATCCTAGGAGTAACATTTGAGAGCAGTGCCTTTCCTGCATGGTCTAGTCCGTAACCTTCGACTACAATATCACTGTTATGTAATGACGGTCGGAACAAAGCCCCCCTCTTTCCGCATAGGGCGCAGGGATATGAGTTGACATACACATCTTTGTAACAAAAGTAATCCCTATTGCTATGTGCCTACCAACTCATATTTGTACCCCACTCCTTCAATTTATTCTATTATGCAGGACTATTTATTCAAATTGTCATTCCTACCATAACAACATGCGTGGCAAATCTAACACTCTCTACATCGAATAAGAAGAAATGACTCCTTGTTTAGGCCATTTTATGACTACATATACAATGGACAAGTCAATTGGTGAATTATATGAAAAATCAATAAAAGAGAGAGAAGAAAAACCAGATGTAGTTCATCTTACCTATCCTACAACACTGCAATCAATTTATCTTCCGCGGTTGGGATTGCCTCTCTTACATCTAGGCCATATAATTCCAACAGTTACGCATTGGTGTGGTGTGTCCAATTTTTGGTTTGTCAATGCTATTAACTCAATTTTATGGATCTTCTTTCACAATGTAAAGAAATAAATTGAAATATTTGAAAATGAAAACGTGGGTTATTCATTGATACAATCTTCTAGTAAGCTACATGAATATCACATAATTAGCCTTTAACCTTGAACAACAAAATAATTTTTCTAACCAGAAGTTATTGTAGTATGGTTTATCATAGGACAAGCTGAC
This sequence comes from Allium sativum, assembly GCA_030737875.1. NCBI lineage: Eukaryota > Viridiplantae > Streptophyta > Magnoliopsida > Asparagales > Amaryllidaceae > Allium > Allium sativum. The sequence goes on from CM060912.1 coordinate 800,194,668, forward strand.
AACCAATGATATGATTGAGAAAGCAATTTTGGACGCTGATGAGAATAGAGTTAAAGTCATGAGTTTAGGAATTCTAAATCAAGTAAAAATTGTATATTTAACAATATAGTTGTCATTTGTATTCAATGTTCATATTATTCCGGATTACTAAATCACTGATGCTATTAGTTGATTTCCAGTTCAGGCAGTCGTAATTATATTTTCTATAGTATATGTTAGGAAAATTGCGCCTTTGTGGAAGTGACTAGAATCTTATTCACCTAATTACTTAAAGTTGATTTCTATGAAAAAATAACACAGATATGAAATTACACGCTCAAACACAAGATATTCCACCTAACCACCCTCTTTATTGATTCACAAAAAACAAATTTTGGTTGAACTTAAAGGATAAAAACCAAAAGTAAACAAACTACAATTGAATCAATGTGAGAAAGGGAAATAATATCTAGATGCTTACAACTAATTTTAGAGAAGGAGAACAATGAAAAACGACTACAAAACCCTTAGATCAACTATTTCGGTCTCAATCCCATCATAATTCCTCTCCAGAGCACAAGACCTCTCAATTTTCGGTATCAATAATTCCTCTCCAGGAAACCCGCCTCTTCCTCAATATTCCTAAAATAACCAGTCAAAAACAGGAAATCTGGCTCTTCTTTAGTATTCCTAAAATAACTGGTTCACACACCGTCTTCTCCACTATGAAGCACTCATCATAAGACGTCGTCTTTAACATCCTTGTTATTTAATATCACAAATCACAACATTCCACCTTGATATGAAATTACTTCAACAAACAAGTCATCCGACTACCATGGAAATATGATATCACAAAATACTCCACCTTAATATAAGATTACATCAACACTCCAATAGTCACCAAACAGGTCAACCTAGCTCTTTCAACGACCATCTACTCTCAATTAATACAACACCCGATTTCAAGGCCACGAGACACACCCTACCTGTTTTTGGAGTACAGAGACTCAATTGATCTTCGGGCTATAATCACACCTAACTGATTTACGAGCTACAATCACACCCAATGGAATACTCAATTGATTTTCGGGCTACAATCACATCCAGTCGATTTGAAAGGAGTACGATCACATATTCTCAATTACAAACACAACCCATAGCCTACAACAGATGCATCTTCAATCTAAGCAGCACCACGCAAAACTAACGGTCTAAAAGTGATTGCAATACCACAAAGATCTTTAACTTGTTGAGTTTCCAAATCGACACCCGTCTACCACTTGATCAAAGCTCCTTCCCTGATCTCTACCGATCCTTCAAACACCATTAATGTGAAGACTCAAGTCGAAATCATGAACCGAATCACCAAGGTATAAACAAATCAAACCAATTGCCTTCTCATCTTCGTCTTCTTCGATCTTCCCTCATCCACATCGGAGGGCCTTTTCCAATCTCCATCAACCAAACCATTAAGGAATTAAGCATCCACCATATAGGCCTTCAAAATCCCTCAATCGAAAAAATAATCATTATAATGTACCGTATTTTTGGTAGTCAAATATTTAAATTATTTTATTGTTTTAAATATTAGATTTGAAATATTAATGGATTTTAAAATTGAATCCGTTATTAAAACAAAGTTTAAACGTTAAATTTATATTTAATATAAATCAAGCTCGAAATGGCGCGATAGTTCGTAATATTGAGTTTTGAACTTCAGTTGAATATACAAAATTTGTTTTAAGTCGGAATTCCGTGAAACAAGAAATGTTGGAATCTTATTGATTATAATTTTCATATGAAAGAGAAAAATCCAGATTTCGTGTTATGGATTGTTAGTTATGACCAAATGAATTTTAAAATAGTTGCTATGGATTTTGTTAATAAACGATAACGTTTATTAATTTATATAATAGGGTTTTTATATAATTTGGATAATGGTTTACTCGAACATGATAATACTGAGTTGTATAATTTTTATTTGAAGTTGTATGTATATTCTTTTTGGATATATATGATGAAAATAATTTATTATTATTTTATTTGATTATTTTGGAATTTAATTAATAATTTATCGATATTTTAAAGGCCTTAGAAATAGCCAATTTTCAAATGACCACCGTTTACGGTTAAACGAATTTTGTTGGATGCGAAAAGTCAAAACATAGCATGCTACAAATTTTGGGGTCAAATGGAGTTAATATGTGAGCGTACAGAATTCAATTGTAAACCAACAAACAATTTAAATTATAAAATATCATCGTTTTCCAAACGGAGTCGGATTTTGACCAAACGAGTTTTATTGGATCCGTATTAGTAATTTATTGTTACATTTAAAATTTTGTAGCAATCCGATTAATCATGTGATCGTGGCATTGTCAAAAGCCCTTGTTTTCATTTAATCAATTATTTAATTTTGGCCAATTTAGATAGGGGTAAATTTAACGGAATAAACGAATGGCCAAATAAACTCCAATTTTAACGAAATAAATTTCCTTGGATCCATAAGGAAAGGGTCTAGTATAATTTCAAGGTTTCAAATTGATTGGATTTATTTTGTGATCGTGGTAAATTTAAACGTGTGATTTTTAGCCTATGATTTATAAAGGAATTTTTACAAACGACCTTGGAATTCGACGAAACCTGTCCCATCGGATCCCGAATATTTTTTTATGCTAACATTAGGATTTTCACCTCAATTCAAGGTCATTTGTGGCAGTTTAATACGTTACTTTGCGTTGAAGTTTTGTGAAATATATATATATATATATATATATATATCTTATAAGTACCCCATATAAACCAGTCAAACCCTAAATATTAAATTGTGTGGTCATTGTATCCCGTTTATGTCTTCCACCTACACAACTTAACCAACGGTAGACATGTTGGATCCTTTCACCCCAAATACATTTCGATCCACTCAGTAATACGATAATCTCCCAATATCAAAATCATTCAGGGCTTCGAGATCTCCTATATGGACGGACACGACCATCTCTGGCATACTGTATTTGTCGGAATTTCGCTCGAAAAATTGGCACTTGTAGGGCCTGCTGGCGGCGGAAGGAAGTATAGGGAGAGACGAGGTTCTGGGCCGCGGTTGGGGTCGTCACGACGCTCGTGCCTGTAGCGATGGATCAACCTCCGACGATGTTATGGAGGAGTGCTTATTTTTTTCAAATTGGCAGCATTGTTTGTGAAGAAGTGAGCAACTGAGAATGAGTAAAACATGGAGCATGGGATTGAGATATTGAAAGCAGTAGGGAACGTTTTTAATCGGGTAGAAATGAGGAAGCAGTATAAAGTGGGGCAGACCATTTTTCTTCATGTAGCAGGTGGGAGAAACAACTGTTGATGACGTGGATTTGAATGAGTTCTGGAATTCAGCAAATAGCATGGGGAATGGTGAAGCAGATGAACGAAGGTTGATCGGTAGTTAAACCAAGCGTGAGTGGAAAAATTTATGGACTGTTAATTTCAAATAAATTACTTAATTTTATGATAAATAATTAGGTTCTTAATTATACATGAAAGGATAAAAAGGAATCAACATTTTGAATGAAGAAGACAAATCAGTTGGGGTCTACAGGCTGCGTCGAGTTGAGCAAGCAACATGAGGAATCTGCATTGTTAGGGATGGAGAAAACAGTCCACCATGGTTTGAATCAATGTAACTGACCCGATTATTTTAAAAGCATTTGTTATATTTAATCTTAGGTTAAGGAAGTATTTAATTTAATTTAATTTAATTATATCAATCTAAATCCAAAGTTAATTACTTTGTTTAAATCGTGACCAATTCTGGAGTGTAAAACAAAGCAGGGGAACAAATTGGAGTTATCGGACTGGAATATATTATTTGCAAATGTAAATTTGTCAACTAAAATTTAATTAAGAAAAGTGATTAGTATAATTAAAAATCGTTAATATTAAATCGTTAAATTTTTTTGATTATGTTATCAGAATTCGAAAATTCAAGATGCGTTGGACTCGCATCTATGAGGATTACGTCATGGAACAGAATTGGACACATCTGAAATCATTTGGAATTTTAGTTTAATTAAACAATCGTTTAATTTAACTAAAGCGAACCACTTTAGCGACAACGAAATCAAGCTGAGTTAAACTCACTCAGTTCTTCCCACTTATATTTTATATAAGTCGGGTTTTTATTTTCTGTGCTATGATTGCCAGTGGTTGATTGTTTGTTAAATATATATTCATATATTGACTGAAACAATGAAATTAAATGTTGATTAATTTCAATGGAAAACCAAATCGTTATTTTAACGGTTGGATCCAATGAAGGTAACTTACCTTGTTGGTCACGTTTATTAAATAAACGTGTTTAATTGTTTGCATTGTTTTGTTAATTGGTTGATATTAAATAATCGTTATTTACTGTTGTAGAAATTATCTATTAGATTGAATTGAATGAATTTATGTGAGATAATCTATTTTTTTGGCATAGCCGATCGGTTTTTATAGTGTTCCGTAACACTTTTTTCATTATGACTAATAATAAAATTACATATAATACATGTGACTGTAGTTTAATTAGCTAATTCGGTTTTTAAGGTGGACCGTCCACCACTTACGGAGTTTATAGTGTTCCGTCCACTCTACCTAGACAAGCTTAAGGCATTGGAGCTAACAAATAGACTAAACTACAAAACAATTATACACATAGTAGAGAGTTACATACATGTACAACGGTACTAAATAAAACAATACGAAGTACAGCACTCTCTGTAGCACTGTGTAAACGTGAGATGTCGTAAGCGGCAGCAGGCTGCTCCATTTTTTGAGCTGGCAGTGACCAATCACATCCAAGAGAGGGACATTGCAGAAGCTATCGAATATAGATCTGAAAATATAGATCTGGAAAGCGGTCCGGTGAACACCCACGCAGGCATAAGTTAGGAGGATAGAGGAGATCGAAGAAGTGGTTGCGTCGAATTTGTGGTGGTGAGCGAGCAGTTGATGAGAGAGAGATGAGGGCGAAGAAAGGCGGAAGAAAAAATATTCCTAAATGCCTTTAACGAGTGTTCAGCCGAGCTCCATATTACTTTATTTGTTTTGTTGTTTTCCATTAGATAATCTATTTTAACGCAGGGAAGAACAGATTGGAGGGATCCAATGGGATTCCTCAAATACATTTAATATTATTTATTTTCATATTATCATCATATGAACTGTTCTGATTGGATGCTTAATTTGGTTGTTGACCGTTGATTGAAATTCAATGGTTGTTTTGTTTTAATTAATCAACCATATTTGTTGACCAATTGGCAGTTTATGGCTATAAATCAATCGTTTTCTAGATATTGGTTTACCGTCAGGTGAATTGGTAGAAATGAAGTTATAAAGCATATTTTATAACTGGAGATAGATTTTGAGATTCATTATTTTGAATAAAATTTATTAAAAGGAAATAAATATTTATTATTTAAGTTTACCTTTAATTATTAAATGATTTTATAAAGCAAAATCTGATATTAATCAAATTTATAAGTAAGAGAGTATAAAGTTAACCTAACGGTTAAGGGTTGAATAATTGATTTTTAGAAACAATAAAATGGAGTAATTTAAATTAATTATATTACTAATTAGTTTAAGGGAAGGACTGATTGAATTTGGTTAACGAGATAGCGGTGTTTTGAGTTGGCTAAATTAACCATTTTAACTGGAATTGGTTATTAAATTATTTTGTTTGAATTAAATTAGTTTTGTAATGACCCGGGATCTTTGCACGGATCACTGACACAGATTGATCGTGAGTACGTATTTTCAGATACGATTTTAATTCAAGACTTTAAAATATTTAAACATGTTAAAAGGTATATTTACATTTTTCTCTTATATATGATAGCATATTTTAAAGTGTTGTTTAGATTTATATTTAACATGTATACGATATATTACACTTTTACATAACAATTTTTAAATACCATGGCTTTGCAAATACTTGTTCATATTTTCAAAAGCTTTAAAACATTATTTAGCAAACTCTTTGCTTTTAAACACCTCACCTAAGATATGTTAGTCACCTCTTTGTTCTCAAAAACTTATGCAATGAAAATATTGGAATTTTTGTATGCATTTCTGGTCAAAATCCCCTTGAAAAAATCATGTTATCATCCATGAGCTCATCACCTACACTATAGGTAAGATAGCAAGGTAAGATCTCATGTGTATATACATTGAAAGGAGGACATGTATTGTCAAACTCTATTACACTTCATGATCTCATTCATGAAGCTAGCAAGTAGGGTTTTAGGGAAAATTCTAGGCTCATGGCAAGATCAAAATAGATGATGAATTTTCAGTTTTCATTTTTTTCAAATGTAATTTCTGAAAATACAATTCTTGATCATTTCTCAAAATCTTGGCTATACTGTCAATAAACACACATATATAAAGAGTAGCAAATCATGTAGAGATAGCATCATCATCTCACCTATACTAGTAGGTTTCATTTCATAGATATTGTTAAGTATTTTCTATGTATTTTCATCTCATGACATAGATTTTATTGCACAACATTTTCAGATTTTGATCATACTTGGAAGGCAAGGTTGTGTTTAAAATATATTCTTGTAAATTCAAGTTTTAACATATGAAAAGTATGATGTGCAAACTCAATGAAAACTGAAAGTTGTGTTACACCAATGATCTCAATATCTTGTGTAAACCAAGGAAAGTATTGGTAGGAAGAAGGATGGACATTGACCATTAAATGTGGTAGTTCATGGTCCACCAATGAGAAGAGTTTTAGTGCTAGACCTAGGGTATTTCCAGAAATGGCTGGACTGAGATTTGCTATGTGAATGGATGTGAATTTACAAGGATTTTGAGAGAGAAAAGTGATGGGTGGTGTGGTCTTTCATTGTCAAGTTAAAAAGTTGTTTTCTATTTTCACATCAGCATTTATTGCACATGTATTTTTATTCATTTTCTCACCCCTATATAAGAACTACCCCTGCACACATTGTACACACATAAACACAGCAAGTTCAAGGGTCTTAGAAAAAGAGAAAGCAAGGATTTTTGGAGCATATAAAAGTGAGTAAACATACACTTTATTTTATGTTTGAACTCCTGCAATTTTACTGTGTGAATTATGGTTTAGAACTTAGCTTTCTTGTGATGTCTTGTTCAATATAATAAGTCATATGTGGGTGTTTGCTTGGTATGATATAGGGTCAGTACTATTAAATGGAAAATCCTTAAGTATCAAATGTTGAAAAGGCGTACTTCCTGTTTGTTGTTTTAGACCTGTCAAGTTGTGAAAAACTTGATCAAACAAAACAGATCAATGGATCTAGGCTAAGGACATAGAACTGATAGGTATACCACGTTGTAAATATCCATCTAGTCTTTTAAGTATTCAAATTAAAGTGAACATTTGCCAAGAAAGCTTACAGTCAGTTTTAAAAGCAAACAACATTTTCTTCTCTGTTTCTTCTTTTACAAAATGGATTTCCAAACCGAATAAAAACGATGTTTGATTACATAAATAGGATCAGTAAACTAAATGATGATTTTTAAATCAAAAATCACGATTTTTAGAATTTTGGATCAAGAGAAATAAGGTAATAACCAAAAATTCGATTTTGGTGGACTGGTGGCGGAGCACTTGATCTGAGGGGATGGCACTCGGCCTGGAGGAGCATGGAGGAAGGTAGATCATGGGAAAAATACTAGTTAAATTTTTAAATGGGTAGATTTTTATGAAATCAATAGAAGTAGGGTTTTAAAAACTGTTTTGGGTGCACCATCTTTGCGTCGGAACTGCTCGGAGGTGAAGGGCCAAGGGGGTGCGGTCATGGGGGAATAAGAGCGTCGGGTTCTGGTGATGAAGTGGAAAGGCGGTGGTGGCGGCTCATGGACCTGACGAGGCGCAGGGGTCGTTTTCTGTGATGACATTGTTTGCTGGAAAAACCGGTGGCACCCTGTTTTTCTCACTGACGACGAGATGAAGGCTGAAAGGCTCGGCGATGGGATCAGGGGAGGAGGAGAAGTTTGCATGGCCGGTCGTGGGGTGGTGGAAGTGACGGACGTGCGTGTGCACATGCACAGCTATGGTGCAAAGGGAAGAAGAGAAAAGCAAGGGTGGACATCAGATTTTCTAAGTGATCCACCGTGATTTTGCTGAAGTGGTACTTTGCCAATGTGGCACTTTGACCAAAGAGAGTTTAAATAAAGGTTTTTAAAATATATTTTTTAAATCTAAACTAGTTTTAAACTAAATTATGGTTTAAATGAAAAGGGAAAAACTAATATTTAAATAAAAATAATATTTTTATTTATTCTGCAAGAGCAAAAGAAGAAAAGTGAATCAGGATTTTCAAATACTGTTTTTCGTCAAAAGTCTGAAATTTAAATACAGAAATTATAGTTTAAATTAAATTATAAATTTAATTTAAAAAGGAGAGTTAGAAATGATTTTCTAACGAGATATTTAAACGGTAAAGTTGACAAAGAAGTCGTTCAAGAATCGCAGAACGGATATGGGTTTTGACGGACATCGAAAGGTTCAAAACAGGAACTGTAATTATAAATTTTAATGTATAATTTAAATTTTGAATTTATTTTCAAATAAAATATTTAAATTCAAAACAAGGTAGGAAACCGTATGCAACACAAACAGTAGAATTGGTCAGTTTTATCTGAAATCTAAAGTATCAGATATAAGGGACTGATCATGAACAGTTCTGTATTTTTTAAAAACGAGAACTGTGAATAAATGTTTTAATCATGTTTTAGACTGATAATAAAAAGAGGAATTTTATCAGTATGGAAAGAAGAAAAGGAAGATCAAGGATAAAGGATCGATGGAGAAATTTGACGAAACGATACAAAGTGTAAAAGTCGTAGAATTGATTATAAATCATCAAATCTATTCATTATGAATAACCAGAGTAAGTAATAACGATGAGAAATATTTTTCTGAAGATAAATAAAGGTAAGAATTCATTTTGAAAGATGATGAACAAAACGGGTAGAAAACTGTGTGCGACGCACACGCTAAAATTGACCGTTTTGAAAAGATGATCGATATACCAGATATCGATAAGATAATCATGTACTGTTTGGTTTGACTATAACTGTATATGCAGATTTGATTATAATCTTGTTAGAATTATAATTTAAAGTGAAAAATGTTTGTTAATCATTTCAAAGAGGCCGAAATAAATATTTCACTTTGATTTGATTATACGCCGCGCGTCGGAGATATTCAAGACGATGATCGTAAACGATATCTTTGGTCTGTTCAGTCCCAGGACAAACCTGAATGGACGAGTGTCTAACAGCGTATATGAGTTAGATTATACACATCGAATTTACGTAAGTATATTACGTTGGTGGCGGAGGAATTCGTTTCTCTTAGCTTTATTGCCCATGATATATTTGGGAAATCGAATGAGTATTTCTAACGGGTAGGACGATGTGGCATTCAAAGGAAATGAACCAGTGATGATGAACGTGAGTCTAGCCTCAAGCCTCACACCCAGGAAATGACAAAAATCGGGCAGGTAGCATGGCTATGTGGGTCGCTTCCATTAGGGTGTAGTATCACCTATCTAGAGAAATTCCTTTTGTTTCTAAATCTATCGATTCTGCCCATTCGGGGATGGTTGCCGCACACAACCATCGGTGATATACACTCGATACACTCAAGAGAAATGAGTGGTCGGTCATGTGAGGGCCGGGTTGCAAGACATTCTTGTTGAACCCATGTGTATTTGCCTCTAGAGATACATCAGCGGAAGGTGGTCCCATACCTTGTCATAGTTGGAAATCCAATTTCCATAAGTGTCAAACGGTTTTTATTTGTATACTATATCGAAGAATGTGAGATGCAAGCATTCTTCTAGATTCCAAATTATTTGTGAAAACACCTAGACATTATGATAATATCTGTTTTAAAGTATACAAAGTGTTTTGATCTCATAAGGTAAAAACCCGTTCCGTCTTTACGGTGTGGTCTTATGAGATATTTTCTTTAACTGTTTTAAACTGTTTACTCATACCAGTCCCCTGACTGACCCGGAGTTTATTTTCTGTGTTTTCCCTTAAACTCTTGGGTATTCATAACGCTTGTTATGAGTAGACATGTGAATCAGGATTTGATGAAACTTGTGAAGCTGGAATGAAGATTTTGCTGTGAGCGGGTCATCTATCTACTGTATATTTAAGTCTATCAGTTGATCATCTATGATATGTATAATTAATGATGTACTATGAGTGGCTGTATCACTAGACATATGATGCTTTGATGTAATATATTCTGTTGTGTAATATTATAAAGTATTATCTTTTGTGAAAATTCCGCTGTGAGATTCTGATGTTCTGTGATTTTATCTTCTATCCATTCTCATTTCTTATTTAATGGCACAACTTGAGATGTGTTCGAAAGTTGAGTCGTTACAGTTGGTATCAGAGCTTAGGTTACTGATTACTTAGGCTTTGGGTGAGTGTGAGAGAGTGTATTTTTATATAAAATTTAAAATGAATTTAAAACAACTTGGATGATATACCTAAGTAGTTATATCCCATCAAGACTCGATTGACAACCTGTTATACTCAGGTGATCAAAATGAGTAGCCAAGGACGAAGAGGTCGAGCTAGAGGATCATCCACTGTTACTGGTCGTAGTACTGGATCCCAAGATCAAGGGGAAACAGTAGAAGAAGTTGCACCAGTTCAACAGAGCAAGAGTTTTGCGACTATTTGTAAGGAGTATACGACCTTGGGAGGAAAATTTTTCAAAGGAACTGAGTCTTTTACTGAAGTTCAAGCCTGGATGAGGTCTTGTGAAAGGATTTTCAAAGGGTTGGAGTTGAATGACGATCATAAACGTCTTTTGGCATCATGGCAACTTCAAGGAACTGCCGCGATCTGGTGGGACGCACAAACTGCTAATGTTCCTGAGGAAAGTTTTACTTGGGACAAATTCAAAGAAGCTTTCGAAGCACAGTTTCTACCTGCTGCTGGAAAGACGAGAATGTATCGAGATTTCATTGACCTCAAGCAAGGGAATATGAAAGTATCTGAATATAAGAACAAATTCAACTCACTTTCTTGTTTCGGGCCAGAACTGATCAACACTCCGCTTAAGAAGAATGAAATGTTCATAGCGGGATTGAAGGATAGCCTGCAAGTTCAGATGATTGGACATCTCAAGATTCCATTCGTTAATCTAGTGGATATGGCAGTCCGTTATGAGGTACTGGAGGGTAAGAAGCCAGTTGCAAAAGCAGCACAGATAGGTGGATCTAGTGGGGAAAATCCAAACAAAAGGAAATTCAACCCGAACTGGAACAAGAACAACAAAGAAGTACCTAAGATGGGAGAAAAGGCCAAAGAACGATTCAAAGATACCAAATGCCACAACTGTTTAGAGAAAGGACATATTGCCAAGTTATGCACCAAGCCAGCAGCAGAAAAGCCACAACAGACTCAACAACTGGAGCAACCTCAACAAAAGGGAACAAGTGATGTTATTCACCAAAAGTTTTCATGCTACCATTGTCATCAGCCGGGGAACTTGGTCAAAGACTGCCCACTAAGAAAAGCACAACAACCAAAGGTCTACACTTTGATGGATAAGTCGTCAACTTCTGAGAATTTAGAAGGAGCTTCAGAAGGTACTTTACTCTTTTTAGATAAAAGGAGTTAATTAACTAGGGTCAGCCCCAAGATAATTTAATACGGTTGGATTAAGTTAGAATAATATCCACTCATATTGATACCGGAAATCAAGTTAGGATTTTAAATTGAAGTAAAATTTAGGATTTCCTAAAATTAAGGCTGGGCTTGAGGGTTATCAGATATGAACTCAAGGAAGGTGAATTGATCGATTTGTGAGATCAAATCATATTTGGGAGTCCCGAAATAGAGATCATTAAGTACGTGAACAAAGATTTTGGGAAATACTTAACGGAGTTATTGATCGATGAGTTAAGAGGGAATTTGGACACATATTTTTGAATAGGATATCGCAGATGTGTGTTTTGTTGATGTGTGTTTATATATAAGTCGATAACCCTGATCTACTGCTTACAAGTTTCGGGGACGAAATTTTTATAAGGGGGGTAGAATGTAATGACCCTGGATCTTTGCACGGATCACTGACACAGATTGATCGTGAGTACGTATTTTCAAATACGATTTTTAATTCAAGACTTTAAAATATTTAAACATGTTAAAAGGTATATTTACATTTTTCTCTTATATATGATAGCATATTTTAAAGTGTTGTTTAGATTTATATTTAACACGTATACGATATATAACACTTTTACATAGCAATTTTTAAATGCCATGGCTTTGCAAATACTTGTTCATGTTTTCAAAAGCTTTAAAAACATTATTTAGCAAACTCTTTGCTTTTAAACACCTCGCCTAAGATATGTTAGTCACCTCTTTGTTCTCAAAAACTTATGCAATGAAAATATTGGAATTTTTGTATGCATTTCTGGTCAAAATCCCCTTGAAAAAATCATGTTATCATCCATGAGCTCATCACCTACACTATAGGTAAGATAGCAAGGTAAGATCTCATGTGTATATGCATTGAAAGGAGGACATATATTGTCAAATTCTATTACACTTCATGATCTCATTCATGAAGCTAGCAAGTAGGGTTTTAGGGAAAATTCTAGGCTCATGGAAAGATCAAAATAGATGATGAATTTTCAGTTTTCATTTCTTTTCAAATGTAATTTCTGAAAATACAATTCTTGATCATTTTTCAAAATCTTGGCTATATTGTCAATAAACACACACATATAAAGAGTAGCAAATCATGTAGAGGTAGCATCATCATCTCACCTATACGAGTAGGTTTCATTTCATAGATATTGTTAAGTATTTTCTATGTATTTTCATCTCATGACATAGATTTTATTGCACAACATTTTCATATTTTGATCATACTTAGAAGGCAAGGTTGTGTTTAAAATATATTCTTGTAAATTCAAGTTTTGACATATGAAAAGTATGATGTGCAAACTCAATGAAAATTGAAAGTTATGGTACACCAATGATCTCAATATCTTGTGTAAACCAAGGAAAGTATTGGTAGGAAGAAGGATGGACATTGACCATTAAATGTGATAGTTCATGGTCCACCAATGAGAAGAGTTTTAGTGTTAGACCTAGGGTATTTTCAGAATGGCTAGACTGAGATTTGCCATGTGAATGGATGTGAATTTACAAGGATTTTGGGAGAGAAAAGTGGTGGGTGGTGTGGTCTTTCATTGTCAAGTTAAAAAGCTGTTTGCTATTTTCACATCAGCATTTATTGCACATGTATTTTTATTCATTTTCTCACCCCTATATAAGAACTACCCCTGCACACATTGTACACACACAAACACAGCAAGTTCAAGGGTCTTAGCAAAATAGAAAGCAAGGATTTTTGGAGCATAAAAAAGTGAGTAAACATACACTTTATTTTCTGTTTGAACTCCTGCAGTTTTACTGTGTGAATTATGGTTTAGAACTTAGCTTTCTTGTGATGTCTTGTTCAATATAATAAGTCATATGTGGGTGTTTTCTTGGTATGATATAGGGTCAGTACTGTTAAATGGAAAATCCTTAAGTATCAAATGTTGAAAAGGGGTACTTCCTGTTTGTTGTTTTAGACCTTTCAAGTTGTGAAAAACTTGATCAAACAAAACAGATCAATGGATCTAGGCTAAGGACTAAGAACTGATAGGTATACCATGTTGTAAATATCCATCTAGTCTTTTAAGTATTCAAATTAAAGTGAACATTTGCCAAGAAAGCTTAATGTCAGTTTTAAAAGCAAACAACAGTTTCTTCTCTGTTTCTTCTTTTACAAAGTGGATTTCCAAACTGAATAAAAACGATGTTTGATTACATAAATAGGACCAATAAACTAAATGATGATTTTTAAATCAAAAATCAAGATTTTTAGAATTTTGGATCAAGGGAAATAAGGTAATAACCAAAAATTCGATTTTGATGGACTGGTGGCGGAGCACTTGATCTGAGGGGATGGCACTCGGCCTGGAGGAGCATGGAGGAAGGTAGATCATGGGAAAAATACTAGTTAAATTTTTAAATGGGTAGATTTTATGAAATCAATAGAATTAGGGTTTTAAAAACTGTTTTGGATGCACCATCTTTGCGTCGGAACTGCTCGGAGGTGAAGGGCCAAGGGGGGTGCGGTCATGGGGGAATAAGAGAGTCGGGTTATAGTGATGAAGTGGCAAGGCAGTGGTGGTGGCTCATGGACCTGACGAGGCGCAGGGGTCGTTTTCCGTGATGACATTGTTTGCTGGAAAAACTCGTGGCAGCCTGTTTTTCTCACTGACGACGAGATGAAGGCTGAGAGGCTCGGCGATGGGATCAGGGGAGGAGGAGAAGTTTGCGTGGCCGGTCGTGGGGTGGTGGAAGTGACGGATGTGCGTGTGCATGAGCACAGTTATGGTGCAAAGGGAAGAAGAGAAAAGCAAGGGTGGACATCAGGTTTTCTAAGTGATCCACCGTGATTTTGCTGAAGTGGTACTTTGCCAATGTGGCACTTTGACCAAAGAGAGTTTAAATAAAGGTTTTTAAAATATATTTTTTAAATCTAAACTAGTTTTAAACTAAATTATGGTTTAAATGAAAAGGGAAAAACTAATATTTAAATAAAAATAATATTTTTATTTATTCTGCAAGAGCAAAAGAAGAAAAGTGAATCAGGATTTTCAAATACTGTTTTTCGTCAAAAGTCTGAAATTTAAATACAGAAATTGTAGTTTAAATTAAATTATAAATTTAATTTAAAAAGGAGAGTTAGAAATGATTTTCTAACGAGATATTTAAATGGTAAAGTTGACAAAGAAATCGTTCAAGGATCGCAGAACGGATATGGGTTTTGACGGACGTCGAAAGGTTCAAAACATGAACTGTAATTATAAATTTTAATGTATAATTTAAATTTTGAATTTATTTTCAAATAAAATATTTAAATTCAAAACAAGGTAGGAAACCGTATGTAACACATACAGTAGAATTGGTCAGTTTTATCTGAAATCTAAAGTATCAGATATAAGGGACTGATCATGAACAGTTCTGTATTTTTTAAAAACGAGAACTGTGAATAAATGTTTTAATCATGTTTTAGACCGATAATAAAAAGAGGAATTTTATCAGTATGGAAAGAAGAAAAGGAAGATCAAGGATAAAGGATCGATGGAGAAATTTGACGAAACGATACAAAGTGTAAAAGTCATAGAATTGATTATAAATCATCAGATCTATTCGTTCATGAATAACCAGAGTAAGTAATAACGATGAGAAATATTTTTCTGAAGATAAATAAAGGTAAGAATTCATTTTGAAAGATGACGAACAAAACGGGAAGAAAACCGTGTGCGACGCACAAGCTAAAATTGACCGTTTTGAAAAGATGATCGATATACCAGATATCGACAAGATAAACATGTACTGTTTGGTTTGACTATAACTGTATATGCAGATTTGATTATAATCTTTTTAGAATTATAATTTAAAGTGAAAAATGTTCGTTAATCATTTCAAAGACGCCGAAATAAATATTTCACTTTGATTTGATTATACTCCGCGCGTCAGGGATATTCAAGACGATGATCGTAAACGATATCTTTGGTCTGTTCAGTCCCAGTTCAAACCTGAATGGACGAGTGTCTGACAGCGTATATCAGTTAGATTATACACATCGAATTTACGTAAGTATATTACGTTGGTGGCGGAGGAATTCGTTTCTCTTAGCTTTATTGCCCATGATATATTTGGGAAATCGAATGAGTATTTCTAACGGGTAGGACGATGTGGCATTCAAAGGAAATGAACCAGTGATGATGAACGTGAGTCTAGCCTCAAGCCTCACACCTAGGAAATGACAAAAATCGGGCAGGCAGCATGGCTATGTGGGTCGCTCCCATTAGGGTGTAGTATCACCTATCTAGAGAAATTCCTTTTGTTTCTAAATCTATCGATTCTGCCCATTCGGGGATGGTTTCCGCGCACAACCATCGGTGATATACACTCGATACACTCAAGAGAAATGAGTGGTCGGTCATGTGAGGGATGGGTTGCAAGATGTTCTTGTTGAACTGTAACAGCCCACACCCGCTATGGTCACTCGCTAAGGGAATGCCATAACATCGGTGGAGTATTTTAAGTGAATATAGAACAGAAAAATTACAACAAGACAGATATAAGTAATACTTGAAAATTTTAAAACATCATTTCATTGCAGCGGAAAGTAAAACATGTTTGGTTACATCACAAAACCATGATAAGAGTCAAGTACAAAATATCCATCCTGATAAATAAAAGTACATAATCCCAATACATGAACTGATAGCCATAAAAGAAAGGGTAAGCTGAGCTCTACATCTATGGTCCAAGCTCCAAAAGAGAATAAAGCAGCCTGATCAAAGCCCACTCGTACTGGGCCCACTCTGATAACCTGAGGGTTGGGAAAAAAAGATAAAAACAACGGGGTCAGACATAAGTCTGAGCGAGTCCTATAACTTTAACAATACAATCATTAAAGTAACCAGAGAAGACATAAGCTTGATATACGGTGTCGTCTGGGGATGAATGGCTACACTAAGCAGCTTGGTAGACTTAGGATAAACTAAGAAACGTAAAGACGTATCTACCCTTCCAAAGGTAAATTACTAAACTGCACCACACCAGTCATTCCTAACTTAAAGGTTGATCCCACCCATTGGAAGTTCCGCAATGGAACTGGGATAGTGTCTCGATGGATTTCATCGATGGGTTACCGAGATCGAGGAAGGGCAATACGGGAATTTGGGTTGTGGTAGACAGACTTACCAAGAGTGCCCATTTTATACCTGTGAAGAGTAAGAGGACCGCTCCATGGCTTGCTACAGTCTATGTTAGAGAGATTGTTAGATTGCATGGCGTACCATCCAACATTGTGAGTGATCGAGATCCTATCTTCACTAGTGAGTTTTGGAGAAGTTTGCAATAGGCGGTAGGGACTCAGTTGTGTTTGAGCACCGCATATCATCCTCAGACGGACGGTCAGACCGAGAGGGTGAACCGTATCTTAGAAGATCTCTTGAGGCTTTGTATCTTGGATTTTGGAGGTACATGGGAAGAACATCTTCCTTTGGTGGAGTTCGCATATAATAACAGCTTTCAGTCTAGTATTGGCATGGCACCTTTCGAAGCTCTTTATGGAAGGCCTTGTCGATCTCCTACATGTTGGTGGGAATCTACGGATAAGATCTTACTTGGGCCAGATATGGTTAGAGAGACTTCAGAGAAGATTGATTTGATTCGAAGAAGGATGAAGGCAGCGCAAGATAGACAGAAATCTTATGCGGATCAGAGAAGGACGGATCTTGAGTTTGAGGTTGGGGACATGGTTTTTGTCAAAGTATCTCCGTTGAGAAATGTTGTTCGCTTTGGGTCCGTTGGGAAGTTAGCACCGAGGTTTGTTGGTCCGTTTCCTATTAAGGAAAGGATTGGACGGATGGCATATAGGGTGGAGTTGCCCGACAGACTTAGTGGTGTTCATGATGTATTCCATGTATCACATTTGAGGAAGTGCTTACATGAGACCGCAGAGGTCGTAGAGCCGAGCTTGCTTAGAGATGTAGAGGTAGAGCATGATGCGATGATTCGACGAGCTCCTACTCGCATCCTTGGGTCAGAAACTAGGAAGTTGAGGAACAGAGAAGTTCAGCTAGTTAAAGTGCAATGGGGAGAAGACGAGGGCAATGCTACTTAGGAGACGGAAGCGAAGATGCGTTCTTTGTACCCATTTCTTTTTGAGAGTATGTCTTTTAACTTCTCCTTTATCGCTTGTCTAGTACTTATCTTATCTTTAGTATATCCTCTCGCTAGTACCTATGACCTTTAGATAGGGTAAAACCTATGGTTGAAACATGTGTTTGAAACATGTTATGGTTGATGGATGCATGTGGATGCAATTGTTTGCTAGTGGTTGCTCGTGGATGCATATACACACACATTAGGCACTAGATCGGCTCAGTCACTTCATGTTGCATATCGCATAAATGGATGTGGTAGTTAGATTGATGGATGTATCATGGCTGTGTTATCATGTGGATGATGCATTTTTGTGTATGGTTGTGCACGCATATAGAAATTGTATGTGTCAATAGGGTTTCACATACATATTGGATGCATGGCACTATCATGGTTTGCATTAAGGAGGTCGACTGAATCAGTAGACCGCCTGATTTTGCATTAGTATACGGACATATATACACACTTTCTGCATATGTTCATACATCATTAGAAGTTTCTAAGGATAATGGTTGCTTGTGGTTGATGGTTTAGTAGATGGTTGTTTGGTTGGTAGGATACGTTCTTCTTGACTTAGAGATTTCGAGGACGAAATCCTTTAAGTAGGGGAGAATGTAACACCCCGAATTTCAATTAACACTAATGGTTAGTAATTAAAGTATAATTAATCTCAGATGTGAGAATCAGGGGAAACGGGCTGCGTCATTGCGTTCGTCTCGGAAAAATATGCTAAATAGAGTCCGAGTTTACGTAAAACGGGTACTGTATGAAAGAGATATGGACGAACGAAGTTAGGCAGAAAAACCCGAAACAGGCCAGAAATGCACTGGCGCACTTGTGAAGTGCGCCAGCACAAAAATACACTGGCGCACTTGGGAAGTGCGCCCATGTCGGGACAGGAAACCTGCACAGTTTCTAGAGAGTTCTGTGGTTGGGTGCACCAGTTTGGGGTTTGGGCTTGGTCTTAGGGCTGGTTTCTGGAAGGTTCCGAAATCTAAGGGTCCTAATCTAATTTAGGGTTAATCTAAGGGCCTAAAACACTCACCTAATCTATAAATACACCCTAATACTACCCTAATTCATACTAAAAATAGAAATGATGCCACCATGCCGCCAAAATCAAACTTGAGAGGAACCTCCACTAGTTTATGAAGAAAGTTGCAAGCTAATCAACCTCTAATCATCATCTTCTTCTTGTATAGCAACTAGTTCTACTACATAAATTTGCTAATCTTGGTTTTGGTGAGTTTCTATCACTTTAATAACCAATTGCTAAATTAAGTAGATGAGATATGATGAGATTATGCGGTTTTGTATGCGGATTTGTGGGTTTTAAGTCATATGATATGATGTTAGTTTGCTAATCTATGTTTAATGTTAACCCTATGTTTATGCAAGTTAAGTATGTGGGTTTATGCAAGTTAAGTGATGGGTTTCATGCATGCTAAGCATTGGGTTTCATGCATGCTAAGCATTGGGTTTTATGCATGCTAAGTATTTGGTTTTATGCATGCTAAGTATTTGATTCTATGCATGCTAAGTATTTGATTTTATGCATGCTAAGTATTTGATTTTATGCATGCTAAGTGTTTGGTTTTATGCATGCTAAGTATTTGATTTTATGCATGCTAAGTGTTTGGTTTTATGCATACATTATGACATGCAAGTTTACCCTTTTTCTAAATAAGATGCATACATATGCAAGATGACACCTTTGTATGCTATGCATACATATGCATGTTTACCCTATTATGATGCAAGTTCATATGCAAGTTTGTCTCTTTTTATGATATGCATAACATATGCGAGTTTGCCTCTATGTATGACATGTTATGCAAGTTCACATGCAAGTTTATGTGCAAGTTCATATGCAAGTTTATGTGCAAGTTCATATGCAAGTTTGTCTCTTTTTATGACATGCATAATGCAAGTTTGGGTTAAATGCTAGTTGGGTTTAATGTATGCTCATATATGCAAGTTGACACCTTTTGAACCCATGATAAAGTTATAAGCTATGTTGGTTAAACCCATGACATTTGTGATGAATCTTCCCTTTTATTATGTCACGTTACGAGAACGAATTACGTGGCGAACGATGGGGTTAATATGCATGTTAATAAAATGATGTGGAATGGGTATGCTTAAGAGTAACATAAATTAAATGGACATAATTGGGAATTTACCTATTGAGTTAGATCTACCCATATTATGGAGTTGGGAATTTACCTATTGAGTTAGGTCTACCCATACTACGGAGTTGGGAATTTACCTATTGAGTTAGGTCTACCCATATTCTGGAAAACATGATTAATTAATTAGGGATAATTAATATAAATTATGAGGGTGATTAATTAGGTGTAATTAATCGACTAAGACACGAGGTTGGACTCAGTTGTAGCGTAAAACTGCCCGGACCCAACCGGCTTAACCAGTTGCTACAAATGTTAGCCCAATGTGAGAGGTCTTAGGCACAAATTAAATACGTGATTAAAGTAAGGACACGAGGTTAGACCCTTTTTATGACGTAAGGCTGCCCGGACCCAACCGGCATATCCAGCGGTCATAAAAGACGGTCTAATGTGAGAGGTCTTTATGAGGTCATGATCTTAATTAATTAATTAAGAAACACTTAACCATATTAGCATGTAGAGGGACATGAGGGGTTAAGTGGGGGGCCTTGGGTGGCAATAGAAAATACGATTAGAATACTTAACCAAAGGGGAACATGTAATTAAAACATGGTTAAAGGGTTAAGTAAGTGCTTTGGGTGGCATGTGGAAATCTAGTGGGTGCCTTGAATGGCAATTAAAATATGATTAATGACTTAACCAGAATTTATAACATGTAAGTGGACATGGTTAAAGGGTTAAGCGGGATTCACTAGAAATAACAAGCTTAGGTGGTAGCTTGTGGGGGCCCATTTCAACCAATATCCCAAACGTATCTTAGTGGGCTCGACTCTAGTCGAGTGACGGGACACACATATTGGGCTTGACTATAAGAGGCCAAAATGGGTTAGCGGTGACAATGCATGACCAACGGGTATCATATGCGTGTGTGGACCCGGGCTGGTAAATAAGACGTTGTTGCATCGTGTAGATATAAGCTGTGCACCGTTAGTTTTATCAGGTTGCCACGTTGGGGAATGGTACACCCCACGGTGGGGCCAGCACGGGTATCTACGTTAGGGAGCCGATCGAATGGGGAGTAGTGTGTAAACCTAGTGGATTGTAGGGCCCCGTGGCGTCTACTTAGTCACCTAGGGGTACGCGAAAACTATTAAGTTAATTTTATAAGTCCATGGGTGGGATCAACCTTTAAGTTAGGAATGACTGGTGTGGTGCAGTTTAGTAATTTACCTTTGGAAGGGTAGATGCGTCTTTACGTTTCTTAGTTTATCCTAAGTCTACCAAGCTGCTTAGTGTAGCCATTCATCCCCAGACGACACCGTATATCAAGCTTATGTCTTCTCTGGTTACTTTAATGATTGTATTGTTAAAGTTATAGGACTCGCTCAGACTTATGTCTGACCCCGTTGTTTTTATCTTTTTTTCCCCAACCCTCAGGTTATCAGAGTGGGCCCAGTACGAGTGGGCTTTGATCAGGCTGCTTTATTCTCTTTTGGAGCTTGGACCATAGATGTAGAGCTCAGCTTACCCTTTCTTTTATGGCTATCAGTTCATGTATTGGGATTATGTACTTTTATTTATCAGGATGGATATTTTGTACTTGACTCTTATCATGGTTTTGTGATGTAACCAAACATGTTTTACTTTCCGCTGCAATGAAATGATGTTTTAAAATTTTCAAGTATTACTTATATCTGTCTTGTTGTAATTTTTCTGTTCTATATTCACTTAAAATACTCCACCGATGTTATGGCATTCCCTTAGCGAGTGACCATAGCGGGTGTGGGGTGTTACATGAACCCATGTGTATTTGCCTCTAGAGATACATCAGCTGAAGGTGGTCCCATACCTTGTCATAGTTGGAAATCCAATTTCCATTAGTGTCAAACGGTTTTTATTTGTATACTATATCGGAGAATGTGAGATGCAAGCATTCTCCTAGATTCTAAATTATTTGTGAAAACACCTAGACATTATGATAATATCTGGTTTAAAGTATACAAAGTGTTTTGATCTCATAAGGTAAAAACCTGTTCCGTCTTTACGGCGTGGTCTTATGAGATATTTTCTTTAACCGTTTTAAACTGTTTACTCATACCAGTCCCCTGACTGACCCGGAGTTTATTTTCTGTGTTTTCCCTTAAACTCTTGGGTTTTCATAACGCTTGTTATGAATAGACAAGTGAATCAGGATTTGATGAAACTTGTGAAGTTGGAATGAAGATTTTGCTGTGAGCGGGTCATCTATCTACTGTATAATTAAGTCTATCAGTTGATCATCTATGATATGTATAATTAATGATGTACTATGAGTGGCTGTATCACTAGATATATGATGCTCTGAAGTAATATATTCTGTTGTGTAATATTATAAAGTATTATCTTTTGTGAAAATTCCACTGTGAGATTCTGATGTTCTGTGATTTTATCTTCTATCTATTCTCATTTCTTATTTAATGGCACAACTTGAGATGTGTTCGAAAGTTGGGTCGTTACAAGTTTAACGAGTATTTGTTTTAATTTTAATAAGATTTTAAAAAGGGAATTTAATTTTTATTTTAGTTAGTAATGAAATTAACTACTTTTGGAGTAGTTAATGATTGAAGTATTTTATTTTATTTTTGGCAAGACTGACCAGTTTTTAAAGTGAGCCGTAACACTTTATTATTAAAAAAAGAGAAGGCAAGTTTACACTGGTGATATACCATGCGTATATCAGCTACAAAAGCATGTTCCCACGCAGGGGAAACAAGAGTTACACTGGAATACATCAGCAAACTACACTACAAAATACATTTCCGTTTCATTGTGCCAAGGAGTAGCACCATAGATACGAATGGCTTTCAACCATTATCAGACTGGGAACGAGCTCCAGCTCTTGTCATATTGCGTGTTATAGGGGATTTAGCGGCACTGCTACTCGCTCCAGTAGTAGACGAGGCTGAAATATCAGCTATAATGATGTCCGGTGGTCTCGGTTTATAACTCGGAGGCACCAGAATGTTAGCATACGGATTCACATTTTGTTTCTTACCACTGGCATTCTCTGTTTTCCTTTTTTGAAGCACATTGTAATTCTTTGACATTAGCTCTATGAGCTTCTTCTTCTCATTACAAATAAATAGGTCATACTCACCATTGTTAATCCAATCATCTAAATTTGCTGTAGTTTCAAGAACAGTTTTGTCTACATTTATTTTCACTTTCTCTTTTGCCTTAGGTTGCTTTGTTTTGGTGTTTCCACTTCCTGTCACTACGTCAAAATTCTGAAGAAGGAAACAATCAAGATAACCCTCTTCATCACGTACATCAGCAGCTTCCAGTCCAGTCAAAACTTCATCTTGTATTTGAACTTCCTTAGTATACTGCGCAGAATTAACATTGTTTCTTGTTCAGTGGGGATCCTTGTAGAAATCCTGCGTTAGAGCCATATTGATTGCATAACTAAGCAACATTATCAGATAGTTGAACGTGTACATCAAATCCACCCTCATTCATGGTTTTTTCGAACTCATTAACATCATCTATAATGGTTTGCATTGAATTTAAGTTATCTGTACCTTCACACTGGTCAAAGCCAGTGACTACAATGGATTGCTTAGTTGCTAGCTCCATAGCTAACTTCACTAAGTTCCTCGTTTACATTACCACTGACCATGTCCTCTTTGTTTCCATCAATAACGTTATCCTTTCTTGCGTCCACATTCTTGTTCACATCAGTCTCCACCATTGTTTCAAAAATTTCTCCTTCTTCTGGTATGTTAGCATTTAAAATTCCTTTTCTATTGACATTATTTAAATTGCATACCTATTGATGGTTGGAAGTGCAACTGCAGATCCAGTGGAACTTTCAACCCTTTTCCATTTTTGTAGCTTTCCAGCAGAGTTTAAACTATCGCTTCTCATTGGAATGCCTTTCCCTTGCCTCTTCATTGTATTCTTGTTTACAGCAGAAACCCACTTTCATGTGTAGTGACCTCAGTTCTTTGAACACCATCAACATGCCCAAACCTCTCATCATCCGTATTCCTTTCTATTATTACATTGGGCATGCCGTAGGGACACTTGCCAATCAAATGTCCAAATACCTTACATGAACAACATATATCAGGCTTCTACATATAGACGACTTTAATCTCATTCTCTAGACCATCACGTAACATAACAGTAATTTCATTTGGCAGCTCGCCCTCTGGTGTGATTTCAACTAAACACTTAGCAAATCCTAACCAGTCAAGGCTCTCAGTGGTCTGATCCATGCAGAGAAACTTCCCTATGTGAGAGGCCAACTAACAAATACCAACCTTCGACCATGCAATCATCGACAGGTTGGTCATTTTTACCCAAATAGGCATGTTTGTGACTCCTTTTCTGGATATGGCCATGTTGACGTTCCATTTCTTGATAACAAAGACTTTATTTCTTATTAGTATGGGATCAGCCTCAAGAATATGTTTCCTATCTTCGTTGTCAGCGACAAGAAAGAAAAATATACTTCCATTTGACTTTATCTTGATCAAACCTCTCGGTTTCTAGTGTCTAAGGAGCTGGGTGACAATCGCAGTGTAAGAGAGAGGCGAGTCCAAGAAGAAACCCACCTGGTAGTCTTGCCATTCAACTGCACTTGCCTCGACAATATCAGCTGTCGGTACAAGTCGCTTGCCATCGTACTTGAGTGGGATTGGTGGGGGAGTAAAGACACCAGTGTTGCGTGGTTTCGACGCAAAAAGCGTTGACCAGCGTGTCTTGGGTAAGGTTGGGATAGGAGGAAGAGGACGCGGAGGCTGAGGAGGCGGATGATCGACAAGGGGAGGTGGAAAGGTTGGATTAGAAGGCGACATGGTAGGCGGTGGATATGGAGGTGGAGGATCAGCTTGAGGAGGGGGATCCGGTAAGGGTGGGTTCAACGGAAGTTGCTGAAAAGGGAGGATATGGAGGTGAAGGGTTTCCAAATATAAAGGGGAAAATAAGGGTCTCCATTTTTGAGGAGCTAAAACTGACTGATATCTTTTTATTTGAGTAAATTATTATTTTAATTGATAATAATTTAAGAGATTACTTTTAAATTGGTATTCATTTAAAAAGTAATCGAGTTGAAACGAAATTTGATTGAATTGTGAAAGGAGTGTATAAACGGTTTTTATATTTAAACCCGGGTTTTTATAACAAGGTTATAAAAAGAATTTTAAGCGAGTACGATAGCTCAAATAAAATGGTTACTTGATATTTGAATTAAATAAAAGGAAATTGACATGAAAAGGGTTTATATTAAACCAAAATTTATTTAAACAAGGTTTATTAGAAAAACGATGAGGGGTTATATCGTTAATTTTAAATTAACGTTGCTTAATAATGGAATTAAGTAAAATAAAGGAAATTGAAGTAATATTTTCAAGCGGGAAATGGTTGAATGGATTAGGAAAGAGATTGTTAAAAAGTGAATTTGGTAAAGGATTTAAGAATAAGATTTTGTAATAAAAACCCGTGCTATAAAACAAATTGGTTAAAAGAATTTAAAGTAAAAAGGAGATGTTAATAAGCATTTACTTAATCAGCAAATTAAGCATTAATAGTTGTATTTGGAAAGGAGATTTTCAAAAAATCAAAAATGGATTATAAAATCATGTTTTAAGCAAAATGGTGAAATAGGATTTGTTTTGATATTAGAATGAAATAAAGATTTTTGAATTACAACTCATTTCTATCTTGAGATAAGAACGTTGTTGATCAAAGTCTGAGAGGTAATTAAAATACGCCAACTTGAACGACTTTAAGATTGTCAGAAGATGATATTAGTTGTAATGGGAAGAGAGTATAGAATAATTTATTATTTCCATATGAGAAATAATAATGCAGTGATAATAAAAGAATTTGAAATACGTATAATGAGATTTCCAAAGTAACGGAATTGGAAAGATTAGAGAATATACATATAAATGAATTTCCTGAAATAAAGGAAATAAAGGAAGATTGTGTGAAACTATAATGGTATTTGTAAGAATAAAGGAAATGAAAAGGAAGTTTAGAATGGATATATTCTAAAAGAATAAGGGTTGATTATTATTTCAAATAATAAAACAAGAAAGATTTCGTAACGTGTTTTACGAGTGATAAGATAAATTTATTTTCCAATTATAGATAATGAGTAATGAGATAGCGAATGATTTGAAATGATTAAAAAAAAAGAAAATTAGATATGAATATTGAAATAAATCTTATGTGAAATAAGAAGTGAAAAGTTATATTCGTAAGAGTTAAGAATTTTAAATTTACTTCGTTAATTATTTTTAAATAAAGAGGCCATGTAATGCTGGTATTGAACTAGTAAACTCATTTTATTCTCATGATGATTTATTTGATATTAAATAACCAACTATCAAATCAGACCCACACGATTATTGGTATGGAAAGATCGGGATCGAATTTATATTCGAAAACCATTCCGAACCAGAAATACGTGAAAGATGTTGACTGAAGATGGAGCAGTGAAGACCGTGGATCTTCATAAGCGAAAGGACTACTTATCGAATTCTCTGGAGTCGTGCCTGGAGATATTCTAATGGTGATCCTATCGTGAATGAAGTCATTGGATTGCAAGGACTACTCGCTACTGATCCATAAAGTGATACCTAAGATTTGGTAGGAGAGTGCCTTTGGCTCCTCCTGTTCTTGGATGACTTGTGTGGATGGATGTCTGACAGAGTATTTTCAAAGGATCACAAACGTTGATTTCTACAAAATAACTCTGTTGGTGGCGGAGAAATTCGTTTCTCTTACCTTTGGTACTCTCAAACGAAGTGAGGGGCCGGTCATGTTTAGCGTGGGTTGCAAGATGTTCTTGTTGAACCCCAATGTATTCATCTCCAGAGCTACATTGTCGGAAAGGTGGTTTCGGGTTTCCTATACCTTGCCACGGAAATCCATTCTCCAATAAGAGCCCACGGTTTTGATTGTATACTATGTATGTAGAGCTGAGATGCAAGCGTTCTACTAGACTAATATTTATTTGTATTTAGACATTATTATAATAGCGGAAAAGATATTGATTTAAAAAACGCTTTGGGTTATCGTAAGGTAAAAACCATCCGTATTTATGTGTGGATTTGGTCTTACGATTATCCTTTTCTTTCGAAAAGATTTTGACTTTAAAATCAAGTTGGATGATAACTTTGGACTTAGTGTGTTTTTCTCGCTCTGGTTCACCAAACTGATTCGACGTTTGTAATGCTCGGGTTAGACAGGGTTGTACAGGTTCAGGTTATCGGATGCTGTGAGGAGACGATCTAGAGAAGTTCAGATGTATGATATTATATTATTCCGCTGTGTGTTGTATATGAGGACAGATTATTATAACTGTACAGGCGTGTTGATGTACTCTGATGATTGTAAGTATTTTAAAGCTCTCAATAAAGATTTATTTCTGTATTATATTTTGCTCCACTGCGATGTGAGGCTCTGTGTTGTGTTGGTTCTTCTTCTCCGATTCTAATAACTCTTTTTCTTTTCTCGCCCTCTAATTTCTTTCTACTAACTTTCTGGATGTTTGGTACTCGAGTTTGGACACTAGATGTAATTGTGTCAAAAATTCGAGCATCAAATTTTCTGGGTCATTACAGTGGTATCAGAGCTATTGGTTTTGTAATAACCTTGGCTCTATGGTATAACTCGATAGAGATTGGGTTAGTAATACCCTAGATTGAGTTGAGTGTATATATATGAGAGCGTATTTATAAATTTATTTTATACAAATGTTTTGTATTGTGTTATTTGATTGGTTCAAGTGTTGAAAAGCCTTTGAACTGGCAATGGATACAATATTGTTTTGTAAAGAGGGTAAATGAAATAATTTTTCCAAATTATATTTTTGTATAGAAAGGAAATAATTTTATTAAATTTTTCACGTATTTGTTTATTTGTTGATTGATTTGATTGGAATTCAATTTGGATTAAAAATTTGAATTGGAACTTAACTTAGTTAAGTGAAATTAAATTAACAATGATATCGAAATAAATTAAATAAGTTTGGAAATTGAATAAATAATAATTAAATTGAAATCAACCGAATATTAACTGTTCGATGTTCAAATATGTTAAATCAGAATTAGTACTAATATTGAATATTAATAATAATAAAAGTTGATTGTTCATTAGTTGATTGATTGGTTATTGATTTGCGTTAGATTGTTGGAATATATTCACCAATGGTTTAAAACAAGTTAAATGAATTGGAAACCAATCGAAAAGAATTCCAATATTATAAACTGGAATGAAACTGCATATGAATTGAAATTAATGAATTATCCCTGTATTTGCAAATGAATGCTATATGTTTGATTTTGGGAATTGACATGGTTATATTTGTTGATTAATGAATTATTACTTAAAATTTCATGTATTTGTTACTTATGTGTTAAACTAAGTTAAGTACAGGTACTAGATGGCTTGAGGATTGATTTTGATTGCATAGATTGCGCGTAAATTGAGTAGTAGGCTCAATAGCGCTCGTAAAAAGTATGCCTACACGAAAATATAAATTTTGGGTTTTGATTTGTGCTTTCCAAACATGCCGGTCGATGTATATATATTATTTGTTCCTGCGATATCACAGATGTCACTCCGTATGGGGGAGACTCTACCGAATTTTTCCGGGAATTCAAGGTGTTAGAATATTTTCGATATTTTTGGAAAATTTATTTTACCGTAATAAATTATTATTTTTCGATTTAAAATAAATCGGATTTTAAAGATAATGGGTTCGTGACATTTTTCCTACCTTAGTGATTTCGGGGACGAAATTCTTTTAAGGGGGGAAGAATGTAATTCCCCGTATTTTTGGTTGTTGAATATTTAAATTATTTTATTGTTTTAAATATTATATTTGAAATATTAATGGATTTTAATATTGAATCCGTTATTAAAACGAAGTTTGAACGTTAAATTTATATTTAATATAAATCAAGCTCGAAATGGCGCGGTAGTTTGTAATATTGAGTTTTGAACTTTAATTGAATATACAGAATCCGTTTTAAGTTAGAATTCTGTGAAACAAGAAACTTTGGAATCTTGTTGATTATAATTTTCATATGAAAGAGAAAAATTCAGATTTCGTGTTATAGATTATTAGTTATGACGAAATCAAATTTTAAAATAGTAGCGATGGATTTAGTTAATAAACGATAACGTTTATTAATTAATATAATAGGTTTTTTATATAATTTGGATAACGGTTAACTCGAAAATAATAATATTGAGTTGTATAATTTTTATTTGAAGTTGTATATATATTCTGTTTAATATTTTATCAATATTTTAAAGGCCTTAGAAATAAATGATTTTCAAATGATCTCTGTTTGCGGTGAAACGATTTTTTTTGGATCCGAAATGTCAAAACAATGCATGCTGCAAATTTTGGGGCCAAACGAAGTTAATATGTGAGTGTACGGAATTTAATTGTAAACCGACAAACAAATTAAATTATAAAATATCATCGTTTTCCAAACGGAGTCGGATTTCAACCAAACAAGTTTTATTGGATCCGTATTAGTAAGTTATTGTAACGTTTCAAATTTGGTAGCAATTTGATTAACCACGTGATCGTGGCAGCATCAAATGCCCTTGTTTTTACTTAATCATTTATTTAACATTGGCCGATTTAGATAGGGGTTAATTTAATGGAATAAACGAATGGCCAAATAAACCCTAATTTTAATGAAGTAAATTTCATTGGATCCATAAGAAAAGGATCTAGTATAATTTCAAGGTTTCAAGTTGATTGGATTTATTTTGTGATCGTGGTAAATTTAAACGTTTAATTTTTAGCCTGTGGTTTATAAAGGACTTTTTCCGAACGCCTTCGAAATTCGACGAAATCTTTCCCATCGGATCCGAAATATATTTTTATGCTAGGATTAGGATTTTTACCTCAATTGAAGGTCATCTGTGGCAGTTTCAATACGATACTTTGCGTTGAAGTTTCGTGAAATTAAAATAATATATATGTATATATATATTTCCTATAAATACCCCATAGAAACCAGTCAAACCCTAAATATTAAATCGCGTGGTCATTGTATCCCATTTGTGTCTGCCGCCTACACAACTTAACCAACGGCAACCATGTTGGATCCTTTCACCTCAAATACAATTCGATCCACTTAGTAATACGATAATCTCCCAACATCAAAATCATTAAGGGTTTCGAGATCTCCTATATGGACGGACACGATCATCTCTGGCATACTGTGTTGGTCGGAATTTCGCTCGAAACGTTGGCACTTATAGGGCCTGCTGGCGGCGGAAGGAAGCATTGGGCGAGACGAGGTTCTGGGCAGCGATTGGGGTCGTCACGGCGCTCGCGTCTTTAGTGATGGATCGACCTCCGACGATGTCATGGAGGAGCGATGATTTTTTCAAATTGGCAACGTCATTTGTGAAGAAGTGAGCAACTGAGAATGAGTAAAACATGGAGCATGGGATTGAGATATTGAAAGCAGCAGGGAATGTTTTTTAATCGGGTAGAAATGAGGAAGTAGTATAAAGTGGGGCAGACCATTTTTTTCATGTAGGAGGTGGGAGAAACACCCATTAACGACGTGGATTTGAACGAGTTCTGGAATTCAGCAAATAGCAGGTGGAACGGTGAAGCAGATGAACGAAGTTTTTTCGGTAGTTAAACCAAGCGTGAGTGGAAAATTTTATGGACTGTTAATTTCAATTAAATTACTTAATTTTGTGATAAATAATTAGGTTCTTAATTATATAATGAATGGATAAAAAGGGATCAACATTTTGGATCAAATTAGTTGGGTCTGTAGGATGCGTAGAGTTGAGCAAGCAGCAGGAGGAATTAGTGTTGTTAGGGATGGAGAAAACAGTCCATTGTGTTTTGAATCAAAGTAATTGGCCCGATTATTTTAAAAGCGTTAGTTTATATTTAATCTTAGGTTAAGGAAGTATTTAATTTAATTATATTAATCTAGATCCAAAGTTAATTACTTTGTTTAAACCGTGATAGGATTTTGGAGTGTAAAACAAAGCAGGGGAACAAATTGGAGTTATCATACTGGAATATATTATTTGCAAATGTAAATTTGTTAAAATTTAATTAAGAAAAGTGATTAGTATATATAATTAAAAATCGTTAATAATTTTTGATTACATTATCAGAATTCGATAAATCATGATGCGTTGGACTCGCATCGATGAGCACTACGTCATGGAACAGAATTGGACACATCTGAAATTATATGGAATTTTAGTTAAATTAAACAATCATTTAATTTAACTAAACCGAACTACTTTAGCGACAAAGGAATCAAGGTAAGTTAAACTCACTCAGTTCTTCCCACTTATATTTTATATAAGTCGGGTTTTTATTTTGTGTGCTCTTGTTGCTACTGGTTTGTTTGTTAAATATATATTCATATATTGATTGAACCAATGAATTAAACGTTGTTTAATTTCAATGGAAAACCAAATCGTTATTTTAACGGTTGGATCCAAGGAAGGTAACTTACCTTGTTGGTCACATTTATTAAATAAACATGTTTAATTATTTGAATTGTTTTGTTAATTGGTTGATATTAAATAATCGTTATTTACTGTTATAGAAATTATCAGTTAAATTGAATTAAATTAATTTATGTTAGATAATCTATTTTAACGCAGGGAAGAACAGATTGGAAGGATCCAACGGGATTCCTCAAATATATTTAATATTATTTATTTTAATATTATCATCATATGAACTGTCTGATTGGATGATTAATTTGGTTGTTGACCATTGATCTGAAATTCAACGATTTTTTATTTTAACCAATGGGCAATATTGGTTGAGTAATTGGCAGTTTATGGCCTATAAATTAATCGTTTTCTAAATATGGGTTTACCATCAGGTGAATCGATAGAAATGAAGTTATAAAATATTTTTTATAACTGGACATAGATTTTGAGATTTATTATTTTGAATAAAAGTTTTTAAATGGAAATAATTATTTGTTATTTATGTTTATCTTCAATTATTAAATGATTTTATGAGGCAAAATCTGATATTAATCAGATTTACAAGCAAGAGAGTATAAAATTAACCTAACGGTTAAGGGTTGAATATTTTTTTTCGAAACAATAAAATGGAATTATTTGAATTAATTATATTATTAATTAATTTAAGGGATGAACCAATTAAAAATGGTTAATGAGATAGCGCTCTTTTGAGTTGGCTAAATTAATCGTTTTAACTGGAATTGGTTATTAAATTATTTTGTTTGAATTAATTTAATAAAATTAGTTTAACGAATATTTGTTTTAATTTTAATAAGATTTTAAAAAGGCAATTTAATTTTTGTTTTAGTTAATAACGAAATTAACTATTTTTGCAGTAGTTAATGATTGAAGTAAATTATTATTTTAATTAATAATAATTTAAGAGATTACTTTTTAATTGGAATTCATTTAAAAAGTAATTGAGCTGAAATGAAATCTGAATGAATTGTGAAAGGAGTGTATGAATGGGTTTTATGTTAAATCCCAAGTTTATATAACAAGGTTATAAAAGGAATTATACGCGAGTACGATAGCTCAAATTAGATGGTTACTTAATATTTGAATTAAATAAAAGGAAATTGAGATGAAAAGGGATTATATTAAACCAAAATTTATTTAAACAAGGTTTATAAAAAAACGATGAGGGTTTATGTCGTTAATTTCAAATTAACGTTACCTAATAATGGAATGAAGTGAAATGAAGGAAACTGAAATAATATTTTCATGTGGGAAATGGTTGAATGGATCAGGAAAGAGATTATTAAAAGTGAATTTGGTAAAGGATTTAAGAATAAGATTTTGTAATAAAAACTCATGTTAATAACAAATTAGTTAAAAGAATTTAAACTAAAAAGGAGATGTTAATAAACATTTACTTAATCAACAAATTAAGTAATAATAGTTGTATTTGGAAAGGAGATTTTCAAAATATCAGAAATCGATTATAAAATCATGTTTTAAGCAAAATGGTTAAATAGGATTTGTTTTGATACTTGAATGAAATAAAGATTTTTGAATTACAACTCATTTCTATCTTGAGATAAGAACATTGTTGATCAAGGTTTGAGAGGTAATTAAAATACCCCAAATTGAACGACTTTAGGATTGTCTGAAGATGATATTAGTTGTAATGGGAAGAGGGTATAGAATAATTTATTATTTGCATATAAGAAATAATAACGCATTGATAATAAATGGATTTGAAATACGTATAATGAGGTTTCCAAAGTAACGGAAATGGAAAGATTGGAGAATATACATAGAAATGAATTTCCTGAAATAAAGAAAATAAAAGAAGATTGTGTGAAATTATAATGGTATTCGTAAGAACAAAGGAAATGAAAAGGAAGTTTGGAATGGATTTATTCTAAAAGAAAAAGGTTTGATTATTATTGCAAATAATAAAACAAGAAAGATTTCATTATGTGTTTTACGGATGATAAGATAATTTTATTTTCCAATTATAGATAATGAGTAATGAGATAGCGAATTTTGAAATGATAAAAAAATACAGAAAATTAGATATGAATATAGAATATTTCCCCAAGTATTATAACAAAATAGTTTTGAAATAAATCTTATGTGAAATAAGAAGTGAAAAGTTATATTCGTAAGAGTTAAGAGTTTTAACTTTACCTTTGTTAATTATTTTTAAATAAGAGGCCATGTAATGCTGGTACCGAACAAGTAAACTCATTTTATTCTCATGATTATTTATTTGATAGTTAAGTAACCGACTATAAAATATAACCCATACGATTGTTTGTACGGAAAGACGGGGATTGAATTTATATTTTAAAAAACCATTCCAAATTAGAAAATACGTGAAAGATGCTGATTGAAGATGGAGCAGTGAAGTCCGTGGATCTTCATAAGCAAAAGGACTACTTCTCGAATTCTCTGGAGTCGCTTCCAGAGATATTCTAATGGTGATCCTATCATGAATGAAATCTTCGGATTGAAGGGACTACTCGCTACTGATCCATAAGGTGATACCTATGATGTGGTAGGAGGGTACCTTCGGTTCCTTCTGTTCCTGGATGACTTGTATGGACGGATGTCTGACAGAATATTTCCAAAGGATCACGTACATTGATTTCTACAAACATAACTCTGTTGGTGGTGGAGAAATTCGTTTCTCTTAGCTTATACACCCGGAGTATTTTTGTGGACGTCAATTAGTGATATCCAGCGGATCTGACGATGTGGTATTCAAAGTGGATGAAGATGTGCTATTCTAAAGGGTAAGCTTAAACTTCAAGCCTCATCAACCGGGAAATGGTAAAAATCGGGTAGGTCGCAAGGCTATAAGGGTCGCACCCATCAAAAGGGTATATCATTACCTGGTCTGGAGAAATCAAATGCCTTCGGTTGTCCCTTTTATTTATGTATGTATGTCATCGGTTCGGTTGGCTGGCCCCCAACCGTGGTGATGATATATACGATACTCTCAAGCGAAGTGAGGGGTCGGACATGTTTAGCTTGGGTTGCAAGATGTTCTCGTTGAATCCCAATGTATTTATCTCCAGAGGTACTTTGTTGGAAAGGTGGTTCCCCATACCTTACCATTGAAATTAATTCTCCAATAAGTGCACACGGTTTTGATTGTATACTATGTATGTACAACGTGAGATGCTATCGTTCTGCTAGATTGATATTTATTTGTATTTAGACATTATTAAAATATCAGAAAAGATATTGATTTGAAAAATGTTTTGGGTTATCGTAAGGTAAAAACTGTCTGTATTTATGTGTGAATTTGGTCTTATGATTATCCCTTTTTTCGAAAATATTTTGACTTTAAAATAAAGTTGGAAGATAACTTTGGACTTAGTGTGTTTTTCTCACTCTGGTTCACTAGGCTGATCCAGCGTTTGTAATGCTCGGGTTAGACCGGGTTGTACAGGTTCAGGTTATCGGATGCTGTGAGGAGACGAGCTGGATAAGTTCAAACGTATGATATTATATTATTCCGCTGTGTGTTGTATATGAGGACAGATTATTATAAATGTACAGACGCGTTGATGTACTTTGATGATTGTAAGTATTTAAAGCTATTAATAAAGATTTATTTTTGTATTATATTTTGTTCCGCTGCGATGTGAGACTCTGTGTTGTGTTGGTTCTTCTTCTCCTATTCTAATAATTCTTTCTTTCTTTTCTCACCCTCTAATTTCTTTCTACTAACTTTCTGGATGTTCGGTACTCGAGTTTGGACACTAGATGTAATTGTGTCGAAAATTCGAGCATCGAATTTTCTGGGTCGTTACAATCATCTTCAGGATTGCCATCATATCCGACATCAAAAAACAATTTTTCAAATCCGCAATCGCTCTAAGCTTTGCGATGATCTAGCTATGATACCAATTGTTTGGAAAACTAACGCCTTTGGAGAAGCGATCAGGATCTTATTCTTACACTCAAACACAAGATAATCCACCCAACCATCCTCTTTATTGATTCACAAAAAAAAAAATCGTTTACACTTAATGGATCAAAAACCAAAACTAAAACAAACTACCACTACAAGAAAATTGATTTTTTGTTGCAAAAATTAGTGGCGTTTATTTGCAAATGCAAACAAAGGTGTTTTCACTCACACTATAAACGCGGCAAAAAATATTTCACTTTCCCGCCTAAGAAAAAATCGTCCGCGTGATCCAAAATAAATGTAACCACTAATTTTCTATTCCTTTCCCTCTCATACTTATAATTTTTTAACCCTCGTTCCCTTTCCCTAAAATCGCTCTGCCAAAGAAATTTCATGCCACCAATTAACTTTGTTTATGTCATCGTGAACTCCGTAATTTTTTATTTCATCGCAAATACAAGAAAATTTCATTGCACCGATTGGACAAAAACTATTAATTCAGACTTTTTCTTCTATGCCCCTTTTTGCCTCAAATTGGATCGACTGGTAGCATCTCCAAGAAAATTTCATCGGTTGCTCTGGTTGCTGTAAAAAGAGGCAAGGTATATTTTTGTTTTCTATTTATTATAAATTTCCAACTTTTGCTTAGCTTGTTATTAGAGTGATTAATAATCTGGTTGCCTAAGATTTTACAAAAACCCTAAATAGGTATGAATTTTATATTCCAATTCTATTTTGATTTGATTTTGTGGCTCAATTAATTTGTAATTAAAAATTTTGCGAACTGAAAATCATGAATTGAAGTAGGTCGTTGATTTGGTTGTAGGTTGTTCACGGTTGCTTGGATTTTTTTTTACATCTGAGATTGGTGAAGCAGCAGGTTTGGAATTTGCAAAGGAGTAGCTATGGTTTGGGCAACGGATTGGGTTGGTTGTTGTAAGGAATTCATAACTAAGAAGACAACAGTTGCTATTTTTAATTTACTGAAGTTCAGGCTTGAATCAAAATTATGAAGAATGAAGTGGTAGTTTCATGGTGATAGTGAGTGTTAGGGGAGCCAGTGAATGGAGCCTAGGCTGTAGTCTGCATGTTGCTCTGAAAGTGGATGTGGTGGCCGTTAGTTTTCGTGGTGAGGAGCTAAAGATGGTGGCTTGGCGGTGGCAATTGACAATGCAGTTTTGCAAGTGAACAGATCGTGGTATTTTTTTGATTGTTTTTTTTCTTTAAATTGGGTTTGTTAGAAATTTGGGATATTTAAGAGACATTAGGTATTTCTTTTAGTCGATATCTGAACACTTATATGCATGGTTTATTTTATTAATGCTCGAATTAGTGAAAATTTAGTTGTGGCATAACTCTTGAATTTAGCAGTTAATGCTCGTTTTTCCATAGGCTGTTTTATTTAGGATTCAACATGGATGGACTGACAAACTAACCATGTGTAATGTGTCTTAAAATTATTTTACCATTAAATATTTATTTTGGAATTTAGTTGATTTAGCTAAGACAAAAGTTGAACCGACATCCGGTAATTGTACTAAATTTAAGATGAAAATGAATATTAGGCATTCATAAATATATGATTAACCCCGTAGTTATTTGTATGTGATTTATTTGATTTTTGGAGTTTTAATCGATTTGACCTGGATAATATTTGGTCATAGAACCTAGCTATATGGCATTCCAAAGTTAAGCTTGGAATATTTTTTTGATAAATCAACTATTTTTTGAAAAATCTACAATTGATGTTGCCGAAGTGTGGTAAGGGTTTGGTTGCAAGGATGAGGATAACCGAGAAGGTGCTTTTTAATATCTAATTCTTAAGCTGGAAGAAAGTTTCTATGCTAATCCACTTCCTGGTTGTATTTGTGAAAAACAACAGCATAGGAGTTAAAAATTAAAGTTGAAATAGAAAATAAGTCTCCAAGATGATACATACCACCATCAGGCTTTTTAAGGGAGGGTAAAGCTGAATAAGTATAAAGATTGGGAAAACTGGTTTGCGGTTGATATTTGTAATTTTATAGTACATTCTTTTTGTTAGCGTGGTGCCTGCACTAACGTAATTTACACAAGGAGAATGAACTACCAAAGTTGTCGGGGAATAGCGAATGGAGAGATATAATAACTTCATAACTGACAGACAAGTTCCATACTTCCGTAGGCAATTGGTTACTGAAAGGGGAGAAGTTGTATTCAATTCTTTGGATTCGGACAAAGGCATTGGAAATTATTTTTCACTATTTTGAATTAATTTGCTGTAAATTAGTTCATTTTCATGATGTGTGTTGTGCTTAGTGTAGTTATCCAAATACTCTCTTCAAATCAAATGTGTGCCATTTATACTATACACTATGCTCGACTTCTTAGTTTTATTTTGAAAATGGTTATTTTTGCTTCAGCCTCCATGTTCAGCTTCTCTTTATGGAGTTTATAAATGGGACTCTACTGCCTTAAAATCAACTACAAAAGGTCAGGATTTCCTGTGCTTTTGCTTGAATTTCCATCTACTACTACCTTTTCGTTACCAGTTTCATTAAATTGAGGTAGGTTTTTTTGCTTCATTATTCATTTACATTGGAATTTGTTACCAGTTTCGCGAAGTAGATTCAAATACATACAATAAAATAGGTCCTTTTTGATGGATAATTACATTGACAAACCTTTTGCAAGAAACTAAAAGAATGTGTCCTGATCGCACATTGTATGGAAGTTTAGGGGATTTCTATCATATTACTGGGTTTGCCTCCCTAACAGTATTCATCTATATCTCTTCTTCCTAATCTCACACTGTAAAAATAAAAACTAATTAATCCACAAGCATAGATTTATATAATCTATGAATTAGAACGCAATCATTTAAGAAGTTAATTAAATCAAAATTTGTGTATGTAGGTTAGGGCTTGCCAACTAGATCATAATTGAGGATAGTAAATTCAAGTCTGAGTTATCAGGAAGATGAATTTAGAAGGAACCTTCACGAAAAATTAAAGATTTATTAATGGAAATAGTTGTATTGTATCTTTTGACATAGGAAAATAGCTTTATGGAGTGTAATCATTCTTTTGTTCATCTTATCCCAAAGGGCAAGGTTGCAAATGAAATTCATTAATTCAAGCCCATGCCTTCACACATCCAAACCTTGGTTTAGTAATAGGCTGCTTTTGTTGATTAAGCATACTATGGATGCATCCAATCCTAAAAGTCAGTAAATCTTCCAATTATGTTGTTGGATCTCTGGTTCAAATGAGGTTAAATCATTCTCCATATATAAATCTTTCTATTAGCTGAGACGGGGAAGTTTGCTGCATTTTAATCCAGTAGAGCAAAAAAAAACATGCTTGTTGGATGGCCTCCGAAGTTACAACAACCTATATACCATCTCCTTCTACTAATTGTCACGACGGCCTAATATGAATGGTTGGTTAAACATGTTAAACATTCCACTGTATTTAAGATGCTTTTGATCAACATTTCACTTTTGAACTATTCTACGTTTCTCCATCCTTTTAACTTAATACATTAATGAAACATTATAATGAGTTTATTCCTGAAATGTTATTCTGAATGCATATTAATTCTAACTAATTATTATGGCAGGATGTTCTTGATGGTAAATATGACTACCCTATCATTTTAAATGGTCGAAGGCACTACTAAGGACATAGCCAAGGCTTAGAAGATAGGAAAGGAAACCACATGTTAGAAAAAATAAACATTTACTCATGGAAAAATTACAACAGCTACAAGATTTGCAGTTATTGGAGATATCAAGGTACTAACTTCATATGTAACGACCAACATTCTACGCATCAGGGGATCGTAGAATATTTCTTTCTTTCTCATGCTAAGTCGTATAGCCATGTAACTTTAGGAGACGACTATTAGGGTCATTTCCCATGTTCATGATTTTTGCCGATTTTTAAATGACCATTTTGCCCCTAGCTGATCTTGTTTCGGCCATAACTTTTGATTGGAAAGGAGTTTTGACCTGAAACTACTTCCATTAGATCCGAATATAGTACCTTTCCGTAGAGTGGTCACATGTGAAAAACGGACTTACCGTTTGGGAGATATGGCTGAAATAAGGTTTGGAAGGTGAAAAACTGCTTAACCGGGCCAAATGAGGTGATTAGTGAATGGGCCCATAACCCATTTCGATATTAGGGTTATGGGGAGGCTGAAATAAGTTAGGTTTTCATTCTATCTCAGTTTTCCAGCCGCCATTTACCTCTTAGAAACCCTAACAATGGCCTCCACCTTCTAATTTCATCCCAAATCGCTCTCTAATCAAGGATTAAGCTTAGCAACATCAAATCAAAGGGAAATAGCCCCAAATCAAGGTCAGAACTGCTGTGTTGTCTTGGTAACAATGCCAAATCAGAGGATAGTTCAGATTTAAAGTTTTACTGGTTGCCAAGGTGTGTGATTTGCATAGCTCCTCACTAATTATGGGTAATTAGTGTTAATTAGTGAATTTAAACATGATTAAATTCTGGAAAAATATTTATAAATTTCGAAGTGTTGTTTTAAGGCTCTGTTAGAAATTTGGGTTAGTTTGGTTAAATTTTGTTAATCCTATCATTATCGTTAAACATGATTAAGGGGAAAATATGGGTTTTGGGTATGCTTGATCCATTTTAACATATCAAATTGTGGTTTTGGTGTTTGTGGTCAATTCTACATGTTGCTATGACTATATGGTATGCTTTGTGATTGTTTAGAACAGTTAGAATAGTCGAAAATGCCGTCGTGTGGCGTAAAACAGTCGTTGGAAAAGTTGCAGGAAATGACCCAGAACCGGACCAGATCGGATCGCCCTACCCGACTTTTGTCTGACCTCAGAGTATTGTACATCTTGTTGTGCTAACTCTTTGGTTGCAGATCCAGGTTCAGGTATGGTTTAGTATACCTGTTATTATTCTATTTTGCTGCTTCTCGCTCATACCATACTTTTGTCTGACCTAGAGTTTTATGTCTCTTCTTATTACTCTGGGTGCTCTTAAACGGGCAGACTAGAGACATGTTAGCTGGTTGTGCATGAGTAGCTGTCCGGAGACGAGCAGGAGGCTTACACGTACTATTTTCTATATATTCTCCTTATGTTGCTACTGGTCACTACTTCGGGCATTAGTAGTATACCTTTCCTTTTTTTTGTTTTAGAGACAGTTTAAAGTTGTAATAATGATGAAGTGGAACATAAGCTGTATTTGGATTTTCCGCTGCTACGATGTTTGGTTTTCAGCATATGCACTATCTCGCCTGTTTTTATGCCACAGTATGTTATTATTATATTTTATTCCATGCACTGTGCGATATGCTACAGGTTCTTTGTTAGTCCATTGTTAAGTTTCCTTTCTTTCCTTTCTTTGGCGACCGTCCCGTGCTAGTTGGATATCGGCACAGCGCACTTACATTGGAAATGTCGAATGGTGCGGGAAGTGTAACACCCCATAAATTCTGT
The DNA here is from genome assembly GCA_030737875.1 of Allium sativum. NCBI lineage: Eukaryota > Viridiplantae > Streptophyta > Magnoliopsida > Asparagales > Amaryllidaceae > Allium > Allium sativum. The sequence continues at coordinate 800,235,475 of CM060912.1, forward strand.
AACATTAAGTTTCACAAATTAAAGTATAATTAATTCTAAATGAAATAACTAAGGGATACGGGTTTCGCCGTTGCGCTCGTCTCGGAATTCTGCTTGAGATCGAGTCTGAGTTTGCGTAAATCGGACTCTGTATGAAGGAGTTACAACCTCCGGAAGTTTTAGAATTCGATTTAAAATTCAAACAGTTCAAAAGTCAGTTTAAAATTTGAAAACAGACCCAAACTGGGCTGGGCGGGAAAATTCCCGCCTAGCACCCATGTCGACCAGGGGGTCGACCTGGGTAACCAGGTCGACCATGTGGTCGACCTGGGGGTCGACCATGTGGTCGACCTGGGGATCGACCTGCCCAGTCGACCTGGTCAGGCCCTGACTGGCCTGGTCGGGTTCTAGTCGAATTTCTGAGCTCTGGTGTGTCACTAGGGCTGACTTGTCACCTCCTGATTGGCTCCTCTTGGTATGTATGGTCTGGATTCACTCTTTGATTATCTAACGGCTCAAAACAATCTGAAATTCTATAAATACAACCTAAGACTCAAACCTAAATTCACATAAAAAAAATAGAGCTAGAACCGTCATGCTGCCGGGAGGAAACTAAGAGTAGCCGTCAGTTGGAGAAAGCTTAGAGACGAGCAAAACTAAAGTAAAAACAAGATTCAAACAACGTGTATCTACCTAAAGGAAAGCATTGCAAATTCAGAACTCAGAAAAACAAGATCGTCATTTGTTGTAAGTATAGTGATTTTTCCGATGAGAATAAAATTAAGACTTGATTCGATGTAAAATGGAAATGGAATATTACTATTGTATAACGATGATGTTAATTCATATCTGTGTATTGCAATGATTGTATTGTAAAAGGTATTGGGATGTTTGTGGTATAATTGACTTGATGTTGGTCCTATTGTATATTTAGAATGAAGGCAACATCACATACAAGTATATGGTTAAAATTAGGATTTACACCTATATGTTTATATACTAACTTTGTCACATGCTAGTTTGTGTTTGAAGTTATGCCTAGATAAAAATATGTTTAGGCTTATGTTTTATGCAAGTTTTAGGTTGTAAAATCCTATCACATATGTGACCAAATGTTAGTTCTACACGTTTATGTGTATATATTAAACCTATGTCATATTGCAAGTTCACCCCTATTCATATGTTTGTGATTGATTCGCAAGTTCACATATATGTAAGATGATCTAGTCTGTGTTGTAAATTCACATATATGTATGTGGTTTAGTCTACGTTGCAAGTTCACACCTATGACATTCATGATGACCATTTTGCAAGTTCACCCCTATTATGTTCATACTGACTATGCCAAAAATGCCAAGTTTACACCTATGACATGTTTATGTTAATGGATTCCTTTATGCAAATTTTGTACACTAAATTAGGCTAAGTTTTTAGCCTAATATTATATGTCAAAAATCATGCGGGCGGAAAATTAGGCTAAGACTGTTAGCTTAATATTTAGACGGGGTAACGTTGGGAAAAATTGGTAATCATAGGAAACTTGACATAAATTGGTGAAAAACCACCTAGGTAATTTATGGCATGAAACGGTATAAATTATATACCTAAAAATGATGAACTTGGAAAGTGTGCCATAACATTTAATAGTTAACAAATTTACATATAACAAGTAAAAGAGACAAATATGTAAATTTAGAAAATACGAGTATGCTTAACCCGAGGTTGGATTGAGTTGTGATATAAACCTTCCCGGACCCGCCCGGCTGTCCAGTAATCACAACAATACCTATCCAATGTGGGAGGTTAAGGCATTGAGCCCAATAAGGACCCGGGGTTAGACTAAGTTGCAGTGTAAACCTGCCCGGAACCGACCGGTTGTCCAGTAACCGCAACAATATCTGTCTAATGTGAGTGGTTTGTGCTTTAAAAGGCTAAGGACAGACTAGTCAGGATGGTAAGGTTAAGTTAACTAAAACACTTAACCAATTCAACATGTTAACTAAACTGATGGGTAGGGTTAGGTTAATACAGACACTTAACCACTTAACATGTTTGACTAGAAAACCCTAGTAACGGGGACCCATTTCGGCAATAACCAAATTAGGTATCATGGTACCCTGAAATGAGGCAGGGTGGGGCACGATTACTGGGCTGACTGTAAGTGGTCAAAAGCGACGGCGGTTGGTGCAACATTGTGGGTTCTAACGGAGTGCGGGCGTGAACACACTTCGGAGCAGACAAACAGGGCACCGGGCATCAGTAGTATAACCTATGTATTCTAGAATTGCGTCGGGCCGCCACCACGGAACTTGATACACCCTATGGTGGGACCAACATAGGTGTCTACAATCATTGGGGGCCGTATGACACATATGATTATGCGAGTAGGAGCCGATCTTTAGAAAAAGTAGATCACTTCACCCTGATCATGGGGTGCCAGTCAGAATAAGTACAAGTAGGTGCAGAGATATAGTGTAGGGTGCGATTGTATATTCGGTTCTAAACTACTTTATCTTAGTTTATGATACTTTCCTATTTCCAGTTTATTCCTGTCATGCTCTTTTTCTTATTCACGTACTGAAGAGTCACTAGACTTACCAGGCTTTATGTCTGACTCTGTTTTTCTTCCGTCTTCTTTTCATCCGTTCCCCCCCCAGGTCCACAGGGAGGAAACAACCCAGCTTAGTCAGACTCTTTGCAAGCTTCAAGATAGTAGATGTATGATTTGGACACTCTTTCATTGGCTATGGCTTTTGGACGCATCCTATGAGGATTTATGCAGTTTTAATTATGTTTTATGCTTCTTTATTCAATAATCAAGACAGAAATGATGTCGTAATGTTTTGGAAGTTATTGTGAGACAATTATGGGAATGTTTTGTATGAATACGTATTTATGAAATGAAAGTCTGTTTGTTTTCCGCTGCTTATATATATGTGTTTACATTTGTCTTGTGTTTTATCTGTGACTTTTACCTATAAACCTCCACCAAAGTTAAGGCATTCCCTTGGTGAGTGACCTTAATGGAGGTGGGGCAGGAAGGGTCGTCACATTTGGTATCAGAGCTCTAGGTTGCGTAGTTAACCTAGGTAAAGACACCAGGGAGAGATAGTACGTATATGAGAGCGCGTATTTGTTATATTTTAGTTATCAAAAGTTATATATATATATATATATATATATTATTAGTATATTTAAGGATGAAGTCGCATTGCACTGGCACCACTGAAGAGATGGTTATTCGTTTTCTTCTTACAGATTGAACGATGAGCCGATATACTTGGGGTACCGATAGAGGAGCTAATAATGGGAATGCTCCTGATATGAGGACGTTGTTCACTGACTCATGAGAGATGCTTAGGGATGTTCAGAGGGCAGATCCTAATGCTGCAAATGGTGGTGGTGCAGCGGTGCAGGCGCCTAGGGCCGATTTCGCCAAGCTATGCAAGGATTACATTAGTCTTAGCGGAAAGCCGTTCCACGGAACAAAATCGGCTACAGAAGTTCAGGATTGGTTAGACAGCTGTAATCGTATCTTCGAAGACTTGGGTATTGAGGATGCGATGAAGAGAAGGCTAGCATCCCGTCAGCTGCAAGGACGGGCTATGAATTGGTGGAATGCTATTAAGGCAGCTACTCTAGAGGACCAAGTTACATGGGATCAGTTTAAGGCCCGATCCCGTGAAAAGTTTATCCCAGCTGCTCAGAAATCAGAGTTGTTTAGGAAGTTCTTGAAGCTTAAGCAGAATGGTAGGGCAGTCTCGGAATATATTGCCGAGTTCGATACTTTATCGAAATATGGGTTATCCCTTATAGATACTGCCGAGAAGAAGAACGAGACGTTTATAACTGGTTTGGATGGATACTTGGGGGAAAGGCTTATTAACCACATCGAGGAGTTGTTTGAATCGATTGTGGGGAAAGCTTTGAGATCAGAGAGTCTGTACCCTAAGTCGAAGACTGAGGTTGCATCTGCAGAGGAGCCAAAGCCGCAAGCAAGCGGTGGAGTCAAGAATGGCTCTCAGAATAAGAGAAAGCAGAATCAGACCAACGATGGCCAGAAGAAAAAGAATAAGAAAGATGTTGAGTGCTTTAGCTGTGGCAAGAAGGGTCATTATGCTAAAGAATGCCGAGCTAAGCCAGCGGACAGGAAGTGCTTCAACTGCGGCCAAGGGGACATCATAAGGATAAGTGTCCGCAACTCCCTAAATAAAAGCATATTGTTAAAGCATATGCTATCAATGTTGTTCCTACTTCGACGAATGCCCCAACTGCGGCGGAGAAAGGAAAGAATGTCGTTATCCCAGGTATGCTTTCTGTTTATGATGTTCCAGTTCGAGTATTGTTTGATACCGGAGCTTCCCGTTCCTTCATATCTAGTGACCTGGTAGATAGGTTGGGATTGGAACCCGAGATAGTCCATTAGCGGTGACGAACCCAATTGGTGGTTCAACTAGCCTTAGCATGATTTGTCGTAATGTGGTCTTATCGAGTCATGGATGTATGTTTTCTTGTGATTTCCTTGTTTTGGGATTTACTGGGTTTGGCATTATTTTAGGAGTCGATTGGCTCCAAGGGTACGGGGTGGTGGTAGACTGTGTGGGCTTTTTGGTGACAGTTAGAGCAGATGATGGGCGGAGGGTAGTGTTTGGTGGTCTACCTAGTGATGGGGTAATGGCTAGTTTTCTAAATTACCTCGACATCCCGCATGATGAGTTGTCAGATGTGCCCGTGACTGGCCAGTATCCGGACGTCTTCGAGGAAGTGACCGGACTTTCACCACACCGAGAGATTGAGTTCCGTATTGATTTAGTGAAATATGCCAGACTTATAGTGATGCCACTTCGTCGTATGGCGCCAAGGGAGCAGCGAGAGCTCGGGGTGCAAGTAAGCGATTTTCTGAAGAAGGGATTTATCCGAAGAAGTGTTTCTGAGTAGGGAGCACCAGTTGTGTTTGCTACCAAGGCAGATGGTTCCCTTCGATTGTGTGTGGACTACCGCAAGTTGAATAAGGTGACGAGGAAGAATAAGTATCCTATGCCTCGGATAGATGATTTGTTTGATCAGTTGAGCGGCGCGAGAGTTTTCTCCCAGTTGGATCCCGCGACAGGTTTTCATCAGCTTAGGGTGGAAGTTGAGAGTATAGATAAAACGACATTTCGGACGCCGTTTGGAATCTACGAGCGGTTGTTCATACCATTCAGGTTGACCAATGCACCTACATATTTTGTGGATCTTATGAATAGGGTATTCAGAGATCAATTGAATAAGTTTGTTCTTGTGTTCGTAGACGATATATTGGTTTCCTCGAGGACATAGGAAGAACACAACGAACATTTGAGGATAGTGATGGAGGTATTGAGAAAACACCAATTGAAAGCAAAGTTTTCTAAGTGTCACTTCTGGAGGAGGGAAGTGAGATTCTTGGGCGAAGGTGGTTACGTTACAAGATTGGTCTACGCCCAAGAATGCAACATACGTAAGGAGTTTCTTGGGATTAGCTGGATATTATCGTAAGTTTATCCAAGACTTCTCCAAGATAGCAGCACCGTTGACTCAGTTGACCAAGAAGAATCAAGCTTTCGTTTGGGACGAAAAGTGCAAGAATGCATTTAAGAGTCTAAAGGAAAAGTTGACATTTGCACCAGTGCTAGTCATTCCTAAATGGAATGAAGAGATGACGGTATACACAGATGCCTGTGGTACCGGTCTAGGTGCTGTATTGATGCAAGGAGGTAGGGTTGCAGCTTATGCTAGTCGGCAACTAAAACCGCATGAGAAAAGATATCCTACCCATGATTTGGAATTGGCAGCGATCGTATTCGCATTGAAGATATGGAGACATTATCTCTTAGGAGAAAGATTCGAGTTGTTTACCGATCATCAATCGTTAAATTAAAGTATCTTTTCTCTCAAAAGGATCTAAATCTCCGACAACAAAAATGGTTAGAGTTCTTGGCTTCCTACGATTTTGATATCGCATATACATCAGGAAAGGGAAATGCGGTAGCTGATGCATTGAGTAGAAGACATGCCAGTTTAAGGGCTATGTTTCTAGAATGGAAGCTACTAGAGTACATCACTGGGTATGATTTCAGACCAAAGTGCGAATTGGATTCGGAAATATTAGCAAATTTGACGATCAGACCCACTTTGATTGAGCGGATTGGTTCCAGTCAGAGGGACGATCCTAACTTATTGGAAATCATATCCAAGTTAGAGATGGGTATCGATAAGGAGATGAAGAAGTATGGGCTTGATCGAGATGGATGGCTTAGAAAGGATGGGAGACTAGTTGTACCCAATGTCAATGGATTGAGAGATGAAGTGCTTAGGGGATGTCATCACTCAAAACTGACTATACATCCCGGTGGTAACAAAATGTATCGAGACATGAAGCAGACCTACTACTGCTAAGGAATGAAAATAGACGTTAGGAATTTTATATCCAAATGCATGAACTGCCAGTTGGTCAATGCTGAGCAAAAGAAACCTAGTGGTTTGTTGCAACCAATAGAAATTCCAGAATGGAAATGGGAACAAGTCTCAATGGATTTCATTGATGGGTTACCAAGGACTAGATCGGGCCATGATAGCATTTGAGTGATTGTGGACCGAGTGACCAAGAGTGCAAGATTTATACCTATTAAGTTGAGTAGAACGTTAGCTAAGTTAGCAGAACTATATATGAAATGGGTAGTAATATTTCATGGAGTACCTAAAAGCATTGTGGGTAACCGAGACCCGTTGTTTACTAGTGGGTTTTGGAAGAGCTTACGAGAGGCGTTAGGATCAGAATTACATCTCAGTACCGCGTATCTTCCTCAAACCGACGGTTAAACAGAGATGGCGAATCATATATTAGAAGACCTCTTGAGAGCTTGCATATTGGATTTTTGGTGGATCATGGGATGACCATTTGCATCTAGTAGAGTTTGCATATAATAATAGTTATCAATCCAGTATTGGTATGACTCCATTTGAAGCTTTGTACGGAAGACCATGTAACTCACCGTCATGTTGGTTAGAAACTGGTGAGAAGTCTGTGCTTGGACCAGAAGTAATAAGAGAAACTTCAGATAAGGTTAAGATCATTAAACAGCGAATGAAGGCTGCCCAAGATAGGCAGAAGAGTTATGCTGATAAGAGGCAAAAGGATTTGAAGTTCTCCGTTGGTGACTTGGTGTTTGTCAAGATTTCTCCATTAAAGAGCGTGATACGATTTGGTAGGAGAGGCAAGTCAACACCAAGATTTGTTGGTCCATTCCCAATCCTCGAGCAAGTTGGGAATTTGGCATATAAAGTTGAATTACCAGAGAAGATGGAAGGAGTTCATAACGTATTCCATGTTTCCCAGTTAAGGAAATTCGTGCATGACCCCGATATGACTATTTCACCTGATCAGATGGATGATATCGAAGTAGAACCCGAGGCGGTTGGGAACCGCAAGCCGATTCGTATTGTCGAGCACGATACGAAGCAACTTCGAAGGAAAGCGGTGAATCTAGTCAAAGTTCAGTGGGGCGAGGATGAGAATGATTGTACTTGGGAGACAGAGGAGAGCATTAGGAAGACGTATCCGGAACTCTTTGCATGGTAAGGTTTTCATTTTGATTTAGTATTTCCGCATGCTAGGATAGGTTTGTTTTGTTTGTTTTGCATGTTTGATTGTTGTATATGGCTGTTAGGCATGCGGGACCCGTTGTATGCTTTAATTAGGGAATTTCGGGAGCGAAATTTCTTAAGGGGGGAGAATGTAACGACCCGCATTCTACGCATCAAGGGATCGTAGAATATTTATTTCTTTCTCATGCTAAGTCGTATAGCCATGTAACTTTGGGAGACGACTATTGGGGTCATTTCCCACGTTCATGATTTTTGTCGTTTTTTAAATGACCATTTTGCCCCTAGATGATCTTGTTTCGACCATAACTTTTGGTTGGAAAGGAGTTTTGACCTGAAACCACTTCTATTAGATCCGAATGATAGTTTACCTTTCCGTAGAGTGGTCACATGTGAAAAACGGACTTACCGTTTGGGAGATATGGCTGAAATAAGGTTTGGAAAGTGAAAAACTGCTTAACCGGGCCAAATGAGGTTATTAGTGAATGGGCCCATAACCCATTTCGGGATTAGGGTTATGGGGAGGCTGAAATAAGTTAGGTTTTCATTCTATCTCAGTTTTCCAACCGCCATTTACCTTTTAGAAACCATAACAATGGCCTCCACCTTCTAATTTCATCCCAAATCGCTCTCTAATCAAGGATTAAGCTTAGCAACATCAAATCAAAGGGAAATAGCACCAAATTGAGGTCGAAACTACTGTGTTGTCTTGGGAACAATGCCAAATCAGAGGATAGTTCAGATTTAAAGTTTTATTGTGGCCAAGGTGAGTGATTTGCATAGCTCCTCACTAATTCTGGGTAATTAAGGGTAATTAGTGTTAATTAGCGAATTTAAACATAATTAAATTATGGAAAAATATTTATAAATTTCGAAGTATTGTTTTAAGCCTCTGTTAGAAATTTGGGTTAGTTTTGTTAATCCTATCATTAGTTATCGTTAAACATGATTAAGGGGAAAATATGGGTTTTGGGTATGTTTGATCCGTTTTAACATATCAAATTGTGGTTTTGGTGTTTGTGGTCAATTCTACATGTTGCTATGACTAAATGGTATGCTTTGTGATTGTTTAGAACAGTTAGAATGGTCGAAAACACCGTCGTGTGGCGTAAAAACAGTCGTTGGAAAAGTTGCAGGAAATGACCCAGAACCGGACCGGATCGGATCGCCCTACCCGACCCCGACCCGATCATGACACCCACCCCCGAACCGGACCGCTGCATGAAGACCTCGAGCACCAACATCCACGAGCTGCTCGCACCTGAAGTACGACCCGAACTGAAGCCTCACCACGAGCCCGAACCGGATGATCATCACGAACCGAACCACGAGCCAACATGAGGACCACAAGCTGGGGTAGGGAGCACGACCCGGAGCTTGACCACGAGCAGAAGGAGATCGAACCAAACCGGTGCATCACGAGCCATACTGGGTGTTGATGTGAGCTAGAGCCAGAATCACGAATCGGGTCTATACGATGGTAACAAATTGAACGAAGGGAGGAAGCCGAACCGAATGGAAGTCCACTCTCAGAACCGATCCGGAGAAAACCAAAACCTGAGATGCAAAGGTAGTCCAAATGGGAAGTTTGTACTCAGGATCCAGTTGGGAACCAACGAGTTAACTTCATGATTGGACTTTGCTGCGGGACATGTGCTAAGGAGTTGTCGACATCAACAGCTTTGATTTACCACCGAGAGATGATTGTTAGGCTACGGATCAGTGCAGTGGAGTAGTCGCTACTCCATGGGGCAGAGTGATCATAGCATGGCTATGATCCAGTGCAGTGAAGTCGTCATGAATTCATGGGGCAAAGTGGACATAGCAAGGACTAGTGGCTATGGATCAGTGTAGTGGAGTCGCCATGACTCCATGGGTCAGAGTGATCATAGCAAGGATTTGGGTGATTAAAGCGGCAGATATCGTATGCTTTACGCACTGAGTGAGAGATGTGAGGATGGTTGCTATGCTTGATTGTTTGCCATCACTATGACATGCACACTCCCACCCCCATATCTTTACACCATATGTTAGTGTCATCTTAGAGTATTGTACATCTTGTTGTGCTAACTCTTTGGTTACAGGTCCAGGTTCAGGTACGGTTTAGTATACCTGTTATTATTCTGTTTTGTTGCTTCTCGCTCATACCAGACTTTTGTCTAACCCAGAGTATTATGTCTCTTCTTATTACTCTGGGTGCTCTTAAACGGGCAGACTAGAGACAGGTTAGCTGGTTGTGCACGAGTAGCTGTCCGGAGACGAGCAGGAGGCTTACATGTACTATTTTCTATATATTCTCCCTGTGTCGCTGCTAGTCTACTTTGGGCATTAGTAGTGTATGTTTCCTTTTTTTGTTTTAGAGACAGTTTAAAGTTGTAATAATGATGAAGTGGAACATATGTTGTATTTGGATTTTCCGCTACTACGATGTTTAGTTTTCAGCTTATGCACTGTCTCGCCTGTTTTTATGTCAAAGTATGTTATTATTATATTTTATTCCATGCGTTGTGAGATATGCTACAGGTTCTTTGTTAGTCCACTGTTAAGTTTCCTTTCCTTTCCTTTCTTTGGCGACTGTCCCGTGCTAGTTGGACATCGGCACAACGCACTTTCATTGGAAATGTCGAATGGTGTGAGAAGGGTCGTCACATCATATTTCCCTCTTTGATGCCCAATCTTTTACTTCTCTCATTTTACTTGAGCAACATACCTAGTGGCATTTTCTGTTGAATATTCTAGAAATCTAGGGAAAATGTAATTACTTAATAAAAAACATTCACAATTTTGCAAAAAGTCGTCTATGCTTATTAAATCACAATTCAATAGGTTGCATTCAAGTGATGTACTTTTGGATTTATTATTTTAGTTTTTGAATGGGTAGATAATAGGAAAGATTATAATAAGTGGTCATTATTTCAGCCTTTGCGCAGTTAAAAGGAACGGTAAATATGGATCTAGCAGTGAATTGAACTCGGACACAACTTTTAGTAATTCTTTGTAATATACATAGTTGACTGCAACTCAAGGTTTTTTCTCTATATCTCTAGGACATATCCTTTTAGAATTTTGTTATAATTTTGCATCTATCAACAATATGTTTGTATTTTGACTGACATTGGGGTATTAAGGTCTATATTTTATTTTACTATTTGAGTTGCTCTTTGCCAATAGTATTAGCTGATTCATTTGGAAAAGCGATGGCGAAAATCAATTATCTGTTTTCCTACACTGTAAACCCTATTTTAATTTGGAAAATCCACTTGTGTAACTGGATCTAATGTTATGTGTCATATGAATCTTATATTTATCTTTTGTAATCTATGTATCGTTATATACTTGGGTATGATTTAGCATAGTAGATGCATTGAATCCCTATCAAGAAACGAGCATTTAAATAGGCGGCGTCTCTAAAATAAATGATATCTAAAAGACTAGAGTTACTGCATGTATTTCTGTTGTTGCAAATTTTATGTTATATACACATAGAAAATACCTCGGTTTTGTAGAGAAAGTTTTTGTGTGTGGTAAGTGCATGTATAGTGTTTTATTACATGTTTTTTTTTTAAATTCAGCTCTTATTCATGCTGATAGTCTCTTTATATTATGTTTGACCATATTATTTTAATAGTGGAAGCTTACCCAGAAGTTTTGTCTGGTGCTGAAGAATGTTTCTATGATTCAGCAATATCTATTCGTGAAGCTTCTCTTGAACTTGTTGTTGGCAGGCATATTGCATGACATCCTGATGCTATTTTGAAGGTAACCATAACCATGGACATCAGTTTGCATCAAGTTACCGCTGCGAACACACATGAACTTTATTTCAGATGTTATTTCAGTGTAATGTACTTTGGCTGCATGTAGTTTGGTTATGACATTGTTAATGGTAGGTTGGTTATGTAAATGTACAACTAACTTTTTGTCTTTACAATTATGTATGTTGTAGATGTTTGAATTTGTATGTATCTTGTGGATCTTTGAATGTGTACGTATTTTGTGGTTGTTTAATATGTTTTGTTCAAAATTGTGTGTGTTTGTGTATTACGTTGTTATATAATTGGAGGTAAAGTTATAGGTAGGTCTGGAATATTATGATACAAATTCGGAACAAACGGTGGCGGAAAATAATACTATAAAATTTATTTTTTTGTAGCGTTTAAAAATCGCTGCAAATCAGTGGTTAAATAATCAGAAACCTTTGTGGTGGCGTTTACTAATTGCTACAAAAAAATAAGTGGACGCCTTTAAAACCAGTAACCCTTTTCGGTTGCGTTTCATAGACGCTGCAAAAATTAATATTCGAATCGTTTAAAAAAAGGCCATTAAAAATAAATATTTAGTGGCGTTTAAAAAAAGTGCAACTAATACTCAATGATTTTTAGTGGCATTTTTTCTGTAACTATTATCGAAACGCCGCCAAAAATGCTCGGTAGCGTTTTTTGAGCGCTACAAAAAAAATCAATTTTCTTGTAGGGTACAATTGAATCAGTAACCTTATTGAGAAAGGGAAATAATATCTAGATGACTACAACTAATTTTGGAGAAGGAGAATAATGAAGAATGACAACAAACCCTTCGGTATCAATCCCATCATAATTCCTCTCCATGGCACAATCCCTGGGGACACAAGACCTCTCAATTTTTGCTACCAATAATCCAATTCTTGATGCTGCTTTTATAGGAAAATATAAGATCTAGGAAAAATATCCAATTCCCCCCTCAGAATATATTCCTAAAATAACCGGTCAAAAGCAAAAACCTGCCTTCTCCTCAATATTCCTAAAATAACCGGTTAAAAACAGGAAACCTGTCTCTTCCTCAATATTCCTAAAATAACCGGTTCACACACCACCTTCCTCACTAAAAGCACTCATCAAAACACGCCGTTTTCAACATGCATGTGATTTAATATCACAAATCAGAATAGTATTGTAACGACCCAGATTTTCAACTGTTTAATTATGAACATTTTAAATGTTATATTAGAAATATAAAAGGATTTATACAAGAAATTTATTAATTAAAACGGCGTTTGAACGTATAATTTATAATTAAATTTAAAACGAGCTCATAATGTTGTGGTACTTTGTAATCTAATGTTTTGAACTTTAATTGAATATACAAGATCCAATACAAGTCGAATTTCTTCGAAACAAGAAATGTTCGGGTCTATTTGAAAGTAAAAAATCGAGATTTCATCTTATAGATTAGGAGTTATGTCCAAATAAAAATTCCATAAAATTGCTATGGAATGTTTATAAATTATAACGATTTATTTTATAAATAATTCAATTTATAAATAATCCAAAGTCATTTTTATTTGAAATATTGAGTTATAAATCCAAACGTGTTTATTTTGGAGTTATATGATATTCTATTCAGATATATATGGTAATAATAATTAATTATTATTAAATAGAATTGTTTTTGAATTTATTCATGTTTTTAGCTGATTTATTTAAGCCTTAAAATAACATTTTTGCAAACAACCTCTGTTTTCGACTAAATCAGTTTCTTGGATCCGTAGTATTAAATTGCTGTATGAAAATAAATTTCGTGGCAATTCGATATCGTATATGACCGCGGTAACCATAAATTCCTAAATTATTATTTAATTGTATTATCGATTTAATATTGAATTGAGGAATAGTCAAATTTTAAATGATCTCTAATTTTAACGAACTAATTTTATTAAATTCGTAATGACTAATTATTGTAAGATTTCCAATTTTAGGTCAATTGGAGTTATTTTGATTATCGCAGACGATATAAATGCGTATAAATTTACATTGTGAATTAAAAAGGGAGTTTACCCTACGATCTCGGAATTTGATGAAATCAATTTCATCGTGTCCGAAATATTTAATTATGGTACGATTTCAAGTTTGGAGCCAGTTGGAATTATTCCGTGAGCGTGCGAAAAATAAACGTGAATAAATTAACGTTTTTAATTTTGCTATTTGTCCAAAGGGACTCCAATTTCAACAAAACAAGTTTCTTTAGGACCGGAATGTTAAAGTGTACTAGGATTTCAATTTTCATCATGATCGAAGTTTGTAAGTGATCGTACGAATTTAAAATGTCCAAAGTGAAATAGCGACGGTATATTCTAGGAATATGCTTAAACGTTATTATAAAACATCACAACTCCCTCAAAACCCTCGTTTCTGTCATCTGTAGTCAAAATGCCTCAGCCATCACCAAATACATAATAGAATCATCTTCAAAAAAATTACTACAATTCATGGAAAAATATGAAAATTTCGTAACACATATATTTGAATTCTGCGGATAATTTCCTTCAACTCTATACCTATTTCACTTGGTGCGATTGACAATTGATTGGGCTCGGTTTCAACATTACAGCTAAGGTTACGATTCGTAGGTGTTCTAGGTGGAGCTAGGTGAAGCGCTTATCGGTGGAGTGATCAGGGGACTGAGGCGAAGTTGCGGAGCCAAAATAATGGTGCTCGGTGAAATTTTCGTTCGATCGGTTTGTTGTAGCAAGCAGAGGTTCTGGAACGCGGGGTTATGGGAGGACTGCGAGTGGAGAGGGAAGGTGTTAGCTATGTCAAGCTCGTGAAGGAGGGTTTAATGGTGAGGGCATCATCCATTTTCGTGGACTATAGAAGGAGATGTGCAGGAAATTACAATGTCTATGGTGTTAGAGTTCAACATGGTTCGAATATCTTACTGGTGAGGGAAATTATTGGTGTGGGGGTGAAATTTTTGCGAGGGGGGAAGCATCTTGGTGAAGGTAAAATTGTGAATGGAAATTTGAACTTATATAGAAAAGTGGAAATCAATTTTGAAACCAATAGTTGTAACTGGATTTGAACTTAGCAGTTATAAAGGAAGTTGTGAACGACATTATAAATGTTTGGAGTAAAAACGAGATTTTCTATGAATAATTCTAAATAGAAGTTATTAATGGAATTTGGATTTTAATTGATAAAATCAAATGGATTGATTGTATAAAAAGAAATATTATTCATGATTGAAAGTGAATAACGATTTAAAAGCAAATATTTTGCCAAAGGAAATATTTATAAAGTGAAATTTGAGTAAACCTGAAATAGTAGATTTATTTCAAAGTTCGGAATATTAATCGAATGTAGAATATTTGAAAGAGAGTTATTTATTGAAATTTGATTCTATCGAATTCAGGAAAGTACTTTTTACTTTCCGTTTTAATCAAGATTTAATTGTTTATTTTTTATTTTTTATTTATTTAGATTAATGAATTAAAGTTATATTTTAAATTAAAATATTTCGGAAGCAAGGATTATAACGCTATCATGATAATAAAATGTTTTCCTTTAAAGAAATAGATTCTTAAATTGAATCCGAGAGTCGCGTAAGCGATGTTTATTTAAATTTGTGAGCTTTGACTATTTCGAAGTTGAGAATGTTGTTCAGCTAAGGTCTGAGAGGTAATTATTGTAATGTCCCGTATTTTTGCGATATAATAATTAATTTATTTAATTATTTAAATAGTGATTCAGAGAATTAAATGGTCGTTTAATAAAACAATATTGAATATTTAATTAACATAATAATTAAATAATATATTTAATTCTGAAATAATCAGAATTAGTGGAATTCACAATATAATGTGAACTGGACAATTTATAATATATAATTCAGTTTAGAGTTGAATTATATTAACGAATATATTATTTAAACGAAGTTTGAATGTATTAATTATATTATAAATATAATCGAGCTCGAAATGGCATGACAGTTCGTAATTTGGCGATTCGAACTTTAAACGAATACACAGAAGCCGTTTTAAGTCTGTGAAACAAGAAACGTTAAGAGCTGGTGAAGTATATTTTTCTAATCGAAGATAAAAATTGGGATTTCGTCGTGTAGATTTTGATTTATGCTCAATTCAAATTTTAAAATAGTCGCAATGGAATCATTTATAAAACATAACAATATATTTAATTTTAATTAAATATTGGCTTCGAATTTAGACGAGATCTTTGAGACGTAGGTATAATTTAATTTTTAGAATTTTACTGAAATTTTTATTTCGTAAAATAAGCACTTTTTATTTTGGAGTATTTTACACCCTATATCAACATTTCGGGGTTTCGCAGAATAAGTTAACGGACCTATATTATTATATTTTTGGGACCGCAGCTTCTTAAGAGAGATGATCGTACTTCCATTTCTGTCGTTCGCAGCATAGGTGTGATCGAAGTAGGATATACGAAGATGTCCGAACAGTGGTAAGGAGCCAACATTTCTTTTAATGATAATGCGGATACTAAAACTGCATGTAGACAGTGCTCTTATGCATCATGGTAACATGTAGTAAGAATAATAAAGTTTTAGATATTTTTCCTTAACTAAGGTGGACATTGTACGTCCTCTTATCAAATCAGTGGAGACAATACAAGCCACCCAAGCCAAAACGTGTAGCCTTAAATCACCAAGTAATTGTTCTCCCCCTATATATATAATACACCGCAAGCCATTCTTTTCTTTTCGGAAACCAAAAAGCATGCCGTGAGCAGGGTTCGTAAAAGTTGAAGCAGGTAAAGCATAATCGTTCCCTGGTGGTGGTAGCATCGACTGGAGGTCTGACTCGAGCTTGAGGGCGAGGGGTTCAAGGTGGTTTGCTACTTTACTATAGCAAGTTGAGGTACTGTTCAATTTGAATGTTGTTGGGTCAGCAGGAGTTAAACGGTGCAGAGTTGGGATGAACGTGAAGGGTGGAGTGTAAGTGAGGATGGAGGAATCTGTGTTGAACGAGTCTGATGAAGTTTTCGGCAATATGGTTAAGGAGGATATATAAAGTAGCCTGCTGAGCCTGCTGTAGCGATGAGTGCAGAACAGTATCGTTTTCTTTTTCACTGTTTAAGGACAACAGAGCATGAATGGAGGCTGGTAGCCATTTTCTGTGGACTATTAGTAAACGTGAAAGAGAATGGAAGTGGCTGCTGACGAGGGACGTAGGACCGTTGGCTGAGCATGGAAAGGGCGTAATAATGTGAAATGGCCATGATGTCTCCACGTGAGTGAGCAGATACTGGAACACGGACATGAGGAGGGTGGCTTAGCTGGGCAATGCGAGATGAGGGAGAGAGTGCATCAGTGGTATGAAGGAGGAGGTATGGTATTTAAGAGGGGCGGCAATGACTTTCAGGAGGAAGGGGACGTTTTGAAAAAACAGGAAGCAGGTTACATATTTGTTTGAAAGGAGAAGGCAATGTTTTATTAAAGGCGGGCGGGCTTACTCCTGTTGGGACGTGGGCTGGTTTAGCAAGGTAAGCCCAAATTAGTTAAAATAAATTAAATTAAAGTTATTTTAATTTAAATTAGTTATAAACTTGTGATCTTAATATCTGGTACATACGTTGCCAGAATTTCGAAAATTTGGATCTGTTGGGATCGTATGGACGACGATTACAAAGTGGAACTGACTGGGAGCGAATAGAAGCTCGTTATAATTTATAGCAAAATAAATTGTCCATCTGAATCAACAGACGCAAATCGTTATTTAACGGTTAACGCGAAAGGTTAGTAAAACTCACCAACTCTGAAAAATTATACTTTTATAACGTATTCTTAGAACTGATAATTATCTGTTGATTGCTATGTGATAACTGTTTGGTTGAATTGCTTATGTATTGGTTGAAATTATAGATAACGATGTATATATAAATCATTAATCGAAAATTGATTCTGTTTATCAGAATATTTTATACTCATGTTGTTTAACATCTGTGATGCAGAAAAACAGGTTGGAGGGATCCAACAAGATTCCTCAATATTTATAATACTGTTTGTTTTCATATATTGTGTTATATGATATGGTGTATAATCTGTGATTTGATTATAATGACACTGGTCCTGTTATTTGGTACTGCTGAATACCAAAAGAAATATTGGGATGAAAAAAGGGAAATTTCAAACTGTGTATTGAAATAGAATATTTATAAAATCAAAGAATTTTATAAAATGATTATTTACTTAGAAAGTAAATAGAAGTGTAAAACGATTATTTACTTAGAAAGTTAATAGAAGTTTAAAACGATTATTTACTTAGAAAATAAATAGAAGTGTAAAACGATTATTTACTTAGCAAGTAAATAGAAGTATAATGAAAGATATTTACTTAGAAAGTAAATAGAATTTAAAAAGGATTATTTATTTAGAAAATAAACAGAATAAATATAAAAGGAAAAATATTTGTAAAACAAATATAAAAGGAAAAATATTTGTAAAAAAAAAATAAAAGGAAGTATATTTGTAAAACAAATATAAAAGGAAAAATATTTGTAAAACAAGTATAAAAGGAAAAATATTTGTGAAATAAATATAAAAGAAAAATATTTGTGAAAAGGATTAGAAAAGGAAATATTTGTAAACCATTAACAAATAGAGTTGAAAAGGAAATATTTGTAAACCATTTACAAATAGGATGGGAAAGGGAATATTTGTAAAACATTTAAAAATAGAGTTATAAAAGGGAATTTTAAATAAGATTTAAGTGTTAGAAACTTAATGGATTATATAAAAGAATTAATCGAATTAGAGTTAACCAGTTAGAGTTACTCAATTAGAGTTACCGATTAGAGTTAATCGAAACAGAGTTAACCGGATAGAGTTAAATGAACATAGTTAGTCGAGTCGAGTTAAGTTAACCGAGCAATCAAGTTGAGTTAAATAAGTTAAGTTAGTCAAGTTGAGTTAATCGAGTATGGTTAGTCAAACCAAGTTAGTCGAATCGAGTTGGTCGAACCAAGTTAGTCGAGCCAAGTTAGTCGAATCGAGTTGATCGAACCGAGTTAGTCGAGCCTAGTTAATCGAATCGAGTTGGTCGAACCAAGTTAGTCGAGCCTAGTTAATCAAATCGAGTTTGTCGAACCAAGTTAGTCGAGCCTAGTTAATCGAATCGAGTAGGTCGAACCAAGTTAGTCGAGTTGAGTTAAGTTAGTCGAGTTAAGATCGTCGAGAGGAGTTAATCGAATTTAGTTATTCGAATAGAGTTCGTCGAATATAGTTATTCGAAAGGAGATTATCTAATATAGCGTATTCGAAAGAAAGAGATCGAATTAAGTTATTCGAAGTGAGTTAATAAAATATAAGTTATTCGAAGAGAGATAATCGAATATAAGTTATTCGAAGAGAGATAATCAAATATAGGTTATTCGAAGAAGAGTCAATCAAATAGAGATTATTCGAAGAGAGTTAATCGGCGAATTCGATTATATCGAATTTGGGAAAGTACTATTACTTTCCGGTTTTTAAATCAAGATTTACTTATTTATATATTAGGTGTTTATTTATTTATTCGCATTAAAGAATAAAAGTTATAATCAAAGTTAGATATTTCGAAAGTGGGGATTATAACGTTATCGTTATAATCAATGTTTTCAATAAAGAAATGGATACGTAAATAGAATCCGAGAGTTACGTAAGGAAGTTTGTTAAAGGTTTAGAAGATAAACTTTGACTATTTCGAAGTTAAAACGTTGTTCAGTTAAGGTCTGAGAGGTAATTATACCCCATATTGATTGACTTCCTTCTTAACTAAGGAATGGTAAGGTTTGATAGGGAATGATGGTTAAAAGAATATAGTTAATGAGTGAAATGGTTTGAGTTGGCATGGCGATGTTTGATTTAAACATCAGTTCAAATCCAGCGAAGGAGTTTTGGAAATGTTTTCCAAATAAGAATCAGAATTGTTTTCTGATAATAGAAAATAAGAATTTAGAATATATGGAAACAGGAGATAAGTAAATTAATGAACTATAGAGATAAATGTTAAATGATGATTGATCGATATAATTTCCATTTGGAAATAATATCGTTGTTTGCACACGTGTTTTTCTTTGATAGTTAACTCACCGACTATCGAAGTTTTTAACCATTTTAACGTTGTTAATGTGGAGAGACCGGTTGGATTATTATCCGAAGAACCACTCCGTATTGGCATAAGCGTTGCGAATCATATATGCCAAAGATAATTGAAGACGGAGTAAAGTACAAAGGCTGTTGTATAAATCTTAGGTAAAGATTGCCTAAGATGGATGTACTGAATAGTGCCTTCGGTTTGTCCAGTCCCATGACAACTTGTATGGACGAATGTCTGACAGAGTATATTTAATAGATCGCGTAAGTTGATCTCTTCAAACGTATTTACGTTTGGTGGCGGAGGAATTCGTTTCTCTTAGTTGTATACCCGTGGTATTTTTGGGGAAATAAATTTGTGATTTGGCGGGTATGACGATGTGACATTCAAAGTGAATAAATGTGTGATCTATCAGAGATAAGCGTGGCCTCTAGCCTCACAATCAAGAAATGACAAAAATCGGGCAGACAACATGGCTATGTAGGTCACACCTATTAGGGTGTATAATCACCTGATCTAGTGTTTCATTTACTTCTAAAAATCTATTGGCGATGCTGTCCCATTCAGGAAACGATTGCTGATCGCAACCGTTGGTAATATACATTCGATACACTCAAGCGAAATGAGTGGTCGGTCATGTGTGGCCGGGTTGCAAGATGTTCTTGTTGAACCCAGTGTATTCCTCTCTAGAGGTACACTAGCGAAAGGTGGTTCCATACCTTGTCATAGTTGGAAATCCATTACCCAATACGTGCTTGCGGTTTTGATTGTATACTATATATGTAGAACGTGAGATGAAAGCGTTTCTGCTAGATGATTATTATATTGTGATTGATAGACATTATTATAATATCAAATGAGTTTTGATATGAAGATTATTTTGGATTCTCATAAGGGAAAAACTCGTTCCGTTACACTGCGTGGACTTATGAGATATCGTTTAATGGCTTAAACTGTTTTAAACTGCTTTACTTATACCAGTCCCATGACTGACCCGAAGTTTATTTTGTTTTCCCTAAACTCTTGGGTGCCCAATTTTGTACGGGCAGTCAAGTAGTCGGGATCTACAGATACTTGAAGAGCTGGAGCAGGAGGCTTCAGGATTTTATATAGCTATTGTTATTCCGCTGTGTTGTAAGTACTGTACTTGACAATGATATGTATATTCAAGTACAATCTTTTATTTCAAAGTTATGTTATATTTTATTTGTTCCGCTGTGAGATTCGTGTTTACTCTGATGATGTATGTTCTCCTTCTTCTTCTATTCTAAGTTTCTATCTTATCTATTCTCACGCTCTATTTTCTTTCTATTAGTTTTCCGGTATTTCTGATGCTTGGATAGTTGACATTGTGTATATCTCGAGTACTCAGGATTGCGAAAACCCGGGACGCTATAGTGTAATCAGTGCTTAAGGTTAAGTGAATTACCTTAGCTCTGTGGCGTGACTCAGTAGAGATGGGATTAGCAATACCCTAGATTGAGTTTGAGTGTATATATACGAGTACGTATTTGTTATTTAGTATAAAAATGATTTTTATATTGTGGAGATTTATTGGTTGAGTTGTTTATGAGTTCCGGTCGATCAGTTTGATCAACTGTATCGGTAGGAGTTTATAAACACTCGAATACGATGAACCGACATGGTATGTTTTGAAAAGAGGGTAAATGAAATAATTTTACCCAAAGTATATTTTGATATAAAGAAAATATTTATATTGAAATTATAATATATTGGATATGTTGGTTGTTATTATAATCGAGTAAGATTATAAAGTGAAATGGTTATGTAAATAGCCAATCAGAATTCGTATAAGTAAAATAAGTGAAATCAGATGAGTTAAAGCTGAAATTTAATCAGAATTGGATTTAAAATTTCTGGGAATTTGAAAAGTGTTGGTAAATGAATTTGGATTGAATATATGAGAATTTTAAAATCCTGGGAGATTTTAAATTGTTTTGAGAATGATATTTTAAATGGATTTCAAAATGGAAGTGTTTAAAGAATGAGTTTTGAAAAGTGATAGAGTATTGAACACACTTCGATCGCGGGAAATTAAATTCTGATGATGACAGCTGCATCAACAGTGTTCATTTTCGAGTTGCTGAGTGAGGATTACTACCAAAAATTTTGTTTTAAATTGTTTTGCGAAAACAAGTTATTCAGAAATTCAAAAGTTTTGAATTATTATTATGATTTCAAATTGATTTGAAAGAAAAATCCAGGAATTTAAAATTTCTAAAATTTAAATTTAACTTGTGAAATTAAGTAAAAGGAGATGATAAAAGTATTTAAATCTAGAATTGATCAGAGAATAATCTGAAATGGAATTGAGGGATAAGTTAAGAGTTCGGAAAATTGTGATTGGCGTTAGAATGAAATTGGGCTTCGATATAAACGAATGGTTGTGTTGAGGATAAAAACTGGTTGGAGTTTGATTGGGATGACATTGGTATATGCTGAATTAACAGCAGATGGAAAGGATATATTGATATGCCGACAAAAAGGTACCAGTTTATATTATATATGGCTTTGAGATTTTGATGAGCCGAATTGGCGAGCCGCTTGGCTGTTTGATTTTCTTTTGGGTTGGAGAAGGCCTAACGAGGCGAGTTGTAGTTGCACCGATTGACCAGTACAAAGGAGGTACTGGCGAATTTTTTCGAAAAGTTAAGGTGTTAGAAACTTTTCACGATTTTTGAAAATTTTCGTTAATAAGAATGAATTAATATTTTAATTGAAATAAATTGGTTCGGTTGAGACTAAAGTAAAGAAGTGAACAAATAAATTGTAACCCACTTGATAGGGTTTGTTTTCTACCTTAGCAATTTCAAGGACAAAATTATTTTAAGTGGGGAAGAATGTAATGTCCCGTATTTTTGCGATATAATAATTAATTTATTTAATTATTTAAATAGTGATTCAGAGAATTAAATGGTCGTTTAATAAAACAATATTGAATATTTAATTAATATAATAATTAAATAATATGTTTAATTCTAAAATAATCAGAATTAGTGGAATTCACAATATAATCTGAACTGGACAATTTATATTATATAATTCAGTTTAGAGTTGAATTATATTAACGAATATACTATTTAAACGAAGTTTGAACGTATTAATTATATTATAAATATAATCGAGCTCGAAATGGCGCGATAGTTCGTAATTTTGCGATTCGAACTTTAAACGAATATACAGTAGCCGTTTTAAGTTGGATTTCTGTGAAACAAGAAACTTTCAGAGTTGGTGAAGTATATTTTTCTAATGGAAGAGAAAAATTGGGATTTCGTCGTGTAGATTTTGATTTATGCTCAAATCAAATTTTAAAATAGTCGCTATGGAATCGTTTATAAAACATAACGATATATTTAATTTTAATTAAATATTGGCTTTTAATTTAGACGGGATCTTTGAGACGTAGGTATAATTTAATTTTTAAAATTTTACTGAAATTTTTATTTCGTAAATTAAGCACTTTTTATTTTGGAGTATTTTACACCCTATATCAACATTTCAGGGTTTCGCAGAATAAGTTAACCGACCTATATTATTATATTTTTGGGGCCGCAGCGTCTTAAGCGACACGATCGTACTTTCATTTCTGTCGTTCGCAGCTTATGTGTGATCGATGTAGGGTATACAAAGATGTCCGAACAGTGGTAAGGAGCCAACATTTCTTTTGATGATAATGCGGATACTAAAACCGCATGTAGACAGTGCACTTATGCATCATGGTAACATGTAGTAAGAATAATAAAGTTTTAGATATTTTTCCTTTACTGAGGTGGACATTGTACGTCCTCTTATCAAATCAGTGGAGACAATACAAGCCACCCAAGCCAAAACGTGTAGCCTTAAGTCACCAAGTAATTGTTCTCTTCCTATATATATAATACACAGCAAGCCATTCTTTTTCTTTTCGGAAACCAAAAAGCATGCCGTGAGCAGGGTTCGTAGAAGTTGAAGCACGTGGAGCATAACCGTTCGCTGGTGGTGGTAGCATCGACTGAGGGACTGACTCGAGCTTGAGGGCGAGGGGTTCAAGGTGGTTTGCTACTTTACTGTAGCAAGTTGAGGTACTGTTCAATTTGAATGTTGTTGGGTCACCAGGAGTTAAACGGTGCAGAGTTAGGATGAATGTGAAGGCTGGAGTGTAAGTGAGGATGGAGGAATCTGTGTTGAACGAGTCTGATGAAGTTTTCGGCAAAGGGGTTAGGGAGGAGATATAAAGGAGCATGCTGTAGTGATGAGTGCGGAACAGTATCATTTTCTTTTTCACTGTTTAAGGACAACAGAGCATGAATGGAGGCGGGTAGCCATTTTCCGTGGACTATTAGTAAACGTGAAAGAGAATGGAAGTGGCTGCTGACGAGGGATGGAGGACCATTGGCCGAGCATGGAAAGGGCGTAATAATGTGAAATGGCCATGATGTCTCCACGTGAGTGAGCAAATATTGGAACACGGACATGAGGAGGGTGGCTTAGCTGGGCAATGCGAGATGAGGGAGAGAGTGCATCAGTGGTATGAAGGAGGAGGTATGGTATTTAATAGGGGCGACAATGACTTTCAGGAGGAAGGGGACGTTTTGAAAAAACAGGAAGCAGGTTACATATTTGTTTGAAAGGAGAAGGCAATGTTTTATTAAAGGCGGGTGGGCTTACTCCTGTTGGGACGTGGGCTGGTTTAGCAAGGTAAGCCCAAATTAATTAATATAAAATAAATTAAAGTTATTTTAATTTAAATTAGTTATAGACTTGTGATCTTAATATGTGGTACATACGTTGCCATAATTTCGAAAATTTGGGTCTGTTGGGATCGTATGGACGACGACTACAAAGTGGAACTGACTGGGAGCGAATAGAAGCTCGTTACAATTTATAGCAAAATAAATTGTCCGTCTGAATCAATAGACGCAAATTGTTATTTAACGGTTAATGCGAAATGTGAGTAAAACTAACCAACTCTGAACAGTTATACTTTTATAACGTATTCTTAGAACTGATAATTATCTATTGATTGTTGTGTGTTAACTATTTGGTTGAATTGCTTATGTATTGGTTGAAATTATAGATAACGATGTATATATAAATCGTTAATCGAAAATTGATTCTGTTTATCAAAATATTTTATACTCATGTTGTTTAACATCTGTGATGCCGGAAAACAGATAGGAGGGATCCAACAGGATTCCTCAATATTTATAATACTGTTTGTTTTCATATATTGTGTTATATGATGTGGTGTATAATCTTTGATTTGATTATAATGACACTAGTCCTGTTATTTGGTACTGTTGAATACCAAAAGAAAAATTGGGATGAAAAAAGGAAAATTTCAAATTGTGTATTGAAATAGAATATTTATAAAATCAAAGAATTTTATAAAATGATTGTTTACTTAGAAAGTAAATAGAAGTGTAAAACGATTATTTACTTAGAAAGTAAATAGAAGTGTACAACGATTATTTACTTAGAAAGTAAATAGAAGTGTAAAACGATTATTTACTTAGAAAGTAAATAGAAGTGTAAAACGATTATTTACTTAGCAAGTAAATAGAAGTATAAAGAAAGATATTTACTTAGAAAGTAAATAGAATTTATAAAGGATTATTTATTTAGAAATTAAATAGAATAAATATAAAAGGAAAAATATTTGTAAAATAAATATAAAAGGAAAAATATTTGTAAAACAAATATAAAAGGAAAAATATTTGTGAAATAAATATAAAAGGAAAATATTTTTGAAAAGGATTAGAAAAGGAAATATTTGTAAACCATTTACAAATAGAGTTGAAAAGGAAATATTTGTAATCCATTTAAAAATAGGATGGGAAAGGGAATATTTGTAAAACATTTAAAAATAGAGTTATAAAAGGGAATTTTAAATAAGATTTAACTGTTAGAAACTTAATGGATTATATAAAAGAATTAATCGAATTAGAGTTAACCAGTTAGAGTTAATCGATTAGAGTTAACCAATTAGAGTTAATCGGAACAGAGTTAACCAAATAGAGTTAATTGAACATAGTTAGTCGAGTCGAGTTAAGTTAGTCGAGTAATCAAGTTGAGTTAAATAAGTTAAGTTAGTCAAGTTGAGTTAATCGAGTATGGTTAGTCAAAGCAAGTTAGTCGAATCGAGTGGGTCGAACCAAGTTAGTCGAGCCAAGTTTGTCGAATCGAGTTGGTCGAACCAAGTTAGTCGAGCCTAGTTAATCGAATCGAGTTGGTCGAACCAAGTTATCGAGCCTATTTAATCGAATCGAGTTGGTCGAACCAAGTTAGTCGAGCCTAGTCAATCGAATCTAGTTGGTCGAACCAAGTTAGTCGAGTCGAGTTAAGTTAGTCGAGTTAGTCGAGTTAAGATTGTCGAGAAGAGTTAATCGAATTTAGTTATTCGAATAGAGTTCGTCGAATATAGTTATTCGAAAGGAGATTATCGAATATAGCATATTCGAAAGAAAGAGATCGAATTAAGTTATTCGAAGTGAGTTAATCGAATATAAGTTATTCTAAGAGAGATAATCGAATATAAGTTATTCGAAGAGAGATAATCGAATATAGGTTATTCGAAGAAGAGTCAATCAAATAGAGATTACTCGAAGAGAGTTAATCGGCGAATTCGACTATATCGAATTCGGGAAAGTACTTATACTTTCCGGTTTTTAAATCAAGATTTACTTATTTATATATTAGGTGTTTATTTATTTATTCACATTAAAGAATAAAAGTTATAATCAAAGTTAGATATTTCGAAAGTGGGGATTATAACGTTATCGTTATAATCAATGTTTTCAATAAAGAAATGGATACGTAAATAGAATCCGAGAGTTACGTAAGGAAGTTTGTTAAAGGTCTAGAAGATAAACTTTGACTATTTCGAAGTTAAAACGTTGTTCAGTTAAGGTCTGAGAGGTAATTATACCCCAAATTGATTGACTTCCTTCTTAACTAAGGAATGGTAAGGTTTGATAGTGAATGATGGTTAAAAGAACTTAGTTAATGAGTGAAATGGTTTGAGTTGGCATGGCGATGTTTGATTTAAACATCAGTTTAAATCCAGTGAAGGAGTTTTGGAAATGTTTTCCAAATAAGAATCAGAATTGTTTTCTGATAATAGAAAATAAGAATTTAGAATATATGGAAACAGGAGATAAGTAAATTAATGAATTATAGAGGTAAATGTTAAATGATGATTGATCGATATAATTTCCATTTGGAAATAATATCTTTGTTTGCACACGTGTTTTTCTTTGATAGTAAACTCACCGACTATCGAAGTTTTTAACCATTTTAACGTTGTTAATGTGGAGAGACCGGTTGGATTATTATCCGAAGAACCACTCCGTATTGGCATAAGCGTTGCGAATCATATATGCCAAAGATAATTGAACACGGAGTAAAGTGCAAGGGCTGTTGTATAAATCTTAGGTAAAGATTGCCTAAGATGGATGTACTGAATAGTGCCTTCGGTTTGTCTAGTCCCAGGACAACATGTATGGACAAATGTCTGACAGAGTATATTTAATAGATCGCGTAAGTTGATCTCTTCAAACGTATTTACGTTTGGTGGCGGAGGAATTCGTTTCTCTTAGCTATATACCCGTGGTATTTTTGGGGAAATAAATTTGTGATTTGGCGGGTATGACGATGTGACATTCAAAGTGAATAAATGTGTGATCTGTCAGAGATAAGCGTGGCCTCTAGCCTCACAACCGGGAAATGACAAAAATTGGGCAGACAACATGGCTATGTAGGTCACACCTATTAGGGTGTATAATCACCTGATCTATAGTTTCATTTACTTCTAAAAATCTATTGGCGATGCTGTCCCATTCGGGAAACGATTGCTGATCCCAATCGTTGGTGATATACATTCGATACACTCAAGCGAAATGAGTGGTCGGTCATGTGTGGTCGGGTTGCAAGATGTTCTTGTTGAACCCAGTGTATTCCTCTCTAGAGGTACACTAGCGAAAGGTGGTTCCATACCTTGTCATAGGTGGAAATCCATTACCCAATACGTGCTTGCGGTTTTGATTATATACAATATATGTAGAACGTGAGATGAAAGCGTTTCTGCTAGATGATTATTATATTGTGATTGATAGACATTATTATAATATCAAATTAGTTTTGATATAAAGATTAATTTCGATTCTCATAGGGGAAAAATCCGTTCCGTTACACGGCGTGGTCTTATGAGATATCGTTTAATGGCTCAAACTGTTTTAAACTGTTTTACTCATACCTGTCCCATGACAGACCCGGAGTTTATTTTGTTTTGTTTTCCCTAAACTCTTGGGTGCCCAATTTTGTATGGGCAGTCAAGTAATCGAGATTTACAGATACTTGAAGAGCTGGAGCAGGGGGCTTCAGGATTTTATATAGCTATTGTTATTCCGCTGTGTTGTAAGTACTGTACTTGACAATGATTTGTATATTCAAGTACAATCTTTTATTTCAAAGTTATGTTATATTTTATTTGTACCGCTATGAGATTCGTGTTTACTCTGATAATGTATGTTCTCCTTCTTCTTCTATTCTAGGTTTCTATCTTATCTATTCTCACCCTCTAATTTCTTTCATGGACTATCCGGTATTTTCCGACGCTTGGAGTGTCGACATTGAGTTTATCTCAGTAACCAAGGTCGACAAAATCCCCGGGTCGTTACAATTATACCCTAACTTAATTGACTTCATGATTGATTGAGGAATGGTTAAGGTTTGGTAGCAATGATTGGTTAGTGATACATATGTTTTATATAACATCAGTTTAATCAAATAAAAAGGATTTTGGAAACATTTTCCAAATAAAATCAAAGATATTTTCTAAGCATAGAAAATGAAATGAATTGGTCAATGAGAAGTTAAGAAATGAATATATGAAAATGTTTTCCAATGTTAATAACATATATTACCTAAATATGGAAAATAAGAAATGTAACGAGATGGAAATGTTTTCTGATGTTAATAATGTATATATCTAGAAATATGGGAAATAAGAGTTTGTAATATTTAGAAATATTTTCTAAGAAATCATGAGGGACCAAACGAGTTTTATGAAATATCTGGGAAAGTTATGGAAAATTAGGAAATGATAATTTAATAAGGAATAAATTTAAAAAGGGCCCAGTATTACTAGTTGCTTGATCAATAGAATTTCAATTTGGAAATAGGATTGTTGGTTGTATGGATGTTCCTTTGATAGCTAAATCACCGACTATCAAAGTTTTGTTTATTTTATACTTCCATTACCAATACGGAGAGGCTGAGATCAGGTTTATTATCTCAAAACCACTTCGTATGGGCATAAGCATTGTGAATCAAATTATGCTGAAGATAATTGAAGATGGAGTAAAGTGCAAGGGCTGTTCTGTTAATCCTAGGTACAAATTGCCCAAGATGGATTGATAAGATGGTGCCTTCGGTTTGTCCAGTCCCAGGACAACGTATATGGAAGGATCTCTAACAGAGTATTTCTAGACGATCACGTACGTTGATTTTTACAAAATGTACCAAGTTTGGTGGCGGAGAAGGAAAGTTCTCTGAGCTTAACACTCACAGTGTATTTGTGGATGTCAATTAGTGATTTGACGGATCTGACGATGTGGTGTTCAAAGTTTGAATGTGTTGTTCTGGAAAGGTAATCGTGACCTCAAGCCTCATCAACTGGGAAATGATAGAAATCGAGCAGGTAACATGGCTAAGTGGGTCATTCCCATTAGGAGTATTATCACATGATCTAGAGAAATTCCATTTGCTTTTTATTCTATCGCTGCTGTATGCTTTCAGTACCGGTTGCTGATCACAACCGTGGGTGATAATATATTCAGTACACTCAAGTTAAATGAGTTGCTAGTCATGTGTGGCTGGGTTGCAAGATGTTCTTGTTGAACACAGTCTATTCCTCTCTAGAGATACACTGTCAGAAGGTGGTCCCATACCTAGTCGTAGGTGGAAATCCATTCTCCAATAAGTTCCCTATAGTTTTTGATTATATACTATGTATGTGGAGCGAGAGATGCAAGCATCCGCTAGATTAATATTTATTTGATTTAGACACTATTATAATATTACCGGATTTGATATCAGTAATATTTTGGGTTATCGTAAGGTAGAAACCATCCGTGATTGCGTGTGGATTGATCTTACGATTATCTTTTCTTTTGAAAAGGTTTTTGAAAGTTAAACAAATGGTTGGAGTTTACTCACACAAGTCCCATGACTGACCCAAAGTTTATTTTTTTTATTTTACCCTAAATTCTTGGGTTCCCAAAATTATACGTGCAGTCAAGTAGTCTGGATAATTCAGATACACTTGGAGGAGCTTGGAGCAAGAGGTTTCAACATTAGATAGTTACTACTTATTTCCGCTGTGATGTTGAATGTATTGTACTCTGATGATGGTATGTGTATACAGAAAACATTTGTATTTCAAAAAGTTATGTTATTTAATATATTTTACTCGTTCCACTGTGAGATTTGTGTTCTTCGTTGTGATAACCCAAAACTTCCGTTGACCGAAAGTAAGGACAATCATTTGGAATACAACATATTTACAACAACAACAGATCTCAGAGAATATCATAACACATAATTATTGCAGCGGAAAGACAAATGTCATAAACATCACATCAACTGAACTACAGAGTACGCAATTTACAGGATACAACTTAGCAAAATAAAAGTCTGAATAAAAAGAAATAAGTCACAACTCCAAAACGTACATCAATTTACAGGACCACGCCGCTAACGTGGAACGGGTTTACTCCATTGGGTTGCCAGTGCATAATTTAATAAAGTTTATACAAAAACAACGAAATGACTTTTGGAAAATGAAATCATGATAAGTCTCAAGTCCCATCACACAGTACAACGCAAACCGGAGGATAGAGTTTTTCCTTATAATGATCAAACATGCTTAATATGTATAAAATAATATTTTAATATTATCATTAGTGTCTAAGCAGTATTAAAATACTTCAACATAAATGTATCAATCCTAGATGGCATAATACCCCATCCTACTATGTCGCCGTATATAAGTTTACAATCAAGACCGAAATGTCGTATTGTAGATTTGGTTTCCATCAAGAGTCAAGGCTAGGGAGGAGCTCCTTACCAGTTCGAGGACACTCTAGCAAATGCCTCACGATCGCACCTATGGGAACCCTTGGATATCTGCAGGGTCGGTCCCTACCTAACGGTAGTGGATTAGTTATGCCTGAACACACCTTTTCCAGTTCCTCTGAACCACCATATGGCCACTAACAACCTATAAATCCGAGGTACCTCAAAATCCATCATCCATATAAGTAAAATGTCAGCGCTGGTAGGTCCCTGACATCACTCTAGCTAGAAAGAAACGTGTGCACTCCCTACGTTCCCTTCTCCCGTTTTTGACTCATACCGGGGTGTGAGGCTCACGAAGTAACGCTACACACAAATCTACACCTATATAGGTCGTGCTCTGATCATCAACCACAAGGCCTGCTTTTCAACAAATCCTTGATCATCTGCATCTTGGTGTGCCACATTGACAATCCACGCCATGCCATCAATAATTGTTAATATATACTAGGGTGTTAAGCAGAAAATAAATTCTCCACCACCAATCAGATATACATTAATAAAAATTGATTTAATTACATGAAATGAATTCCAACATCAGACACGCATCCATTTACAAGTTCGTTCTGGGTCTGAACGAAACCGGAGACACCTGAGAGGTTCTCGCCTATCTGAGAAATCAACACGTATGTCCGGACAATTACCACGGTTTAACCCTTTTCTGGGAGCAAGTCAGTTGAGGGCATCAGTCGCCATCCATCCGCCGTGAAGATCGTCGGTCTTCAATCGTCGTCTTTTATATCTTCGGCTTAATCGTCGTGTAATTATTTGAAATGAGTTGGACTCGGTCTTTTCAAATAATTATTCGCATAATTATCTTTTAAATCATTGCATATCGTTAATATCTATTTATTGCCATTTTTATTTATTTAAAAATAGCTCAAAATAAATAAACGACGCTTCGGGTCAGTGGGCGGCCCTGGCGCTGTTTTTACCCAATTTTGATTCACACATCTCTTGATATCTAACCGTTGGATTTTGGCGAAATCCATATCGTTGGAAAGATCTTCCCAAAGCGGTCCTAACGGTTCTAGTTTTGGGAAAATCCGACGGTCGGATCTTTCGGTGTAATCGATTAAAGGTACGATTGTCGAAACGCGAACTGCCGCGCACGTTTCGTTTAATTTTATATTTATATATAAAAAAAAATATAAATCGTTTGGCGATTTCAACTATAAAATTCATTCCTTTTATCGCATCTATAATGACGATAAACATATCACCTTTAATTTCTACTCTTTTCATCGCATCTAAAATGACGATAAAAATATCGCTTTAAAATCTCTGTTTTTATTTATACCTAAATTATAAATAAAATTCACTTTTTAAAACTCATGTTTGTATTCACATCTAAAATGTAAATAAAATATTATTTTAATTTCATGGTTTTATTCACATCTAAAAATGTTCATATTTTTTTCCAATGTCATATTTTTTATTTATAACTGAATTACAAATAACAACGTACTTTATAAATTCATTTTTTTATTTGCAACTAGTTTGCAAATAAAATTTCACTTTTATAAAACGGTGTTTATATTTACATATATAATGCAACAAAAATGTACTTTTTATTTACATATTTCTATTCATATCTAAAATGTGAATAAAAATATATTTTTCATATTCATGTATTTTATTTGCATCTAATTTACAAATAAAAAGTATAATTCCTTTCTATGATTTATTTGCATCTAAAAATGCAAATAAAAAGTATAATTCCTTTTTGATGTACGTCTTGGAGTTGGGACTTATTTCTTTTTATTCAGACTTTTATTTTGCTAAGTTGTATCCTATGAACTGCGTACCCTGTGGTTCAGTTGATGTGATGTTTATGACATTTGTCTTTCTGCTGCAATAATTATGTGTTATGATATTCTCTGAGATCTGTTGTTGTTGTAAATATGTTGTATTCCAAATGATTATCCTTACTTTCGGTCAACGGAAGTTTGCGGTTATCACATTCGTTTTCTTCTATTCTAACTTTTCTTTCTTTCCATTTCTCACCCTATAACTTCTTTCTATTAATGATCCGATAATTCCTGGTTCTTAGTTAGTCGACATGGTATTTGTGTTGATGATCACGATCGGGAATTGGTCTGTTCGTTACAGTGGTATCAAAGCTGAGCGTTGAGTAATAACCTTGGCTTTGTGGCGTAACTCAATAAAGATGAGGTTAGTTATACCCTAGATTAAGTTAGAGTGTATGTATACGAGAGAGCGTATTTGTCGATTGTATAAAAATGTGTTTTATATTGTGTTGACTGGTTTGTTGAGTGGTTTATTCTGGTCGATACAGAATGTACAAGCGTATCGATAGGTGATTCTAAACTCTCGAACAAAACAATTCGATATAGTATTATTTTAAAATGGATAAATGAAATAATTTTGCCAAAAAATAATTTTGATATAAAAGGAATAATTTCTGAATTATTATAGTATATAATGTGTT
Organism: Allium sativum; assembly: GCA_030737875.1. NCBI lineage: Eukaryota > Viridiplantae > Streptophyta > Magnoliopsida > Asparagales > Amaryllidaceae > Allium > Allium sativum. The sequence continues at coordinate 800,268,534 of CM060912.1, forward strand.
GATTGTTATTACAGTCGAATGGAATCATAAAATATTGAAATGTTTATACATAACCAAATATAGTTTGTATATGGGTAATGTGTACATATATGATGAACTGAGATTAAGTTCAAACTAGAATTTGAGAATTTAAATCCCGGATGTTTAGAAATATTTTCTAAATATTTTTAAAAGTAATACAACATTACTCTAAGGGATTTTTGAATAAGAATGGTTTTAAATGGATTTTGAAAGTGATTAAGCACTGAAATCACTTCAGTGGCGAGAAAATATTTCTAATGATGGATGGCCACATCATTGGTATTCATTTTCGAGTTTCTAAGTGACGGATTGATTGCTACCAAAATAGATTTGCTAATGGAGAATTGTTTGAGAAAAAATAGTTTTAAATATTCAAATGTTTTGAATTTAGAATGGTTATAAGTATATGTGTATAATTATATGATTTCAAACTGTTTTTTTAAGAAAAGCCGAGAATTTGAATTTTGAAATATGAAATTAACTTGTGCAAGTTAAATGAATTGAAATAGTTAAGGTAAATGAAATATATTAACATTTAACTTATGTTAAATAGAATTATATTGGATTGGAAGTTAAATTGAATAACTTATAAATTGAAAGTGAATAAACTGATTTAAAATCAATTTGAATGAATGTGAATGTTTGTATGCAGATTATGGATTGGATGTGAAAATATGGATTGAAAATCATTGGAAACCAAGTGAAATGGCGTGAATTAAAAAAATGAATGATTGTTAAAACGTCAATTATTGAAAACTCACTTGTTTAAATGTGAGTAAGTATAGGTACACGGAGCTATATCGCTCAGTTGCATAAATATGTGGCGAGTTCGTTTCATAATGCTTATATTAGGTATGCCTACACAAAAATAAAAAAAATTGGGTTTTGGATTTCGTTTTTCAACCATGTGGGCCGATGTACATATATGTTGTTCCTGCGATATCGCAGAAGTCCTTCTATACAGGGGAGACTCTGCCAAAAAAAATCGGAAATTTAAAGTGCTAAAAAAATTTATTAGTAAGAATGAGTTAATATTTTAATTGAAATATATTGGTTCAGTTAAAACTGAAGTTAAGAAGTAAAACAAAAGATTTTTAAGATAGTTAATGTGGTTCGTAACATTTTTTCTACCTTAGTAATTTCAAGGATGAAATTCTTTTAAGGGAGAGGAATGTAACGACCCGAATTTTCAACCGTTTAATTTTGAACATTTTAAATGTTGTATTAGAAATATAAAAGAATTTCTATAAGAAATTTATTAACTAAAAACAAAGTTTCAACGTATAATTTATAATTAAATTTAAAATGAGCTCATAATATTGTGGTACTTCGTAATTTAACATTTTGAACTTCAATTGGATATACAAGATCCAATATAAGTCGAATTTCTTTGAAACATGAAACGTTCAGATCTATTTGATTATATTTTTCTAATAAAAGTGAAAAATTGAGATTTCATCTTATAGATTGGGAGTTGTGTCCAAATAAAAATTCCATAAAATCTCTATGGAATCATTTATATATTATAACGATTTATTTATAAATAAAATGATTTATAAATAATCCAAACGTCGTTTTCTTTTGAAATATTGAGTTATAAATCTAAACATGTTTATTTTGGAGTTATATGATGTTCTATTCGGATATATATATGATAATAATGATTTATTATTATTAAATTGAATGGTTTTTGAATTAATTTATATTATTGTATCCGTTTTTGATGAAATCAGTTTCATTGGATCCGTAATGTTAAATTATTGTATGAAAATAAATTTCGTGGCCATTCGATATAATATGTGATCGCGGTAACCATAAATGCCTAGATTATTATTTAATCATTTTATTGATTTAATATGGAATTTAAGAATAGTCAATTTTCAAACACTCTCTACTTTTAACGAAACTAATTTTATTAAATTCGTAATGACTAATTATTGTAAGATTTCCAATTTCAACAATTGGAGTTATTTTGATTATCGCACATGATATAAATGTGTATCGATTTACGTTATGAATTAAAAAGGGAGTTTACCCCCGACGATCTCGGAATTTGACGAAACAAGTTCCATCGTGTTCGGAATATTTAATTATTGTGCGATTTCAAGTTTTGAGCCAACTAGAATTCCGTGAGCATGCGAAAAAGAAACATGAATTAATTAACGTTTTTAGTATTTAAAATTTTGCTATTTGTCCAAACGAACTCCAATTTCAACGAAACTGGTTTCTTTAGGACCGAAATGTCAAATTGTACCTGTAACGACCCGGATTTTGAGCGACTTTGGTTATCGACATAAGCACGATGTCGAAAACCAAAACATCGAAAAATCCTGGTAATTAGTGAAAGAAATTAGAGGGTGAGGAAAGATAAGATAGAAAATTAGAATAGAAGAAGAAGAAGAACACAACATCAGGGTAACACGAATCTCACAGCGGAACGAATAAATATATTTCATAACATAACTTTGAAATACAAATCTGTACTTGAATATACATGCCATTATCAAAGTACAACACTTACAACACAGCGGAAATAACTATAGTCATATGATCCTGAAGCCTCCTGCTCCAGCTCTTCCAGTATATCTGTAAATCCCGACTACTTGACTGCCCGTACAAATTTAGGCACCCAAGAGTTTAGGGAAAACAACAAAATAAACTCCGGGTCAGTCATGGGACTGGTGTGAGTAAAACAGTTTAAAACAGTTATACAGGTATATGATATCTCATAAGACCACGCCGCATAACGGAACGGGTTTTTCCCTTATGAGAATCCAAAATATCTTTATATCAACAACCTTTTGATATTATAATAATGTCTATCAACCACAGTATATATATAATCATCTAGCAGAAACGCTTTCATCTCACGTCCTACATATATAGTATACAATCAAAACCGCAAGCACGTATTGGGTAAAGGATTTCCAACTATGACAAGGTATGGAACCACCTTTCGCTCGTGTACCTCTAGAGAGGAATACACTGGGTTCAACAAGAACATCTTGCAACCCGGCCACACATGACCGACCACTCATTTCGCTTGAGCGTATCGAATGTATATCACCAACAGTTGGGATCAGCAACCGTTTCCCGAATGGGACAACATCAACAATAGATTTTTAGAAGTAAATGAAACTCTAGATCAGGTGATTATACACCCTACTTCGGTGCGACCGACTTAGCCATGCTGCCTGCCCGATTTCTGTCATTTACCGGATGATGAGGCTAGAAGCTACGCTTTAACATCACATCAAATTCACTTTGAATGCCACATTGTCAAATCCATCAAATCACCGGTTGACGTCCTCAACCATACATTACGCGTTAGCTAAAAGAAGTTTCCTTCTCCGCTTCCACTCTTGGTACAGTTGGAGAAATCAATATACGTGATCGTCTGGAAATACTTTGTCAGACATCCGTCCATACAAGTCATCCAGGAACAGGATGAACCGAAGGCACTATTCTGTAAACAGGATAGCCCTTGTATAACTCCGTCTTCAATTATGTTTGGCATATATGATTCGCAACGCTTATGCCAATACAGAGTGGTTCTTTGGATAATAATCCAACCGGTCTCTCCATATTAACAACGTTAAAATGGTCAAAACTTCGATAGTCTGTGATTTAACTATCGAATAAAAATAGGTGTGCAAACAATGATATTATTTCCAAATGGAAATTATATCGATCAAACATCATTCAACATTCATCTCTTTAGTTCATTAATTTACTTATCTCATGTTTCCATACGTTCAATATTCCTTATTTTCTAAATTGGGAAAATATACGATATTAACAATGGAAAAACATTTCAATTTCTTTATTTCTTTATTAGAAAACATTTCTGGTTTCTTATTTGGAAAACATTTCCAAAGCTTCTTCATTGGACTTAGACAGATGTTTAAACAAACCATCGCGATGCCAACTCAAACCATTTTCTTTACTGCCGAACCTTAACCATTCCTTAGTTAAAAACGAAGCCAATCAAGTTGGGGTAGAACTACCTCTCAGACCTTAACTGAACGACATTTCTAACTTTGAAATTGGCAAAGTTCACTATATATTCCTTTTACTAACTTCCTTACTTAACCCTCCTTCGAATAGCTATATTCGATTGACTCTTTTCACTTAACTCTATTCGATTAACCATATCAATTAACTCTATTGGACTAACACTATTTGACTAACGCTATTTATTTACTCATTTCACTTACACTTTTCGAATAAACTATATTCGATAATTCCTTTTACTTTCTATTCGAATAACTATATTCGATTTACTCCTTTTGACTTTCTTCGAATAAACTATATTCGATTAACTCCTTTCAACTTTATTCTCTAATCGATTAACTAACATCGATTAACTCCTTTGACTTTCTTCGAATAAACTATATTCGATTTACTCCTTTTGACTTTCTTCGAATAAACTATATTCGATTAACTCCTTTTACTTTAACACTAATCGATTAAACTAACATCGATTAGTTCCTTTTACTTTAACACTAATCGATTAAACTAACATCGATTAGTTCCTTTTACTAACTACGTTTTCCGTTACAACTATTTCCTTTTTATAACGTTTACTTACCGTTACAAATATTTCCTTTTTATAACGTTTACTTACCGTTACAAATATTTCCTATTTATAACTTCTATTTACCGTTACAAATATATCCTATTTATAACTTCTATTTACCGTTACAAATATATCCTATTTATAACTTCTATTTACCGTTACAAATATATCCTATTTATAATTTCTATTTACCGTTACAAATATATCATATTTATAACTTCTATTTATTTTCTAAATAAATATCCCTTTTATAAAACCGTGTTCGTTTTATAAATATTTCCTTTTATAAAATCCTGTGATTTTATAAAATTCCTTTATTTCAATATACATTGAAATACTTCTTTTTACATCCCAGGGTCTTTTATGATATTTACAATATCGAATAACAATGATCAACATCATTCCAACCCACATAATCCATAACAGATTATATAACACATCATATATCACAATATATGAAAAACAGTAAAATAAATGTTGAGGAATCCAACTGGATTCCTCCAACCTGTTTCCCTGCATCACAAATGTTAAACAATATAGATAACATCACTTTTCAGTTCTATATGATATATTCTGTTAAACAGAATCAATATAGAAAATTTAACTAACTGACTAGCAGTTCAATCAAACAGTCAACATACAGTAAATCAACCAATATCTAACAGTTCTAAAAATACAACATGAAATTATAAACTGTTTAGAGTTAGTGAGATTTACTCACATTGGCGCGTTAATCGTTAAATAACGGTTTGCGTTATTTGATTCAGTCGGACAATTTATTTTGCCATAAATTGTAACGGGCTCGGATTCACTCCCAGTTAGCTCCATTGTGAAGCTCCCGTCCATACGATCCCAACGGATCAGACCGTTCAAAATTCTGATACAGTATGTAATAGATATTTAATTTACAGTTTAGTACACTCATTAGAATTTAATTAAAAACTTGAATATAATTAAGTTGGTCTTTTACCATGAAATCCGGCCCACTGCCAAAGACAAACCGCTTCCCTTTTTAACTCTTTGATCGATATTAATGCTTAAATATCTTTCTTCCTGATCGCAACCATTTTATACCCATATCTCAAATGTTAATTACCTACTCACTATCCTTTTTATTCGTCTCAATACATTGAACATCCTAGTAACAAACACATTTTGATTCATTCTTATTCCTTCATTTCTCGACCAATTCTAATGAAGTTACCACACAGTCAAAAGCAACTTGCCATTTACCAAGCCCTTCCTCCATCTCCATACGCAAGGAAAAATGCTATTTTCAAACCGTTGAAAGCCACAGAACTGGTCATCAGTTCTTCACGTGACTGCTACACAACATGCCACTTCAATCCAACACTCCTCCCCTACAAAACAATATCCCCTTTAATTCACGTTTTCTTGCTCCCCTTTCTCTTTGAAAACAAACTGGGCTCAAACAATTTCTACAGCCCCTTCTTTCACTCCTTTTTCACCTCCTTCCCTCATCTATTTCATACCGTCAGACTCCAACACCGAACCCCCCAGCATCAGCCTCTTCGAAGTCGGGCTCTCCATCTTGCATCGCACCTCAAATCCAGTCACGCATACAGAAGGAACTACCGACACAAACCATTCCCTAGATTCATGGGAAATCGCAAAGCAAGTTCCAAACGAAGCCACAAGCGCCACTGTAACGTTCAGTTCTTCCATCGATGCACAAAAACACCCAATAAAAATTGATTTAGGGTCCGCTGTTTCCAATTTCAGCGATAGTTAGGTGCATCGCCCTTTTTGAAATGTATAGAAATGTGAAGTTTATGAACAAAGGATCTCAATGAATTTAATATAATTGAATTCCATCGAGTTTCGGAATTATTACGATTTTTGAAAGGAAGTATTTAGAGGCGGCTGTGTTCATTGGATTTTGATCAGAGAAAGTGTTTTTAGGGTTAGTGGGTTATTTATAGAGTTTTATCTTTGGAGGCGTGGCCTTTTTGAATCCACACTCGGCCTTTGTGGTCTTAAGGAGTACACATGTTGGTTTAAATTGTTATAAGAAACATCCGTATCCATTTCGTAAACTCCACTCATTTTCGGACCTCAATCGACGAAAATAAAAATACCGTTGAAATCAGTGATGTGCTAGGATTTCAAAAATATAATAACATCGGTAGGTTAACTCATATTGTGAAACATCACACTGTTGATTACAGGGTGCAAAACACTCCAAATAAAAAGTTGCTTATTTAATTAATTAAAAATTACCATAAAATTCTAAAAATTAAATTATCACTATGTCTCAAAAGAACCTTGTCTAAATTCAAACCCGATCTCTAGTTATATCGAATAAACCGTTACGATCGATAAACGATTCTATAGCGACTATTTTAAAATTTGATTTGGACATATCTCAAAATCTACACGACGAAATCCTGATTTTTCTCTTCCATTAGAAAGATATACTTCACCAGCTCCACACGTTTCTTGTTTCACAGAAATCCGGCTTAAAACGAATCATGTACATTCAGTTGAAGTTCGAATTGACAATTTACGAACTGCAGCGCCATTTCGAGCTCGATTTTAATTATAATATAATTATACGTTCAAATTGTCGTTCAAATAATATATTCGTTATTCAAATTAAATTCCAAGCTGAATTAAATATCACAGATGATCCGGTTCACACCATATCGTCATTTCGGCCAATTCTGATTATTTCAGAATTAAATATATTATTTAATTTATTATTTTAATTAAATATTCATCATTATTTAATTCCTCGGCTATTAAATTCACTATATCACCATTGATATAATTAAATAAATTAATCATAATACCCCTGCCAATGCGGGTCATTACAGTACCAAGATTTCAATTTTCATCATGATCGAAGTTTGTAAGTGGTCGTACGAATTTAAAATGTCCAAAGTGAAGTAGCGATGGTATATTCTAGGAATATAATTAAACGTTTGATAAAACATCACAACTCCCTCAAAACCCTCGTTTCTTTCATCTATGGTCAAAATGCCTCAGCCGTCACCAAATACATAAAAGAATCATCTTTGAAAAAATTACTACAATTCATGTAAAAATATGAAAATTTTGTAACACATGTATTTGAATTCCATGGATAATTTCCTTCAACAATACCTATCTCACCTGGTGAGACTGACATTTGATTGGGCTCGGTTTCGACAGTACAACTAGGGTTCCGATTCATAGGTGTTCTAGGCGGAGTTAGGTGAAGTGCTTGCCGGCGTAGTGATAAGGGGACCGAGGCGAAGTTGCGGAGCCAAAATAATGGTGCTCTGTGAAAACTTTGTTTGATTGGTTTGTTGTAGCAAGCATAGGTTCTGAAACGCGGGGCTATGGGGGGGATTGCAAGTGGAGAGGGAAGATGTTGGTTGTGTCAAGCTCGTGAAGGAGGGCTTAATGGTGAGAGTCTCGTCAATTTTAGTGGATGACAGAAGCAGATGTGGAGGAAATTACAACGACCATAGTGTTAAAGTTCAGCATGGTTCGAATATCTTACTGGTGAGGGAAGTTATTGGTGTGGTGGTGAAGATTTTTGCGAGGAGGTAAGCATCTTGGTGAAGGTAAAATTGCGAATGGAAATTTCAACAAGTGACAAATACGAGTTCGAACTCTACTAAAGGAAGAAGGGAATCAACGACATGAAAAAAGAACGTGATTAAAACATGGTTAACTAAGGTTAATTTTTAATTAATTAAATACTAATGACCATAATTAGTAATTAAATTATTTTAAATAGTATATAAACTTGCAATGTTAATAACATGTTCACATGTTATCAGAATTACACAAAACAAGTTATTTTGGGATCATAACGAAGAAATCTACATTGTGAAACTGACGTGGTTGAGAACAGAACTACTAAAATTTCATAGAAAAATCAAATGCTCATTTGATTTTAAACAAAACGAAAGAAGAATCGTTAACTGCAAACTATATGAGTAAACTCACTAACTCTTTCCAGTTAAAATGTTATAACCGTATTTTTAAATGAATTGGATGTTGTGTGATGGTTGTTTGGATGTATTGTTGATAATTGATTAAAATAATTAGGTAGTTATATATATTTAATCGTTGGTTGAATATTGATTATGTTTACCATGATATCTCATATTGAAACAGAATTGATGCTATTTACGTTGATTAACATCTTGGATGCAGGGAATTAGGTTAGAGGGATCCAACCGGATTCCTCAACAATTAAATTGCCATTTTTTTAATGTGTTGTGATATATGATGTGATATATAATCGATGGTAGGGTATATTGTGTTTGATTACCCTGGTTCTAGAATTTAGTTTTTAAAGGCCGTAAAATATATTCAAATATAGAAAACGAATTTGAGATTTAAAAGGGGAATTTTTTTCAAAAAATAGAAACTAAATTTCAAGTGGACTTGAAAATAGAAACTTGTTTTCATGGATAAAACAAGAAGTTGATTATAAACAATGTTTATAAATTTAGTAAAATAATTATTTTTTGATAAATTAAAAATATAAATTTAAAATTTTATATAGAAAAGTGGAAATCGGTTTTAAAACCACTAACTGCAATTGGATTTGAACTTAGCAGTTATAAAGGAAGTTGTGAACGAGATTGTAAATGTTTGGAATAAAATGAGATTTTCTATTGTAACAACCTACATTTTACATATCGGAGAATCATAAAATATTTTTTATTTAATTCCCTGAGGGTTGGATCATTCTCATATTTTGATATGATGGTTATGGGGATGTGAGACATGTCCATAATTTTTACTCATTTTATTTGTGATCATTTTGCCCCTATCAGTCTTGTTCAGGGCAAAAATTTTGACTAGGATCAAATCAGGTATTGAGATCGTTCTCATTAGAAAGGAAATGGTGTTTCCAATTCCATAGATTGGTCATATTAAAGAATTGGTTTAGCGGTTTGGGAGGAATCGCTGTTTTGGTGTTTCACAGTTTACTGCTCAGGTATTGGCAAGCCAATGATGGGCTGATTTGAGGAGGCCTATTAGTGGGCTAATGGGAGGTTATAAATTGGGGGATAGATGTATGGAGAGAGTGTTACTTTTTTCTCATTCTCTCATTTGGTTGGGCTCGTGATCCTCCTTGCTCAATCAAATACACCTTTCCACCATTAAAATTGTAGATCTACATAATCGAAGATCTACATCGTCTGAAGCTAGATCTACATCAATCGAAGAGAGATTTCATGAAATCGAAGAGTTTGAAGAGTGTTCTTCGCTGTTCGGATTGAGTAATCGGTGGTTTTATGTTGTTTTGGAGAATTGGTGAGTGATATGCATCTCTCACATGGATTCAATCAAGTATATGATTTGTTTGATCATAATTTCTTCATTTTTAAGTTGTTTCACCTAGATCTACACCATGTTAAGTATATTTTCATTTGAATCGCCATAGGATCTAATCTAACAACTTAAAACCGGTAATTCTTATGTTACTTCATACGTTTATGCAAGTTAGATCGATTATTTTTTATTTATCATCATTTTGGTGAATTTTATATGATTATTGGTTGAAATTGTCATTTTGGTGCTGTTAATGGATACATAAAGTGTTTATGGTTGAATTGGATGAGTTGATTTCGTCGATGTTGTCGTTTGGCGAAGATTTGGTCAAGTTTGGAGCCGCTTTGGTTAGATCAGGGAGTTAGGTCACTTTCACTAGACCGGGTCGTTTTAGGAATTTAGGCCATGTTTCTTGCTCCTTGAGAAGTAGATTTGGATCTCCATGGGTGGCTCAGGTCGAGATGGGGCTCCAGGTCGTTTGCATGGTGGACCGGCAGGTCGTGGGTGACGTGGCGGTAGGAGATTGGAAGGATCGACTTCAGGGCATTGGAGCTTAAGGAGTTGGGTCGGCCGGTGTTAGGTCGTTGGTCTCAGGTCGAAGGGACTTTGGTCGTTGAGAGGCTTGGGTTAAAAGGAGTTGGGTTTGACGACCTAGTCAGGTCATTAGGACGCAGGAACGACCTAGTTAGGTCGTTGGAGCGGGTTGACTTGCATGATGAAAATGAAAAAATCAGGTCGTGGAAGCATAGGTCGGGCACGACCTAATGGGGACGACCTAAGTATGTTGGACCTTATATTGATGTTGGTTGGTTCAGTGATGGTTGTGACTTCGATGTATATCCAGGTGGGAATATTCGAAGTGGTGTGATGTGATTCGTTTATTGTCGTGATGCAACGAATGTGAAGACAACTCAAGGGTGTTGAGTTGTGGATAATGGTTGCTCGAAGAGGACTTGAGCTTGTGAACGCTCATCAGGGTTGATGGCTGAAGATGCGAAGGCCGAGATATTATCGTTGTCGTAGGTTCTAGCGGACTCAAAGTAGGGGTACAGTGAAAGACCAGGTGTATAGTCAAGTACCTTGGGCAGTCGTGAAGGGCCTAGTTGTCGAGATTTGTAAAGACAAATATACAAGTCGTGAAGGAGTATGGAGTTTTTTGCTAGAATCAGTGTTTACCATTAGCCCATGACATATGGAAGGTGCCGGTATACGATTAACGAGGTTTTGAAGCTGGATAGGCAGGTATAGCTAGGTCTTGGATATTTGATTGTTTTGCTTGTACCATCTCACGTAGATTGTCTACAGTCGAAGGAGATGTTTCTTGGGTGCTTGTCTGATATTGGTTTAGGCCTTTGGGGCTTGTGCTTGAGGGATGTTGATCTTGATAAGGATGGCTTAAGTGAGATATAACTAGTTGTTATGATTGCTATTGAGTGATAGTTGTGTTGCTATTGTTTGGTTACTTCTGGTTGCCATGATTGAACTTTTGTTGCTTAGTTGTTTGTTTGTAAAGGCTATCATTGTCAGATGTGGGGAAGGAAGGTTTGGGTTCTCCTCTGGTGTTTTGGGTAGATTAGTTTTGTTAATCTACCTATTCTCATATACTTTGTTGATGATGTTAGATAGTTGTTTATCGCTCACTAAGACTGTTGTCTGCCTCAAGGTTTTATGTTTCCTCTTATTACCTTGGTTTGTTCATCCATGGTATCATGGATGGGCAGACTATGTGGTAGGTGATTAATGAGGATGATGTTGTTGTGCGGTGGCGAGCTGGAGGCTGGCATATTACTTTGCTATTATCTAGTACCTTTGTTTCCATTGATTGATGAGTGTTGTAGTGAGGCTTCATGTACAGACTTTAATGTTATATCCAGTAGATATATGGATGATCTTTCAGGGTGTTACGAAAGTTTAAAAGTTTGTTATTTGATGTTCTACTATTTCAGCCTGTTGTATATGTTCTATTATATATTATCCTTGCGCTGTGAGTTATACGACAAGTTCCGTACTATGTTTACCTACTCTGGTGATCGTCCATAGCTACCTGACACGTCTTTCAGCGCATTATTCCTCTTGTTAAGTGCTGGAGTTATAGGCGGTCGTCCAATTTGGTATCAGAGCCCAGGTTATCGATTTTAGCCAAGTTCAAGGACGTAATTACGTATGAGAGACATATTTGTAGATTTCTGATGGATGTATACTATATATTAGTGTATAGAAGCATTTGAAATCCATTAGCAGTTTTTCTCGGAAGTGGCTAATCATTCTATATTGCAGAATTAGAATGAGTCGACGAACATCGAGACACGCTGCTAGGGAGGGGACTGTTCCTATAAGGGAAAATGGAGGTATACCATAATACCCAGCTACGTTCGAGGCCATGGCGGCAGTGATCATGAGGAGGGCCCTTGCTCCAGAGACAGCTGCAATAGATGTTGGGGTTCAGGTGCCTAGAGCTGTGGATTTCGCGAAGCTATGTAAAGACTTCACATCTCTATGAGGAAAACCGTTCAGGGGACAAAGCCGACTGAAGATGTCCAAAGATGGTTGGATACTTGTATTCAGATCTTTGTAGACTTGGGCATTGATGATGCAATAAAGAGGAAGCTTGCATCAAGACAGTTAGTGGGAAGAACTATGGACTGGTGGAACTCTGTCACTCTTGAGACTCCTGACGTTGATATTTCATGGGAGCAGTTCTAAGTAAAGTTCGAGGCAAAGTTTATCTCTACCGTGCAGAAGTCTATTCTGTTTAAGAGGTTTGTTGAGATTAAGAAGAATGGTCGACCAGTGCTTGAGTATGTTCCTGACTTCGAAGCTTTGTCGAAGTATGCTTGTTCATATGTGGATAGTTATTACCATAAGAACGAGAAGTTTGTCATAGGTTTGGACGAATATCTTGGAAATCAGCTTATGGATCATCTAGATGACATTTATGAGAAGATTGTCGAGAAGGCTTTGAGACATAAGAGTCTGTTTCCCAAGAAACAACATGTTGTTGCAGATAAGGAAGAACAGAAGCCACAACAAGGTGGTAACAAGAAGAAGAGGAAGCAACAACAGCAAAAAGAAAAGGATGGCAAGAAGAAACCTAAGAGTGAGGTGGTTTTCTTTAACTGCCAATAGAAATGAAACACCCAACCTCAGTCAAGGTCACTCACAAAGGGAATGCCTTAACTTTGGTGGAGGGTTATAGGTACAAGACACAGAAAAATTTACAGGTAAGATAAATATAAGCAACAGAAATTAAACATTTATTGCATACGTGGTTCTATACAAAAGCATTACAGCAAATTGTCTCAAAATAACTTCCAAAACATTACATCATAATCTTTGTCTTGATTATTTAATAAAGAAGCATAAACCATAAATAAAACTGCATAATTCCCCAAATGTAGTGTCCAAAAGCCATAGCCAAGGTAACAGAGTCCCAATCATACATCTACTTTCTTGAAGCTTGCAAAGAGTCTGACTAAGCTGGAGTATTCCCTCCCTGTGGACCTGGGGGGGAGACGGAAGAAAAGAGGACGAAAGAAAACGGGTCAGACAATAAGTCTGGTAAGTTCAGTGATTACTAGTATTTAAACAAGGAAAGGGATCATGACAGTAATAACAGAACATAGGACAATACCCTAATATAAGATAAGATGAACATGTGATCGCACCCCATTACTATAGTCTCTGCACCTACTAACCATTGGTTTAACCAGCCCCACGTGTTCATAACGAACGATCCCCTTAATGATCGGCTCCTACTCACATGCATTCATATCCTATGTCATTCGGCCCCGCTTGACTGTAGATACCTGTGCTGATCCCACCATGGGGTGTGTCAGTCCCTATGGTGGCAACCCGACACGATTCAAGATGCACAGTGTATACTACTGATGCCCAGTTCCTGCTTTTTCCACTCTGGAGTACATGCACGCCCGTACTCCGTCGAAACCTACACTGACGCACCGACCGCCGATGTTTTGACAGCTTATAATCAGCCCAGTATTAGTGCCCCACCCTGCCTAGTTCAGGGTACCATGATATATCTATGTGGGTTACTATTGAAATGGGTCCCCATTACTAGGGTTTTCTAATCAACATGTTTATTTGGTTAAGTGTCCAAGTTTACCTAACCCCACCCATCAGTTTAGTTAACATGTTGAATCGGTTTAGTGTTTCCCTAATTGACTTAACCCTACCAATCTTGACTTAGCTTTAATTTATTCATTAAAGCACCAACCACTCACATTAGACAGGTCTTGTTATGGTCACTGGATGTGCCAATTGGTTCCGGACAGTTTTACACCACAACTCAGTCTAACCTCGGGTCCTTTTTGGGCTTGATGCACTAACCACCCACATTAGACAGGTCTTGTTGTGGTCACTGAATGTGTCGGTCGGTTCCGGGCAGTTTTACACCATAACTCAGTCTAACCTCGGGTTAGGCATATTCATCTTTTCTAAATTCACATGTTTTCTATATATGTCTAATTCTATATGTAAATTAATCCTAGTTTAATCATGCCATAATTATCCTTTTGATTATGCTCACAATAAATGGTATACCAAATATACCATTTCATGAACCAATCTATGCCATGAAATTTTCATGTTTTCCCATCGCTACCGTGGAACGTACGCATAAATCACATAAAATGTTGGGCTAGTAAATTATCCCAAACCCATAAACAAAAGGGGTAATAAACAAGGGACATGAAATAAACATAAAATAACATACATCTAACTTATCATGTGTAACTTGGCATTGAAGCTTCATTAACTTAATCAAACATGTATAGGGGAAACTTATGGCTAAGTTAGATCACATAATCATGTAAACTTGATATAGGTCTAACATGGAGGTTTAACATATAACCATAATTGGATCATGACTTATCCTATTAACATATGTATGCCACAACACAAGAGAGCCACAATCTAACTTGCAACATGATAGGTTATAGATATAACATACCAACCTTATGTAAACATGTTTGAATCATAACTAGTGTATTAACTTGCACTTGTTGGAGCACATGAGAGCCACAAATCTAACTTGCAATATAATAGGTTCGCCTTAACATAGTTCTAAATATACCTAAATATTGATCTAAACATGTAGGCAAGTGATTTAGATCATAAACTTGCAAGTAACCACCAAATTTTGACATGACATGTTCATCACTAAGTTGGCATAATGAGTTCATTATCCAATTATAATAGATTCCAATGATACCATACAATTTGGTATGTTCATCACCACAAATATATAGGCATGATCTATCGCAACGGTAATTTAAGATAAATGAGAATCAAACTTTATTTATCTTATACATAAGCATCATTCTATATTCGAGTTACAACATGTCATGATTTCATTTAAGAGAACGTTTAAATCTACGTAATAACCAACTTACAAACAAGAAGGAATTCTTGATTTCTGGAATCTGAATTCTGAAGTTGAAATGCTCGCCTTTGATGTAGATCGTTGAATTAGATTAGTTTTAATTTCATTTTGATGTAACTTTTATCTTGTCTTTGAATTGAAAGAGGTGACGGCTACTCCAAGTTCTCCATTGATGGCATGACGGCTCTAGGTAAGAATTTTTGTGCGATTTTAGGTTGAGTGTTAGGTTGTTTATATAGAATTTTGAATTAATAAGAGCCGTTTGATGAACCTAGAGTTAACCACAACTATTCAGACTAGATCAGAACTATCCAGAAACTCTAGTGACTCAGCAACAAGTCATAAGTCGTCGAAATTCAGATCTGGCCGAAGGGGCAGGTCGACCTGTAGGGGGGAGGTCGACACTAGGGTCGACCCCTTGGTCGACCTGGGTTCTGGGCGAGAATTTTCCCGCCCAGCCCGCATCTGACTTTTGTTTTGAATTTTGAATCCGGTTTTGAGCTATTTGAATTTCTGAAACTTCTAAAGGCCATAACTTCCTCATACGAAGTCCAATTCATGCAAACTTGGACTCTATCTTAAGCAGAATTCCGAGACGAACGCAATGGTGTAACCCGTTTCTCTTAATTATCACATTTGAAATTAAGTATTGTTTAATTTGTTACTATAACGTTAACAGAAAATACATGGTGTTACAAGAAAGGTCACTTTGCCAATGAGTGTTAGAATCCGAGGATTGAAAGGAAGTGTCACAACTATGGCAAGATTGGGCGTCTCAAGAAGGACTGTCCGGAATCGGCTAAGGGAAAGCAGAGAGTGAAGGCGTATGCCTTGGAAGTTGTGACATCATCTCGAGGGCTCCTACTACAAAGGAGAAAAGAAAGGGTATCGTCATTCAAGGTACTCTTTCAGTTAGAGGTGTTTTAGTTCGTGTGTTGTTTGATACTGGAGCATCGCATTCTTTCATTTGTAATGAGCTAGTATGCCGCTTGAGTTTAGAACCCGGGATTTGTGATGGACCTTCTGTTGTGACCAATCCAGTCGGGCATTCGTTTAATCTTTATATGATTTGTCGTGGTCTAGTCTTGTCGAGTCATGGTTGCTCCTTTGTGTGTGATTTCTTTGTTTTGAACTTCGCTGGGTTTGAGATTATCTTGGGCATGGATTGGCTCAAGAGGTATGCGGCAAGAGTGAATTGCGAGAAGCTTGAGGTGAGAGTCGGGGATATGGAAGGGCGAAAGGTTTTGATTCGATGTAAGCCCAAAGACGGGGTCTTCATGAGCTATTTATATTCGCTTGTGATTCCACAGAAAGACTTGTCATCGGTGCCAATCGCAAATGGGTTTGAGGATGTCTTTAACGAGGTCAAAGGTTGCCGCCGCATCGCGAGATTGAGTTCAAGATCGATTTGGTCGAGGGTGCTAGATATATCGTCATGCCTCTTAGGCGGATGGTGCCTAAGGAACAACGAGAGTTAGAGGTGCAAGTTTGTGACCTTTCGGGAAAAGGATTCATTCGGAGAAGTGTATCTGAATGGGGAGCCCAGTGGTGTTTGCAACTAAGGCTAATGGCCCCTTAAGATTGTGTGTGGACTATCGTGAGTTGAACAAGGTGACCAGGAAGAACAAGTGTCTGTTGCCGAGGATTGATGACTTGTTCGACCAGCTTCATGAAGCCAAAATGTTTTCTCAAATGGATTTGGCAACGGGATTCCAAAAGTTGAGGATGGAAAATGATAGTGTGCCGAAAACTACTTTTAGGACACCATCCGATTTCTTCGAATGGTTAGAAATGCCATTTGAGTTGACTAATGCGCCTACGTATTTTGTGGATCTGATGAATAGAGTTTTCAGAGATCAGTTGAACAAGTTCGTGCTTGTGTTCGTGGATGATATTCTGGTTTATTCTCAGAATGAGGAAGAGCATAAGACGCACTTGCAAGTTATTTTGGAAATCTTGCGAAAGCATCAGCTAAGAGCTAAGTTTTAGAAATGTCACTTCTGGAAGAGTGATGTGAGGTTCTTGGGCCATGATGATTCCGGGTAATGGAATAGCGGTTGACCTTGCGGAAGTAATCCAGGACTGGGATAGACCGAAGAATGCGACGAACATGAGAAGTTTCCTTGGGTTGGCAGGATCTTACCAACGGTTTATAAAGGATTTCTCCAAGATAGCTGCGCCATTAACAGGACTGACGAAGAAGAACCAAGTGTTTACATGGGATGTAAAGTGTGAGCAAGCTTTCAGAATTCTGAAAGAGAGACTAACGAGTGCTCCTGTGTTGATCATTCGGAGTGGAAATGAAGAGATGGTAGTATACACTGATGCATATGGTACTGGACTTGGAACAGTGCTGATGTAGAAGGATAAGGTTGTGGTGTACGCGAGTCGACAGCTGAAACCGTATGAGAGGAATTATCCAACTATCTTGGAGAATTCTTATGTTAATTCATATGTTTATGCAAGTTAGATCCATTACTTTTCATTTATCATGATTTTGGTGAATTTTATATGATTATTTGTGGAAATTATCATTGTTGTGTTGTTGATGATTCAAAAAGTGTTTATGGTTGAATTGGATGAGTTGATTTAGTCGATATTGTCGTTTGGTGAAGATTTGGTCAAGTTTGGAACCGTATTGGTTAGATCTGGGAGTCAGGTCGTTTTTCACCAGTTTGGGTCATTTTAGGGAGTTAGGTCGTGTTTCTTGCTCCCTAAGAAAAGGAGATGGATCTCCATGGGAGGATCAGATCGGGATGGGGTTCAAGATCATTCGCATGATGGGCTGCCAGGTCGTGGGTGATGTGGCGGTAGGAGATTGGAAGGATTGGCTTCAGGGCGTTGGATCTTAAGGAGTTCGATCGGCCGGTGTTAGGTCGAAGGGACTTAGGTCGTTGAGGGGCTTGGGTTCAAAGGAGTTGGGTTTGACGACCTAGTCAAGTCGTTAGGACATAGGAACGACCTAGTTAGGTCGTTGGAGTGGGTTGGCTTGCATGATGAAAGTGGGAAAGTCAGGTCGTGGAAGCATAGGTTAGGCACGAGCTAAGGGGGACGACCTGAGTACGTTGGACCTTATATTGATGTTGTTTGGTTCAGTGATGGTTGTGACTTCAATGTATATCCAGGTGGGAATGTTCGAAGTGATGTGATTCGTTGATTGTCGTAATGCAACGAATGTGAAGACAACTCAAGGGTGTTGAGTTGTGGATAATGGTTACTCGAGGGGGACATGAGCTTGTGAACGGTCATCGGGGTTGAGAGATGGATATGTGAAGGCTTAGAGATTAACATTGTTATAGGTTCTAGTGGACTCAAAGCAGGGGTATAGTGAAAGACCAAGTGTACGGTCAAGTACCTTGTGCAGTCGTGAAGGGACTAGTTGTCGTGATTTAAAAAGACAAACATACGAATCGTGAAGGCGTATGGAGTTTTTTTTATAGAATCGGGGTTTACCATTAGCCCTTGACATATGACAGGTGGTCGTCATACGATTAACGATGGTTTCGAAGCAGGATAGGCAATGATAGCCAGGTCTTGGATGTTTGGTTGTTTTTCTTGTACCATCTCACGCAGATTGTCTAAAGTCGAAGGAGATGTTTCTTGGGTGTTTGTCTGATATTGATTTAGGCCTTTGGGGCTTGTGCTTGAGGGATGTTGATCTCGATTAGGATGGTTTACGTGAGATATACTTAGTTGCTATGATTGCTATTGAATGATAGTTGTGTTGCTATTGTTTGATTACTTCTGGTTGCCATGATTGAACTTTTGTTGCTTAATTGTCTGCTTTAAAGGCTATCATTGTCAGACGTGGGGAAGGCGGGTTTGGGTTCTTCTCTGGTGTTTTGGGTAGATTGGTTTGTTAATCTACCTATTCTCATATACTTTGTCGATGATGTTACACAGTTGTTTTATCGCTCACTAAGACTGTTGTCTGACTCAAGGTTTTATGTTTCCTCTTATTACCTTGGGTTGTTCATCCATGGTGTTATGGATGGGCAGACTAGGTGGAAGGTGATATGTGAAGACGATGTTGTTGTGTGGTGGCGAGCGGTAGGTTGGTGTATTACTTTGATATTATCTAGTATCTTTGTTTCTGCTGATTGATGAGTGTTGTAATAAGGCTTCATGTACGGACTTTGATGTTATATCCAATAGATATATGGATGATCTTTCAGGGTGTTATGAAAGTTTAAAAGTTTGTTATATGATGTTCTACCATTTCTGCCTGTTGTATAAGTTCTATTGTATATTATCATTGCGCTGTGAGTTATACGTCATGTTCCGTATTATGTTTACCTACTCTGATGATCGTCCATAGCTTCCTGGCACATCTTTCTGCACATTATTCCTCTTGTTAAGTGCATGAGTTATGAGCAGTCGTCGCATCTATGAATAATTCTAAATAGAAGTTATAAATGGAATTTGGATTTTAGTTAATAAAATAAAATGGATTGATTATATAAAAAGAAATAATATTCATGATTGAAGGTGAATCACGATTTAAAAGCATATATTTTGCAAATGGAAATATTTATAAAGTGAAATTTTAGTGAACTTGAAATAGTATATTTATTTCAAACTTCGGAATATTAATCGAATATAGAATATTCGATAGAGAGTTATTTATTGAAATTCGATTCTATCGAATTCAGGAAAGTACTTTTTACTTTCCGTTTTAATCAAGATTTAACTGTTTAATTTTATTTATTTATTCAGATTAATGAATTAAAGTTATATTTTAAATTAAGATATTTCGAAAACAAGGATTATAACGTTATTATGATAATCAAATGTTTTCCGTATAAGAAATAGATTCTTAAATTGAATTTGAGAGTCGCGTAAGCAATGCTTGTTTAAAGTTGTGAGCTTTAACTATTTCAAAGTTGAGAATGTTGTTCAGTTAAGGTCTGAGAGGTAATTATGCCACAACTTGATTGTCTTCATGATTGACTAAGGAATGGTTAAGGTTTGGTAGCGGTGATTGGTTAGTGATACAGTGAGTTAATGAATAATTAATGGGTTGAGTTATAATAATGATGTTTTATATAACATTAGTTTAATCAAATAAAAAGATTTTGGAAACATTTTCCAAATAAAATCAAAAATGTTTTCTAAGGATAAAAAATAAAATGAATTGGTCAATGAGAAGTTAAGAAATGAATATATGAAAATATTTTCCAATGTTAATAATGTATATTATCTAAATATAGAAAATATGAAATGTGAAGAGATGGAAATGTTTTCCGACATTTATATTGTATACTTCTAAAATATAGGAAATAAGAGTTTGTAATATTTGGAAATGTTTTCCAAGAAATTGTGAGAGACCAAACGAGTTTTATGAAATATCTGGGAAAGATATGGAAAATTAGGAAATGATAATTTAATAAGGAATAAATTTAAAAAGCGCCCAGTATTGCTTATTGCTTGATCGATAGAATTTCCATTTGGAAATAGACTCGTTGGTTGTATGGATTTTCCTTTGATAGTTAAATCACCGACTATCAAAATTTGGTTTATTTTATACTTCCGTTGTCAATACGGGGAGACCTGGATTAGGTTTATTATCTGAAAACCACTCTGTATGGGTATAAGTATTGTGAATCAAATTATGCTGAAGATAACTGAAGATGGAGTAAAGTGCAAGGGCTGCTTTGTTAATCCTTGGTAGAAATTGGCCAAGATGTATTGTTAGGATGGTGCCTTCAGTTTGTCCAGTCCCAGGACAACGTATATGGACGGATGTATGATAGAGTATTTCTAAATGATCACATACGTTGATTTTTACAAATATACCAAATTTGGTGGTGAAGAAGGACACTTCTCTTAGCTTAGCATCCAAAGTGTAATTGTGGACGTCAATTAGTGATTTGACAGATCTGACGATGTGGCATTCAAAGTTTGAATGTGCTATTTTGGAAAGGTAATCGTGACCCCAAGCCTCATCAACCGGGAAATGATAGAAATCGGGCAGGCAACATGGCTAGGTAGGTAATTCCCATTAGGGGTATTATCACCTGATCTAGAGAAATTCCATTTACCTCTTATTCTATTGTTGCCGTATGCTTTCGGTACCGGCTGCTGATCACAACCGTGGGTGATAATATTTTCGGTACACTCAAATTAATTGAGTTGCCATTCATGTGTGGCCGGGTTGCAAGATTTTCTTGTTGAACCCAATGTTTTCCTTTCTAGAGATACACTATCGGAAGGTGGTCCCATACCTTGTCATAGTTGGAAATCCATTCTCCAACAAGCGCCCTGCGGTTTTTGATTATATACTGTGTATGTGGAGTGTGTGATGGAAGCGTTCCGCTAAATTGGTATTTATTTGATTTAGACACTATTATAATATCACCAGATTTGATATTAAAAATATTTCAGGTTATTGTATGGTAAAAACCATCTGTGTTAATGTGTGGATCGGTCTTACGATTATCTTTTCTTTCAAAAGGTTTTTGAAAGTTAAACAAATGGTTGGAGTTTACTCACACCAGTCCCATGACTGACCTAGAGTTTATTTTGTTTTGGTTTCCCCTAAACTCTTGGGTGCCCAAATTTGTATGGGCAATCAAGTAGTCGAGATTATTCAGATACACTTGGAGGAGCTTGGAGTTGGAGGCTTCATCCTTAGATAACTACTATTTATTTCACCTATGATGTTGAATGTATTGTACTCTGATGATGATATGTGTATACAGAAAAGATTTGTATTTCAAAAAGTTATGTTATTTAATATATTTTACTCTTTCCACTGTGAGATTTTTGTTCTTCGTTTTCTTCTACTATAACTTTTCTTTCTTTCTATTTCTCACCCTCTAGCTTTTTTCTATTAATGATTCGATAATTTATGGTTCTTGGTTAGTCGATGTAGTATTTTTGTCAATGATCAGGATCGAGAACTGGTCGGTTCGTTACAAGTATAGGATGGGTATATATTTGTAATACCCTAAATTTAAAAACCCAAATTGCTTGAGTAATGAAGTTTTAATGTTGCAGCATGCCCCGATTAATTTCGGTTACAGACAAAATAACCAAACAATATGAAGAAATCTAATCTCCAAAAGTTTCAAAATTTAAAGTTGAGACTAAGGAAATATATTAGCAGAAGTCGCGGTTCTCAACACTATTCCTAAAGAAAAAACCGAAGTAATGATCAAAGGACGAATCAACAAGGCAACTTTAGCAATAATGCAAGAATTATGCAATACAGCCATCCAGGTAAAATGACAATATTTCAATCGAAGTTTGAGTTGGTGAAATTTTGGGAAAAGCCCATTATACTATAATCATATAACTAATAAACCCTACTTGAATCAGGTACTACCGATAGATAAGAATGATTTGGATGTAATGAAGACATGTTTTTTAGAAAACAAAAAAAATGTTACTTGTCGCTTTCATTCAATACTACTTCGATGGTAATCTTAAGTATTTTAGGTAATGCAAGTCAAGCTAGAACTCATCATTCATACAACAAAAGTGCAACTCAAGCTAGAAATGATCATGCATACAACGGAAGTAAAGGTCCAACTAGAATCATAATGCATATGACGGAAGAAGCAGAGGTGCCATTCACCGTTTCCAACCAACAAGCAGCTATGGTGCTCCTCATCTTCAACCAACAAGTGTTTATGGTGCTTCACATCTTCAATCAACAAGCAGTTTTGTTCACCGAGAGGTATCAACCTCTGCATATGCAGGTGTTGCACCACCTATGGTTTGAAGTTCTCATCCTGGCTACTCAAACTACCCTCCAAGAAGCTGCCAGGTTTTTCCCAGCAGTGAAACCTACAAGTATTCGAGGTCATTTTACTGATTTTCTCGCTACTAGATAAACAGTGTATTCTAACGCCGGTTTTCCAACGGCCGTCAACGGGTATAAACTAGCCATTGGAAACCGATGAAATAATAGTCGTTGACAGTCGTTAGTAGCCTTTGGAAATTTTTGTGATATTTCTGGCAACAACAAGCAGAAACATTATTCTTCCCCAATTGCTCCTCTTTCCACCGAATTATTCCTTCTTTCCGCTATTTTTTCACCAAAAAAATTGCTGCCAACACTCCCACCGCCAATCCAACCACCTTCAACGACTCTAGGAGCTTCTCCAACCCGTCTCCACCCTTTTTTGCTTTCTAAATTAGGTAATTTGCCTAAACCTAATATTTATTTTTTAATTGATTTTGGGTTGAATTTGAAGTTTGCTTGATTTCTAATTGTTTGTATATGTATATAACATCATGTTACCCCTAAAGGTTATTATAACCATAATGATCAAATTGTTAGCAATTTTAGTTTTTTTTTTGTACTTTGTGTTTGTTTAGGTAGCTTTAGTTAGTAGTGAATGTTATGTGTGTGATAAAGTTTGCTAATAATATAATTTATGCAAACACGAAGTATATATTATGTTGAGTGATCGTAGTTTTGGATTATTTGTGTGAACATGAGTTTTGTGCTTATGCAAAATTATTTGATATATAAATGATTTTAATAGTAATCGTCATAGTTAGAATTCAATAAAAAAAAAGTACACATGTAATAAAACGGTAAAATATAAACAAATTGTATATTTAAATTTAATATAGACAAATATTTAAACCCTTAGATATTATTTGGCCCTGTTTGACAAGTGTTGTATATGTTCATTATATGGGTATTTGTTTTTTCTACAAAATGAACCTCTCTATTCATCTGATACATCGTTTTTTGGATTTGTCCATGTATTGGACAAGTTACAAACACTATAAAGTAATTATATTTCGTAGATAATATGAATTTAATAGTTCACAAAATTTCGACAGTATTTCCTTTACGTTCTTTTTGTCCACGCATGTGTGCATGATACAAAGAGCACGGGGGAAATGCTGCCGAAATTTTGTGAAATCGTTTATCGATATGACTTATGAAATATAGTTACTTTGTAATGGGAAGTAGGATGACCGACCATCAAAGAAGACACATAAGCATCAATGAACCAATAGTTGTTTATTTAAAATAAAGTTTGTAAAAATATATAAAATTAATTAGTACATGTCAACTAAATCAGTAAATAAAATTTAAACAACATATAAAATTAACGATTTTTTTTTTTACTTAATAATAGGTTTTAAAGTAAGAAAAATGGTCAATTACTTTATTGATCGGAGCTGGATGTATCAAAGAAGGGAAATTAGTGGTGCAATAAGTGAACATTTTCAAAATGGGGTACAAGTGTTCATCGAATTTGTGATAAGTAATATTGGAAATAGTACAGAAACTCGTTGTCCATGTAGTAGGTGCAAATTGTTGAACTACTTAATACTGAATATGGTTAAAATTCATTTGCGTCAATACGGTTTCTTATCCAGTTATTTATTGTGGGATCGACATGGACGAATTGTAGCCCCTAATAATCAAGAATAGTCGATGGAGGTCAATAGTGATGAAGTTAGTGCGAATCTCATAGAAAATATGGTCGAAGATATTGCACGAACAATGTTCCCTACCATTGAAATTGATAACGACGATATTAACGTCGAAAAGGAACCAAATGTTGAAGCTAAAAAAATATGATTTATTGAATAATGCTAAAAATCCTTTGGAATGGATGTGAAAGCGACACTTAATTATCGGTAACTGTAGAATATATTGCAATGAAATCAAAATACAACCTTACGAAAGTTGTATTTACGGTTGTTTTTCAAGCAGCTAAACGTCATATGTCATCTGATAATTTAATGTGCGAAAATTATTATGAAGTGAAAAAACTTATATCATTTTTTGGTTTGCCGTATTAGAAAATAGATACATATTTAAAGGTTGCATGTTGTATTGGAAAGAAGACATCAATCTTAGAAATTGTAAAATATGTAATAAAGAAAGATAAAACAAACCAAGGAAAAAGAAGGGAAAAGAATTTCCGTACAAGCGTATGCATTATTTACCCATCACCCCTAGACTTCAAAGTGACACGACCCGAACTTCCCCGTGAAGGAAAGCCCGGATTGCTTTGAGAACAAGACGAATCAGAAAACTAACAGAAAAACATTTCATTGCTTATTACAACAATTTCATCAGAATACAAGAATATACAGAGTATGAATAAATATTACACATTTACCAAATATCAGAGATTTACAAATTACAATACAGCGGAAAAATAATACAAAACACAACTGAAAAGAATATGCGGATACAAAGCTTTCCGAATATCATTCCAGCTGTAAACCAGGATCCTGTGAATATAAATCTGTAAAACCAAAACTACTAGCTGCCCGTGTAGAAAATAGGGGCACCCAGAGTTTAGGTTAAAACAATAAACTCCAGGTCAGTCATGTGGCTGGTGTGAGAACTAAAACAGTTATTTAAAATTTTACTTTAAATCACATATATAAAGGGCCATGCCGTATAACACGGAACGGGTTTCCTCCCAAGAATACTAGTGCATATATCAAAACAGCGCAATGCTTTTTGGAAAAATGAAGCTATTATAAGACCCAGGTCCTATCAGATAATGCAACGCAAGCCGGGGGATAGGGATTTCCCTTATAATAGCCAAACATGCTTGGTACGTTAAAACAAATCATTTGATACTATTATAAGTGCATAGTGTATAAAACAACTTCAAATATAAATGTATTAATCCTAGACGGCATGGGTACCATATATCATGTCGCCAATACTAGGCTCTACAATCAAAACCGCAAATGTCACGTATTGGAAGTTGGATTTCCATCTGTGAACCAAGGCAAGGGATTGTCCTTACCGAATTCGAGACGCTCTACCCCGCCCCTCAGGATACAGCCGCAACTGTACCTTGGATCGTCAGGGCTGGTCCACTCGATGTGCATTAAAATGCCTGAACACTGCGTTTCCCCGCCCTATGGGGCGTCAATGAGCCAAAGGACTCCATCGGTCCTGGATCGACCGATACAACCGAGGCGCCTCGCCATTGATCGTCCATATAAGTAAAATGTCAGGGCGTGCAAAACGCTGACACCACTCCTAGCTTGAAGGAAACGCATGCCCTCCCTGATGTCCTCTCCCGTTTATGGTTCACACCGGGGTGTGAGGCTCGCGAATTAACGCCACACAAAGCTACGCTATACTAAAGCCGTGCTTTGATCATCAACCACAAGACTCTGCTTTTCAACAAAAGCCTTGATCATTTGCATCTCAGCATGCCACACAGGCAATTCACGCTATGCAACCGATGTCTATCAATCACACGGAATGAAATCCTATGTCAGACACACATCCATTTACAAGTTTGTTCTAGGTCTGAACGAAACCGGAGGCACCTTATTCCTCCCCCATATGTCCAATATAGGGGAGAGGCCCTTGCATATCCGGTCGATCTCCAAGTACGTCTGGACGATCACCACTTATTACATTGTCTTGGGTGTACAGCCCAATCAAGAGATCATTAATCATCCAAATGATGTGAAGACCTCCAGTATTCAACCACCGTCTTCATCCTCGACACATCGTCGAATCAGTTATTCAGAATGGGATAAACCCGGTCTTTCTGAATAACTTGCATATATAATAAACAAGTGCTACAAAAACACAACATACGCCTCATTCCAATCCAGAATATTCCTTTATTCAAATATTCTTATACTTTGGGAAAGGTTCCCATTAATTTTATCAAAGATAAATTCTTCAAATTTATTCTTTAATCTTCCTTTGGATATTATTTCAATCTAATTAAAGATGCATTAAAACTCCACTTGGTTTTAATCTTCCCAAAAATCAATATTAACGATTGTTTAACTTGGGAAATCATATCCTGTCTTTAACTGGGTTAAAGAACCAATGTCATTTAAAACATGGTTCACGATAAACCCAAAATCACATTCCATTCCATCAGCTTTAACCATAAATTAGCATGTGAACAATTCCCTAAGTATTAACCCCGAAGGCCGAAACCAACATCAGATCAATAACTAGGAAACCATTGGTTTTAATCTTCCCAAAAATCAATATTAACGATTGTTTAACTTGGGAAATCATATCCTATCTTTAACTGGGTTAAAGAACCAATGTCATTTAAAACACGGTTCACGATAAACCCAAAATCACATTCCGTTCCATCAGCCTTTAACCATAAATTAGCAAGTGAACAATTCCCTAAGTATTAACCCCGAAGGCCGAAACCAACATCAGATCAATACCCAGGAAACCATTTAACTTAATTAATCTCCAGTTAGTTTCTGATTTTCTTAACTCCATTGGGTCTAAGAACAGTATTATTAAAGATACCATTCACGACAACCCAAAATCACATTCCATTAAAAATGGAATCTTCATGGAAAACAAATCGATATAAACTTCCATATCCAACTGATAATATCAATGGAATAACGACAAGGCCTTTTAAATTCCATATATATTAACTGTCTTCCTCTACAGAAGATTACTTCGATTATTACCAAATCGAATTCCATTCAATTCCAATTTAATACGTTAAAAATGGAAAACTTTACTTTGGAAAATCTCCTTTAAATCTTAACAAAAGATTTATAAATTCCAAATCCCATTTCATTGTAAATCAGGTTAAAGAACGAATGTTGCTAAAACACAGTTCACAACAAACCCAATTCACAGTCCATCAGTCTCGAACCGTAAATTAGTAAGAGAACAATTCCCTAAGTGTTAACCCCGAAGACCGAAACCAACATCAGATCAATACCTGGGAAACCATTCAACTTAACTAATCTCCAGCCAGTTTCTGATTTTCTTAACTCCATTGTGTTCAAGAACAGTATTATTAAAGATACCATTCATGAAAAACCCAAAATCCAATTTGATATTAAATACAAGGCTCTGAATAGAAAATATATCGGCTTATATTTAATATCAAATACTACAACCAACAAATATCGTATTGGAAATAACGATATAAATTTATCTTTCAAATTTCCATAACAACATCTGTATAATCACGAAATCCAATATCAAAACATTCCGAAGACAATTTCGATTCAAATCCATTTCCAATTTATATGTTGGAAATTCTGGTTATTTTTAAAACCATTTCAAATCCAATTTATTTATTTTAAAAATAATTGGATTATAATTCTATTTCAAAACTAGTTCATTTCGATTAAAATCTATTTTTATCTTTTCAAATATGGAATTTTTCATCCCAATTCTTTCAAAATCATTTCTTATGATTTTACATAAATTATCGATATTTTTAATAATTTTATCAAGGCCCTATAGTCGATTTCCATAAACGGCCATCGAACTGCACTTGCAACGTCCTTTCCCAAATTTGATTTGGACATAATTCCAAATCCAACCATTAGATTTCTCATTTCTAATATTCGTTAGAAAGATCTTTTCGATACGAACCCAACGGTTCCAGTTTTAGGAAAATCCGACGGTCGGATGTCCCGTAATGTCCATTCGAAGTCAATGGTCGAAATTCGCAAACTGCCGCAGCCCGGCGCGTTCTATTCAGGCCACTATATTATATATATATATAGTATATATTTCGTCCATTTTCATTTAAAACGTATTTTATAAATCGTTTTAATTTTTTTTTTCAATATGATTTCAACTTCATATACAATTTCAAATCAAAATTGAATATTCTATATCATCGATATATAAATGATAATATTTTCATAACATTGTATTTCGAAATCATTTCCTTTTCGATATTCGTTACAAAAATGAATAAAATTGATATTAATATCGTTCACGTCAAAATGGCGTTAATCTAATCAACACGGCTTTATATATTGAAATATATTCGTGTCCATCCCAAATCGGACATCAAAATCAGATTTTGATCTTTTACTGAATATTATTTTAAAATATTCATTCTTTTAAAATAATCGTTATTTTAAAATATTCGTTATTCTTTCTGAACTGGAATCAGACACAGTCAATTACCATATAATTTGATTTATATGGATTTCATACACACATATACACAACAACAACGATAAACAATCAATCATCATCCAAAGTGCATTCTATACTGTATAAGCATTAAATATAAATATTCAATGCTTATACAGTCTGTCAATCAATCGATCGACATACAGTTAATTATCGGGACTAGTGTATGTCATATATCATGCCAATACCCGTGCGGGGTTTCAATTAACAAATATTAAATTTTATTTGTGCGGTTGGGCGTTGTGTAAAATTTATCATCCCAATCCATATCAGTCAAATGTGTGGACATAAACAAATCGTCCGATTTTTTTATAAATATTTATTTTATTCACATACACATTAAAAATTACATTTTTAACTATAAAATATTTTTAAGTATAAAATATTTTATTCTACTCCACATCACACAATCAATTTTTACCACATAAACAAACAAGCATACAAGCCGTCCATGGTCCGTGGACGGCGGGTGTCGGGTGCTGCTAAGCACCGTCTGCATCCTAATATATATATATATATTTTAACTAGAAAATAAAATAAAAGTGAGAAGTTCTCACTTTTGGGTTCCACTCCGCCGTGCTTTAACGGACGATGGTTTGGATTCTATTCCAAATTCCAACGCAATCTTCTTCACGCTGTTCATAGATAAAAATCACATTTCTATCGCTTCATTCCAATAAATGAAATCATATTTTTATTTCTACTTCATATATTTTTGCAATGCTTCTTTCTATATAAAAATTATATTTTTATATTTCTACTTCTTATATAAAGATCGAATTTTTATTTTAATGATATCCATATAAATATCGTATCTTTATCATAATGAAAACATTATAAAGATCGTATTTTTATCTATATAGATCACATTTTTATAATTCTTGCTACAAGATAAAAATTATATTTTTACTTCGCTACTTCATATATAAAAATCAAATCTTTATCGCCATTCTATATATATATAAATCGAATTTTTATATTATTACATACACACGATAAAATTTATATTTTCATATCGCCATTTAAATTATAAAAATCATATTTTTATTATCCATATAATATAAAAATCATAATTTTATTATCTATACAATATAAAAATCATATTTTTATTATTCAAATACACACCTTAACTTTCTTTAAATAAAAATTCAAACTTTCTATATTTAAAATTTAAACTTCCTGTATTTAAAAATTTAAACTTTCTTTATATAAATATTTAAACTTTCTTAGCCATTATATATATAAATCCTATTTTTGATTTAGACATTTCATATAAAGAATTATCATAAAAAAAAACAATGTTTTTAATATGTAAAATCACTTACAGGTTTCAACGAGGGGGAGGGGTTCTTGCTGCGCGCAGTGGAGGAGGAAGAGGGCGCGGAATAGTCGGAGGCGGCTCCGTCAGGGCGGCCGCAGTGCTTGGGTTGTGGAGGGGGTTCTAATCGTTAAAGGGGGGGCTTCGACGTCGCCCGGAGGATAGAAGAGGAGAGAGAACGGGGAGGAGGAGTTGATCGATGGAAGGGGGATGGTGGCGCGGTGAGCTGGAGGGGGCGGCGCGACGCACTGGAGCGGTGGTCGACTGGCGTCGGCCATTTTTTTATTTGATTTCGGGAGAAAAGGGTTTTGAACAAAAATGAAAAGGGGAGGGGGTATTTGCAAAGAAAAAGGTTATTATTTTATTTTATTTATTCTCTAAAAAGTTAATTTTTTGTTCAATCTCCATATCACACCCAACGGCTGTTGTCCTTAGCTAATTACCCCCATTCCGAACGCAATGGGATATGTATCGTAAGCTAGTTCGGCTGTTTCGATCAGTTTCCTTCAAAATCAAAATATAAATCTATATATTGAATTTGAACACACATTTCAATTTAACGGGGCCACATACGGACTCTAAAAATTCCCAAAAAATATTTTCTAGCTTCGTATTGACGATACAGTTCTAACAAAACTAATTTCGTCAAATTTGGAGATCGTTTGAAAAATGGCCATTTTCTGGTCGATCCAAATTGACTGAAACTGTTAAAATACGTTTTACTTCGCCACGCTCACATATTGATTTCAAAAATTATGAATTTTGGAATCTAGAAATAACTTGACATCCCGGATCCAACAAAAGTGGTTTCAATGAAAACGGAGGTCGTTTGCAAAATTTCCATTTTTAAGGGCTATATTTTCCATAGCGACTATTCTAAATTTTCAACTAGGCATAACTTTTTATTCCCGCTATGAAATTTCAATTTTTCGGATTCGTTGGAAAGATATTTTCAGATATATTCTAATATTTTTGGTTTTGCTAAGATCTGGTTTATTTTGAATTCTGCACATTCAGTTGAAATTTGAAATCAAATTTTCAAACTACCGCGCCATTTTCAATTCCTTTTATATTTAAAAATAAATATTTATATTCTAACGATGATTCAAATAAATACATACGTTATAATTCTATTCAAAATAAATTTCTCGTCGTAATTATTTAAAATAAATCATTTTAAATATTCAAAATTCACTAAAATTGCCAAAATAAAAATTTTAAATTGGTTCGGATTTTCCGGGTTGTTACACAAAGATTATATGTA
The DNA here is from genome assembly GCA_030737875.1 of Allium sativum. Classification (NCBI taxonomy): domain Eukaryota; kingdom Viridiplantae; phylum Streptophyta; class Magnoliopsida; order Asparagales; family Amaryllidaceae; genus Allium; species Allium sativum. The sequence continues at coordinate 800,300,312 of CM060912.1, forward strand.
ACAACGCATCATATGAGTTGACACAGTGTGAGAACACCTCAAGAAGGTACGTTGACACACACATCATATGGAGAAACATGGGAATATTGGGACAAGAAATATCCCGATTTCACAGCGGAGAGCCGCAACGTTAGACTAGGTCTATGTACAGATGGCTTCTCACCGTTTTCTCGGTTTGGTTCTAAATGTTCGTCTTGGCCTATAATAATCATACCTTATAATCTACCACATGGATGTGTATGAAAACTCCATATATGTATCTCACATTGTCGTCCCAGGCCCCGATGATCCAACTTAGGGCATTTGATGTTTATTTACAACCGTTAATCGAAGAGCTGAAAAAATTGTGGTATGAAGGAGTTGAAATATAGGACATATCAAAAAAGAAAATTTTCGTATGTTCGCTTCTTTGTTCTGGATCATTAGTGATTTTCTTGCATATGCAATGGTTTCGGGTTGGAGTACGGCTGGTCGTTTTGCTTGTCCTTATTGCATGGAAGAAACACGAACATTTCCGTTATCGCATAGGAAGAAAATTTCATGGTTTGATTATCATCGATGTTTTCTTCATATTAATATCCCTTTTAGAATAGACAAAAAATTTCATGGCTAATAGACATAAAACTCTAAGACCACTAACGGTTTGGTCAAGAGAGGATATATACGAATTTGTAAAAGATTATCCAAAGATATACGAAACCGAAAAACAAACTGAAATTCTAGGTAAATCGACAATTCATAATTGGTGCAAATAGTGTATATTCAAGGAATTGCCTTATTGGAAAACAAACTGAAATTGAAGGAAAATCAACGATTTTCTGGTAAGTTTATATCACTTTACAAAATGATTAAATACAAATAAATAATTAGTAATATTTTCTCATTGTACAGGGGGCAGTAAATTTGCAGGATGCCGACATCGACCAAGTTCAGCAACACTGGAACGTGAAGGTCACTAAGAATTACAGGGGAAAAAAATGAATGAGATTAAAAAACTAGAGAATAAATCTAGGTGGATGAGCGATGAAATATTTAATAAGATGGTTGAGTGATGGGACACATATGAGTTCAAGGTAAATTTATAACGAATCTAATTTATTTTTTATGGATTATTAAATAATTAGTCAATTTAAATTTGCAGGCGGAGTCAGCAAGGAACTCCGCAAGCAGGAGCAGGAATCTAGTAACTCATCGTGGAGGATCCAAGACTTTCCAGCATCACCGTGAGGACTTGGTAAATTTATCAATTGTTACCTTTGTATGTTGATCAGTACAAATATTGACTATGTGGAATTGTTTTATCTAAATTATCAATTGCAGAAACGAGCTCGTGGACATCTCGTGTCCTACATGGACGTATTTATCATACCCATACATCCAGGCATGTAGACGTTGTTGGCAACGTCACATATTAGTGGGATGAGCAAGATAGGGCGAGAACTGGATATTTACGCGTATTTTGAATTTTATTACGCACATTGATAATTTTATTAGTTACTAGCTAATGTGAAATAAAAACAACGTTATATTGTTTTTCAACTGAAATTGTTTTTTGTATTATAGACAAGGTTTCAGAAGGCATGGGATCATGCGCTTGAGGAGTATGGTTGTAATGAGTTGACCCCGAAGGAGGAAGACAACATATTTGACGTTGTTACGGATCCGTCGTAGAAGGGCACGATGTTATGGCTTTAGTAACCTAACGGTAATTAATCTTTTTGCATACATACAATAAACTAGTGTTTAAATATATAGTGTTATAATATTTTATATGTTGACATAATATTTTTGCTATTCATTCTATTTGTAGGCTCGACAAGCTAAGAAGGCACAAGACAAAGAATAAATTAAAGAACTTAGAGCCATGATTGAGCAGCTGCAGGAGCAAAATCGTCAGCAGGCTATACAGATGGATCAGCTAAATCAGAAGCTTGCGGATTATGTGCGCAATCATGATACTTTCCTTCATTGTCTGTTACTTCCGGAAACGACGATAATGATGCTTGAGGTATGTTCTTTTCTAAGACATGGAGATGGTGAGGATTTTGTTGAATATTGTATATATTGGCACGGAGTGGGTGAGGATGGTACTTTGGATATATTTTGATGGTTTGTGGACATGTAACGTTGATGTATTCGGTTTATGGACATGTAACGTTGATGTGTTGGTTTTTGTGATGTTTGGATGGGTTGTTTTATATATATTGATGTTTCATTGATTTATTTTGGTCGTTTGTATTGTTATTGGTATATATGTGTTGTATATATGTGGAATTGATTGGAATTGGATTGGAAATGGAATAGATTGAAAATGAGGTGGCTGGAAGGTTATATGCTTGCTGTTATTAAGAAAAAATAACCCGGTTTTTTCAAATGGTTTACAGATCCTTATTTTTAAATGGTTTCCAATGGTATTAGATCGTTTGAAGCCATTGGAAATGATTAGTTGGAAGACGTTAATACTATTCCAATAGCTTCAAACGGCCGCCAAAAGCTGTGAGCCATTGGAATAGCCATGTACTGTAGTGTAGAAAAAAAGGAAGGGGAAGGGGAGAGGGACTTGGTGAAGCAGCTTCGGTACCATTTTAAATTATCGATTTGATTATCATGGCTTCTACCCATAAGGATAAAATACTCATAGTAGTTTCTATCAACATCTATAATACATTGCTTCTTTGTATTAAGGTTTGTTATCTATGTTTATCTCATCTTAGAATATATATACCCGCTAGTATTTTTTTTGTCGATGGTTATTTCCTTTGTAGATTCTGTATTGCTTAATTTGTACTGTAAAAAGGAAAAAGCCCCGTTTATCAAAACACCTCAAATTAAACAATTACAACCCAACAACATGGCATTATCTTGTAAATTTAAACTATTACTCTTCATCTTAATAACGAACGTTGCTTGCAGAATGAATACACTACGAGAGCATATCGAATTGTTACGTACGGTGCCACATCACTTTTAACAATTTACTAAAGAATTATTAGTATTTACAGAAGTATAAAGTCAATAATTTGAAACAGGTATCTGTTTAAAAATAATTCACACCATTATAGCGTGTGCAATGACAAAGAGTCCAACTTCTATATGCATTGTCGGTAGGAAATGCGTTAAGTGATTCAGAATAGAAGAATGCACCAAAAGGTACACACGTAATTCCATTTACTCAACTTCCACCAAAAAAACGAAAATGCTACTTCGACCACAAATGAATAGGTTAATTTGTTCGGCAACCACAGCAGCCGAACAATATATTTGACTCCGTGAATTTCAAGATCCACCAGTCTTCATCGGGAAATCGCTGGTTGTTCTAGCACACTGCATCTACAACGAAACTCCAACAATGAAAGTACCAGGGGCATTAGAGAATGTGTACTAACGTGAAGTAGTCAAACGTTAGTATCCATATGATTTCCAAATCATAGTTCACAAAGTTTCACACCATTATATAAAGAGTTGTTCTAAATGGTAAATTACCTGACAGGACTAGCTATGAAGAAGAGTAATAACCTTGTGGCGCATTGTTGGGATAATGCATGGACTAAAGGGATGGAGAGTGCATGAATGGTGTAATGTCCCGGGTTTTTGTGACTTTGTTAATAATAAACATTGATTTGTTAATGTGTTAATTTAAAATTAAATCAATGGATAAACATACTAAAACAACTGGAAACTTGTTTGTAAACATGGATGTAAATATATGTAGGGTAGATATATATATATATATGTATGTATATGTATATAGAGATATACATTTATCTTAACATCTTATATTAAATAAAAGTTTTAAATCATACACTAACATAATGTATATATTAATATGAGATTTAGTGTCTTAGAGAATATAAATAAACTTTGTTTTAGAAATTAGTGTGGATAATAAAAAAGGAACTAATGTAGACAAACAAATGCAAGAAGTATTACAGTAAAAAAAATAGTTAAAAACAATCATAGTGAGATGTGCATCACATGTATGATGGAATGCCGAATTTAAACAACAAGGTATATGGCTCATATAACAACAAAGAAGTATTGGCCAAGTCAAAAACCAATGTCATACTATAGAAATACTAGTAGATAAACCTAGTCTGACCTAAAGAAGATTGTGAATGCTATAGCTTAAAGGATAAGCAACTTATTAAATTAAGAAACAATGAAAAAGACAAATTATGATAGCCTTAAACAATTCGGCAACATTAATGAAGCATGGCAGGTTTATTCAATAGCATGTGCTTACTAGAAAAAGCAAATCAAAATAGGGCATGGTAAAATCTATAGCATAGAGTCTAATAAGGTTATAAATTATATAATCATACATGGAAAATCTATTTTTATATAAACACAATCCAAGAAAATCTTGTATTCTTGTCGCATAATAGTGAGAAAGCTTCTAGAAGGAAGGGTAAGACAAAGATATGAGTAAATATCTTGTTTAAAATAACTAAAACAAATCAACAATGGGAAACATGAAATTCTGAAGCTATGTATTATATTGTCCTAAAACATTAGGGTATGGGAATCTATAAAAAAACATTTAATGAACCAAGATATTTTAATACTGAGATCTGCTTATAAATACAACCTTCAAGACCTTAGCTCCTCACATAAAAATAATCAAAGCATGAGAGAATTAATACAGCAGATTTCAAGCAGTTTCCAGAAAAAACAGAGAGTGGAAAGCTGACATGTGAGTAAACTAAATTTGTGATTTTTGTTCAAATCTTTAGCTTAAGTTCCATTAACAATTACATATTGTTCATACATGTTTTAGTGCATCTGTGTATAAATTTGTGGTGATATCAAACACAGTAAACATTAAGGAAGAAAACCCTGTATGTAGGTGAAACCAGAATTAGGTAACCATACCTGATAAATAAAAATACCATACTTGAAATCAAATAGCTTGCAGGATTTAATTTCTACATATAAGTATTGCTATACATCTGTAGTATGTATTGAAATTAGTTCACTTTATATTATAGTGTATGTTCTTAGAAATACCCATTTTCCCTGTAACCAAACCTTAAACATGAATTTTTATCATCACGGAATCATGATTCAGGCATATGAATACGATCGAGGGAGGTAATCATGAATTTTGGTGTAGTTATCATGATTTTTAGGGTTATGGATGATGGGATATCGTGAGATGAACGGAAATTGTTCCTGAAGATTTTTCCGGTGATCCCAACATCCAAGTCTGATGGCGTAAATACTGGAGGGTCGTAAGGGTTCATAGGTGGAGGGAAAAATGTTAGACAAATTTTCTATTGTGTAAATCGGTTGATCGAAGCAAATTTATGTTTTAACGAGCAAATTGGGTTTCGAGTTTTTAAACGTTTCGTATCGGATCCTGACACGATCGAGTGAAACAGAAATGGTCAAGGAGTCGCGTCCAAGGTCAGAGAGGAGGTGGAAGGAGGCGTAGGACTTTTGGTGGTCGGAGGTAGTTGGGTAAGGTGAGTTTTGGATGACCTGCATTTGTACTGTTTCGACAGTAATAAATTGAAATGGTATTTTTGAGGAGGAGGGGCTCTGGCGCTTGGATGAAGGGTCGATGATGATCTGGAGTGGTGGTGCGACTGGTCTGGGGGGTTGTGGCGGTTTCCGGTTGGGCTGAGAGTGTGTGCACGTGCACAGCGTATCCTTGCGCATTATGAAAGCTTCAGTAAGCTTTGGGAAGAAGAAAGTGCCAGAGAGGGATGGTTTGATGGTTCGTGAGCATTCAAAAATGATTAAAAACAAGGAAACAAAACAAAAGAAAAAGAAAAAGAAAACAAAGATAAAAGTAAACAAAAGAAGAGGGGGCGCAGATTTGTTAGAATCAGGAAAGAAGAAGCAGCAGCGGTGAAACAAAGTGGACTCGATGGGTCTTCGCTAGTATAGCCATACTAAAGTGGTTCAACACAAATGAAAAACAAGGTGAAATAGAAGGAGAAGCAGGAAGTAAAGGAAAGTAGTAGGAATTAGAAAGAGAAATAAAGTATTTGGGCTTAGGATAATTGAGCCGAAATTGTTGGGCTTAGGAATATGAAATAAAATAAAAGGGGGAGGTAAAGCATTTAGGCCGGGTTTATCAAAGGGAAGAAGAGAAATAAATTAAAAAACCAAGAAAGATATAAGGACATTTTGAGCCAACATATTGGGCAGGTAAAGAAAAGTGTGAGAAGAAGGATGGGCCGAAGTATTTGGGCAAAGAACAATATTGGGCTGATGGGAATATTAAAGGAAAAGAAAGTAGAGAAATATAAAGGAAAAGGAAAGGTAAGTAATGATAAAAGAAAATTTAATAAAAGAAAGGAAATAATAAATGAAAATGAACGCAATTGTTTTAAAACAATATGTTAAATTTTAAAATAATTCGATTTAGGTTAATGAATATACTTTAAATCAAGTCATGATTTACAAGTTGAATTAACAACAGTTAAGTTAAATACTGAAATTCAAGGAAAGGTGAATTTATGATCAGAATCTAACTCCATACCAGTTTCTATTAACGAAATCAAGTTGATGTGAATCAACGAGTTTAAAGGAAGAATATTCACGATCCAAAGTGAATAATGTAAGAAGGAGTTGATGTGCAGAGGAGGATGGTTGTAAAGAGAAAATTCGTTGACCAATAACGAGGAGATTATCTCGTAGTTCGAAGAATGGAAAAATGATGGATACGTTATATTAGAAATTATTTAGGTTGAATTTTATATAACTATACAGTTTGACAACGAAATAATCGTTGTAATTAACGAACTAATATTATGGTATAAATTACCGTGTGCGAAGCATGTGCTTTAGTCATTCATTTATAAAAGACAAGTTGAGTGTCTGGATTTAAAAAACACATATATATACAATTCTGTTTAGTCGAGGATTATAAATTAAAGAGTATATATAATGAATTGTGCTGAGTTGGTAACTTTTCCTTTGAACAGGAAATGTTTTATATGAAATGAATATTGAAATAAGTTTCCTTAAGTATCGACTAGCCGTAAAAGATATTACGCTAATCATTTCGAAAAGTCCGGAATTTATATTCCACTTTGATTTGATTTATACGTCGCGTATCAGAGATTATTGAGGATAATTGAAGATGGAGATATGCAAGGGCTATTTTGTTTTACAGAACAGTGCCTTCGGTTTGTCCAGTCCCAGGACAACCTATACGGACGAATGTCCGACAGAGTATTTCCAAAGGAGTCATGTACGTTGATTTCCTCAAAACATATTCTGTGGTGGCGAGAAGACACCTTCTCTTAACTCAATGTAACAGCCCGATTATTTTTGTGGAAATCAAATCAGTCATCTCTGGTGGATTTGACGATGTGGCATTCAAAGTAAATGGTGACCAGATGTACTAGAAGAAAACGTAGCCTCAAAGCCTCATCAACCAGGAAAGACAGAAGTTGGGCTAGGCAGCATGGCTAGTTGGGTCATTCCCAAGCAGGGTGTATTGTCACCAATCTAGAGAATATTCATATTTGTTACTTCTTTTCAATTCTGTATCTCCCGGGAAAACGGTAGCTGCGCAGCCGTAATGGGTGGCAATATATTCGCTACACTCAAGCTAAATGAGTGGGCGGTCATGTGTGGCCAGGTTGCAAGACGTCCTTGTTGAACCCCAGTGTATCCCCTCTAGAGTACAATGATCGGCAGGTGCTCCTATACCTTGTTAGTTGGAATCCAATCTCCAATAAGAACCCACGGTTTTTGATTTTATTATATATATGTGGAGCGTGAGATGCAAGCGTTTTGCTAGATGGTTATTTATTTGATACAAACTATCATAATATCAGACGATTTTGATATCAAATATGTTTTGGGTTATAGTAAGCTAAAAACCGTCCGTGTTTATGTGTGGGCTGGTCTTACTATTATCTTTTCTTTCAAAACGTTTTTTTTGAAAAGTAAACCAATTGTTCAGTATCTCATGAGGTAAAAACCCGTTCCGTTTTCACGGCGTGGTCTTATGAGATATACTGTGCTAATCAAGCTGTGTTTTAATTTGTTTACTCACACCAGTCCCCCGACTGTCCCAGAGTTTATTTTCTGTGTTTTTCCTAAACTCTTGGGTACTCATAACAATTCTTATGGATAGACAAGTGATCCAGGTGACTGATGGAATCCTTTTGAAGTATCATGGAGTTAGAGTTCAAGACCCAGTCTAGCAGTTATAGTTATCTCTAAGTATCTAATTGAGTGTCTGTATTAAACTAGTAATCATATATGATGATGTATTATGATGATGTTGTACTATGATGTATCAAACCCTGTAATGTGATATTATATTTTGTTAAAATTCCGTTTTGAGATTCTGATGTGATGTTTTTCTTATTCTTCTATTCTATTAGTTCTATCTTTTCTATCTCATCCTCTAAATTCTTTCTCTTAACAGTCAGAGTTCGATACTTGGTTTTCAACAAGTAATGCAGAATTTTATGTTATAGTCGAAAATTCGAGCGTCGAAATTTTTCTGGCCGTTACAAATGGGGAGAAGAAACGTTTAACATGGCGAAAATATGGTCTGCTGCTTTATTCCATGATTTTGTTCCGTATACATAAGTGACATCTGCATTAGAAACTAAAATATGTGTTGAATAAAATAGTACATCAGTCCAAATATGTGTTGGATGTGGAGGTAAAATATTTGTCAATCTCTCAATCAGAAGCAGAACATTACAATTTCTGTGCTTATATGTAATGTAATATGCATAATGGAAGCATATATTTATATCTCACTTTAATAAGCCATGATTTTTTATTAATTTTTTTAAAACATTTGATAGGAAAAGGCTACTTTGAATTGATTCTAAAGTGTGCCTTGATAATTTCATCACACTGGAAAGAAAAAAAATACTTTAATGAACTAAGTAGTTCACCTGACAGTTTGATCCTTTTTTAACATCCTCAACTTCAAAAATTCATCATGCTTTAGTGTTGCCCGCCATAGTTCATACACTGCATAGGTTAAAGATAAAACAAAATTATAATTTTAGATTTGAGCAGTTTGTAACAAATAAGTTTCCATATAACTCACTCGTAATCATCTGAATTTAATCATCCACGTGATATTAACATTACTAACCTTTGCGCTCATACAACAATATGCACAAGACCGGAGAATTTATTAACCCTATCATTGCTCTCATTTATTTTTTAAATAAAATAAAATATATATAACAAAAAGGAGAATCTAGTCATCCTCGAACAGTTCACAAAAAAAGATTAGGTAGAAATGGCTACATAATTTGTACACACACAGAGAAGATAATACAAGAAAAACAACTGACTAACACAAATAACAACAGCCATAGACAAACAAAAACGGGCGCCAACCAAGCGAACCCTTTGAAGGCACTCGTCACCGACTAGAAAGACGCCAAAGAATCCACAACTCCAATAAACAAGAAATGTGATCCAGGTGTAGCCACTCGAAGAGGACAAAATGTGAAGTCAGACATCTGAAATATCCAGCTCCTAAACAACTGTAAAAACCAGCCGAAAGCTCCAGCTCTCCATCTCCAGTAAGCCCCAGATAACCTCCTTCAGCTTACTCAAAACCCAGTGAGACACCATCCAAAGAAACCTAAAACCCAGGACTTGTGACAATAACAAACACCTTGAGAGATAAGGGGGAGGAGGTGATGGTTTAAAGAGGTGAGTGGGCAAATTGTCTGCACTCACAAAAATTTGGAGCTAATTTAGCCGATCTCCGCCCTAGGTGCTGGCGGTACTGTGGAAACAGACAAAAAGTCAACCAGTCTCCTCGAGCGGGAGCCAACCACTCCCCTAAACGGCCTACCTCGAAAAGCTAGGAAAACGTTATTCCTAACCTGCCGAATGATGGAAGGAGGATCCATAGGAATTTAGTTAAATATTTCCTTGTTCCGTGAACACCATATATGCCAGCGGATAGGGTAAGGTATAAGATGAAACACGATCAAGTGAATTGATTTACTGGAGATACCAACCCACCAATATCTCAGTAAATCAAAAAGAGAAGTGGCGCTACCTCGAAGACCAACTAGATTCCTGAAGTAATTCCAGACAGTAGTATCAAAATAGATATGGAAAGACAAGTGAGTTAATTAAGGATTTCAACTCACCTGATCCGTAGCATCTGCAACGAGAGACGATAGGGATGCCAATTCTCTGAAGGTTCTTATCAAGTGGTAACTCGTCATATAGGGCTCTCCACATAAACAGAGAAACCTTTAAAGGTAATCTGACATCCCAAATGAATGAAAAAATATGAAAACGTGGAGTCAGGATCCTAGCAGAGCTCCATGCCGCTTAATCGAGAAAGGGTTGCCATCCCATGCGGATCCACCACCATGTGAGTCCGAAAAGGATTTAACAGATTACATGTGTTTCCACGTCTCATAGCATAAGATGGGGATCTAGTGTAACTAGCGGTAGAAAGCCTATGGTACTTAGCGTGGAAGAACGTAGCCCACAAAGAATCATTCGCTCCAAACTGATCCCAAAACTTGCGAGTAAAAGTAGTGCAGATATCCTTAAGATTTTGAAGGCCCTAACCCCCTTCATCTTTGCGACGACAAATAATGTCCTAAGGGTGCTTGGACATTTTTCGTTTAAGACACGATTCAAGCATATTAAACGATTTGAAATCAATAAATGGTGGAAAACTTTCAGGTTTTTGTTTTTGTTGTCATTTTCCACTTATATGTGGCTGAATGTTAACATTATCCTGTTGTCGTTTCCCACTTATTTACATACTTATTAAGCCCGTTATTTTAGTTTGGTTAATGTTACTACTATCAACCCAAAAATAACTTTTTCTTTACTTGAGCATACCCATGTTCCAATTATTTTTTCACTTCGATTTCTTATTTTTACATTCTAAACTCGCTCTCCGCACATGAATTACAAAAATAAAAATATTTTAGAAACTATGCATAAAATAATTAAAAATGTGTAAGATATAATCTATAACATGATCAATTTAAAACATAATGTATGAAACTAATTGTAATTTTATCACATTTTAGTTTGGTGAAACAGTTAATTATTACTCAAAAATCATCAAATACCCACGCTGAAAAATATATGGACTAACCAATATATGTGTACTGATTGCAAAACCAAACAATATAAATATAAAATAATTGAGTATTATATTCGAGTGGAAATAGTAGCAGGAAGCAAATATGTGCTTAGGCTAACATTTAAAGAATTGATAAGAACAAATAAAGATTTACCGGTATTAATTAAGATTGGAAAGTATTGTATATAAATATGTGTGTGTATATGTGTGAATTACCTAGCCATTTTACTTGACTACTAGAAACGAATCCAGGCTGATGCGACATCGCACGGTCTAACGACTCAGAAGTATCACCCAAACACCTAGAGAACAAGTCCAAATGGGGACGTGCAACCGCGGTCATCCCAGCTCATCAAAACATCTCTCAGATGGCTAAATGTTTATAGATCAGTATATTCCATCCTCAGGGATCAGTATGTATCCCCGAGCTCCAAACAACTCTACAAATATGCCTAACACTACCAGGATCGTTATTCATAATTTTAAATCCCGAGATTGGGCTGATAATCTTCAACATGCTGGGATTGATATTTATAGAAAACACTCTAGATCGGTATTCCACGAAACACTTTAGGGACCAGTACTTCTTCCCATAGTTTACAAAACCATCAAATGTCATAAATGTTATGGGATCGGTATGCCAATTTTTATCCCCACAACACACTTGGGATCGGAGCATGCTGGATCAATGTAAACGAATTCGTATCCAAGGATGCGAAATTCAGGGTTTCTAGGAGGAACGGAAAATAGCTAAGTCCTTCGGGGATAGCACCGATCCTAGAAGATGAAAAGTGTGGGTATATGCCCACTGTCTCTCCTCATACCTGCTCTCCTCTCTTATAAATACCCTTGCCTGATACGAAAATGGGGTTGGCTTCTTGGCATTTGGCCTCTCCTTGGCGTTTTTTCTCTAGGAATGATCTTTGGCACTCTTGTCCACACTTTGGAAATTTGGGAACAAGGATTTCAGCCCATTCTTGGACTTGGCATGGCTTCTTGACCCCCTCTTGGCTTGACTTGGTTTCATGAACCCTCAAAGGCTCCCACTTCCTCTTTTAAGATTTTGGATCATGAAGTAGAGACTTCCTCCTCCTCCTAAAAGCTTTAGGCACTCAGGATCATCCTTTTTGCACTTAGAAGCTCCTTTTCCGTCCACCAATCTTTATACCATCATTGGAAGACTTCATCTTCCTTCTACCAATAATTTAGCACTTGGGATCCTCATGGCTATTTTAATATCGGGAGAAATACCACTTCCACCTTGTAACTTGTAAAATTTGATTAATAAAATGCTAAATTATCTGAGTGGAAGTACGCTTAGACAAGTTGAACCATTATTAACTCTGTGTTACTGTTCTCTTTTGATACCCCCTGCATAGTTAGATCGCTATACGCTTATTTTCACTACCGTGAAAAATCTTTAGGTGTTGTGCCAACTTTTAGAAATTAACATTTTGTCATGCCAAGAAGGGGAAACACATCTACAATCAATACATTCACTCAGATCACAGGAAGCTCTTGCATGTTCCCACCGTTCTTCCTTCGTTAGTTTGGGCTGCTACTCAGATTCATCTAAATCTATCTAACAGTCCCAACAACAATAGTGAAGAAGTGAAAATCCACCATTGATGGGCCCTCCGTTGTTGGCCAAGAAGCATCAATCCAGCAACGAACTCCTTCCAATGTTATGACCACCGTCGATGCATCCGCATCTCTTAATCCGGAGGCTCCAGTCACTCTTGCTCAACCAACTGAACTTACAAGAAAACTTGAGGAAACTCTAAAGCAGATTAACAAAAAAATCAAGCAGAACCTTGAATTAACGCAGCGGCTGCAACATAAGGTTTAACGAGTCATCACTACCATCGAGCAAATAGGAGCATCCAACCTCCTCCAGACTACATTTCCACGAGCTCTACATCCCATCCCCTCCCTGGAAACTGAAACCAGTGGACAAGAACTAATCTTGACCAAGGGGCTAGCGCTCGGCCTCCAAGTAAGCAGGCCCCGTCTGTCGCTCCATACAACTTGGCGCCAACCCTTCAAGCAATAAATCAGGCCTAAGATGCTTATCACCAGCACCCTCGTAATCAAAGAACGGATGTTGGTGAATCCTATTACAATGAGGATGTCCATCATAGGAGGCATCCTACGCTGCACACTCCCGAATTGGATCATCACCTTTGTAATCTAATGAAGATCCAAACTTCGATTCTCATCGACATAGACCATTGGATCCTGGGAGAATCACGGGGGCATGTCACCAACGTTAGGGAAACTAGTATGAGACGTAAAGAAACGTGCTCAACGCCGAATAGCCTAGACGCCTCGACATGCTGTGACTCATGGTTTACTCGGGGAACTCTGATCCTCAAAACTTCATAAACCGCTATGAGTTGTACGTGGATTCTTCCTGAGCTACTGAAGTCGTGAAGTGCAATGCTTCCCTGTCTTTCTTGAAGGCGTGGCTCTGTCATGGTTCTCTTGACTCCCCTTGATAACCATTTCAAACTTCGACCAACTTGCAAGGGGATTGGTCAAATAATTCAGCATGCATGTAATCAGACCGAAAGACATCCTGGCTATTTCCAACATATACCAAGGAATCAGAGAGTCGCTCAAGAGCTATCTTGAAAGATTCAACAACACCATGGCAGAAGTTGAAGATCCTATACCCTGTACCATCCTCATCCAACTCGCTAAGGATATACTTCCGGACTCTGACTTCGGGGCTAGGATCGACAGGAAACAACCGAAAATTCTAGAAACTTTCATGAGAAGGCCAACCAATTCGTATACCAAGAAGAAGCATGTAGGAATCAAGCTACTCAACCTGGTCATCCTAACAATACACATTTGAGAATAGTGTCAGAAAATGTTCTTGCTAAACAGACTTAAGAAAGTTCTGATGACTCATGTTCCAACGCATAAAGTAAACCTGCTCAAGGCAACAACAATGAGAATAGTCATGATTTACTCGATAATCACACTCTACTTAATGACTCCCTCATCCATGTTTGCTATGAAGACTGCGACACAATCAATTATCACCGTCTAAGGGATGTTATTGAGAATACTCTTTGCTAGAGAGACCTTGAACAATATAAAAAGTCCCCTCCAACTGAAGTTCCCGAGCCGTCTAACGATCACCAAGAACTACAACCAGCGAGTCTCCAGATCATCAACTAGATCCTCAACTAAATTGCAGTGGAAATAATTAGCTAGAATCAACGATGCCACGATGTCTCATCTTGCTTGAGTCACACCTTATTGTTCATTTTTGAAAATTAGTTTGATTCCAAGCTTTTACTTCGACATACTACTCGAGTTGTTGACTTGGCTAACTTTGATGTAGCCTTTGTGCAAACTACTACCACCTCTATAACTACTATACATGCGGATAAGTTATTTCATCAACCACTTACCCCCTAAACTGGGGGCAACTGCCATAAACCCAATGGTTTGTACATGACTGATTCATGCTTCAATATATTTTGAAGTCCATCCATTGGCAGTACCTCAGCCCGATGGTTAGTACACACCTACCTATGCTCAAGAATATTTAGGAGCCCATCCATTGGTGCTTATTGAGCAAGTGCAATACCGACCGCTTACTTAGCTAACTATGATCTCTAGAGCCTGGATCCTAGTATAAAATTGGTGAACCAACGACGCCCTCGACACTAACCCCGATGAAACGACGATAAAGTATAAAGGAAGAACCAACAACGTCGATGCTTTAGCTCCTCCTGAATTGGGATCGACGACCAGAAGGAGGTACCGAGAGTGAAGCTACCAATACTCCTCATGACCTGGGATCAATAAACGAAAGAAGGTCCTAAGAGTAGAGATACCTTATCTCCCCCTGACTTAGGATCAACGACCGAAAGGAGGTCCCAAGATAGGAGCTACCAAATCCTAATTCCAAATGATTCGAGATTAATGACCGAAAGGAAGTCTTGAGAGTGAATTTAGTCCATTCAAACTTCACACGACTTGAATTCATCAAGAGTGCAGTCTTGAACAATTCGAAAATGTAATGATGAGTTACAATACATTAGTAGGACTAGTGTAAAGTGTGAAAATACTCGAGCACTTAGAGTAAACACCTCAGTTGACACAGTGGTCTCTGAGGTCATCGTTGGAGAAACCACTTTGCTTTTCTCTCCAACTGTGTCTTCCCCCGTCAGAGATGGAACGAGAGTAAAAAGAAAACCCTCTTCTCCTGCGGGCGCCATCTCATCGTTGTTCTCATCACCTCCATTGACGCAGCAGCCTCCGAGGTCGTCTCATGAGTAACCAGTTTAAAAGCCTCTCCCAAACGAGTCCTTCTCATCGAAGACGGAACGAGAGTAAAAAAACCCTCTTTTCTAATAAGCACCCCCTCATAGCTGTCGTCACGACCATCCACTTCCTCTTAAGCTACATCTACTTCCCTTCCAATTGATGGCACGTTGGGAAGCACGACATCGGGAGCATCCGAAAGCGGTCCCAGGGGAATGCAACCTCTGCCAGTTCCCGCACTATCATCATTTTCTTTATGACAGCGGAGTAACCTGCATGGAGCAAACCCGCCACGCAGAGAAGACGATTCAAAATCAAAGTCTAGGCATCAAGGAAGTCACTTCTAACGTCCCCTAAGGCTAAGACTCCTTGCAAATAAGCACTTTGAAATGTGGTGACAATCTTTATTTTTATAATTAAAACCATTGTCATCACCGACCACCGACGCATAACTTAAGTCAAATCACAATTACGTCATGATTGGGTTAAGAATCGAATCCCGAAGTTGATGATTCAACAATACGTCTATATCCTATGTGCACATCCAAATTTTAAGTTCAAACAAGTACGTTTTTCGAACGTTACACCAATTAGTTGTGATAAGTTCAATTTTCAATCCCATCCCAATCGCGTGACGTCATGTGACGGTTAAAGTTTGCAAGCTTATGTTCAGAATTGAAGAAACCAAATCAACTTCGAACTTCTGCGAAGTCGAGGAAAAATTCACCTAAGTGTATCGGGATACAACATCAAAATTCATATGCCTACGGAGTTGCAATTTTTCTCCAACTCCGAGTTCGTATCCCAAACTACCGATCCTTGAAACCTTCCAAACTTCGTACTCCCAAGTCAACTATCAAGAATGCTAATCCCCACGGATTCATCTCCCTCTTCTTCTCTCACCTTTCTTCTCTTTGAAACCAAGAAATAATCTAAGTTTTCGAGATATAGATCCAATTTGTGTCCGGTAAAACCATTGAATATCCAGGATACAAAAATCACTTTCGTGTGCTCAAGTTATTTTCCATCCAAAGAAAAGAGGGAAAGAAGGAGGAGAGAAGAAACTCGGGATCGGTATGTTTAGGCCATGCACTTCGGGATCGATAATGGAAGGATCAGTATTCTCATGATCCATCAGTATACATGAATGGCTATGATCGTATTCACTTTTTTTTCGAACCCTCGATTGTCGAGTCAAGCTCGAATCAATGACCACTCATTTACTCATCGAATGCTTAGTCATCCAAGTGCACGTTTTTAGCACCCGAGCTCAATCCCGTTGTAAGAGCAAACCTATGCGATCGTACACCTAAACATACCAACTTCATTAAGTTTTACATTTACAACACATATCATATCGTGCAGAATCGTGTACAAATGTGTGAGTGCATACGTGACTCTATCCCGACATCGACTTGTTTACACCCCGGTGTAAGCAAAAAGTGGCGACTAACGTTTAATTTCTTGAATTGACAGAAATTAGGCACCCGCCCGAGCAATCAGACACTCTCCAGTCCGAGCAACTAAATTTCGCAAAAATGCTAGAAATGCTCACTCGTACCAACAAGCTTCAACAAAAGCGTCACAACCGCTCCGAAGCAACACACTTCCTGGTATATGAAAGGTTACGACCATTCGCTGGACACATCTTGAAGATCTCTTTTGACGCCAAATACTTGTCTCAATTCAAAGTCTGTCATGCACAAGACATACTTTGGGGGGCAAGTGTTACCCGGCCTTTTGGCCTGGCTAACGGAAGCGAATCCAGGCCAAAGAAAAGGATTTTGTTCACATCCCCTTTTTTGGCTCTCCTCCTTATGGAAACCCATTCGATATCAACTGATATGATATCCTATGCTTACCCTAGGCTGAACTAAAGCCAAATTTTCCTATGGTGGAACCGTTATGAAAGAGAAAATTGATTTCTTCTCAATTAAAGCACTAACTTTCTGCTAACTCTACACATATGTCGAAATCTTATTGGTGGATCTCAAATTTTAAATATTCTTTTCAAAAATCATGTAAAATGTTCCCTCAATCCAAAGGCTAATTTAACGAGAGGGTCAATTAATATCATTAACAAATTACTTTTCCTTAAGCTTTTTAAAACAAAACAACTTATATTAATTCATTTCGATCAAGAAAAATCCCCCAAAATCACATAAATTAAAATTTCCTTCTCTTCATTCTACAGAAAATAAAACCATAATTCTTTATTTAATTATTTTTATTGATTAAATCCCAAAATTAAGCATACTTTCACTTTAGAAAATTCATAAAATATTCATATTTGCTTGGAAAATTATGAAATTTAATCTCATCTCCAAAATAATGTAAAACATGACATATTAAAACTTCAAAGCATTTGAAGATATAGATCGTAAGTTTCTATCACAACCTTTAGGTTTTTATCCTAAAACCTCACTCTTATCATTCTTAAAAATTAAATATTGTTTTATCCAAACAACAATAAATCATCCAAAACAACATATATTTAGTTCAGGCATTCTCCATAGTCAAAGGAAAATTATAACTAAATAGATTAGTTTATTATTCATTTTAGAATGGACTATTAAGTTGAGATTTAAAGTAGCTTGATTATCCTAAGCTTCTTTTAAGTTTCCCTTAACGTTTCTTCTTCTCTTGGTTGATAATGCTCGGCCTCCTAACTTAGCTTTAGGTATGTAGCTGTAAAATGAAAGAATGAATGGGAGGATGAAGAGTTACTGAATAAAGGACAAGAACAATCCTTTTTTGGCCCTTCCTATGAGTTCTCTCCTACTTTAATTCGACCGACAATTAACTAAGGTCAAACTAGATTAATTATTAGATCATATCCCATTATCCTACTACATTATTCAATTTAACATATCCAATGAAATTTCCTAAATATATTTTTTACTAAAATATAGGGGTTTTTCAATAGCTGCAGAAGTTCTTCTCAACCTTCCATGTTTCCTTGGAGCCATCGATTCCAACAAGAAAATTCTTTATACCTTCAAGTAAGCAAGTTTTAAAATCTAACTATTGGATCCGTCCAACCCAAAATAGATATCAAGATCAAATATTGAGTTCATTTTCAATGAAACACTCGAAATGTTGATGCTAAAAATGGATCAACACCTAAGAGGTGATTGTTTAGAACTGAGACCTAAATCTAGTTAGTAATAATAAAAATAGTAGAAAAATAAAAGGAGACACATAAACTTTTATTATAGCATTTCAGCAACCTTTGGGTATCTCCATTTTATAGTTTATTAGTTAACTATTTATTTGATTAGAACTTTTGAAGACGAAGATTGAAAAGAGAAAAGGCCATTAGTATCAAAGAATCTATTGACAAGCAATGTCAACAATTTCTTCCTAATGGATATAAAGAGGAGAAAAGAGATAAAGAATATTACAGCAAAGCTCTGTCTTGTATAGAATGGGGAAGATACTCCTTTGGTTGTAGATAGGTCTATATTCTGGAGAAAATAATATAATAGGTTGAAAATATGCTTGTAGTAGAGTCTAGTTATAAACCTAAGATAGCACGACAAATTTCAAAACCACCCGAGCTATAAAATAACTCGGTACTGAGTCATTTTTTTGGAGGAAATGACTTGTCTTCTTTTGTGTTACCTTCTATCTCCAAGTGAATATGTGTTATGTTTGTTTTTCCTTTGACTTACTGCTTGCCTTGGTGATAGTTCTTTGACTTGGATTCCTCTGCTATTTGAGTTGTCTCCTCTTTAATCTTTGAAATCATTCATCAAAACTTGAGTAAAACAACTTAGCCATAAGTAAATGAATAGAGGAGAGGTGATACGATGTTGGAGAGACAATTTAAGGAGGGAAGATGACTCAGTATTGGACATTTAATTCGGTATTAAGTAATTTCCTTTGCTTCAATTTGAGTTAATTTTTCTTGAGTCCCTTCTTTACTCCTTCTAAGTGTGCTCATCAATTTTCAAGACATTTTATCTTCGTCTCGATGTCATAATTTAAACTTATTTCTTCTTGGTCACAACCTCGTAAACCATTATGGAGAAGATAGGTGTTGAGTAACTTAATGGGATAAACTAGATATTGTAGAAGGTGAAAATGAAAGTTTTATATACCTCAGTGGTCTTCACTGACCATTGAAGAACAAAGGGGAGAGACCTAATAACATCTGAAGCAAAGTGGAAATCTTTGAATGGAAAGGTTGTGGTAGCTATTTGGTGTTATGTGACAAATGCAGTGTTTCATATGGTTGCCAATTAGAAGATTGTTAAATCTAAAACTTAAGAAAAATGGATCAATTAGATGACTCTCGACAATTTTTAGGCAGCCCTGAACTAGTTGACGGTTGTAAATTAAAATGGGGATGATGGAACACAGATATTAACGTTAATATGTTCATTACTAAGAGTTGTGAAATGCTCATGCTTGTATTAAACAACTGAAATTCGGATGGAGTCGCTTCAGTGGGATCGGTTGTTAGTACCCAACTTAATACAGAGGAAGAACCAAATGGAAGCAAAGAAGAAGAAACAAATGGAAATTGAAGATTTGATTAAAGAAGTCAATCATACTAGGCGGTGTAACCGAATGAGTATGGAAAGATGATAAAACAGATTGAATGTGGATAGCGATTTCATCTGCCATTATTGTGAAAAAAATGGTCACCAAAAACACCATATTACAACTTTAATTTTACAACGGTGGTAAAAGCACCGTTGTAATAAATGTTTTTTACAACTTTTTTCCAGAAAAGTTGTAATAAACTTATTTTTAACAACTGCGTTATTTTTACAGTTGTAATAAAAGCCTATCACAACTTTTATTTTTTGACTGTTGTAATATATGACTATATTTTAATATAATTAACAACTAATAATTAATATTTAATACATTATTGATTATTTATAATTAATAACTAATATATATAATTAATAAATAGCTATTATATATTATTTAACTTACCATATTACATAACTTTCAAAATAATATTTAGTTGATGAGATTAGTGCTCCACTTCCTTTCGTATTTAAATTTTTCCATATATATCTGTAAAACAACATTTAATTAATTAACTTATAATACACGTTCAAGACAATCAGATCAAACCTTAAAATTTTCCCGTAATATTGAAAATTTTGGCTCCAACATCAGAAAATTAATAAAAATATAATTAGTAACTAATATTAATAATTAATATTTAATAATTGCTATTAAATATAATTAACAACTAATAATTGATATTTAGAAAGCTTGAAATTTTTGTAGATTAATTAAAAATTAAATAAATATAATACTTCATAAAATATTAGAAATTTCAGAAAACTTGTTAGTTCGTTTTTTTGTAAAATTTTAACATTAATTTTTTTCTTTAATTTCTTACGAAAATTGGACTTCAAACTCAATATGAATATTTAAGTGAGACTTGACTAAGGTGGCCTTTGGTAGTGTTATTGATTTAATTGTTGAGATTGGTTAACTGATTAGTATAAGAAATATTATTATTTGTAACTTATAATGTAGAAAAACATTAATTGCAGCGCTATTCGTTAATTACATTCGTTAAGTATCGTGCGCTAGTTGAAATTTTTATCGATAAACCAAACGCGACAAACTTACTTGTCTGAAAAAATAGCGCGCTAGCTGAAATTTTTGGCGGGCTAACCTATATGTTTTGCCCTTCCGCTTCATGGTGAATTAAAATTTTCCCTTTCTCTTTCGCAAATCCGGCTCCCAATTCACGAATTAGGGGAATTACAAGATTCAATCCACCTTCCAAAGTCAGAAGGTTGCTCCAATGTTAATTATTTCTTTACAAAAACCTCTGTATTAGAATCCATACAAACACGTAGTTCGTCGTCTCCCGACTTTAAAGAACCCTAATTTTCGGGTTTCTCTATTGCAAGTACAAAGCAAAAAAACGCAAGTCGACAGGAGGTAAATCTATCAATATTTTCGTTCCAGATATTTGTTTATGAAATCGATCAAGATTTCAAAACCGGTTTGAGGTTTCAGGGCTTCGCTGTTTTAGCTCTTTAAGAGGCGTTTGAGGCGGATTTAGTTGGCCTCTTCAAGTATACGAATCTGTGAGCTATTCGTGGTAAGAAAGTTGCCATTAGTCCAAGGACATTCAACTTTCTAGGAGGATTTGAGGGGAAAGATTCAGTAATTTTGTTTTTAAATCTGCTGTATAGGTATGTTTCATTTCACATTTTATTATAGTTTCTACTGCAAAAGATTCAGTAAATTACATTTAATTGTTATTTACCTCCTATTACTGCCACTGCATTTCAGAATTACATTACATGATCTATTTCAGAATTAGATAAATGAGCTTTCAGCAAATGTTTATTTGACTAGGGATTTACATCAACATCAACTAGTTAATAGGAAGAAGAAGTTGAATGAGGGGTAATTTCACGCAAATACAGTTCCTTTTGCTAAGGATAGTCATTTTAGATGTTTTAAGTTATATTTCTATTAGAAATATCTTGATACTCCTGCAGCTAAGTAGATTATTAGTGTCTTGAAGTATCTTTGAGTGAATTTTACCAACTTAAATAAGACAGAAGTTGCATACGAATTTATATACTAAAGTGAAGGATTTACATTATCTCCTGTAACATTTAGTTGATATTGGCCAAAAGTATATGTTATTTGTTTTGACTCATTACATAATTCTCAATTCCTGATAGGGGAAGAAGGGTTAATAACTTATAATATACTATTAGCAATGCATTTGTCATTCATTACACCCCTTTACCGTATCGTTTATCTGATTGTCTTTACTAAACTTGTAAGGCAAATGTACTGCATTGTTTTTACATAAAAATAGGCAACCCACATTGTAGATTCTGTTACTTTGGGTGTTAGGCATTCAAAATGCTGCATTGTAGAATCTGTTGTTTAGGATTAATTATGAAACTTGCTTGAATTCCGAAATTGGGTGTGAATTGGAGTTTGATGATGAGGCTGAACAGGTTGGGGGTGTTTTGAGCATGAAGGATTTATTAATGATTTTTCACATGTGTTTGGTTATGGACAGGGATTGGAGAGTCAAGATTGAGACCGCAGATTTCATGGTGCCGGAATTTTCTCATTTGGTGTTATCGGTATGTTTGATCAAGTCTCACTCTTTTGATTTTGAACATTATCCATTTGATTGAATTTTACATCAGTATTGAAAGTATTTTTATAGGAGTAGCATTAACAATATCTAAAAATATATAGGATTCAAGCATTATTATTTTTTACTTCACAGGTTATGGTGGCGGGTAGTGAGATTGCTTAGGTTACTTCATACTTTAATATACTTCATTCTTGTTACTTAATATGTTACTTTATATAGTTTAATTTAAGAACACCTGCAGCATTGCGAGAAAATCTCAAATTCGTTGGAAGTCAACTCAAGAATGAAGACCATTGCAAGACCAGCAACATTGCGAGCAAGTCTCAATTTCATTACGTTAGTGTTTCTCCTAGTGATGTATATTTATGAAAGATGACTTCAAGTCATTTGGATTTTGGAGTCTTAGATAATGGACTTTGTGGTTGCTTTTTGTACTTGAGATACTTGTATGATTTATAAAAAAATGATGAGAGTTTGAAAATTCTGATATATTGTTTTGATTCATGTTTTAAGTTTGTTCGATATTTTCAGTTTTGTAGATAATATGATCTAAAATGAATTCTTTTATTAGTAATATATGTATATAATTTGTTCATATATTACAAATGTAAAATAATACTTTTAATAAAATATATTACAACAGTTATAAATAGTTGTAATAAAGTTTATTACAACGGTGGAAAACAATTGTAAAATGTACATTTCACAACAGTGTCGCAACGGTGCAAAAAAGTTGTAAAAGACTGTAGTCTATTACAACTTCTTAATAGACGACGGTTGCCCCATCATTGTAAAAAGTCTTTTACAACTGTTTTCCACCGTTGTAATATGGTCAATTTGTTGTAGTGTGTGGCAAACATGAAAATGACAAAGAAATAATGAAAGCATTAGAGGAAGACATGCTTGATGGAGGTAACCTTGATTATGTGGATTTTGGTACTGGTGGTAACATTCTCATATATGTCATAAAAATGAAACATTCAATGATTTTAATGAGAAAGAGAGCAAGGCGGAGTTATTTAGTTGAGATGTTGAGCTATGCAGTTAAAAAGTTTAGCGGTTATATAGCGGTTGAGGTGTAAATGGTTGTAACATGGAAAAGTGATGATATAGTGGAAAATATATAGAAGATGGAAAAAGGTTCATTAAATATAAAACCAAATATTTAAAGTTAATTTATTATCATTCACATATCGGGTCTGCAGATATTGGTTAATCTTGTATGACAAAATCAAATAATATTGTGGTCACACGTACAAGATTGTTGACTATATTAGATTTCTAACTTATATTGAGTTCTTATATCTTAAAGTTAGCTCTTTACATAATTTTTCTGATTTAATATTGTTGGGATTTTGTGCACAGCAGAAGTTTGACAAAACGCCCGAAAACATGATCTTTATCATCCAATCACTTGAATATGAATTTGATTGAAAAAATAAAAACAATACAAATAATATCGAAAATATGAGTACACGATATTTCACCCAACCACCCTACTTATTGATTCACTATTTTTTTTTTTTTTTTTAAGATCGATCTCAACTATCGTTACAAAAAAATTACAACTTGAATCAATAACCTTACTGAGAAATAGGTAGAAAATATCTAATGGCTAAATAATTTGAAGGAGAACACTCAATTTGGAATAGCTAGAATGATCATTCTTGGTGGCTCTCACCCACACCTAATGAAGATGTTCACTAGGCCTTTTATAGAGTGAATTGCTTTGTACCCAAGTAAATTTGGCACCCAAATTATCTTCATATATATTAAAAAATTATTTGGATAAGCACCAAATAATTATAGCATTCAATTCCAAATATTCCACAAATATAGCAACAAATCTTCCACAAAATCTTCATAGATTATTTGTTGTCCAAAATTGTTGTGATTTGTGTATCACAAATTTCAACATTCCACCTTGATAGAAAATCACAACATTTCCTCCATTCAAAACCAACCAACTTAGCTCTCACTTTCAACCTTCTTTACTCAATTAACACCATCTCGATTTTAACGGCTACAAGATAAAACCATTCTGTCTTCTTTTCAAGTTCAGGCTCAGTTGATTTTCAGGTTCAATCACACTTTCTCTTTATCGATATACGCCTACTACTTGACCCCTCTTCATCTACATGGATCCCTCGAGAATTATCAATGTGAAGACAACATTCGATAACATGACCCTCAACGGATCCTCGGCAGTGATAAAAACCAACCTCTCCACCTTGCTGCGGACTAGGTTCTTCATTCCAAATTCTCAAAATCTCCTACTCCACAATAGCCATCCATGAAAGCAATATCATCTTCAACATCTAAAATCTTCAATCCAAAATCACTCCAAGCTATGCGATGAAACTAAGCTCTGATACCAAACTGTTGGGGTTTTGTGCGCAGCAGAAGTTTGACAAAACGCCCGAAAAACATGATCTTTATCACCCAATCACTTGAAGATGAATTTGATTAAAAAAACAAAAAACAACACAAATAATATCGAAAATATGAGCACACGATATTCATTTCAAGCACCCTCTTTATTGGTTCACTAATAAAAAAAATTGTTTATAATCGATCTCAACTATCGTTACAAACAATTACAACTTGAACCAATAACCTTATTGAGAAATATGTAGAGAATATCTGATGGCTAAATAATTTGAAGGAGAACACTCAATTTGGAATAACTAGAATGATTACTCTTAGTGGCTCTTACCCACATCTAATGAAGATGTTCACTAGACCTTTTATAGAGTGAATTGCTTCGTACCCAAGTAAATTTGGCATACAAATTATCTTCATATATGTTAAAAAAACTATTTGGATAAACACCAAATAATTATAGCCTTCAATTCCAAATATTCCACAAATATAGCAACAAATCTTCCACAAAATCTTTATAGATTATTTGTTGCTCAAAATTGTTGTGATTTGTGTATCACAAATTTCAACAAATGTGAAAGAGAATTAGTCAAATCAATCTATGCATATTAACACTGCTAAAGTATATGCTAAAAAATTGTGATTTAATGCGTGTAGCAGAAAATAGAAAATTTTAAAGTGGATCTATATTTATTAGCGCTAAATAGTGTAGCTGTTGAAGAATGTTATATGGTATAACAAGGATGTTATGAGGCTTTGGTGAGGCTCTGACCGCGCAGATGTTGAAGTAAATGATATAGGCTCGATTAGGGTGAAGATTTAGAGTGGAAGGGAGGTAGAACTCATGAGAGTTAGACATATCTCGAAATGAAGAAGAATCTTATTTTAATATAAAAGCTGGGTGGAAAAAGCTATAACTTTTCGACTCATGATAGGGTTACAAGGGTTTAAAAGAGTATAAAAGTTAAGAGTTGTGTGCAAAACGGAGAAACCACAACGTAAATAAATTATTTGGAAGAACAATGGAAAATGAAAAGGCTTCCCAATATAGTGTTGGAAAGATAAATCTGTATGAATCAAGGTGGAGTTATTAACAGAGAGCCATAAAGATGGTATGGAGGCCATTATGGTATTATAAAAAGCTATGAGCTATTGATGATATGCATATTCAATTGAAGTACATGCATACTTAGGCGGATTGGAGGTTGGCATAGGGTTTTTTTCTCATGGAAACATTTGTTTACATTGTGGCATATGATATTGCTTGAAGAAAGAGGATGCAGTTGTGGTTGGTACGTTTGCATGAAATATGGTATATTTTGAAGATACCGTAATCAAGGTCGGAATTGTGATTAAAACGCATTACCACTTTTAAAGATTTTGTTGAGTGATAGGGTATCTCTTTTATTGTGTTAAGTAGAATAAGGATTTTACTGTGTAGCATGTAATTTTTCATGTGCGTGATCTTGAAAAGAAGCAATAAATACCATATTCCCTGTATATTTGGATTGTAATAACGGTCAATACATCTTCCGTTCCAAATATGAACTGACTCTATACTCACAAATAATACTGTATAAACATATACACAGCGCAGCCACATTTCTGCTACTACAAATCCTCCACCAAAATCTCATCATTCCAAATCAGTAATAGTTCTGCAGTATTACTTGAGAAAGCAGATAAATTTACTGCACGAAACAGTCCACTTTCAGCAACGTCAACTCAGGCCTTTTGTTTTTTTAATGTACCACGCATATACATGAAAAAAAAATACGGTTCTCCCTTTTTCTAGCGTATACTACACAGAGGCCTAATAAGAATTAGTGCTTCGTCTTTCAGCTTTTTGAATTACGATTCCAGAAGCGTCTAATGTCCTTAATTCAAGCTGATACTCTCGTTTACACAGATTAAGTTGGAGAGTCAAACCAAAAGCATTTTGAAAGAAACAAGAACAGGTACAGCCTAAGCCTAAGCTTGCTAAATGAATGAAAAACTGAAGCTATTACATACGTCTGCGCATACATGCCTTTGTTTCATGCAAATGGAAAAAGGGAAATGACAATGTAATCTGGTAGGAGTACTTAGAATCATATTGTAGGATATATATGCATCAGTTTATCGATACAAGAGACACCAAAAGTTATGTTAGTACTACTTGTTTTGCAGTACTACTATATTTGAGTTGAAAAGCCTGTATTTCACGCAAATTTAGAGGATATAAGATTTTTGTAAGGAAAAGGTGGAAGAGTTTGAAACAAATTTGCATATAAACCACGCCGTTTGAAGTACATGTTAAGATAAACATGAACAATTGGCACCTCCTTCGACTCAGCCCTAGCTGGTGTTAAAAATCTTGACATTTTATTATCATTAAAAAGGGGCTCAGAGTACAACTTAAAGGCATCTTAAACAATTTACACAGAGTAAAACTACGTTGCTTAATTTGTGAAACTGTGTTGGATAATGTACAATGCTTTAGTTGGCAGTATAGGGCAATAGTTAATAGCAAAGGCAGACGTGGCTGTTTGAAGCTCTAACCACACCCCCACTGTACCAAATAATGTTTATTGTTGATTAAAAATATAAATGATTATACTAATCTTTTAAATTGTACAGTTTCGGTTTGGTTTAATGTAATATGATTCGATTTAGTTCGGTCTGGTTTGTGTTAATATCAAAAACAAAATAAAAAAAATTACTTTCATTAATAATTAACTTATGACCATCCGACGTTTTTTCACTTAAAGATTAGAACACAAAATAATATACTGAATTGAAAGACTAATTTCTAATTATATGAATATTTCGATTTAACATTTAACTACAACTGAGATTGTTTTAGCATATTAATCGAAGATCAACATTAATCAATACATATCATTGGTAAAATAAATAGAATAAGAATATAATAAGAATTTATCCCCAAAAAAAGATGAAAAATATTATGTTAAAACCATAACTTTTTACTTTGAAATATTAATTATTAATAATATAATAACATATGTTATAAACCGAATAAGCATCAATAGAATCACAAATGTGATATAAATTATTTGAATTTTTTTACCATAACAATAGTAGTGCAAGCATTTAGTCCAATTTAATATGATTGGATCGGTTGTCCGAACCACAACCAAACTGTATCAATGTGGGCTGGTCTTATTTGGGTGCTTGCTTTGGACAAAAGATTAGATTCGGATTTCTGCATCACTTTTGCAGTCCGATGTAGGCGCATTTTCCGTATAGTGATGCAGTTTATGTTTACCCCTAGTAAATTGCTATTTTGTCAGATAGAAAAATTATTTGAAAGAGGCACAAAAGGATAATGTGTTCTCATGTTTGAAAATGTGCATTTTAAGAAGGTATTTTTATTATTTATTGTAAATAATGATTTTGGTTAAATTATGTTTAATGAATATAAATTTATATTATTTATAAATTTGAAATACTAAAAAAAGGTAATTTCATTATGTGCTAGTAGGTTAGAGCACACATGCAAATATAGTACTATACTTCTAAATCTCCCAACTAGATATATCATCAGTTTTCTAAGCTTTCAGGGAAGGTTGATCACGTCGAACAGATCTATAGAGTGCCTCCCGAGAATCCAAGACGTAGGTGACTTTTTGTTTCACATATGGGTCATCTTTCTTCTACACACTATACATCTAATAATAGTGTGCTACATATTCATATGTTCATGTCATACAAAGAAGCTTCACTCAACCGATATTTACAAGGAGTGAAAATAGAAGCAGAGCAATGCATATGTACCAAAGCTCAGATAGTGGGTGTAACACCTTACTTTTATATGCATACTATCCCAGAGTATTACTAGCTAATAAGGTATAGAGTAAGGTGATATTAAATATACTGTAGCGACCCGTATTTTACGTGTCAGAGGATCGTAAAATAATTCTGTTTTATTCATAAATGATCGTATTAATCTAATATTTTGGTATGTTGTTCATGGGGATGTGTTACATATTAATGATTTTTATCGAAATTTTTTGTGATCGTTTTACCTTTGTAAAATTGTGTTTTAGCCATAACTTATGATAGAGACTGAATCAATTGCTCAAACTGATCTCATTGCTTAGGGATGGTGATTGGTCATTCCGTAGGGTGATCGTGTTAAGAAAATGGTTCAACACTTTGGAAGAAACTGCAATTTTAAGTTTTCATTTATGCTGGATAGATTAAGATATGGCTACTGGGATGAAATTAGCAAGTCAGTTAGACTAATGACCTGCAATTAAAAATAAGAACTGCAGGGGGAGACAAGAAGCTTTCTCCCTCATTCTCAAAATTAGATTGGATTATAATCTACTCTAGTTCACCCTAATTCCCTCGAACCCTAATTTCCAATTGCATCAAATCATCCTAATTTTTCATCTAAAGGCTAGATCTACATCAAGGAAGATTAGATCTCATTATCGCAACAATGGATTGTGCATTTCCATTGTTGTCCAACTACATCATATTGCGTTGAATTGAAGGTTTTGGTGAGTGATAGTGATCTCTCACATGACTATGTTGGATTATATGCTCTAATTAAGTCCTTTAAACACCCTATATGTTAATATAACCCTAAAACCGGATCGTATATGTTAATATCAGATCTATAAACCCATAGGATGACCTAATTATGATATATGCTAAGTAATTTGTTACATCCAATGTGGTTGACACGTAATTAGTCTTAAAGTTTATCAGATCTATGATTATTGTTGGTTGATTCATGTTTATGTGTAAACTTATGTTTATATATGATTGGAATTTGATATAACTATTGATTGAATTATATGTTATGCTTGATTTGTGTCTTTAGCATTGTTTAAATTAGGACTTAGGACGTAGATCAGAGCATGTCGGAAGCACAGTTTGTCGGATTCAAATGAAACTTGGAGATAGGCTCTAGAGGACATGAAGATGGTACACAAAAACGTTGAAGGCAAAATACGCTAAGTTCATGGACCAGTACTGATCCATAGGGCATGGACCGATATTGATCCATGAGAATAGGACTATGGGAAGGCAACTGCTACTAGAGCATAGATGGACCCTATTGAAGCTACGGTCGAAGTTTTGTTTGAATTGGATAGAACAAGTTCAAATTAATGGACTATGGAGTGAATCAATGATCAAATTGAAGCTTAGGTGCATTCGACTTGACCAGGAGGCATACTTTGGAAGCCAAAGGGGATTCGTGAAATCATTTAGCTAAAATTTGCCAAGTATATGGTCTTGTTTTGGTCCATAGGTATAAACCGATATTGATCCATATAGGAGCATCGGAGAGAGGTGTGATCCATAGTGGAAAAAGGTGGCTTCATCTAGAGTGTGCTAGAACTTGTGATTTGTCAATTGCTTTTATGGGGTGAAAATTATAGCCTGATGAAATTGTAGCTCTTCGATTGTGAACTCATTTAGGAGTGGTCGAAAGAGAATGTGATAGGCTGTTTGAAACGGAACGAGGCTACACGATAATGGATCGGTTTGATGGGACTCGACCTAAAGATGGAGTTATTGCTCATGTGCTTGGAAGTGACAAGGAATCATTGATAAGTCGGAGTATTCTTAGGTTATGCGGACTTGAAGAAGGGATACTGTGGGAATGCTATTAAGACTGCTACCGATGGTCGATCATCATGGATTGCCCAAACAAGGAAATCTAGACATCTTGCGAATACAAATATATGTAGGACATACGGTTATCTAAATAATACTTGGTTCTCCATCAGCCTATGACATAAGCGAGGATGGTAATATGAGTTATCGACGTATTCAAGGCTATAAGAGGTGATAGCTAGGGTTTTGTGTGATGGATGTTATGAATGTTCTTCTTATCTTAGGTAGGTTATCACTTTAGGGTACTGAAGAGTAGGGAATTAGAAATCCTATTCTGTGCAGTATACAATTAGGTTATTCTTTTAAAAGCATATTTTATTTAGATATTATATGCCAACTTTTTGGTTGCAGAGATAGCTCAGGTGTGACTTGAAATGCCTAGTTTCGTATTTTGCAATATATTTGTTGATAGTTATTTACCGCTTAAACCAGAATATTGTATAACTCAATGTTTTATGTTTCCTCTTGTCACCTTAGAATGCTCACTAATAATGTTGTTAAGTGTAGCAACCCAGAATTTTGGCGATAATTAATTTAGTTATTAGATATCCAAAAATAGATTTTTCGCACATGGTGGAAGTTGGCCACGAAACTTACACTGTTGCGTTCGTGACCGAATTTCGGTTAACTTTCATGTTTGGAATTTTATGAACGGAGTCCACAGGAAAAAATTACGGACGAAATATGATAATAGACGGAAAATAAATGTATAAAAATCTTTAATTATTTTATACCATATATAACCCGCCTTTATTTGACATTTTTAACCCAGCACAGTCGATCTAGGGTCGAACCCTCTCATCGAAAATAACCAGTGACGACTAGGTTT
The DNA here is from genome assembly GCA_030737875.1 of Allium sativum. Taxonomy (NCBI): domain Eukaryota; kingdom Viridiplantae; phylum Streptophyta; class Magnoliopsida; order Asparagales; family Amaryllidaceae; genus Allium; species Allium sativum. The sequence goes on from CM060912.1 coordinate 800,331,623, forward strand.
TGAGGGGCATTTTTATTGTAATATTTTATACTAACGGACATATCGTTATATATTTAAATCTAACGGTCCAGGATCATTTCAACGCCTATAAATAAAGAGCTAGACTCTCACTCTTTTGCTCGTATTTTTGGAGGCAGGAGCGAAGCTCTGTCATTTCCAATTCTCCTATCTCTTCTAAAATTCTAAATTCTAAATCTATTCAAATCAAATTAACAATAATTGGAGATATTGAATCCAAATCTATACAAAAGTGATGGTTCTACGATTGGGTAATTTATGTTACTGAATTTCCTTTTTCTTTTCTTATTCTTCTTTCAAATATACAATTCTAAATCTACGTTTGCAAATGCCCTTTGGAAATAAATTGTAGATCCGTAGGATTTAGGGATTGTAAGCCTAAAAACTTTGTTCAGATTCAAATTTGGACAGCTTTTAGGTGAGTGGAAGATTATATACATTGTTTGTAATAACTTATATAATTCGTTTGTATTGAATTTGAATTATATGCCTAAAAGATGTCAGATTTGTTTACTTTGTCAAATCCGAAATACTAGGAGTATAGGAAAAGTATGGACTTGTAGGCCTTTTAATTTATTATCACCATCTTGCCTAGAATTGTTCTTAAGTTGTTAGTGGTTATTATAAACATATTGGATCTAGAAAATCAGTCCCAAACTTTGATTAGAAGTATAATGTTTATTCCAGATTCATAAGATTTGGGTGTTGATTTGTAGTTTGCGTAGTTTTGGTTGAAATATTAATAATCCTGTTATGTTTGATATTGTTGTGGTTTTACTTGGTTATTGTAATTTTGTCCTTTTCATTTTTTTTCATTAAAAGGCATTATTTGAAATCTACAAGGAACATAAATAAATCAAATAAGAAGAGATGTGCAGATTTACGTATTTTTTGTATGTGGTTTGCAACATGTATTCTAAATGAAATATTAACTTCTTTCCTTGGGATTTCAAATAATATCAATTTTCCTCTTTTAAATAATTTGGGAAGATTTTACAATAATTACAATAAATAACCTTTTATAAGATTTTGAATCTTAAAACAAGATTAAACACAAAAAGAGTTGTTTTGGTCACTAGTTTAGCCCGGAACATAATTAATAAAGAATAATAAAATATAAATTTGTAACTACATTAGCTCTGCGTTTGAATTATCAATATAAACATATATAATTTTATATGTCCAAATCTACGTAATTAAAGCTATTATATTAAATAAATGTTTGTCGTCGTTTTGTGTTTGAATTTTGAAAGTGTCTTCATTTCATGGGAATAGACGTATGGCAATAACTGCCATAATGAATGGAAATTAAATGTGTGTGATCGTTGTACAAATAAACATGGAACTTATTACTATAACTAAAAGATTATGAATAAGACAACCATTATAACCATGAATGTTTTAGGGGAATCAATTGTATAGGAAAATAAATGCATAAATGGTTACAATTAAATTAATGTTTAGGAATAGAGATTATAAATCCAACTAGGGAAAAAATAAAAAATAAATTTATATATATATATACAAATAATTAAATGAAATTAAGATTATAGTAATATTTGGGAGTTATAATAATTTGATTAGAATTTAAATGGGACAGATATAAATGGCATTTAATTGGAAAATGAATGCCTTAGGAAAATATGACCATTAGTGTCCTAAACGGCGGATTATCTAGATAATAGTCGTAAATAGAATTAAAAAAGGAAGTAATGGGAACTGATTGACATAGTAATGCTTAATCCAATAGGGAAAAAAATAACTAAACGTCCTAGGATAGAAAGTTATAGGTTTTCCTTATTTTATTCTAGTAAATCTTGAATTAATATAATTAGAAATAAGAGTGGATTTAGTTTGTTAATGATGCGAGGTTAGTTGTTTATTCGACGGAAGTGTGCACTTTTTGGCGGTTGGATATATATACAACTAATGTGAGATATCATTAACCATAGGAACCCATGACGATAATTAATTACATAGCGAGGATTATTTCCAAAAATAGGTTCTTCGAAAAGAGAAACCGTCAAGGGAATAATTCGTAATCGTAGCCTGCTTCAGGATTAAAGGCATTAAGTATTTAGACCCACCAATAAAACGGTATTAAGTGATTGCGTAGCTCGCCTCCTCATAAGTAAGAAGTATTAAATGGCTATTGGGTACTAGTTTGGTAATCCCCGTGTAGGTCTGCTTCCTCTAGGTAGTACGTGATTGGGGTGAGAGTCTGCCTTTGGATTAGGTATTAAATGACAGTCAAGGAGATACCATGAGTCCAACTATCCTATAGGAAGTATTAAGTGGTTAGGTGATTATCTAACATGGTCAGCTAGATAGTAACATGGGGTCCTCCAGAAGGGCCTTAAATGGTGTCGCACTCCTACCTAAACCTGATATTAAGTGTAGTTACTATCTTTCACCTTATGCAAGGTTCTAGGTATATGCGTGAATGACATAACCATTATTAGTAGAACTTAGTAGCTAATGTCCTTTAACTTCTATTAGTGTAGAGTAAACCACCGAGTAAGGTATTAAGTGATCGAAAGGATCCACTTTTATCTTATATATATATATATATGTGTGTGTGTGTGTGTGTGTGTGTGTGTGTGTTTATATATATATAGTGAAGTCTTAAGTGGCTATATAGAAATAATTATCCTCCTTATGGAATAATGGGTAGTTGAGAGCCTGTCTCTTAGTCTTTGGTAATTAGTTGGTTTAATGGTGGTTTAAAGGCTTTATACTTATGCGTAAACGTTCTATCTCTGTATTGCAACATCATTATCTTTGGAGATACTACCTTGGTATGGTAGTTAGTCATCATGCATAAATCTTTTCAAGGTAAGTTTAGAATTCCTAGCCTTGTTAGATATATGTTTTGGTTCTGACCAAACGGGATACATTTGTGTATTGTAGGCAGTGTTATACATTTTCTACTCATCGGGGCTTGTTACACTGACCACCCTCGTCATAACAACTCTCAGGTTTAGCTTGGGAAAGGAAGGGCTTAGTAGGTGTTCAATTTGGTTTTTGATTCTCGTTCTCCCATGCTCGATATCGATGTGGCGGTATGCTTTAAGGTTGTTGTCTCATTCGGTATTCGTTATCTTATTCTGTTTCTATTGTGAGTTGGTTTTATTTTACTTTGATTATGTTTATGCTTATTATTTGCAGGTACCAAATTTATGCTTCCCATTCTTCGATGGGTTTGAGTTTCAAAATTTCTCGAAATTCGGGTTCAGAAAAGTGTGGGGTGTGACATTTGATATCAGAGCTTAGGTTTAGATGATCAGAGGAATTAGTAAACTAGGATTAGTGAGAGAACGTATTTGAATTTCTTTTCTACTTTCTTTCATCTCTCTTACTCGACTTTAAATTATTTCGACGATGAGGTGGTCGTTGGCCTATTTATCTAAGATAGGTTTTAAACGACTAAGAGGTAGAAGTATTTTGAGTTCAAGTATTTGGCCAACCCCGATTTACCTGATGATGCATTTGTCAATTTTGTTTTAAAGAGCATGAGCTCGATGACATATGGTGAATTCCGTGGATTTGAGTTTGTTGACTGGACGAAAAGCTAGTCACAACTGAGATAGTCGTGTTTTCTTGTTTTTGATTTCGTTTGGGAGTTCCAAGCCATGACCTTTTTTGGTCTTAAACTGGAAATTCACGTTAATGTGTCGTTATAATCCAGATATTCTTTCGATAAAACTATTCATTTGGATCCTTAGTTTTATGTTTGGAAAGGTTCCAGTTTTTAAAACTGTTTTAAAATAAATGGGGTTTCAAAAATTTTAAACTATGGTTTTCGAGAAATTGTTTTATAAGTAAAGATTTGAGTAAATAAAATAAATCTTAGAAATTTAAATCTAACCATGCTTCGGGTCATTGGGTTTTGCATAATTTTAATAAATAATCCATTTTAGTAAAAGGAAAGAATTTGAAACTGGCAAGGAATAAGCCTCAAAATTCAGAAACTATAATTACCCATTCCTTATGATTTTTAATATTCCTCTTTTCAAATATTTTGGATGGTTTATATAAATTATCACAAATAACCTTTTTAGAGTTTTAAAATCTCAACGATGCAGAATATATGAAAAAGTTGTTCCACTCAGTATAATAAACTGGAGTATAAAATTTTAAATATGTATGTATTTATATTATGAGACCCTTAGTTAAAAATAAAATTTAATATCGAAAAAGTATTCAAATTATTTTCCTGAAATAGACTAAGGAAATTTCTATTCAGCTTGGGCTATTTAATTTCGTAGTTCTTTCGTGGTGTTTGTCAGCTAGGTAAGGGGAAAATCGATTTTATTCTTATTTTGTATTTCTAGCTGAGTTTTCTTTTCGAGAACTCATTCGTTCGTTTGATGGTCGCAACTGTTTAGAGGCATATGGGAAATTATTTCTCGACTTGACGAATGGCGGACGTCGGCACGAGATTTTCAGTGGATTAGGGAAGGTGATACAATTTTATTATAATTTAATATAAATTTTTTAGTAGTCGAAATGGGCCGGTTGGCCAAGGTTTAGGCCATGCCCCGAATAGGGTAAGCGGTCGACTGGTAGCGGTCGATCGCCGTTCTTCTGACTGGTTGACCGGTCTGTCCAATCGAGTGCTACCCAAACCTGGAGAGTGATGTATATATTGCTCCCAATAGACGAATCGTTATTTCCTCCGTCTTCCTCTTTTTTCCAGTAGCCAAATCCACTTCCCCGACCTCCTCCAAGGCCAAAAATCATGTTTTTGAGCTCCGTTTCTCCTCCAAAATCCTTGTGTCTCAGATCTAGCCCCTCCCATACTCCAGATCTGTAAGTTCTCTTGTCGATTTCGCTGATTTCTCAATGAAACCTCCTCGAGCTTCTAATGTCCTCGCACAGCACCCCGATCTCACGCCTTAGGAGGTCGTACAGCTAAACCGCAACCCGAGGAAAATAGGGACATATTTGAAAATGGAAAATTTCGCGTTTCACCAAGGTTGTCCGATGAAATTCGCTGATTTCGCCCCTTTTCATATGGAGGAGTTGTTCGTCATCGCAAGCTTGGCACCGATCCTGCACAACAACACATTCGAGTGCACGTGCTATTTGTGTCATATCCATCTATTTAACGCCCAGATGGTCGTCAACTTTGATGAGGGTTCTATTTTGATTTGGTCCAAGGTTAAGGAGACCATTATTGAGTTCGCCGACAGGGATTTGGTTGAGATTCTAGGTATTTTGGTCGTTGGATCGGATTCGGACGATATTGAGATGACAAATCCTCAGATCCTCTCTCATATCTTCGTTGGAGTTGTCGGTGCTTGGGACACCAGTATTTTGCGATCCATCAACCGTATGGTTGTGCGCATCATTCAGTACAACATTATTCCCATGATGGGAAGGCTTGAGCAGATCTACCCTTTGGGGTATCGAGCCACTTATTGCTTATGTGCTTGAAAGTGACAAGGATCCGACGATAACTCGGAGTATTCTTATGTTATATAGACTCAAACAAGGAATATTATGGGATGCCATTAAGACTGGTAGCGATGGCCAGGCATCATGGATTTCCATGACAAGGAAATCTAGTTGTCGCGGAATAAAAATATACGTAGGACATACGGTTATCTGAATAGTACTGGGGTTCTCCATCAGCCCTTGACATAAGCGAGGGTGGACATACGAGTTATCTACGTATTCAAGGCTATAAGAGGTGATAGCTAGAGTTTCGTGTGATGGTTGTTATGAATGTTCTTCTTCTTATTCTGGTAGGCTATCACCTTAGGATACTAAAGAGAAGCAGGGAGCTGGGAATCCTACTCTATGCAGTTGTAACAACATAAATTTTGATAGATTGAATTTTTTTCGAAAATCTAAATCTACCGAAGCTCGAATTGGTTTATCTGGTATCTGCAAAGAGTCGAAGATAAATATCAGAGCTCATAAAAGAAATCTCATAGCGAAAAGGAATAAAATATAATAGTAGGTAAACGCTTGCCAATATAATGATACTATCAAACAAGTGTCTCTAAGCTGCAAATTCTCAACCACCTGTCTAAACTGTCTGTTTGTTATGAGGAGGGAGTCGGAACAAAAGTTCAGGTGAATGGATAAATTATACTTTCTACAAATAACACTACATATACCATTATGTCACCGATTCATATTTATTAAGTTATTAATGTTCATCCACCATATACTTTTGATTTTTCCGCATAAATCATGCCCATCTACTTCCCAAAAGATTAACCTAATAAATAACATATAGGTAGTTATATTCCCAATATATTGAGGCACTCCCCATAGTACCCTCCTCGAATGGGGACCATCGTCATACTATGAAAGCGTACTAGACCTCCAACGCTACGCACGAAAGTGTACTAGGATACGCTGTGAAAGAGAATAAGCCTTTACCGCTGGTATATAAAATAAATTCAAAAAATCGCATATATTCCCAAAAGCAATCTGAAAAAAAAAGTTTCATACATGTCTGCATTAATAATTAATATATGCATATATTCATCCAGTGTTTTGTATTGAAAATCTAGACCAATATATGCATATATTGGTAATAACTGCATACATGTATGCATATAAAGTTGAAGCTGCATGTATTACGAATAGTCGCAGAAATGTACGCATATATTCCATATAAGTGCATACATGTAATGCAACAAAGATAAAAAGGATGAAGGCTTACGAAAATGTGCATATATGTATGCATTTATTGACTATATACACAGAAATGTATGCATAAAAGATGTATGCTTGAAAAAAGGCCCAGAATTGAATATATGCGTAAAACAATGCATATATAGCAATTTTACTACATACATGCATGCATAAATAGTGCAGTTTGGTGCATAACTGAAATATATGCATAAATATATGCAACTATTTACAAATAAGTGCATCTTTTGATGCATAATACTGCTGTTTCGCTGTTTTTTTTTTGGTTTTTGATGCTTTTCTTTGTGGTTTTAACGCATGATTTTGATAACGATTAGTTGGTATGTTTAATTACGAAATTATGTGAATTTTTTTGATGATTTTTCGAAAAATAGGAATGTAATTTATATGAAAAGTTTGATTGGATGTGACGAGAATTTTGAAACCTATTAGGGACCTGAGCGAAACTCACCCATACAGATGTCCAAAGATAGGTTTGTCTCTTTTGGTGGCTCTCCAAGGTCTCACCCAACAACCCCTACTAATGAAAGACTATTCAAAGAGTTAAATGACTTCCCTACCATTCAATCTAAGCAAACATATGGTCCCTCATCCAGTGACCTGGTAGTAAAAGATCACTGACCTCTTGGCTTAGCTCCAGTCATTCCCGCACATGCTTCGACTGACGATGACAGGTATCCGACGACCTACTATCTTTTGTTGGGTCCCGACCATGTGGCCTCCACCATTTGAGGAAGCCGTCGAATCATCCTAAAATCGTCCTCTTGTAAGTCTTTAGGATGCCCATCATCCATGATGCAGCTAAGGCATACTCATCGAATGGAGCCGTATAGACCATGCCTCTGTGGGTACAACTTCATTAGGCCTACCACAGAGGGTCATCACGGAGTATCCTCACATCCTGTGGATATCACGCACTTCCTTCCAAGCCCTTCGAATAATAAGCTGGACGTACTCTTCCCTTGTCTCCACTCTCCGAAAACCCCCGATGATCTTCCCCATTGAGCTCTTTATTTTAAAACGTATGGAGTGGTCCAACCGCATCTCGCCATTGTGTTATTAGACCGTACGTCTAGTCTTCAAATACGCGCATGTTTTACTCACCGCATTGCTAGTCGACTTGAACATTTCACTTGTTTATTCTATATTCAAGTTATTTACTTATTAGCTTAGTTGGTCGCTCATTTTCCTTAATCAGCTTTCATTGCAGGAACGGACACCTACTTATTATTATATTCATTAAACTTAATTCCTCCATTATAAATTCATTAATAACAAGCTTACCCTACTCTTTTCCTTTTTAATTATAACCTTATGTTATAATATCACCACAACTATAATCATGAATTTTGCTTATTAAACTTATTTTTCCGTAATTTAAGTCCATTTATCATAAGCCTCTTACTTTCCTTTTTGTCTTTTAATTATAACTTGTATGTTATAATCCTAGTTTTCCCTTTGACAAGTACCTATTATTTTAATTCTCAGCGTATATAATTTTTTATAATAGCTCGTATCCCTCGTTCATTACATATTTCATAGGTTTCTTATTTCCCTTTTTATTTCCGTCTTTACAAAAAACTCCTTTAGGAAGTTAGACTTATTCTTAATTAATTGATTATTATAAACTATAAAAAAATCTATTCCCATAGTTTAAGGTAATTACAACAATGGAAGCCCATAATTGCAAGGCATTTCTTTTTCAATTATTTTAGACTATTGAATAGTGCGCAATATGACAAAAATCCTTATTCTACACTATTACACATCTTCGTCTGCTTTAAACTAGCAATTATGTTATCCACTCCTTCTTACAAACCAAACTACAGAAATATATCATATATTTACTAACCAATCAATCTAGGTTACTACTAACCTCCTAATTAATTTGATATACATAGATTTCCATTTCTATCTTATTTTCCTCCATTTTATTACAAATCCCTATTAATTTGCGCATATTTATGATTTAATTAATTTGTGTCTAACCATAATTTATTTTATTTTTCATATAACCACAACCCTTTTAATCCGTGCTCAGTAACACTTCAATTAAATTTGCGCATAACCAAAATTCCATAAAATTAGCACATAGTCATGACTCAATTTATTGGCACATGATTGCAATTTAGAATTGACTGTATATTTTGACATAGAAAAGAAGAAAAATAATAATAAGAACATATCATAATTTTCGATAGGAATCAAACGATAAAAGGTATCATTATTGGAAAATATAATTTAAATCTACTCACTTGACTGCGTACAATTCTTGAATCTGATTTAGATCTGCTGCTTGTGATCTTCCTAATAAGATATATTATTGAAGTAACTACGAATTTACAAGTCTGATGCTAAAAGAAGGAGAAGAACCACAAAAATCTAGATTCATAGAACTTACCTCACGCCGATGAGAAACAAATGAGAAACAGAAGCACAGATAACACAGATATACATGTTTTGTCTCCAAATCTTGAATCAGAATCCTTAAATCAGAATCCTTAAACTAATATATTCGGAGAAAGAAAATGGCAGAGCCTTGGCATCGTTTCAAAAAATATGAGTTGAAAGTTAGGCTCTACTACTCTATTTATAGGTGTACAAAAGAATCTCGTTCGTCGAATCATAACAAATAAAATATGAGCCATAAAAAATGTCCATTTCACCCAATATTGGGTCGACCTAGGCTCTAGGTGGGCCGACCCCTGGGTTGACCCAGTTCTAAGACGGGTTAATCCTAGTTCGACCCACTTATAGCATGGGTCGACCCATTTACTAGGTCATGCACGTTAATTTCGCTCCCATTTATTTTTTGCTTAATGTTACACTTAACATTACTTTTCTTACCTATTATTCTTCTCTATATTAATTTCTTCCCTTTATAATACACCTTTCGAATTTCAATTTTGCGTATATATTCGTGCTTAACTTCATAAACTTGTATTTGTTAATAACTTCTCCATAAGAACTCCATTTAGGGCAAAGTCATATATGTAAATGAATCAAAAAGTTGCCATGAACACAATGGTACTTGTTTCGAGGACAAATTTTGAAATCATAAAACATCGATATTTGTCAACAACTATTTAAGTATTTATTTAAAAATATAGGGTGTTACAGCAGTATCTATTCCTGTTGTTCTTTTGGCAACATATTTTATTTAGATATTACGTGCTAACCTTTAGGTTGTAGAGATAGATCAAGTGAGACTTGAATTGTCTAGTTTTATATTTTGCAATATATCTGTTGATAGTCAATCTCCACTTACACTAAACTGTTGTCAGACTCAATATTTTATGTTTCCACTTATTACCTTAGAATGCTCATTAACGATGTTATTAAGTGGACTGATTAACAGGTTTGATGACAAGGATGCTGCTCAACAACGAGCTGAAGGCTGACATATTACTATATATTAGCTATTTGTTTCCAATATTTGATTGATAATACTCTAAATGAATTGTAGTGAGGTAGTGATGTATGCAGATATATGAGACACTTTTGTACCTAATTCCGAGATTTTATGGAGATAAGATTTTCTGCATTATTTTTTGCTACTACTCATTTGTATATTTTCTTATTATATATTATGCACGCAATGTGAGATGAACGATAGGTTTTGTTTTTAGGTTATCTTTTCATGATGATCATCCTATATTGCTTGGCACAGTATACAACGATTTTCCTTTGTATTCGATGCAAGAGGTATGGGCGGTCGTCACACTTACACATTTGAATATTTCCTTGGGCTAATACTAGCATGATTTCAAAGTCAAATAACACCCACCAGTATGGTACTTAGTGTCATAAAATATTAAACACATGTGCCTTAACGATAAAACAATAAGAAAAATAACATAGGATACAAAGTCAATATCTTAGCAGCTAGATATAATAAAAAAAGGTTTATCTAATATACAACACAAAGATAAGCATAAATGAGACTATATTATATAAGATGACATACATCAGTATTAAAAACGTGATTTCCACTATGCCCAATCCAAAATATAAGTTGATCGCTTTGTCCCTAAACTTGAAATATCTTGGCTTAAACTAGATGTTACATAAATAACAGAAGGGTGAGACTATGTTTAAACCTATATGTCAAAATACATATATATTAGTATACGAATGATAAACAACATCACAATAAATCAAAACAGCATCCATCGTGAAACTATGCATAAAGATGTCATTACTCGTATATAATCATATATGTTTGTAATAAATCAAATAGGTGAATCGTCCTTATTTAGAATAATCATCAACACCTAGATATCATCAATACTTGAGATATTAAAAAAAGTATATTCATGCTAGCTCAGAGTAATACTCGAAAATATCTCACTATCTCAAATAATAATATATCATCATTAAACATAGAAATCAACAAGATGATCTGGACAAGTGCACAACATGCCCAAATAAATAGAAATAACACCTTCTCTAGTCCATCAATAGTATGAATCTGAGATTTAAGAATTGACCATATACCAGACACGGTCTAAGTATAATCACAGCTCGGCATCATAAGTAAAATTTGTTTATGTACCATGCATTGGAACTAGTTCAGAGAGTGACATCACGTTTTCTTGTTTCAGGAGCCATACTTTTATTCATTAGACTGAACTTTCATGGTCTTTGGTAACTTTTCCTCGATGTCATGACAAGATCCACCTATATTCTCATCAGCGCAAGGACTTTACTCGATCATGAATCAAAACAACCCACATGGTAACTGACCGTTGGCCTATGTAACATTGGGGCGAGCACACTCGACTATAAGAATAGAGTGTCGTAGGTTCAGGGCGTGACACTGCAGTCAGTCCATCAGGTGGATACTAACCTAATTTAATTCACTTCCACATTATAAAGGAAGTTATACGATGGTAGACATATGTGTGTGTGTGTATATATATATAGAGAGAGAGGAGAAAGGAGAGTTCAATGACACCCCAAATAGTGAGTACCCCAAAATCTCCCCTATAGAAACCAAGCATTTATATTAGTTTAAGTTAGTGGGAGGTGAAAGAATGAGTGGAGGGAGAGAGAAACAAGATAAGTGGTGGAAATCAAGGGGTATTTCGGGGTGTTGTACTGTTTCGGTGTCAACGCTCGTATATATATATATATATATATATATATATCCCGACTATCCTTATATTGGTGAAACGCATCATCGAAGTATGCTTACAAATAGCAACATGCAAACAATCATATAAATATGCAAACACATCATAATAGGCACAAAACCTAGCTCACCACATGATGCTCCATATCATAGTATTGTCATTCTTATCCTTGTTTGAATGTCATCACCGAGCAAAGAATAACCAATAAATATATGACAATGGCATCTCATATCATCATGTTTTACTACATTTATTCAGTGTTTAGATATTATATGTCATGAGTCACCGGAGTATCTAGAAATTATTACCATATGTCACATACCAAATGGTATTCCTAACCTATTTTCTCAAATTTCTCACAACTAGAATTCATTAATATTATCCTACGTAACAAGTCCAAAGAATAACATGACAAATATTACATATTTATAATTATGTTTTACATAATTTTATTAACAGAATAATTTGATGTATATATGCACATTTAGAGGGTCGAACATGTCCATGGTGGTGAAAAGTCCCAACATTTATACACGGACATCCCACCATATATGTGTTATTATATTGCATGTACATGTAGACACATATGTGTGTATGACACACACACACACACACATATATATATATATATATATACACACATATATATATATACACATACATACACACACATTATATAACACAAATTATATAAAATAAAATCATAATTAGAAATATGATTATGATTTTGTTAAAAATAAAATTTAGAAAAATGTTTTAAATTAATTTAGACTACATAGGCATGGTAACAATCCAAATATGAATAGAAGTTTCGAAATTTACCCATTTACCCCGCTATATGCTAGCTTTGTTTTAACCATTTTGCACGTTCAAATACCTTTGATCAATTTGTAAATATTTTGAAAATAAACCTAAAATACTACACGCTCATTTTAGGTAAGTATTCTAGCTCTTATTGTAAAACCATTAAACTCATGAATTTTTTGTAATCGGTTGATATCATAATTTGAGTTTAAATCTTTCCACCGCACTTTAAAAATATGAAATTAAATTAACTAACTTGCATACATTTGTTAGCTAAATACTAAATCACAAAAATTATAAACTAGTGTGTAACTCATTTTCATCTCGAAAAAAATATTTTTATTTTTATTTCTTTAAATAAATTTTAATTTAGAAAAAATAATTTCCATAAAAAAAATCAAGGAAAGAACTATAAACATAACAATAGTTTGAATTTATTACTCAATTATTTCAGTGAGTTTATAATAAATAACATAACAAATATTGTTTTGTAATGATACATTCGAATAAAAACGTACGTACTATATTATAGTGTATGAAAGCATGAGTACATTATAAAAATAAATTTTCTTTTAGTTTCTTTCCATATTTAAGATTTTGGTGAAATGATTTTTTTGATGCATGTACACAATGCATATATGACTTAAGGGTCGTTGGGTCAAAGTTTGGTCAGTCGCCATTCTGTATGCAATGAGAATAGTAATGGATCAGATGGCTTATTTTAGAGATGCTCAAATTTGGTATGTTCAATCTTTGATTTAATTTTAGTTATCTAAATCGTAATTTAAAAATATTCTAAAATGACTTATGCAGATAAGGTTCATTTAAGACGTGATTTTCACATGATAATCATACCCGAATGTTCTACATTATAGAGTTATTTTGAACTAAATCGAAGCAATTTTAAAAAATCGATCTATAAATTATTTAAGTTATTTCTGTAAATTATTGACACATTATGTAGTAAATATTAGGCATAGGTCCTTAAAATCAAACTTAATACACAAAAACTTCTTCATAAAAAACGATTATAAATTAGGTCCCTAGAACTTAATTACAAAATAATTGCTTAACCTATCCAGTTATTCAATGAATAACTGCATATATATGCAGTTATATCCAAAAATTGCATAAATTTATGTAATTTTTAAGTGAATAGTTGGCGATACTCCCTAATTTTTGATGAATAATTGTAGGAATTTCCGTCATTTTTTGGAAAATAATTGTGGAAATTTCTACAAACTTTCATTGAATAATTACGAAAATGTCTGCAATTTTTGGATATAATTGCATTAATGTCTGCAATTATTCATAAAATAATCGCATAAAATTTATGAACTTATTTGGTAAGTTAATTTTAGGGACCTAGTTTACGTACTTTTCCTGAAATGGATGTTTGGTGTATTTTGAAACTTTAGCCAAACTGTCCCTATTATTTATTAAAAAATTATGCTAAATTAAGTATATTAATTTTATTTTTAAATATACATTTTGTGACACCCCACATCCGTTAATGTCACTCACTAAGAGAATGAATTAAGTTTCGTGAAGCATTATAGGTAAATAGACATAGAATAATTACAAGACAAACATAAATAAGATAGCAGCGGAAATTTAAATTTTTATTTCAAACATAAATCATAATATCGTGGTCCACAATACGATAAGTCACAAAAACCATTATAATAAAGTGACTTCTATCTTGCACCGTTAGAGTACATAAGAATATAAAAAACATAATTCCCCAATTGAAAGAGTTAAGCCATAGTAGAGACAAGAACTTGAGCCATACTTCAGAAGTAGCTCCTAGCAAGATGATATCTGGGTCCTGACTAAGCCTGAGTGTTTCCTCCTTAAGAACCTTGGGGTGGGGGGGGATGGAAGAAAGAAGGAGAAACAAAATGGTCAGACATAAAGTCTGGCGAGTCTAGTTACTTTTAGCCAGTAAATAAATAAAAGTAACATGATCGGCATATAAAGTGGATAAGAGAGATCACTACATAAATGGCAGGTGTGACAAGGAAGACAGGGTAAGGTGTATACACTGCTCTAATGATTACTCTGCACTATTACTGGTATAACCAGAATGAGATGATCCCTTACACTATAAGGTGGTAGACTTAGGGCATATGTTCAAATATACCCTAACCACTACCTTAATCGATCGACTCCCTACTCCATAGATACTGTGCCGGCCTCACAGTAGGATGTATCACGTCCTACAGTGGCTACCCATCACTGATATGCACAGCCCCATATCTACTGGTGTCAATGTCGTCTTATCTCCCTCGGCCCGGCTCATGCGAGCACTTGGCCCGGTCGGTTTGCGCCTCCCACACTGTTCTCCGCGTTTGGATCTCTTACAATCAGTCAGTAAGCTTGTCCCATCTCCGCCTAGTATGGAGTATTTTATTTGATACTTACTCCGGGTTACTGACTGAAATGGGTCCCTCACAATATGATACAAGCTCTCGCCTTTGTCTTGTACCCCTCCTCCCTTCCCGCCTAGGTTTTTCACTGACTATGTATACCACTAAGTGTCATTAATTACATAGCCCTATACCAGTTATGCTTACCCTAAATGGTGTCTTTAATTACATAACTTTTATACTTTCCTCCGGTTATGTGTACCACTAGGTGTCTTTAATTACATAACCTTACCGGGTTAAGTTTGTGGGCCTATATGTAAATATTACCTACCCCTCCAAATTTGCTTAGCCCGTCCACTATTCCAATCAATTTACTTAACCCTAACCTTATTTCATAATCATACAATCCCTATGTATTAGATTTGGTTAAGTAGTCCAATTCATTACCATGTCCATTTATGGTTTATAATGGGCTAGACCTCCCACATTAGGCCTACAATGCGTGGATGATGGATATGCCGGTCGGGTCCGGGCAGACTTATTCGACAGTTGGGCCTAACCTTGTGTCTTATCCCAATTCGTATTTGCGTACTTAGAACTCCCAAATTAGTTTCAATATTAGTGGATGTTGGATATGCCAGTCGGGTCCGGGCAGACTTCCACCACTAATGCAACCTAAACTCGGGTCATAAATACAATTACAATTCCTAATTGTGATTACTAGACATTCCATTATTAATTAATCAATCAATTAATTTATCCTTTCCCTTTATACGTGTTAATGCCCATTTTACCCAATAATTTGAATTATATGTCCAAAAATGTCCATATTCGAATTATGCCAATATTAACCCCTTTTTCCCTCTTTCCTAACTAGCGTACTCATAAACGGGTGGCATGTTTAGGCTAGTCAATAGCCTAGTCATAAAAGATAATAGGGAAAATAATGGGAATATAACCAAAGTGATCATTTTGGCATAAAATAACATGATGATAAGGTGAACGTACATACTGGCATGGACATGTAATTAACATCATAATAAGATGGACATAAAACTGATGAACTGGTGGCAGTCAATTGATTCTAACATAACTACGATGTCGCAATAAGCATAAAAAGATCTAAATTAGCAGTTTAGATGTCCAATTGCTTTGGATCTAACATGATAACACAAGGTGATAAATTAGATCACATAATTCAGATTTATAGGTTAAAATCGATCTAACACCGTTAGAATGACATAATAGCATGTTTAGATCTAAATATGGGTTCATATGTCCAACTTACAACATATCTAAGTTGATCGCAATATGACAGGTGAAAGGTGATTTACATAAAGAGTTAGATCTAACCAATGTTGCAATTGTCCAAATTAACATATTTACACTCACCACAACATAGTTACAAGTCAAGATCCATATAGGCAATATAATAAAATAACCACAATTGCATTAGATCTAAAGGTGTATATCTATCATGGCATAGTATAAGATTTAATAATAGCAAAGATTCATAGTTTACGACATACCCAATTCATAGTCTTTCACAATTTACTTTTATTTATCTAAACCTAAAAGCAACTAGAAACTCAATGTGTTAGGCTTAGAGAGTAGAGAGAATAGATCTTGAATTTCTGGATTTGATTTGCAAAGTTGAATGTTGTATGTTGTTGAAGAAAACGAATCCGTCTCAGTTCGCACACCGGCAGCATTTGGCTCACATATTTTCTAAAGAACAAATAGGAGAATTGGACACACACACATATATATATATATAGCTGCAGAACCTTCTCAAACCGACTGCCACCTCAGCCCTAGGGGTGTCGACACCCCTGCGGGTGGGTCGACCCATAGGTTGACACCCCTTAAGGAGGGTCGACCCCGTTGTCGACACCCCTCTAAGTGGTCGACCCAGGTGTCGACACCTCTCTAGGGGGTCGACCCCCTAGAGCGGGAAATTTACCGCCTTGACGAATTTTTGATTTTTGAACTGTTCTAGATAGGGTCTAACTCATATCTGAATCATACGTGACTCATATGTGTATATATGTTCTTTCTACGCGTAAATAAACTTAAAACCCTTATAACTTCTACATACGGTGTCCGTTTTACACAAACCAAATATCTATCTGGACCAAAATTTCGAGACAGACGCGATGGCGCAATCCATTTTCCTTAATTCTGGATATTAAACTAATTATCAATTAATTTATCCTCTTTTAATGTCGTTAAAAACTTGGGGCTACATTCTCTCCTACTCAAAGGATTTCGTCCCCGAAATCTCCAAGTTGAGAAGAATGCATATCCTACCATCTGTCATCCATCTACTCATCCAACAACCATTGACATCCATTGTCTTTAGAGACCTCAAATGCTTATATGAATATATCCAATGGTGTATGTGTATATCCCAACACTAATGCGAAAAATCAGGCGGTCTACTGATTCAGTTGACCTCCTTAATGCAATGTATGTTTGTGTCATGAATCCAATATGTATGCAAATAATCCTATTATAACATGTAAACTCTATATGTGTGCACACTCATTCGTCCAAATGCAACACCCATACGTTAACACATCCATTTCCATCCATAAAAGAAAAGAAAATGCACATACATCCATATGCAGCATGAAAGTGATTGAGCCGATCTTAGTGCCTAATGTGTGTGTATATACATCCATAGACAACCACTAGCAAATACTTGCATCCACTTGCATCCATCAAACATGACATGTTTCAAACACATGTTTACATCCATAGGATTCCTATCTAAAGGTTGAAAAATACTACGGATAAAATATACTCAAATGATAGAAACAAGCACTGATAAAACATGGAAAAAAGAGTTAAGAGCATACCCTCGAAAAGGAAAGGGTACGAAGCAAGAATCTTGTCTTCGGTTTTCCAAGTCGCATCCTCTGGGTTATCTCCCATTGAACCTTTAGCAACTTGATCTCTTTATTGTGTAGCTTCTTAACTTCTGATCCCAGAATACGGGTAGGGACTCGCCTGACTGTCGCCTCTCGTTCCACTTCTACTTCTTCCAACACACTCGGCTCAACAATTACTGCGGTGTCATGTAGGCACATCCACAAATGAGAAACGTGGAAAACATCATGAATGTCGAATGGATTGTCTGGGAGTTTTACTCTACATGCCATTTGCCAGTCCTCTTGGTTATGGGAAATGGTCCCACAAACCTAGGTGCCAACATCCCTGCTAATATGAAGCGAACCACATTCCTCAGAGGTGATATTTGATAAAAACTAAGTCTCCTACTTCAAATTTGAGGTCAGTCCTTCTCTTGTCTACATAGGATTTCTGCCTATCTTGAGCTATCTTCATCCGTCGGTGAATAAGGTCAATCTTTTCGGACGTTTCCCTAACCATATCTGGTCCAAATAATAATCTTTCTGTAGATTCCCACCAACAAGTTGGTGATCTACAGGGTCGTCCGTACAATGCTTCGAAGGTGCCATGCCGATACTAGCTTGATAACTGCTATTATAGACAAACTCTACTAAAAGAAGATACTCTTCCCAAGTCCATCCGAAGTCTAGTTACATAGCCTCAAAAGATCTTCAAGAATCCTATTCACCCTCTCTATCTGTCCATCGGTCTAAGGATGATAAGCGGTACTCAAACACAACTGTGTACCTAATTCTTCTTACAAGCTCCTCCAAAATTCATTGGTAAAGATAGGGTCACGATCGCTCACGATGCGGAAGGTACTCCATGAAGACGAACTATCTCACGAACATAAATTGCTGCCAACCATGATGTCGTCCTCTTACTCTTAACTGGGATAAAGTGAGCATTCTTAGCAAGTCTATCCACCACAACCAGATACTGGTGTTGCCTTTCTTCAATCTAGGCAAACCATCTATGAAATCCATAGAGATGCTCTCCCCTTTCCACTGAGGAACCTCCAAAGGATGAAGTAAACCACTGGGCTTCTTTTGCTTAGCTTTGACTTGCTGACAAACTAAACATTGGGAAACAAATTCGGCCACCTCTTTCTTTATCCTAGCCCAAAAGAAAACCCTCTTCACGTCCCTGTACATCTTATCACTGCTTGGATGAATGGTCATCTTAGAATGGTGGGCTTCTTCTAGGACTGCCTTTATCAAGCTTCCAGTTTGAGGAACACAAAGCCTTCCATCTCGTCGCAACCACCCCTTTTCATCTATCGAATATCTGCTGAGGTGACTAGAAGTCTCCCCATTTCTGAGCTTATCCATGATGTCTAGAATCTATGGGTCACCTTGTTGCGAAGCTCCTAGCTGGTCCATAAGAGTCGGTCGTATCTCCAAGGATGCAAATAGATCAGGCAAAATCTCGATGCAGGGTTCTTTCTTTCCACAAACAGAGGACTCAGGGCCACCCTCTGCCTACTTAGTGCGTATGCCACCACATTACCCTTGACAAGGGTATAAGAAATCTCAAAATCATAAGAAGCTAGAAACTCCATCCACCGTTGTTGCCTTAAATTGAGATCCTTCTGCGAGAACATATACTTGAGAGATTTATAATCGGTGTATAACTCGAACTTCTCTCCATGTAAATAATGATGCCACGTCTTTAACGCAAACACTATGGCAGCTAGCTCTAGATCATGGGTGGGGTAGTTCTTTTCATGAACTCTCAACTATCTACCCCCATAATACATTACTTTCCCTTCTTGCATTAGAACCGCACCAAGCCCTGTACCACATGCATCAGGGTAAACAGTAAATACCTTACTCCCGTCAGGCAAGGTAAAGACTGGGGTTGTTGTCAGAGCCCTCTTCAATCATTGGAAAGCAACGTCACAGTCTATATCCCATGAAAATACCAAGTTCTTCTTTGTCAGCCTGGTGAGTGGGGCTGATATCTTTGTGAAGTCCTTAATGAACTTTCTATAGTAACCTGCTAACCCAAGAAAGCTCCTCACCTCGGTTGCATTTTTAGGAATATGCCAATCTTGTACTGCAACCACATTCATGGATCTACTATCCTTTCTTTGGAGACTACATGCCCTATGGATCTCACCTCTTCTCTCCAAAACTGACATTTGGAGAATTTTGCTTTAAGCTGATGGTCACAGAGAGTCTTCAAAGCTTCTCTCAAATGTTGGGCATGCTCTTCTTCGCTTTTGGAGAAGATCATAATATCATCGACAAAGACTACAACAAATTTATTTAGGAACTCCCGAAACACCCTACTCATCAGAAAATAGGCGGGTGCATTCATCAGCCCAAAAGGCGTAACTGGACATTCAAAGAAACCGTCCGGAGCCCTAAAGGCAGTCTTATCTATGTTGCCCTCAGCCACCCTCAACTGATGGAACCCGTGGTCAAATCTCACTGGATAAATACCAAGGCACCAACAAGTTGATCAAATAAATCATCAATCCTCGGAAGCGGATGCCTATTCTTCTTAGTGAGTTTATTCATCTCTCTATAATCAACACACAAACGAAGCGAACCATCCGCTTTAGTTGTGAATACTACTGGAGACCCCATTCAGATATGCTTTGTTTGATAAACCCTTTCTCAAGCAGCTCCCCTACTTGCTTACTCAGCTCCCTCCTTTCCCTTGGAGCCATATGGCGCACTAGCAATGCAACTGGCTTTGCATTGTCCACCAAATATATACAAAAGTTGATCTCGCACCTCGGAGGTAAACCCCAAACCTCATCAAAAACATCGGAAAAATCTCGGACTACTGGAACAGATTGCAGTCGTCGATAAATACATCAAGAGACTCTAGGAAACTAAGCATAACCGACCCTTGTGGGTCACACGAAATCTTGAGGGTTCTCCCATGACAAATCAGAAGCCTAACAACCCTCTTCTCACAATCCAGAATGGCACTATACGTGGTAAGACAATCCATTCCTAGAATCAACCCATAGCCCATAAACCCGAGCACAAACGCGTCGTAATCAAACTCGATGCCTAACACAGATATTTTCAAACCCCGATAAATCATAGATAAATGAGCCAAACAACCAATGGGGTTTGAAACAACTACGGGATCCACTACCATACTAGTAACTAAGTGCAAAGATTCAACTATAGAACTTGATATAAATGAATGTGAGGCACCAGAATCAAAAAGTGTTCTAATAGGATGTTTTGAAAGAGAAATTAAACCTTCCACAGAAATTTTTCTACCTCTATCAGGAGCACTGATCGCGAGAGCATGCACCTACCCTCCAGAAGTCCTTGTCCTTTGACCCTGTCCATGTGATCCCTATTTCTTCAGGCACTCTCTAGCAAAATGTCTAGCGTGTCCACAGTGGTAGCAAGAGTTCTTCCTTCGCTTACATTCTTTAACTAGATGACTTTCCTTCCCACAATGGTGACATTTTCTCTTATCCTCTCCTTTATCACTTTTCCCTCCTTCCTTATGTTGTTGCTACTGCCCCTTCTTGGGCCATACCTTCCTATTTTGCGATGTTTCCTCAGCCTTCCTTTCTCCCTTGTCTTCCTCATGCATTAGGGACATATCGACAAGCTTTTCAAAAGTAGCCCCCATTGGAATATGGGACATGGATAAACCATGCAGAGGCTCATTCAGCCCTTTAACAAACTGCAATGGCCTTTTGTGCGGTGTACCCACCAACTCTAAACTGAACCTTGCTAGCTGCTTGAATTTATTCACATACTCTTTTACCGTCAAGTTTCCTTGTTTCAGTGCTAAGAATCTCTCCATCTGCATGTTGCTTTCAGCTTGGGGAAAAAAAATTCATTTCGAACCTCTGTCTGAAATCTTCCCTAGTTTCCACCAGATGTCTAGCTTGAATGACTTCCCATCAAAATGAGGCTTTGTCCTTCAGTGGCCAGGCGGATAACTGGACCTTCCTTCTATCCTCTACTTCAAAGATTACAAATAAGTCCTTGGTCTCCTTGAGCCAATTCCGAGCTTCTACGAATGTCTCGTTCCCATGGAATGGCTTCCCTTCCATAGCATGGAAGTCCTTGCAGATCTTGGCAAAGTTATCTGCGCTTGGAGGGGGAGGAGGAATGGCGGGTGTAGCCAGGGGAGGAACATTTCCTTGGCCTTCGGCAGGCGCTATGGCCACCAAATATCTATGGAACCATCCGGGTATTGTGGCGCCCTCTGGGATATTAGGAATGTTTTGTTCCCCAGACATGCTGAAAAAGGAAAAAGAAAGAAATTTAGATAAAGGACCGAAGGATACTACATATGGATTTTTGGGGAATGTTTTTCAAAATAGCCTTTTCTTTATGAAAATGCTTTCTTTTAAAACCTTTTTAAAAATAATTTTCAAAAACTTTTATCTAATCTGGTAACCTTCAGCTCTAATACCAAGTGTGACAGCCAATACCCGTTAATGTCACTCAAAGGGAATGCATTAAGTTTCGTGAAGCGTTATAGGTAAACAGACACAAAATAATTACAAGACAGATATAAATAAGATAGCAGCGGAAATTTAAATTTTTATTTCAAACATATATCATAATACCGTGGTCCACAATACCAAAAGTCACAAAAACCATTACAATAAATTAACTCCTGTCTTGCACCATCATAGTACATAAGAATATGAAAAACATAATTCCCCAATTGAAAGAGTTAAGCCATAGTAGAGACAAGAACTTGAGCCATACTTCCGAAGTAACTCCTAGCAAGATGATATCTGAGTCCTCACTAAGCCTAAGTGTTTCCTCCCCGAGAACTTGGGGGGAAACGGAAGAAAGAAGGAGAAACAAAAGGGTCAGACATAAATTATAGTGAGTCTAGTTACTTTTAGCCAGTAAATAAATAAAAGTAACATGATGGGCATATAAAGTGGATAAGAGAGATCACTACATAAATGACAGGTGTGACACGGTAGACAAGGTAAAGTGTATACACTGCTCTAATGATTACTCTGCACTATTACTAGTATAACCAGAATGAGATGATCCCTTCCACTATAAGGTAGTAGACTTAGGGCATATGTTCAAATATACCCTAACCACTACCCTAATCGATCGACTCCTAACTCCGTAGATATTACCCTCCCACTCTGCCACTCTGCCCTTCCACTATAAGGTAGTAGACTTAGGGCATATGTTCAAATATACCCTTCCACTATAAGGTAGTAGACTTAGGGCATATGTTCAAATATACCCTCCCACTCTGCCCGCTCATGCACGCACATGGCCCGATCGGTTTATGCCGCCCACACCGTCCTTCTCCACGTTTTGATCTCCTATAATCAGTCAGTAAGTGTGTCCCCTCTCCGCCTAGCACGGAGTATTTTATTTGATACTTACTCTGGGTTACGGACTAAAATGGGTCCCACACAATATGATACAAGCTCTCCCCTTTGTCTTGTATCCCCCCCCCCCCACTAGGTTTTTCACTGACTATGTATACCACTAGGTGTCTTTAATTACATAGCCCTATACCAGTTATGCTTACCCTAAAAGGTGTCTTTAATTACATAACTTTTATACTTTCCTCCGGTTATGTATACCACTAGGTGTCTTTAATTACATAACCTTATCGGATTAGGTTTGTGGGCCTCTATGTAAATATTACCCACACCCTCCAAATTTGCTTAACGCATCCACTATTCTAATCAATTTACTTAACCCTAAACTTATCTCATAATCATACAATCCCTATGGATTAGATTTGGTTAAGTAGTCCAATTCATTACCATGTCCATTTATGGTTTATAATGGGCTAGACCTCCCACATTAGGCCTACAACGTGTGGATGCTGGATATACTGGTCGGGTCCGGGCAGACTTTTTCCACAGTTGGGCCTAACCCCGTGTCTTAGCCTGATTCGTATTTGCATACTTAGACCTCCCACATTAGGTTCAACATTAGTGGCTGCTGGATATGTCGGTCAGGTCCGGGCAGACTTCCACCACTAATGCAACCTAACCTCGTGTCATAAGTACAATTACAATTCCTAATTGTAATTACAACACATTCCATTATTAATCAATCAATTAATTAATCCTTTCCCTTTATAGGTGTTAATGCCCATTTTACCCAATAGTTTGAAATATATGTCCAAAAATGTTCATATTCAAATTATGCCAATATTAACCCTTTTTCCCCCGTTTCCTAACTAGCGCACTCATAAACTGGTGGGATGTTTAGGCTAGTCAATAGCCTAGTCATAAACGATAATAGAGAAAATAATGGGAATGTAACCAAAGTGATCATCTTGGTGTAAACTAGCATGATGATGAGGTGAATGTACATAGTTGCATGGACATGTAATTAATATCATAACAAGGTTGACATAAAACTGTTGAACTTGTGATAGCCAATTGATTCTAAGATAACTACGATGTAACAATAAGCATAGTAGATCTAAATTAGCAGTTTAGGTGTCCAAATGGTTTAGATGTAACATGATAACACAAGGTGATAAATTAGATCACATAATTCAGATCTAGAGGTTAAAATAGATCTAACACCGTTAGAATGACATAATTGCATGTTTAGATCTAAATATCGGTTCACATGTCCAACTTACAACATATCTAAGCTGATCGCAATATGACAGGTGAAAGGTGATGTACATAAAGAGTTAGATCTAACCAATGTTGCAACTATCCAAATTAACAGATTTACATTCACCATAACATAGTTACAAGTCAAGATCCACATAGGCAATATAATAGAATAACCACAATTGCATAGATCTGAAGGTTTAGATCTATCATGACATAGTATAAGATTTAACAATAGCATAGATTCATAGTTTACAACATATCAAATTCACAGTCTGTCATAATTTACTTTTATTTATCTAAACCTAAAAGCAACTAAAAACTTACCACGTTAGGTTTAGAGAATAGAGAGAATGGATCTTGAATTTCTGGATTTGATTTGCAAAGTTGAATATTGTATGTTGTTGAAGAAAACGAATCCGTCACAGTTCGCACACTGGCAGCATTTGGCTCCCATAATTTCCAATGAAGAAATAGAAGAATTGGACACTTATATATAGCTACAGAACCCTCTTAAACCGACTGACACCTCAGCCTTAGGGGTGTCGACACCTCTGTGGATGGGTCGACCCATAGGTCAATACCCCTTAAGCGGGGTCGACCCTGGTGTCGACACCCCCACTAAGGGGGCCGACCCCTTAGAGTAGGAAATTTACCGCCTTGACAAATTTTTGATTTTTGAGCTGTTCTAGATAGGGTCTGACTCATATCTGACTCATACGTGACTCATATGTGTATATATGTTCTTTCTACGTGTATACAAACTTAAAACCCTCATAATTTCTTCATACGGTGTCCGTTATGCGCAAGCCAAATGTCTATCTTGACCAGAATTTCGAGACGGACGTGATGGCGCGGTCTGTTTTCCTTAATTCTCAATATTAAACCAATTACTATTTATTTTATCCTCTTTTAGTGTCATTAAAAATTCGGGGTGTTACACATTTCATGTAACACCCCACACTTTTCTGAGCCTAAATTTCAACAAAAATCGAAACTCAAAACCATCCAAGCATGGAGCATGTAAATCTGGTACCTACAACTAAAGAAGCATTAGCATAATCAGAGAATGATATAATAACTCATAGCTGAAACATTATAGGATAGACTAGTATCAACTCGACTGACTACATTACAAGAGTGAGTGACCATGTCAATATCGAGCATGAGAGAAAACGAGAACCGAAAACCAAAATTAAACACCTGTGAGAACTAGACTCTCTAGAGAAAAACCTGGGAGACTGTAATGAGGAGGGGGGTCAGAAAAACTCTGGTGAGTATGAAAAGTACAACACTGTTTACAATACAACTATGTATCCCGTTTGCTTCAACCAAAGACATACACTTACCAAGGCTAGTACTTCTAATCTAACCTTGTAAACATTGACGCACGACTATGACTACCATTCCTAAGGCAGCATTCCCAACAGTAATGATACTGAGATATAACGTTTACACGTAAATTTTTGAAGCTTTTAAACTATCGTTTAACCAATTACCAAACTTAGAGTTGGGGCTCTCAACTATTCGTTAATCATGCGTAGCTTAGTTATTTATGCATATATATTATATATATATATATACAGAGCCACTACGACCTCACTATCAAATGATAGCTAAGGGTGGATCCTATTGATCACTTAAGGCCATAAGCGGACCTATTAGCCACTTAATGCCTACTTAACACTAATATAAGCTAGAGTACAATAGCTATAGATCTTACAAATTAAGGCCTCTTTCATTCGCGTATATAAAATCGTTCCCTACAAAAGGCAGGAGATAGTAAGCAACCACTTAAGACCACTCGGTTAGGTAGATGCAACACGCTATTTAAGACCCTCATATGGTGGACCCACTCGTTAGTATCTAGCTGGCCTTATTGAATAATCACCGAGTCTCTTAATACTTCCCGTAGGATAGGTAGCCCTATGGAAATACTATACCGGACCATTTAAGACCTATTCCTAGGTGGACCCCTCGACCTAAGCCACTTAAGACCAAAGGAAGAGGACAACCCGTGAAGATTACCAAGCTCGTACCCAATTAGCCTCCTATTCTTTCACTAATGGGAGGTGGGTTTATGCGATCACCTACTACCTTTTTATAGGTGGATCTAACCACTTGAGACCTAAATCCCAAAGCAGGTCACGTTATTGAGTTATTTCCCTTTAGTTTCTCTTTACGGAAATATTTCCATATATGTAAACTAGCTATCATCATGGGTTCCTATGGTTAATGATATCTTACATTAGTTGGACAAATATTCTACTGCTAGAGAGTGCAGAATTCTGTCGAATAAGGCAACCGATCTCGCATCATTAACCTAATAAGTCCAATCCTAACTTTAAATTATTAGTTCTAGGTTAACTAATATAAATAAAGTTATGTCCTTCCTATCCTTGGATATTTATTTACTTGTTTCCTTATTGGACTTGGTATTTAAAACGATAACTATTTAATATGTTTATCCCATTTATATCCCATTTATATCTATTTAATATGTTTATTGTCCTTTATGACCATAACAGTCATGTTTTCCTAAGGCACTAATTAAACCATTAATTCTTATTTACTGCCATTAATTATGATTAATGTCATTTATGAACCTAACGGTCATAATTTCCTAAGACATTAATTTACAATTAAATGTCCTTATTGTATCAGTCCCTTTTATTTCTAATGTAATTATTGTAACTCCTTAAACATTTCTATTTTACTTCAATTTGATTTATTCTTGAATATATATATATATATATATATATATGTTATAAGAAATATTTACATACTTAGTTGGAGTTACACGTCTTATTCCTAATCATTGTTTTAAATTGTAACCACTAGGCTTAACAACATAATTCAATTTAATTTCCCCCATCAACGATCGTTACAATAGTTATTATTTCTCTACGACCTTATTTACAGCAAATCAATTGCATTAGTTGTTACCACGGTCATAATACAAATAATTCCATTTAATATGGATTATGTTTTCATGTACAATTCTATAAAATGAAAACCATTCAAATAAATAAACATTAATTGTATTATATATATTTCGTTGTCTATGTAGATCTGGACGGATAATGTATAAATATATTTATATTTTCGCGCAGTTAACATAGTAAATATTCTTTTACTTTTATTATTATCAAATTCAATGTTTTGGTTTAAGCTAACAACCAAACATTCCTTTTTGCGTTCAATTTTGTAGTAAGATTGTAAATCTTACAAAAAGGCTATAAACTATAATCATTGCAAATTATGCTTGAATATTTAAAAGAGGAAAAAAAATATTTCAAATCACAAGAAATATATAATATGTATGTTTTTAAAATGGTTGATGTAAACTACGCATAATTACATATATAGATAAACTTATATTTGTACGTGAATTTACGCAACCTTTTCCGTTTTGTTTTTAAACATATTTCTTATTGATTTTAAATAATGTATTTTTTTGAAAAAGTCCAAAAAGGCATATTTACAATACTAAGTTAAAACCCAAACAAAGCTGAACACAATATGCTTATATCTTTTTAACCAATTTTACATAAATAATAATTCAGCACCAAAACTATATATATGGAATAAAACTATTTTTTAACAATGATTTGGGACTGATTTCCAGATTACGGTGTTTGCAATAATCACAATATTTTTAACACAATTGTATGTAATAATATGAATAATCAAGTGAGCCTACAAAATAATAATATTATTCAAGCCACAATTTTATTCTTTCAGATTTAACAATACTCATAAACATTTCTAATAGACTTTACTTCAGATTTAACTAAATATACACGGATTTGATAAATATTTAGGCATACATTTCAGATCTAATATAAATGAAGTAATCGGGTTATTGTATACTTTGTATATAAATTTCCCACTCACCTGAAAGCATCCAAATCTAAAATCTGAATAATCTTTTGGGCCTACAATACTAAATTTTTAAAGATCTGCAGTTATTCTGAAAAGAGGATACTTTCATATTTGTAGATTTGCAAGAAAATAAGAAAAGAACAGAGAAATCTGGTGAACATGAACCTAGGCGCCAATTCATATATTTTCCACTTGAATCTAATTATCCCTTTCAAATCTATATTGTTTATGTTTGATTTTGATTGTATATGAACATATTTTTCTTTTATAATTTGTTTGAAGAGAAAGGGAAATGGCAAAGCTTCGATGTTGCTCTAAAGAATATGTGGAAAAGAGTGAGGGCCTAACCCTTTAAATATTGGTGTTAGAAAGACCCCAGACTGTTAGATTTAATTTAATTAACATCCATCCATTTATGTAGTAAATTTATATATTAAAACTACATAACCCTAGCCGCCAATAGGTTGAAACTGGCCGAAGCGGTCGACCGCTTTATCAAGTGTTTCAACCACCCTTGAGCAAAATCGCCAGGTGAAGGCTGATTATAAATGGTATTAAATATTTATATATTCTGTTTTAATCATTTCCTTACATTTTTCGCATTTCGTCTGTAACTTTTTCATACGGGCACCATTCACGAAACTCAAAACATGAAAGTTGACCAGAATTTCGAGATGAACGTAACAATGAAAATTTCACGGTAAAGTTCCATCGTTTGCAGGAATTTCTTGTTTTTGAAATCTGATTAAATAGCTGATTTATATATTGCCATAATTCCAGGTTATTACATTCTTCCCTCCTTAAAAGGAATTTCATCCTGAAATTATGACACTTACTTATCCTATCGTAAGACCAATTTGTGTATATCCATTTTGCAACCAATCGGGCTTAGTGTGCATAATGCATTTCAACCACAAAACATGTATGCATAATGACTCTAAATCGGATCCTCCTATATGATGCATTAGAATTTTTAAAACACTTTCGAACACATAATGCAAAGCATTCTAAATATACTGGCGCTCTATATGAAATGCACGATTTTAAAATGTTTTTCATCCATAACCCTCATACGATTACGAATAGAAGTGTGAAACAACCAATTTTGCATCCAAATCCTACCATTCAAAACGTCTACGCATCTTATTGCTTCCTATCAAATTTCTCCTAAACCGGGAAAAGGACATTAAAGCGAAGAATTTAAATATTCCGTTCGCTTAAGACAAGCTCTAAAATGTAAAACGGTGCTAAAAAGGGACTGTTACCAATCTTAAACAAAGGGATAGAAAGAAGACAGCAACCGCGTACCCGAGAAATGCTACTTACTTGAATGGGGATCCAGGATATTCATTCCTAGTATATTCATTGGGAATATCATATTCATTCATAGCTGATCTAGCGCTACGCACCCACGAAGCAAAGGAAAGACTGGCATGCATAGTATTAGATAGAGGTATTACCAGACACACCTCTCCTAGTGTTCATTCACTACGCACCTTCAACCCTGAAGGGAATGAGCAGCTAGCTAACTCGAACTAACCATCATTTTGATCCAACATGGTTCTCCGCAGAGAAGGTGTTTCAACTTGATGTTTTGATTTGCATGTGTATATGCAGCCTCCACTGGGTCTATCTACTCCGTCATTTATGGATTTCCGGCCCTTTATTCAATGAGTCGGCGCTTTATGGTCTCAAACGGGCGAGTTAAATGACAACTCACATGCATTGTTAGAAACAACGTTTCAAAGGCTAAAATAGCTTTTTTTCTTGTTGTCGTTAATGTTTTATCGCATCGTCAACCCTATTGCATCGCTAAAACATGCACACAAACGATCCAAAAATCTTCCTTATGCCTTTCATGCAATCAAAAATCGAAATTTTTCACAAAAATAAATTTCCGCTTTAATCTTTTTATGAAATTTGAAATTTTCTTTTCAATACCATTTCCCTTTCCATATGAGATTCACATGAAAACTAAAATTTTAGTAACATGCACTTTATGTCCTTCAAATCATCTTTTTAATGTAAAACATATGTTTAAATATGCGCAAACTACCGTATCCAAATTCTGCGATTTCGTGCAAACCGAATAAAAGTAAGCATATCAAGAAAAAAGTAAAAAAAAAAAATCAAACAACGTTTGCAAAAAGTTTCAAAATGTATTTTGTAGAAACTTAAACGATTCAATTCACATATGGATGAAAAAAGGAAGTCTATCGCGCAAAAATGCGAAAATTGAAACCACACACAAAAGAACACAATAAATTATAGCTTAACAAGGAATATATGATTAATATATCGGTGACAAAAACGATGCAAAACCGATGCTTCGCTAAAATTTATCCAACATAGAATTATATTTTTTTTCCAGCTCTAAAACAACTGTTAGTTAGATAAGAGAATGATATTTCATTCAAAATATGCGTGAATGACATAAATATTTCCAAACACAGAAATATCAATAAAAGTCGTGCGATTTCAAGGACAACAAATACTAACAGTTACAAGAACGAATTACCACAAAGCCAAGAACCAAATTTTGGAAAGGGAAAACAAAAAAGACAACAACAAAACAACAACAACGAAACTCCCAAAACAATGGATATAAACAACGAGATGTCTTACCCCTCGAATGGAGCTCAAACCATTTTAACGACCTTTTATTAATCATATCATATTAGCAAAATGCTCAATCTCGTGTTACAAAGTTGCTGGTGTTGTTGGAGGTTTCCATGTCACCATCCCTTACAAAACAGAATTACAAATGATAGAAGAAACTTACCACAAAGCTGCTCTTCATGACGATTCACCTAACATTATAACATAGATAGGTGCAGATATAGAAAATAAATCTTTGTAATAACACACAAGGAAAACAAGCTGAATCATATAGGATGCAACACTATGATGGTTATGCCATCGATCAAAAGATTGATTTCCGCATTATGCGATAAATCTACTCGTGGCTTCCCATTATCGTAACAATGTGTTAAATTTGTCACACATCAACATGAGTAGTCTCGACATTGATCTTTGAACACAAAAATTGTCATTAAATAAAAGGTGATCAGTTGCAAAATCTCCAAAGGCAGTCAAACAAATGACCATTAAAGTCCGCGTACAAGACGGATGCCTCTAAAATCTCATCATGATTCTCCAAAGAAAAACCATCCAAAGACAACTTAATCTTCATCCACTGAGATGACGACTGCCTTCATCAGAATCTATTCCAACAATATATGGTAAAGACGGATGCAGTGCAAACAACAATCCTATCCTAAGATCTTAAAGCAAAGGACCGATGCAAGTCCAATTGCCACAACAAATTTTCTTAGCCCTAAAGCGATGAGACCTTTTGCTTATTCCTATCCAATCAAAGGATCTCTTCCTAAGGATAAGAATTAAATAGTGCTAGAAAGATTAGGTAGTGCAAGTAGGTATTTTGGGCTAAGAAACGATCAAAGAGAAGAAATTGGATTTAGATCTTGGAGTACTAGTTGGTTAAGATCTAATGCACAAATTAACACGAAAAAAGTGGAGACGAGGCGACGACAAAGAAAGAGGAGAAGTATAAGAATATGGTTCGGCTAGACGAGAAAGGAAGGACGAAAGAAAGAAGTTAAGGATGTGATTTGGAGGCAACTTTTACGGTTAAGTATTAGTTCCAAGTTGTACCAAAACTCATCAACAAGTTGACTACTTTAGATATAACACTAAATGGTCAAATATCACATAGGCTTTGGGCAGAGGTTGAACCTTGACCTTATTAGGTCGAATTAAAATATTAATCATCCCCCCGTCATTTTTTAAGATTTAACATGACTCAAAAAACATTTATCCTCATCACGACAGTATCAAAGACCGTAGTTAGACTCTGAACCGTCCCCAAAGATTTAAAGTAGTCTCAACAAAAACGCAGCGACCACACAACGAATGAATTCCAAAAATAATTCAGCTAGAATTCCATAATTAAATTAAAATGGATTTTCCCTTACCTAGTTGACAACAAACGAACGATTCGCAAAACAAATACCCCAAAATCAGAACGAAAGATTTTTCTTTAGCCCCTTCAAAGGAAAATTTAAAACTTTTTAAAATGGAATTATTATAAACTAAAGGTTTCATATTATAAATCCAATTTAATATTTGCATTCTAGCTTATATTACTAATTGGAGGACCTTTTCGCGTTCCAAAGTGTCGAAATCCAAAAATCTCAAAGATTAATTGTGATAACTCTGGCAAATCATCCAATAAATATAAAAGGAGGGAAACTAAAAATCACAAGGAATGGGTATTAAATATTTTTATGTTTCTAGGCATATTCCTTGTCATTTCCAATTCCCTTCTTTCTACCAACTAGATTATTTATTAAAATCAAACAAAGCCCGAACAATTCTGAAAAACAAGTAAATTTTAAATTTTTTAAATCATATCTTTATATAACTATTTTTCGAAACTATAATTTCAAAGCTTTTGAATACATTTTATTTCCGAAAACGGTTTTAAAAATAAAATTTCCCTTGAATATGAAACTAAGGACCCAATTGAATGCTTTCAACAAAAGAACATCCAGAATTATAGCAAAATGTCAAATGGATATACCTCGTAGTTATACTTTCGAATGGATACGACATATTAATGTAAATTTTCCGTTTCAAACCCAGAAAAGGTCTTTAGCAGGAACCACCAAACAAAACCAAAAACCAGAAATCGCGACTATCTCAGCTGTAGCTTGATTTTTGTCCAGTCTCCAAACTTGAATCCATGGAATTCACCATAAGACGTTCTCATGCTTCCCACAACGAGATCGCCAATGTACCATGGGGTAAGGGAGAATTGGCTAGAAACCCGAACTCAACATATTTCAAATCATAATCGCTTTAGACCCATTCAATATAAATAGGCCCATGATTAATTCATCGTTGAAATAATTTAAAGTAGAGTGGGAAGGATGAAGAAAATAGAAAAGAAAATCGAATTACGTTCTCTTACGACTTCTAATTTAACTAATTCCTCTGATCATCTAACCTAGGCTATGATACCCAGTGTAACACCCACACTTTTTTATCCAAAATTTCAACAAAAATCGAAACTCAATCCTACCCAAGCAATCTGGTAACTGCAAGTAAAGGTGCGTGATAATAATCAGAGTACGATAAAATAACTCACATGGGAAATAAAAGAGGATAGACTAGTATCAACTCGGGTAACTATCTTACATGAGTGACTCACCATGTCAATGCCGAGCATAAGAGAGAACGAGAACCAAAAACCAAACTTAAACACCTGTGAGAATCAGAATCTCTCGAGAGAAACTTGGGAGATTGTAATGAGGGGGGGGTCAAAATAACAAGTTCTAGTGAACAAGAAGAGTACAATACAGTTTACAATACACAGATGTATCCCATTTGGTTCAACCGAAGACATATGCCTACCAAGGCTAGTAATTCTTATTTAACCATGTAAACATTGACGCACGACTCCGACTACCATACCCAAGGTAGCATTCCCAACGATAACGATAAACAGACAGTACATTTACACGTATATTTATGAAGCCTTTTAACCAATTACCAAACTAAGAGGTGGGGCTCTAAACTATTCGCTAATCATATAGAGGTTAGTTATTCATGCATATATATAGAGCCACTTAAGACCTCACTATCAAATGATAGCTAAGGGTGGATCCTCTTTGTAACAATCAGGATTTTAGGAAGAAATAATTAATGAATATTAAATATTTGAAATAATTTAAAATGATTTATTCAAGAATTAACGGTAAGAAATTTATTTAATTTGAGTTTTAAAAGTATAAAATTAAAATTAAATTAAAACGAGCTCATAACATCATGATAGTTCATAATAGTACGTTTTGAACTTTAAAAAATTGTACAGAACTCAATATAAGTCAAAGTTTGATGAAATAAGAAACGTTAGAATCTATTTAATTATATATTTCTAATGGATGTGAAAAATCGAGATTTCCTCCTATAGATTGTAAGTTATGTCCAAATCAAATTCCAAATAGCCGATACGGAATTAATTAGTATTTTATTGATTCATTAAATATATAAATAGGGTTTTTATATATAATATGGATGTCGTTTAACTCGAATTAGTAAACACTGAATTAGTAAAGAAGGGATAAGGAAGGTGATTAGTGAATTAATAGGTAATTGAGTTTAGTTAATTATTTTTGTTAACGATCGTTGTGTATAATAACTTGTAAAAATCTTAACTTTTCCATACGTTATCAGAATTCAGCGAAACGAGATCCGTTGGAACCGTATTGTAACGACCGTGAATTTCGCTCGATCCGAATCAGTCGCTAAACCGATCAAGACCGTTCGAAACTCCTGATTGTTTTGAGAACACGACAAACCAGAACGTAGACAAAAGAACATTTCATTGTTAATTACAAAAATTCCAATAAATATAAGAATATACAAAGTATGAATAAATATTACACAGAAAATATCAGAGATTACAATACATAGCAGCGGAAAATAATACAATAAACAACTAGAAGTAATACATGGATACAGAGCTTTCCGAGTATCGTTCCAACTGTAAATCAGGATCCTGTGAATATAAATCTGCAAAACTAAAACTACTAGCTGCCCGTGTCGAAAATAAAGGCACCCAGAGTTTAGGTTAAAACAATAAACTCCAGGTCAGTCATGTGACTGGTGTGAGAACTAAAACAGTTATTAATCTTTATTTTAAAGTTAGGTAAATCAAGGGACCATGCCGTATAACACGAAACGGGTTTCCTCCCAAGAATACCAGTGTATAGAACAACAACGCAATGCTAAATAAAGAAAAGTGAAGCTATTATAAGACCCAGGTCCCATCACACAACGCAACGCAAGCCGGAGGATAGGGTTTTATCTTATAATAACCAAAGAATGCTTGATACGCTAAATCATCTTTTATTATTACTATAAGTATATAGTGTAAAACAATTTCAGTTATAAGTATCAATCATAGACGGCATGGGTACCATATATCATGTCGCCAATACTAGGCTCTACAATCAAAACCGCAAATGTCACGTATTTGGAAATTGGATTCCTATCTATGAACCGAGGCCAGGGATCATCCTCTACCGATTCGAGACTGTCTAGCCCGAGCCTCAGGACCCAGACACAGGTGAGCCCT
Source organism: Allium sativum (assembly GCA_030737875.1). Classification (NCBI taxonomy): domain Eukaryota; kingdom Viridiplantae; phylum Streptophyta; class Magnoliopsida; order Asparagales; family Amaryllidaceae; genus Allium; species Allium sativum. The sequence continues at coordinate 800,367,143 of CM060912.1, forward strand.
TGGATCGTCAGGGCCGGTCCACCGATGTGGATTAAAATGCCTGAACACTGCGTTTCCCCACCCTTTGGGGCGTAAATGAGCCAACAAATGACTCCATCGGCTTCACATAGTCACCGATATATCCAAGGCGCCTCGCAAACCAACAACCACAAAAGTCAAACTCGTCAGGGCATGTAAAATCACTGACACCACTTCTAGGTAGAAAGAAACGCATGTCCTCCCTGATGTCCTCTCCCGTTTTTGGTTCACAACTGGGGTGTGAGGCTCGCGAATCAACGCTACACAAAGCTATGCCACACAGGCTGTGCTTTGATCATCAACCACAAGACACTGCTTTTCAACAGATGCCTTGATCATTTGCATCTTAGCATGCCACACAGGCAAACCACTCCATGCAACCGATATCCATCAATCACACAGAACGATATCCAATGTCGGACACATAGTCCATTTACAAGTCCGTTCTAGGTCTGAACGAAACCGGAGGCACCTTGTACCTCGCATATCCATCGATCTCCAAGTACGTCTGGACGATCACCAACTGATTCCCTCCTCTTGGGTGTACGGCCCAATCAAGATCATCAGTAATTATCCAAACGACGTGAAGACCTCCGGTCTTCAACCACCGTCTTCATCTTCGACCAATCTTCGAATCAGTTATTCAAAATGGGATAAACCCGGTCTTTCTGAATAACTCGGTATGTATTAAACAAGTGTTACACAAACACAACATACGCCTCATTCCAGTTCATCGGTCACTAACCGTAAATTAGCAAGAGAACAGTTCCCCAAATATTAACCCCGAAGGACGAAACCAACATCAGATCAATCCCTAGGAAACCATCCTTCTTAGCTAACCTACAGTTAGTTTCTAAATTTCACATTCTTAGGGAAAGGTTCCCATTAATTTTATCAAAGATAAATTCTTTTAAATTTATTCTTTAATCTTCCTTTGAATGTCACTTCAAACTAGTCGGGATTAGCGAACCACACCGAAGTAATCATTTATTTTATTTCCCAATCCCAACCTATTCATCCCATGAAGTAAAACTGGTCATACTTTATATCTAACCCAATGGTGTTATCGGTAAATTCAATTACCATTTCACGTTCAAATCTAATCAAAGATTTAACTATCGCTTGGAGCAGAACTGGTGATACTCCATTCTCGGTCTTTTCAATCTAATTAAAGATTCATTAAAACTTCACTTAGTTTTAATCTTTGATTGGGTTAAAGAACAAGTGTTATTTAAAACACGGTTCACGATAAACCAAAAAATCAATACCAATTCAATTCCAATTAAATATTATATAATTGGTACACTTCATTAAATCTAAATAAAAAGATTTAATCTTTTTCTCAACTGGGCTTAAGAACAGTGTTAATGAAGACACCATTCACGACAAACCCAAATCACACTTGAAATTAAATACAAGGTTTTGAATAGAAAATATATCGGCTTATATTCAATATCAAATTCTACGACCAACAAATATCGTATTAGAAATAACAATATCTATATATCTTTCAAATTTCCTTAACAACATCTGTATAAACACGAAATCCAACATCGAAATATTCCAAAGACAATTTCAATTCAAATCCATTCCAATTCAATTATTGGAAATTCTGGTTATTTTCAAAACCATTTCAAATCCAATTTATTTATTTTAAAAATAACTAAATTATAATTCTAGTTCAAAACTAGTTCATTTCGATAAAAAATCTATTTTTATCTTTTCAAATATGGAGTTTTTCATCTTCAATTCTTCCCAAATCATTTCTTATGATTTTACACAAATTATTACTATTTTTAATAATTTTATAAAGGCCCATACAGTTAATTTCCATCAACGACCATTGAACTGCACTTACAACGACCTTTTCCAAATTTGATTGGGACATAATTCCAAATCCAACCATTATATTCCAAATTTCTAATATTCGTGAGAAAGCTCTTTTCTATACGAACCCAACGGTTCCGGTTTCAGGAAAATCCGACGGTCGGATCTCCCGTAATATCCGTTCGAAGTCAATAGTCGAAATTCGCGAACTGCTGCAGCGCGGCGCGTTCTATTCAGACCGTTATATATAGAATATATATATATATATTATATATTTCATCGATTTCCTTTTAAAATGTATTTTATAAATCGTTTTAAATTCGTTTTCAAAATGATTTCGACTTCATTTCAAATTCAAACCAAAATTGAATTTTTCCTTATAAATTCATTTAAATTCATTTCAAATTGATTTCAATTCAAATCGATTTTTAATTCAGTTTCAGTTTGTTTTCAATTCAATTCAATTTCAATTCGAATTCATTTCTATTCAATTTCAATTCGAATTCAATTCTATTCAATTTCAATTCGAGTTCATTTTCAATTCGGATTCATTTCTGTTCAATTTCAATTTGAATTCATTTCAATTCAATTTCAATTCGAATTCATTTCTATTCAATTTCAATTCGAATTCATTTCTATTTAATTTCAATTTGAATTCATTTCTATTTAATTTCAATTTGAATTCATTTCAATTCGAATTCAATTCTATTCAATTTTAATTCGAATTCATTTATATTAAATTTCAATTCGAATTCTAATTCGTTTCAATTCAATTCGAATTCTAATTCGTTTCAATTCAATTTAATTCGAATTTCATTTCAAAATATTCGATTTTGAAATCACTTTTCAATATTCATTATAAAAACGAATATAATCGATATAAATATCATTCGCGTCAAAATGGCGTCAATCTAATCAACACATCTTTATATATTTCTATTTCAAATATTCTATTCAAATATTTCGTTTCAAATATTTTATTCAAATATTTCTCTTCAAATATTCTATTTCAAAACTGGAATGAGGCCCAATCAATTATCATAGATTTTATTTCTATGGATTTCCGTACAACGCATGTATATATCAACAATGACAAATAATCAACCATCATCCAAAGTGCATTCTACACAGTATAAGCATCAAATATAAATATTTAACGCTCATAACAGTCTGTCAATCAATCGATCGACATACAACTAATTATTGGGATTAGTGTATGTCATATATCAACCCAATACCCGTGTGGGGTTTCAAACAATCAAACACAGATTTTATTTGTGCAGTTGGGCCATGTATAAAATTTATCGTCCCAATCAATATTAGTCAAATGAGTGTATATAAACAAATCGTTCGATTTGTTTATATATATTTATTTCATATACACGTTAAAAATTATATTTTTAACTATAAAATATTTTCCACTATATAAATATTCTATTTCGTTTAACATCACACAATCAACTACACATCAAAATCAAACAAACAAGCATACAAGTCGTCCATGGTCTGTGGACGACGGGTATCAGGTGCTACTAAACACCGTCTGCATCCTAGTATATATTTTTAACTAGAAATTTAAATTAAAGGCGAGGAGTTCTCACAGAGGGTTCCACTCCGTCGTGCTTTGCTTTTGAACTGCTGAATCGTTTGGATCTGTTCGAAACTCTAATGCAATCCTTGTTCCGCTGTTTATAATAAAAATTATATTTTTATCACTTCATTTCAATAAATAAAATTCATATTTTTATTTCTGCTTTATATATTTTTACAACGCTTCTTTCTATATAAAAAATATATTTTTATATTTCTACTTCTTATATAAAGATCGAATTTTTATTTCATCGCTATAAAAATCACGTTTTTATTCATGTAATGTTCATACAAAAATTATATTTTTATTCTTTACATCTTATAAAATTTATATTTTTATTCTTTACATCATATAAAAGTTATATTTTTATTCTTTACATCATATAAAATTATACTTTTAATCGCTAAAAATTCTCATTTTTATCATGTTTTCATTCGTATAAAAATCCCACCTTTATCATTTCTAAAAATCAAATCTTTACTCTCTCCCCATATATGTAAAAAAAATTAATGTTATACGCTACATATATGTATAAAAAATCAAGTTTTCATCACTTTAAAAATCAAGTTTTCATTACTTAAAAAGAATCACTTCTTTATATTTTAAAGATCACATCTTTTCCTATTGAAAGATCACATCTTTTCTAATTTATAAATCACTTCTTTTTCTAATTTATAAATCACTTCTTTTTCTAATTTATAAATCACTTCTTTTTCTGTACAATTCCACAATATATATAAAGTTGAATTTTTTTCTTGTATCCTTTCAAATTAATTACTTTAAAATAAAATAAAAATAAAACAAAAATAAAAAAAGAAAAGAAACTTACAGTGTTTTGGAGCTGGGTTTATAGGGTTCGGTGGCCGAAGTTAGGCTGTTAGTGGGGCAGTCTTCAGATCCGGTTTGGGAGGGCTTTCGGTTTTCTATAGAGGAAGAGAGAAGGAAGAAACGAGGACGGAGGGGGAGACAGGGTGGCGTGAGGGGTTGCGACGGCCGGAGTTGGGCCAGACGACGACGGTGTTGACCGTAGGGGGGAGCAGGGTTCACAAAGAGAGAGAGAGGGAGCGGTATTCGAGGTTGCGTGTGGCGGAGCAACTCCGATGGGTGGTGGCCACTCGACAGACGACGCGGCGGAGGAAGGTGCCACCTCCGGTTGTCGCGATTTCATCGACTTGGGATATATATATATATATATATATTTCATTCAGAATGAGAAAGAGAGGTGGGATATTGGGTTTGACTGTGGATGTATGGTTAACTAGGGTTTTATAAAGAAAGGTTATCATATATATATTATTTTTTATTATTTACTTTGAAAATTAGGGTATTATTGCATTCGGATTCCAAATCAAACCCAACGTCTGTCGCCCCTAGATAATTACCCCCATTCCGAACACAGTGGGACATGTTTCGTAACCCGATTCGGCTGTTACGATAGGTTTCCATCAAAATTAAAATATAAATCCATTTATATTCAATTTGAACGTAGATTTTAAATTACCGGGGCCACATACTGATTTAGAAAATTCCGAAAAAATTGTTTTTAGCTTCGTATTGACGATACGGTCCTAACAAAAATAGTTTCATCGAATTCTAAGACCATTTGAAAAATGGTCATTTTCCAATCGATTAAAATCAACTAAAACTGGTCAAACGCGTTTTCCTTTGCCATGCTCACATACTGATTCGAAAAATTACGAATTTTGAAACTCAGCAATAATTTGACATTACGGATCCAACAAAAGTGGTGTCGTCCAAAACCGAGGTCGTTTGCAAAATTCTCATTTTTAAGGGCCAGAAATTCCATAGCGACTATTCTAAATTTTCAACTGGGCATAACTTTTGATTCCCGCTATGAAATCTTGATTTTTCGGATTCGTTGGAAAGATATTCTCAATTAGTTTCAAATATTTTTGGTTTCGCTAAAATCCAGTTTATTTTGAATCCTGCACATTCATTTTAAATTTGGAATTGAATTTTTGAACTACCGCGCCATTTTCAATTCCTTTTATAATTTAAATAAAATATTAATATTCTAACGACGACGTATATAAATATATACATTCGATTTCTATTCAAATTAAATCTCTCATCATTATTATTTAAAATACTTCATTTTAAATATTCAAAATTCATTAAAATTGCCAAAATAAAAATTTTAAATTGGCTCAGATTTCCGGGTTGTTACAGTCTCCCCCTCTTAAAACTTTTCGTCCCCGAAAAGGAATGAAGTCGAAAGTTGTTTCACAAACCAACTCAACTTTCCATATTTTCACTATGGCTTAAGTTCTTCAACTTTTCAGTTTCTAAGAACTTTTCAAACTTTTCAAAAAAATTGGCTAACACCCTAAATTTTTGAAAAATTTCGCTATAACCTCCCCTGCACCGGGGACTTCGAGATATTTCATATAGCCTTCTATGGCCTTCTTCAACCCAAAAGAAAATGAAAAAGCCAATCGGCTCATAAAATCATCATCACCCAAACAAAACAGTAAATTATGGTAAACATGTACCTATTTGTCGGGCAAACAATTTTATTCTTCTGCTCTAGCCTCCTTGCTATGACCTGTTCAATGTAAGTACATGTGTATGCATGCGAATGCGATAAATTTTCAATACAATTTACTATTTGGTTCAAATTGGCTATATGGTTCAAATTTTAATTAATCAAACAGTAATCAAACAACACAACCAACAATCAATTAGTTTATTATCGTTTCAAATTCATAACTTTGATATATAGTCAAAAAATCAGATTTTTGAAGCCAAATCACAACAATAAGCCCTAATTTTGGTTCTCACACCAGTAAATAGAAAATATATAGATATCACACCTTCGAAACTCGAATACCAATTCTGATGATGTTCGAACTATAGCAATCGTCAGAACCATCTCCGGGCGACTAGAGTGTGATTCTATATCTATCCAGTACATTAAAACTTCGAATACGCACGGATCAGACGTATATGCAAAATCTTCATATACCGGATTGTACAGATTCAGTATATAATAAATAATCAAATACGTATATTTGAACTTTAATTTCAAAACAAAAATTGATTTCATTTTAAAAATATACTCTTCACACTCGTTCTAAGATACTACTGATCCCATCTCTAAGGAGTCATTCTTATTGGATATTACTAATCCAATCTGTGATGAATTCTTTCGTATGGTTCTAACGTGTCCTGTTCTCGAGCTTTGTAAACCAATGCTCTGATACCAAATGTAACGATCGTGAATTTCGCTCGATCCGAATCAGTCGCTAAACCGATCAAGATCGTTCGAAACGCCTGATTGTTTTGAGAACACGACAAACCAGAACGCAGACAGAAGAACATTTCATTGTTAATTACAACAATTCCATTAGAATACAAGAATATACAGAGTATGAATAAATATTACACAGAAAATATCAGAGATTACAATACATAGCAGTGGAAAATAATACAATACACAACTAGAAGTAATACACGGATACAGAGCCTTCTGAATATCGTTCCAGCTATAAATCAGGATCCTGTGAATATAATCTGCAAAACCAAAACTACTAGCTGCCCGTGTCGAAAATAAGAGCACCCAGAGTTTAGTTTAAAACAATAAACTCCAGGTCAGTCATGTGACTGGTGTGAGAACTAAAATAGTTATTAATCTTTATTTTAAAGTTAGGTAAATCAAGGGACCACGCCGTATAACGTAGAACGGGTTTCCTCCCAAGAATACCAGTGCATAAAACAACAGTGCAATGCTAAATAAAGAAAAATGAAGCTATTATAAGACCCAGGTCCCATCACACAATGCAACGCAAGCCGGAGGATAGGGTTTTATCTTATAGTAACCAAAGAATGCTTGATACGCTAAATCATCTTTTATTATTACTATAAGTGTATAGTGTAAAACAATTTCAGTTATAAGTATCAATCATAGACGGCATGGGTACTAAATATCATGTCGCCAATACTAGGCTCTACAATCAAAACCGCAAATGTCACATATTTGGAAATTGGATTCCTATCTATGAACCGAGGCCAAGGATCGTCCTCTACCGATTCGAGACTGTCTAGCCCGAGCCTCAGGTCCCAGACACAGGTGAGCCCTTGGATCGTCAGGGCCGGTCCACCGATGTGGATTAAAATGCCTGAACACTGCATTTCCCCACCCTTTGGGGCGTAAATGAGCCAACAAATGACTCCATCGGCTTCACATAGTCACCGATATATCCAAGGCGCCTCGCAAACCAACAACCACATAAGTCAAACTCGTTAGGGCATGTAAAATCACTGACACCACTTCTAGCTAGAAAGAAACGCATGTCCTCCCTGATGTCCTCTCCCGTTTCGGGTTCACAACCGGTGTGTGAGGCTCGCGAATCTACGCTACACAAAGCTATGCCACATAGGCTGTGCTTTGATCATCAACCACAAGACCCTGCTTTTCAACAGAAGCCTTGAACAATTGCATCTTAGCATACCACACAGGCAAACCACTCCATGCAACCGATATCCATCAATCACACAGAATGATATCCAACGTCAGACACACGGTCCATTTACAAGTCTGTTCTGGGTCTGAACGAAACCGGAGGCACCTTGTACCTCGCATATCCATTGATCTCTAAGTACGTCTGGACGATCAGCAACTGATTCCCTCCTCTTGGGTGTACGGCCCAATCAAGATCATCAGTAATTATCCAAACGACGTGAAGACCTCAGGTCTTCAACCACCGTCTTCATCTTTGACCAATCGTCGAATCAGTTGTTCAGAATGGGATAAACCCGGTCTTTCTGAATAACTCGCGCATATATTAAACAAGTGTTACACAAACACAACATACGCCTCATTCCAATTCATCAGTCACTAACCGTAAATTAGCAAGAGAACAATTCCCCAAATATTAAATTTGAAGGCCGAAACCAACATCAGATCAATCCCCAGGAAACCATTCTTCTTTGCTAACCTACAGTTAGTTTCTAAATTTCACATTCTTAGGGAAAGGTTCCCATTAAGTTTATCAAAGATAAATTCTTTTAAATTTATTCTTTAATCCTCCTTTGAATATCACTTCAAACTAGCCGGCATTAGCGAACCACACCGAAGTAATCATTTATTTTGTTTCCCAATCCCAACCTATTCATCCCATGAAGTAAAACTGGTCATACTTCATATCTAACCCCACGGTGTTATCGGTAAATTTAGTTACCATTTCACGTTCAAATCTAATCAAAGATTTAACTATCGCTTGGAGCAGAACTGGTGATACTCTATTCTCGATCTTTTCAATCTAATTAAAGATTAATTAAAACTCCACTTAGTTTCAATCTTTGACTGGGTTAAAGAACAAGTGTTATTTAAAACATGGTTCACAATAAACCCAAAAATCAATACCAATTCAATTCCAATTAAATATTATTTGACTGGTACACTTCATTAAATCTAAATAAAAAGATTTAATCTTTTTCTCAACTAGGCTTAAGAACAGTGTTAATGAAGACATCATTCACGACAAACCCAAATCACACTTGATATTAAATACAAGGTTCTGAATAGAAAATATATCGGCTTATATTCAATATCAAATTCTACGACCAACAAAAATCGTATTAGAAATAACGATATCTATATATCTTTCAAATTTCCTTACAATATCTGTATAATCATGAAATCCAACATCAAAATATTCCAAAGACAATTTCGATTCAAATCCATTCCAATTCAATTATTGGAAATTCTGGTTATTTTCAAAACCATTTCAAATCCAATTTATTTATTTTAAAAATAAATAAATTATACTTCTAGTTCAAAGCTAGTTCATTTCGATAAAAAATCTATTTTTATCTTTTCAAATGTGGAGTTTTTCATCCCAATTCTTCCCAAATCATTTCTTATGATTTTACACAAATTATTACTATTTTTAATAATTTTATCAAGGCACATACAGTCGATTTCCATCAATGGCCATTGAACTGCATTTACAACGACCTTTTCCAAATTTGATTGGGACATAGTTCCAAATCCAACCGTTAGATTTCTAATTTATAATATTCCTTAGAAAGCTCTTTTCGATACAAACCCAACGATTCCGGTTTCAGGAGAATCCGACGGTCGGATCTCCCGTAATATTCATTCGAAGTCAATGGTCGAAATTCGCGAACTGCCGCAGCGCGGCGCGTTCTATTCAGGCCATTATATAAATAATATATATATATTATATATATTTCGTCGATTTCTTTTTAAAACGTATTTTATAAATCGTTTTAAATTCGTTTTCAAAACGATTTCGACTTCATTTCAAATTCAAATCAAAATTGAATTTTTCCTTATAAATTCGTTTTAAATTCATTTCAAATTGATTTCAATTCAAATCGATTGTTAATTCAATTTCAGTTCGTTTTCAATTCAATTCAATTTCTATTCGAATTCATTTCTATTAAATTTCAATTCGAATTCAATTCAATTTAATTTCAATTCGGATTCATTTTCAATTCGAATTCATTTCTATTCAATTTCAATTTGAATTCATTTCAATTCAATTTCAATTTGAATTCATTTCAATTCAATTTCAATTCAATTTCAATTTAAATTCATTTCAATTCAATTTCAATTCGAATTCAATTCTATTCAATTTCAATTCGAATTCATTTATATTCAATTTCAATTCGAATTCTAATTCGTTTCAATTCAATTCGAATTCTAATTTGTTTCAATTCAATTTAATTCGAATTTCATTTCAAAGTATTCGATTTGAAATCACTTTTCAATATTCATTATAAAAACGAATATAATCGATATAAATATCGTTCGCGTCAAAATGACGTCAATCTAATCAACAAGGCTTTATATATTTCTATTTCAAATATTCTATTCAAATATTTCATTTCAAATATTTCTTCTCAAGTATTTTATTCAAATATTTCTCTTCAAATATTCTATTTCAAAACTGGAATGAGGCCCAATCAATTATCATAGATTTTATTTCTATGGATTTCCATACAACGCATGTATATATCAACAATGACAAATAATCAACCATCATCCAAAGTGCAAACTACACTGTATAAGCATCAAATATAAATATTTAACGCTCATAACAGTCTGTCAATCAATCGATCGGCATACAACTAATTATTGGGATTAGTGTATGTCATATATCATCCCAGTACCCGTGTGGGGTTTCAAACAATCAAACACAGATTTTATTTGTGCAGTTGAGCGATGTGTAAAATTTATTGTCCCAATCAATATCGGCCAAATGTGTGTATATAAACAAATCGTTCGATTGGTTTATATATATTTATTTCATATACACGTTAAAAATTATATTTTTAACTATAAAATATTTTCCACTATATAAATATTCTATTTCGTTTCACATCACATCACACAATCACTACACATCAAAATCAAACAAACAAGCATACAAGCCCTCCATGGTCTGTGGACGATGGGTGTCGAGTGCTACTAAACAACGTCTACATCCTAGTATATATTTTTAACTAGAAATTTAAATTAAAGGTGAGGAGTTCTCACAGAGAGTTCCGCTCCGCCGTGCTTTGCTTTTGAACTGCTGAATCGTCTGGATCTATTCGAAATTCCAATGTAGTCCTTATTCCGCTATTTATAATAAAAATTATATTTTTATCACTTCATTTCAATAAATAAAATTCATATTTTTATTTCTACTTTATATATTTTTACAACGCTTCTTTCTATATAAAAATTATATTTTTTATACTTCTACTTCTTATATAAAGATCGAATTTTTATTTCATCGCTATAAAAATCACATTTTTATTCTTGTAATGTTCATACAAAAATTATATTTTTATTCTTTACATCATATAAAATTTATATTTTTATTCTTTACATTATATAAAAGTTATATTTTTATTCTTTACATCATATAAAAATTATATTTTTAATTGCTAAAAGATCTCATTTTTATCATGTTTTCATTCGTATAAAAATCTCACCTTTATCATTTCTAAAAATTCAAATCTTTACTCTCTACCCATATATGTAAAAATTGTAATGTTATACTCTACATATATATATATATATAAAATCAAGTTTTCATCACTTTAAAAATCAAGTTTTAATTACTTACTTCTTTATATTTTAAAGATCACATCTTTTCCTATTGAAAGATCGCATCTTTTCTAATTTATAAATCACTTCTTTTTCTAATTTATAAATCACTTCTTTTTCTATACAATTCCACAATATATATAAAGTTGAATTTTTCTTGTATCCTTTCAAATTAATTACTTTAAAATAAAAAAATAAAAAAATACTTATAGTGTTTTGGAGCCGGGTTTTTAGGGTTCGGTGGTCGGGGTTGGGCTGTTGGTGGCGCAGTCTTCAGATCCGGTTTGGGAGGGCTTGCGGTTTTCTACAGAGGAAAAGAGGAGGAAGAAACGAGGACGGAGGGGGGAGACAGGGTGGCGCGAAGGGTTGCGACGGCCGGAGTTGACCGTGGGGGGAGCAGGGTTCACGAAGAGAGAGAGGGAGCGGTATTCGAGGTTGCGTGTGGCGGTGCAACTCCGATGGGTGGTGGCCACTCGACAGACGACGCGGCGGAGGAAGGCGCCACCTCCGGTTGTCGCGATTTCATCGATTTGGGATTTATATATATGTATATTTGTTCAGAATGAGAAAGAGAGGCGGGATATTGGGTTTGACTGTGGATGTATGGTCAACTAGGGTTTTATAAAGAAAGGTTATTGTATATATATTATTTTTATATTATTTACTATGAAAATTAAGGTATTATTGCATTCGGATTCCAAATCAAACCCAACGACTGTCGCCCCTAGCTAATTACCCCCATGCCGAACACAATGGGACATGTTTCGTAACCCGGTTCGGCTGTTACGATAGGTTTCCACCAAAATTAAAATATAAATCTATATATATTCAATTTGAACGTACATTTTAAATTACCGGGGCCACATACTGATTCAGAAAATTCCAGAAAAATTGTTTTTAGCTTCGTATTGATGATATGGTCCTAACAAAACTAGTTTCATCGAATTTGGAGACCGTTTGAAAAATGGCCATTTTCCAGTTGATTAAAATCGACTAAAACTGGTCAAACGCGTTTTCCTTTGCCACGTTCACATATTGAATCGAAAAATTACGAATTTTGAAACCTAGCAATAATTTGACATCACGGATCCAACAAAAGTGGTTTCGTCGAAAACCAAGGTCGTTTGCAAAATTTCCATTTTTAAGGGCCAGAAATTCCATAGTGAATATTCTGAATTTTCAACTGGGCATAACTTTTGATTCCCGTTATGAAATCTTGATTTTTCGGATTCGTTGGAAAGATATTCTCAATTAGATTCAAATATTTTTGGTTTCGCTAAAATCCGGTTTATTTTGAACCCTGTACATTCATTTTAAATTTGAAATCAAATTTTCGAACTACCGCGCTATTATCAATTCCTTTTATAACTAAAATAAAATATTTATATTCTAACGACGATGTATATAAATATATACATTTGATTTCTATTCAAATTAAATCTCTCATCGTTACTATTTAAAATAATTCATTTTAAATATTCAAAATTCATTAAAATTGCCAAAATAAAAATTTTAAATTGGCTCGGATTTCCGGGTTGTTACACATGTAGACGAGTGCTTCGCAATGAAAATAGCTTGGAGCGATTTGGAGCTTGTTACAATTTATGACGAAATAAAATGTCTGGCCGGATCTATTGACAGTTTACCGTTATTAACAATAAACGAACAAAGTGAGTAAACTCACTAACTCTGTCTGGTTTTAGAATATTATAAGCTTATTTTATTATTGATAAATGATGATAGATTGTTTGTGATTGGTACGGTTGCTTCATGGATGATGGACGTTTATTCATAGTTTCACATATAATGTTAATTATACATTTAAAAAAAATTACAATGCTTGTCTTATGACTGTTGATTGATGGTTGTTAAATACTATGGGTGTTATTATAAATATTTACACACATTGGCACCACAAATATGAAATTATCTGGGAATTGATTGAGTCGAGTTCCATTGAGGTTTTAATTGTATACTATATCCATTTAACTGAAATTTGGCACAAAAATGGAAATTGGATTTTTATATCTAAAATGATTTGGAAATGTAGTTAATATGATTTCAAACAACGTTTGAAAAGGTTGAAATGGATTTGAAAGAGCTTTGAATTTAAAATAGCTTGTTTTAATTCAAATTAGAATTTGAATAGTAAATTCAAAAAGTGAATTCGATTTAGGTATATAAACGATATTTTTAACTCGAATGGACTGTTCCATTTATCTTGCTTATTTTTGTAATGGATGTCTGAAAAGTTTTAGATTTCAAAATAACATATTTTTGAAAATATTATTATTTTAATACTATGATAATAAGGAATATTCAATTTTGATAAAAAATTAAGTTGGGAATTGAAATCGTTTAAACAAGTTTATAAATTATATTTGAACTAAAATGATTGTCATTTTATTTTAAATAATAATATGGTTAAAATAGGACGTGTCGCGCAACGACCGTTCGTGACTTTCGACCATTAACTTCAAATTGACGTACCGGAAGAATTGACCGTCAGATTTTCCCGAAACGAAAAAAGTTAGGTTTGTATTGAAAAGAGATTTCAAATGATATGTAGAGTTTTAAAATCCAATGGTTAGATCTTTCAAAATTTAAATAAAATTTGAAGAAAAACAGCGCTACTATTGTCAATGACCCGGAAAGGGATTTTAACGAAACGAGCTATTTTTAAATTATTAAAAATATGAAAAAATTATGATAAATCATAATAAATGATTTTAAAGTGATTTGGAAATGAAATATGAAGTTTTGATCCATATTTTGAATATTCTTGTTTTTAGCCTAATTGTTTGGAAACGATAAAATGACATTTTGCGAAATTAAGTTAAATAAACTTAATATTTCCAAATACTGAATTATTGGATTTTGAAGATGAGTTTGGAGAAATCTTTTTAATGAAGATTGATTGGAATATGGATTTGGATAGAAATAATCTTTGGATATTTGGTATTGATTATCGTTGATGTTTTACATCGCTGTTCCCCTTATGGTATTCGTTGATTATGAGAATTGGTGTTGAATATAAGTTGATATAATTTTTTTTTTGAATTCTTATATTTAATATCAATTGGTTTGAGGTTTGTCGTGAATAGTGCCTTCAATAACACTGCTCTTTAACCCAGTTGAAATGAAATTATGGAATAAATCTTTTAATTTGATTAATGAAGTTTTCCAAAGTTGAGTTTTCTAATTAATAAATTTAATTGGAATTGAATGGAAATCAATTTAGTGATAATCGAGATCTTTGTGGATGGAGATGGGTACTATTCGAGGAATTTAAAAGGCTCTGTCGTTATTCTGCTTATAGTATTAGTTTGATACAAAAAATTATATCGATTATAAACTAATATGATTTCCGTGCAGATTCCATTTAATGGAAGTATGATTTTGGGTTTGTTTTGAACAACGTTTTAAATAACGTTTCTCTTTAACCCTGGTAAAGGAAAAGATAATTTTTCCAAGAGTAGTTGAAGTAAAATCTTTTATTAGATTCGAATGAAAGATGGTAAATAAACTTACCTAAGCACGAGGGGTGTTAGATATGGGGTACCACCAGTTTTGCTCCATGGGATTAATAGGATGGGAATGGGATAACGATTCAAAAAATTACCTTTATAAGGTTCGATAATCCCAAAAATACTTAGAAAACTTGATTTGAGTTAAATCTATGAAAGAAGATTTTATAATCAATTGGGATGATTTCTAAGAAAAGGTGTAAACAATGGTTTAAATGATGTAAATTTTTGTTAAGATTTAAGGGAATAATTCCCAATAATGATTTGAGTGAATGAATATTCCAAAACGGAATGAGACTCATGATAGGTTTATATATCAAAATTGGCTTGAAAGATTTAGGACATCTTGTATATCTTAATTGATTTGAAAGATGCGAGAGTTATTCGGAATAACCGAGTTTCGACCCATTCTAAATAACTGTACGAAGAGTATTAAAAATACTTGAAGGCGGTGGTTGAAATCCGTCGATCTTCACATCATTTGGATTATTGTTGATGTCTCGATTGGGGTGTACACCCAAGACAAGGCTTTAAGTGGTAGTTATCCGGACATACTTTTTGATTGTCCGGATGTGTTAAGGCATCTCTCCTTAATTGGACAAGGAATAAGGTGCCTTCGGTCTCGTTCAAATCCAGAATGGACTTGTAAATGGATGTGTGTGTATGATGTGGTACTTTACAACATAATAAATTGATTTCTATTAATGTTATATCTGTTGGTGGCGGAGAATTTATTCTTTTTGCTTAACACACTCCTCCGAGACTTCAGTATTCATAAGGTTATATGTTAATAGACACTAATAAAATGTTGTGAATTGACAATGTGGTGTGCTAAGTGCTACGGGAAGATAAATCGAAGCTTCGGTTGCAAGCTTTGTGGACGTTGACTATAGGGCCTCACACCCCGGAATGAGCCGAAAACAGGATGATAGACCGCAAAGATATGGGCTAGCGTTCCCATCTAGCTGAATAGTGATGCCATAGTATGGAGCGTAGGTAGGTTTACTTATGTGGATGTTGGAGAGGCACCTCGTGTGATGGTCAAATACGACCGGGGAACGTTATGTTCAGGTAAGATTCCAATCAGCCGCGTTTAGTGTTGACCGGCTCTACCGCTCCGAAGGACTCAGTATTTGACTCCTAGTACATTTGCTAGAGTGTTTCGAATGCAGATAAGGAAAATCCTTTACCTTGGTTCATAGTCGGAATCCAATTTTCAATACGAGACTTCGTTTTTTGTTGTATACCTATATGGAGACATAATAGGACGGGGTATTATGCCGTCTAGATTGATACATTTGTTTGTGAAAGTAATTTCCTGTAATGGCCTACAAAATCCATAATATCTGAGTTGACTAAATACACCACACGTCCAACCCAAATATCACAAAAATACGAATCGTTTTTTTAGAAGAAAAAGATAGAAGAAGAATAGAAATAACAACACAGAATCTCATATCGCAACGAAACAAAATATAATACATAACTTTTGAAATACAAAATTTTAACTGTATAACGTACACTTATCAGAGTATTACACTTACAACACAACGGAATAAAAATACTATATATCTAACATTGAAGCCTCCTACTCCAAGCTCCTTTAGATAGATCTTCAAAATCCTGAACTACTTGACTACCCGTACAAAACTGGGCGCCCAAGAGTTGAGGTAAAACAAAACAAAATAAACTCCAGGTCATTCATGGGACTAGTATGAGTAAACAATTTAAAACAGTTTGAGAAAATAAACGATATCTCATAAGACCATGCCGTATAACACGGAACGGATTTTTCTCTTATGAGAATCCAAAGCACTTGATTCAACTTTCAAAATCTTTTTAAAGAAAACGATAAATCTTTATATCAAAACTCTTTTGATATTATAATAGTGTCTAAATCAAATAAATAGAAATCTAATGGAATGCTTTCATCTCACGCTCCACATATTGGGTAATGAATTTCCAACTATGACAAGGTATGGAACCACCTTCTGATAGTGTATCTCTAGAAGAGAATACACTGGGTTCAACAAGAACATCTTGTAACCCAAACACACATGACCGACCACTCATTTCGCCTGAGTGTATCGAATGTATATCACCAACGGTTGGGATCAGCAACCATTTCCCGAATGGGACAACATTGAATAGAATAAGGAATTAAATGAATTCTTCTAGATAGATGATAATACATCATAATGTGAGCTACCCACATAGCCATGCTGCCTGCCCGATTTTTGTCATTTCCCAGTTGTTGAGACCTAAGGCTACGATTATTTTCCATTCATTGATAGCACAATCAATTTGAATGCCACATTGTCAGATTCGTTAATCACTAATTGATTGCACAAATACATTCTGGAAATTATGCTCAGAGAATAAATTCTCCACCACCATATATATTTATACAAATCAACATATGCGATCATTGAAAATACTCTGTCAGACACTCGTCCATATACGTTCGTTCTGGGATTGAACGAAACATAAGGCACAATTTCTATAAATAAAAAAGATACTTGCACTTTACTCCGTCTTCGATTATCTTCATATAATCTGATTCGCAACGCTACTGCCAATACGGAGTGGCTCTCGGATAATAATCTAACCGGTCTCTCCATATTGACTACGATATTGGCAAACACTTCGATAGTCGGTTATTTAACAATCGAAGAAAAACAAACATCTATTCATAGCATTAATCAATTACTGGGCCGTTAATTTATATTTCATTAATTAAATCACTACTTTATTTCCTTATCAATATTTGTTAACCAAATATTTTCAACAATCATCTTGGTCTTTTCGCTATTGGGAAAACATTTTCATATATCGCCTCCTTATATTTTCTATACGTAGAAAATATCTTCTATTTATAATTGGAAAACATTACAATTACTTATATTTTCTACTCTCAAGAAATATTTATTTATTATATTTCCAAAATTCCACTTCTTTGGTTTAAAACGGATGTTATACAAAACATCGTTGCAAACAACCCAAAATATTGCATTCGACTAACTCTTATTCAAACATTTCTCTTCGAGACTGGATCTTGCCATTTATCGGTTAAAAATGAAATCAATCAAGTTGGGGTATAACTACTTCTCAGACCTTGATTGAAAACATCCTTAACTTCAAAACGGACAAGACCACTTACCTTGAATAATCAACATCATAAAAATCAATTATTCATTTTTAAACATGTATACGTTTCTCTTTCTCATTTTACCCGATTTAATTATAGATTTCCTTTGTGTTTATAATATTCTATTTTTAAGTTCGGTTCCTTATCGAATTCTATATATATCCATACATTGATTTCTAATTATCAGTTTTTCTTAAAAATATTCTAACTCCTTAAATTTCTAGAAAATATCGTCATAACCTCCTTTGTACGGGTCACTCGGTACAACTACAAAACGCCTCTCTGGGCCCTTTCCATTCAAAAAGAAAATCAAAAGGCTATGCGGCTTGCCGATTCGACGCAAAAAACCTCATACGGAATTTAAATATGTACCTTTTTGTCGGGCACTAAATTTATAAACTTCATTCTCTTCGTTCCGTACCTGTCTAACTCATATACGTTCATTCCTAATTTATTCCAACTCAATCTGGTCATTTTAACTCGATTTGCTAATTTATTCTTTAATTAATTCTTTTGCCTATTTCACTTTTTATTTGAACATATATGATCGTCGCTAATCTATAAAGTAGAAAAGCGCGACATTTGTAATAAATTCTGCAAGCATACAGGTGTGTAGCATACAGGTCGAACACAGGGAGGAAAGTTAAATTTTATTATTTATATGTTTCGTGGGCGTGTTAGACGAACTTTGGAGGTTGATTTTGCAAAACAAAACAAAATTAAAACTGTAATTTGATTCAGAACAGATCTAACTGAACCGACGATCAAATCACAATTTCAATGGAAAGCAAATGAAACTATGAATTCGATTTGAATCTAATCAAACCCAATTTGACCTAAGAAAATAATAAAAAGCAGAAATTGAAATTGCAGAAATTGAAATAACAAACAAGAATTAAAATTAGGATTTCCGCTGAATCTAATCAGATGGTAAATCACTAATGCAAACAAGTGCAAAATACAAATAGTGTTCTACCGAATCTAATCGTGTAGACAACACTAGTTGCTAAAAAAATGCAAAAAATAAAAGAGAAAGAAGAACTTTTATTAGAACAATGGAATAAGAGATGAGATATCGGATGGTGGCTACAATGCCATTACAAGGGTATATATAGGGTAGATAGCCAAACCCTAACCCTAACCCTAATGGTAAATGGGCCTGGTCATTACACCACTAATTTGTCTACAATGAGAAACATAAATGGGCCTTAGATAAATAAAGCAAATTTTGGGCCTTTTCTCTTTTTCCTCTTGCTTCCTTGATATTTCTTCATTGATTTGTGATGTGCAAAGCCTTTCTATCACTCCTTTTCTTGTCCAACAGCAACTAGATGTGATATCTTCATCTACAATTCTTCAAAATGCAAATACACAGCAAATTGAACTCTATTTCTCTACATTTCTGGTTGCATGCGGGCTGGGTTGGACTATCTGTAAAAATAACAAAACAATACCCAAGTAATATTTATTTATATACAAAAGATAAGATATAAGAGCATAAAATAAACACATTTCTATGTCAATCAAATACCCCCACACTTATCTTTTACTCGTCCTCGAGTAAAACAAAAATGAAAAACTAGACTAGGTAGGTCACACTTTCGTAGGAAACACGATTGCATTGAGCGTATGCAACAAGCCGTTAAACCTCTAGGTGTCCCTAGTAGGACGAGTGGTGTCTCGTGAGGGTTTTCAGCGGATACTACCCACAAAATCCAAATGCAGTATGCTATGATTCTAATGAAACTACATGAATGCAATGGACATATGCAAAAAATAAAAACGAAAAATGACAACACGACTTATTTCAGGAAAGTGGTACAACAAATTAAGTTAATAATTTCTAACCAGTTGATTTTATTTTAGATACCTCGACTTGTCACAAATTTTCAATATAAATCAAGTTTTCAAATGTTAAATTCCAGTTTGGCCAGTTGGTTCGGTCGATAACATAGTGCAGCCATGAAATAAATTCTTAGTTTGCTTGGCACAGTTTGCAAAGTGGTATTCTAATTTTCTCATGTATGGCTAGTCAAATCAATAAGGTCAAGAAGTGTTTGGGCATCATCGCTTATTATTATTCTATAAAATTTTAAGATTTATGATTAAGCACATACACCTAAAAAGACCAAGGTTTACCACCCATGCACTGCCTCGCGGACTAACGGAGAGTAGGTAAAGAGCTTGGCGGATTGTGCAGGCCGACTTTGACTTTGTCAACAACGTGTCGGTAATCCTTAGGTGTCCAATCTCACAAAATGAGATCAAGATATTCCAACTTTGACTTTGTCAACAACGTGTCGGATAGAGCTTGGCGGGTTTGCACACCAACGCTCGATATACAAGCAATGTTGGATACCCTTGGAATACTATTATTATTATTATCGAAAATATACGCACAAAAGAGAGTTACGCGAATTCAACTTAACACAACTTAGTTTTAAAGACTTGAAAAGCCAATATAAGTATTTTAAGTCCTCCACTTATTTAAACAAAGTCTACAATATAGAATAGATTTCATGGCCATCACCTAAGAATCTCCCTATGTACCGGTTACACTATTATCCCTCAAAATTAAACTTTTCATTATATTTCAAATTCGATCTAAGTTGAGAGAGAAAAATACTATCAACTGGCTAAAAATTGTAAACTTATTTTGCTGTATCAATTGAAAATGAGTCGTATTTCAAAGAAAAAAAAAATTTATGGTATGTCACTACAATCTAAAATGGCTGAAAATAAAAAGAAATAAAAAACAAAGAAAAATGAAAATGGATGAAATGCAGACTCCCCCCCCCCCCCCACACTTGATTGAGACAGTGTCCACACTATAACGTTTCCTAAATTTGAAAGATCGTACCCAAAGATGGATAAAATGTAAAATGACTTGTAAAATGAAATGCAATCTAACTATATGTAAAAATGGATCATATGTACAATGATATATGTGTTTGCGATGCATGCGACGCAAGGATTGCCACCAACTTTTCCCCCCACACTTGGTTCTTGCCCTATGAATACCATTCCCACTATGTCTAGGCATATTTTCTAATAAGTGCAGGTTTTCGAAAATCATCTCATCTTTATACCTCGATTTGTAGTCCAGGAGATAAATATCTAGGGTCGTCCTAACCTGAAATTTTTCAGCCAAGCCAGCATTCCAAAAGTAATTCATGTATTCAACAAATTTGTCAGTGTAATTTCTCAAAAAATTGTGATCGTATATAAATTCAGTGAAAGTTGAAATCTGACTTGTGTTCAAGACTATGTGATCGCCTTTCTCAATTGGCAACGTATTATCGACACCGACAATTTCACGTTCATTTGAATCGTCAAAATCAAAATTTTCAAACTTGGATTGGTGGCTTGATTCTGTTTCATCCTTGTCAATTAAAAGTTTTAGTTCATCTACGAAAAGTTCTGCGGAAGCTAACGTGGACACGTCAATTGAAGTATGAGAAACTTCCTGAATTGGTAAATGTGGCGTGACATCAACAATGGTTTCTACCTTGTCGATCTGTCCTATTCCGGGTTCTTGGTCCTTCGGAGGAGAAGGTGTCGACACAGGAAGTGGAAGAAGCAAAGTTATAGAAGAAGGTTTGTTAGGATTGCCCACAGTCAAAGAGGAGATAGTGTCGGGGTTGCCGACATCAGAAAAAGAGATGTTGGGATTGCCAACATGAAAAGAAGGTGGGGATTTGGAAGGTTCAGACGAATTGGCCTCGGTTGCCATTGGAAGAGCGTCAAGATTTTCGATTGGGGTCTGAATCAAATGATTGTCGGGATTGGAGTCAGAATTAAGGCTTTCATCCTCACATAAACCAAAGAATTCATGTTCATTAAAGTTCTTTTCCAAATTTGAATTGAAAATTTCCACATTTTCGTTTTGTTCAATTTCTAGAATTTCAAGTTTCTCACAGTCTGAAGGAGGAAGATCAAAATCCAAGCTTAAATCGTTTTTCTGAAACGAGTTGAAGTTCAAAACATTTGTTGAATTTTGAAAAACTTCATCAAGATGATTATTCTCAATTTCAAAAGTCGTTATTTGAAAATTTTCAATGTCAGTAGAAATCGGATTGTTTTCTGATTCAATGCTCATTTGATTTTGTTGCTCTTGTTGTTCTTTAAAAGATTTCATTAAGCAAAGAAGTTCATCAAGCTTTCTATCTTGGTTTTCTACCCTCTCTCTAAGAATGTTAAGATGATAATCTTCAGAATCGTTGATTTGAAAGCTCTCGTTTTGGATTTCTTGATTCTCAAAATTATATTCCACATCAATTTCACGATCAATACCATTCCCAATGTGTTGGTTGTTTGAATCTTCCGAAAAATGACAATGATATTGGAAATCATTTTGATGTTGAAAATTAGGGTCATAACCAAAACTGTTGAAATTCGATAGAAAATTGAAATTTTGGTTATTTTCAAGATGTTGATATGGGTTGTAATTTTGAAAATTTTGATCGATTTGAAAATCATTTCCAAGATTATTTTCGAATTGATTTCCAACCCTATATTGATGTGGATCAAAGCTATTTTGCGATTCAAAACCGTTTTGATGTGGATGTGACCCATAATCGGAATTATTGAAATTTAAATTGAAATCATCATTTCGATTATATCTATGATTTTGAAAGTGTTGGTCAGTTGGAAAATTTTGAAAATTGTTGGCATTGGGCCCATGAAATTTTGGAAAATCCTGCCTCATGAGTGGTAATTCATACTCATACTCTTCCAGTGGACGTCTACTCAGGTTTTTATCCCACATTTCTCTCAACAATTTTTTTGAATCAGACATTTGAATGCAATCAAGAGAAGACAAAAATTATTCTTAGTTCAAAATAGTATAAAAGAATGAGTTGTGCTCTATTAATTAACTGACTCAATTAGAAGGGGGAAGAGGGTCTTATGGCCGTTCACGTATAGTATAAAACTAAGGGATACGACCAATGTTTTACGGGTAGTATGCAACCTCTTTTGCTAATAGTTCAATAAATTGAACTACTATATATCCGCGATCCAATTATATGAGACAGTCAACTTCACAAAACACCACTTTTCAATTATATTATTTTGAAAATCAAATCAAGTTTTATTATTGAAAAACGACGAGCGTGATGATTTTAGTTATGGAAAATAATTCCTAACTAAACAGATTAAGAAAAATTCAATCACAGAACAGTCACAGAACAATAGCAGAATAAAAAATTTGTACAAGCAAGCCGCTGCCCCTGCAGAAGATTTTTACACACAATTTCTATATTTTTTCTTTGCAGCAAAGCACCTGTAGAGTTTAGAAAATATTACAGCGGTGTATGGCAATCTGTCCAGAAAAATTGAGCAGTATTAATGATTGAAATCCATTATTTGCAAATCCGTTGACCTTTGAATCCTTGTTCGTTGCTTGAATTCCTTCCTTCCTTTGGCCTTTGATTTGAATTTCACCTCTTCTTCTTCTTCTTTTTTGAGAGAGAGAGAGAGAGAAAGGTAGCAAAATCAACAAAAGAAATAAAAGAGAGAAAAGAAAAAAAAATTATGAAGGAGAGAGCTGGAAAGAAATAAATGAAATAATGGAAAGAGAGATTGTAGGAGGTGAATGAGAAATAAATAAAAAGAAAAGAATGCAGTTTTTTTTATTATTATTTTTTTGAAAATTTGAACAAGAAGAAAGGGAAAGAAATGAATGAGAAAAGAAAAACAAAAAAGGGAAAAAAATGAAAAAAAGAAAGGAAATAAGGAAAAAAAACAAGGTTTTTTTGAGTAGAGAGGAAGGGTAGAAGGAATGGAGGAAAGAAATAAAAGCAGACAAAAACAAGAAAGAAATCAACGTAGACAGAGAAGAAAATGCAAAAGTTTTTTTTTTTTTTTAGAAAATTGTAGACAAAAGATGGAAACAAATAAAAAGAAAAGGAAAGAGAAAAGAAAAATGTGAAAATCAACAAGGTGGTAGAAAAATGGAAAGAAAGATTAGAGGAAGTGAGAGAGAGTTGTAATTAGAAAGCAATCGATTAAAAAATGAAAGTTTTTTTTTTGGTTATTGTTGTAAAAGAATGGAAACCAGTGTATTGACAATTGGAAAGAAGTAAAAGGAAGGAAGGAATAAATGGAAACCAATTAAAGAAAATTTGGCAAATTAAATGTACAACAATAATGAACAATAAAAATAAAGTAAAAATTGGAAAGAAGGAATAGATGAAGAGGGAAAGAAAAAAAAGAAATATAAACGGAAAAACAAAAATGAAAAGGAAAAAAAATCAAGAGAATTTGGCAAGTTCTATTTTTTTTTATTATTTGTCTAAAGTAGGAATGAATTTGCAAGAGGGAAACAAATAAATGAAAGAAAGGGGAAAGGGGAAAGA
This sequence comes from Allium sativum, assembly GCA_030737875.1. Classification (NCBI taxonomy): domain Eukaryota; kingdom Viridiplantae; phylum Streptophyta; class Magnoliopsida; order Asparagales; family Amaryllidaceae; genus Allium; species Allium sativum. The sequence continues at coordinate 800,391,699 of CM060912.1, forward strand.
GGTTGAAAACAGGAAAGAAACAAAAGAAAAATGGCAAGTTTTTTTTTTTGAACTTGTAAAAGAAGAATGAGAAGTAATTGTATTGAAAATTGGAAAGGAGGAATAAAGAAGAAAGAAATCGAAAGTGGATTTTTTTTTTTTTTTTGAAAAGAAAGGAAATTTGTAAGAGAATAAAAAAAATCAAATGTATTGAGAACAAGAAGGACAAAAGAAGAAAGGAAAAAAAATTTAAAAGAGAAATCTTTTTTTTTTTGAAATTTGTAAAAATAAAAAGAATGTAGATGATTGGAAAGATGGAAAGAATAAAGGAAAATTGAAAGTTGTTTTTTTTTTTTTTTTGAGAGTTGTACAGAAGAAAAAAAAATGTACAAGGAAAGGAAAGAAATAGATGGGAGAAGGGGAAAAAAACTAAACAATAATTGACATGATTTTTTTTCTTTATTTAGATGATTACAGTATATAATACCAAATCAATCAGTCAAGATTTTTTTTCCTATATCTATACACAAGAAAACAAATAAAAACTTTTTTTTATTTGGCAATTTTTTTATTAAAAAAAAATGTATTGAAAACAGAGAAGGGGATAGAGAAAGGAGAAATAGATGAGAGAGAAAAAAGAAAGAATTTAAACAGAATTTGACAAGATTTTTTTGTTTGTTTTTTAGGGAAAGAAATCAAATTGTAAAAAGAAGGTCAGGAGGGAAAGAAATTTGATAATTAAGGTAGAGGAAAGATAGAAAGAAATTTGAGAAAAAATGGTAATTTTTTTCTCTTGCTTAATGGATGATAACACCAATAGAATTGATATACCAAATCATTAATCAAGATTTTATATATATACACAGAAGAAAATAAAATAAAAAAATAAAATAAAAGCTAACACGAATCAAAAATTAAATAAATAATAAAATTTAATCGTTACCTCCCCGGCAACGGCGCCAAAAACTTGATCGTCGCTAATCTATAAAGTAGAAAAGCGCGACATTTGTAATAAATTCTGCAAGCATACAGGTGTGTAGCATACAGGTCGAACACAGGGAGGAAAGTTAAATTTTATTATTTATATGTTTCGTGGGCGTGTTAGACGAACTTTGGAGGTTGATTTTGCAAAACAAAACAAAATTAAAACTGTAATTTGATTCAGAACAGATCTAACTGAACCGACGATCAAATCACAATTTCAATGGAAAGCAAATGAAACTATGAATTCGATTTGAATCTAATCAAACCCAATTTGACCTAAGAAAATAATAAAAAGCAGAAATTGAAATTGCAGAAATTGAAATAACAAACAAGAATTAAAATTAGGATTTCCGCTGAATCTAATCAGACGGTAAATCACTAATGCAAACAAGTGCAAAATACAAATAGTGTTCTACCGAATCTAATCGTGTAGACAACACTAGTTGCTAAAAAAAATGCAAAAAATAAAAGAGAAAGAAGAACTTTTATTAGAACAATGGAATAAGAGATGAGATATCGGATGGTGGCTACAATGCCATTACAAGGGTATATATAGGGTAGATAGCCAAACCCTAACCCTAACCCTAATGGTAAATGGGCCTGGTCATTACACCACTAATTTGTTTACAATGAGAAACATAAATGGGCCTTAGATAAATAAAGCAAATTTTGGGCCTTTTCTCTTTTTCCTCTTGCTTCCTTGATATTTCTTCATTGATTTGTGATGTGCAAAGCCTTTCTATCACTCCTTTTCTTGTCCAACAGCAACTAGATGTGATATCTTCATCTACAATTCTTCAAAATGCAAATACACAGCAAATTGAACTCTATTTCTCTACATTTCTGGTTGCATGCGGGCTGGGTTGGACTATCTGTAAAAATAACAAAACAATACCCAAGTAATATTTATTTATATACAAAAGATAAGATATAAGAGCATAAAATAAACACATTTCTATGTCAATCAATATCACATTCAAATATATATATTAATTTGTTTAAAAACAATCGAATGCCATTTCCAATTCAAGTTTCATATTCGATTTAGAATATGAATATACAAACCCCGTTTTCTAATCCAAAGTCCAATTTCGATTTAAAATTCCATTAACTAATTTTTCTTCAAATTAGTTAATTCTGTTCAACAATTAAACATCTGATTTGATTTTGTTTCAATAATCATTTCATTACTCCACTCAAGTTCAGATATTATTTATAACTCAAATCTGGATTTTTCCAAAAGGAAATTCAGATTTTGTTTGTTTAAAATCCTTTTATTAATTAAAATAAACCTTTATGGTTTTATATTGGTTATGGCGCTGTTTTTCTGAAAATTTGATTTTGACATAACTCAATATCTATATGACAAAATTCAGATTTTTCTCTTCCATTAGAAAACTATTATTCAACCGGTCCAGACGGTTCTTGTTTCAAAGAAATTCGACTTAAATTGAGTTCAATATGCCCAATTGAAGTTCGAAACGCCAATTTACGAACTACCGCGCTGCGGCGAGTTCGTTTTAATTATATATATATATAAACATTTAAACTTCATTTATAATAAATTTTAACTCCATTCATATATATATTATATATATACATATATTAAGTCCAGTTTTTAAATCCAACTTAATATTTTCGATTATCTTTAATCGTCGATTTTCCATTACTCAGTTATTAATTCAATTACAACTCCAGTTCTGTAATTATTTTCTAATTCCATTAGAAATAAATACTATATATAATTCATGAAATCGAATTCTAAATATATATCCTTTGGATTTTTCCAAATCAGTTTATATTTCGAATTCCCAAAAAACCGTCGTTCCCTTTTTGAAACGATTACCAATTCACTTTCGAATTCATACTTGAATTTAAAATTCCACATTCATCCCATGATAATTATTCAACTTTATAAACATTGTTTATAAATTTTCTTCCTTGTTTTATACATTAAACAAGTTCCATTTCAAAACCAATTTGAAACCAATTTCTATATTTGGAATACTTTATTTATAATAAATTATATATGTAAATACAGTGAATTTATTTTCATATTTAAAAATTTAAACTTCAATTTAATACAATCCAAATATTTTTCTTTTTTTGAAAATATTTATTTAAATCAATTCGATCTAATCGAGTTCAAATCATAAGTCCATACAGATTTATTTTAATTCAATTCTCATTCCAACCATTGGAATAGTTTCCTCGTTCCTTATTAACATGATTCCCAATCCTCAATTTAAAATCATTTTTTGAATTTAAATATTTAAATTATCCAAATGATAATTTTTTCGTTTCAGTTATAAACACCGTTTTTAAATTCACTTTAGTTAACTTCATTATCCAATGAAAATCATTCCATTTAATTTACAAACACCATTTATAAATTTACTTCAATTTCTTGTGTTATTTAATTTATAAACATCGTCGATAAATTCATCACTTCAATTTCCTGTATTATTTAATTTATAAACATCGTTTATAAATTCAATACTTGTTTTATTTATTAAAAACAAGTAAATATCTTTATAGCCCATTCGAAATTCGAATTCCATTTAAGAAAATAGAATTTTCCATTTAAATCTCATAATCCCTTTTCACGATATTTTTATAAATCAACATTTTGGGCCCAGTGACATTTAAAACATTCAAGACAACCCATTATCAAATCACGGGTTTTCTAGCACATCATATATGATAATATATACAAAAACAAACAATTAATAATATTTTTGAGGAATCCATTTGGATCCCCTCAACCTGTTTTTCGGCATCCACAGACATTAGCCAACATAGATAATACCCATCCTGCTTCGAGGCAGGATATCGCGGTATAAAAGATCATCCACTATCATAGCGTGGGACGTATAGGGTCATCCGCTAATGATACTACGGGCATCCGCTAATGGTACTGTGGAAACCCAACCACCAATATATATATATATATATATATATGTATGTATGTATGTATGTATGTATGTATAACCACAACAACCAATCCTAAATAACTAATATATATTTAATAATAGCCACAGTAATATTTTAATGCAACTAAACAACCATCAATTATTTTAACGAATAAAATAATTCTACAATAAAATATGAGTGAGATTAACTCACTGTGATTTTAATTGGTAGTCCATTCTGATTCCAGTTTTAATTCCAGCTTATGTATCCCGAAGCTACGAATTACTCGATTGATTCCATTTGATGTGATCTTGTATAAATTTAACAATTTATTTTATTATTTAAGCCATTGAACTATTTATATGTAAATTAAAAATTTATTACTAAACCAAAAATAATTACCTTCCCATAAAAACCAAATCTCCTTCCATGCATCGCAAGACCCATGTTTCCCAGCAAGAACCCCACTCTTAAATTCATTGTCAGCGCTACACCAAGTCCACCAGACCTCATCCATTCCCGACCAATTACAGAGCCGAACCTTTCTGTTGCTCACTGTCGAACTCCAAGTCCCCAGTTCATCACAGTACGATGCACTTCTCCAGTTCACAGTTTTCGTTCAGTCTTCTCTCCCCCCATTCAAAGGTCAACAACGACACTTCCCTAAGGGATGCAACACCCATCCTTAACGTCGCACTAACCTAGAAATCCATGAGCAAACATCGCGACTTCTCCCTTTCCTCTAAAAATCTGACTTCGATTCTTCTATCGCCACCAGCAAAACTGCGTCATACCCTTCCAAACCTCGCGCTACCTTCCCCTTTGCTTATCCCATCTTCTAATTCCAATCGAAGATAACTCTAAGTTGCTGTGCCCAAAAATCGAGTTCCGCTGTTCGAGTTGATAACCAGTATATGTCATGAACCAGAATCGCCCCCCCCCCTTGAATTGCGATTCCCAATTTTCCAATTATCGAACTTCTCAACCATCTCGAAATAGCACTAAATCCCTCAACGATGGCCTCTCGTGAACCCTAGCTCGCGAATCAAGAATTTGAACGCATCGTCAGACATCGCGCATCCCATTTGAAGGTCGCCATTTAGTCTCTCGCGAATGATTTTAAATGAACAAGGACAACGATTTGATTTTTTTTATTTGAGTTTCATAGAAGAATGGTTTTTTTGTAGAAGTCCGCTTTCAATTTTCTAAAGCCTTCAATTTTGATTTTGAAGAATAAAAGAAACAAATTCGATCTGAGGAAGTAGAAGGGAAGAATGACACGACTTCACTTTATTACTGGTATTTCGAACAAGGAAATGGCCATTTATTTTTCTTAAGGATCGACCATTTGATTGTTTTCAGAAACACTGGCTTGATGAAGATAACGCGGTTTTATAGATAAAGAAAACTTAGTCATTAGGGAAAAGCGTCTGCGCAGGGTACAGGTTTACAGTGTACTGTTTTTACTTAGGAAGGAAGGAAACTTTATTTTATAATTTATTTTTATTCTATTTTATTTTAATTTTAAATTTAAATCGATATGCTTAAATTTTAAATTATCACATTGATTTAAACTCCTATTTGAGACTAACAACATGCGTATCTAGGGTTAAACCACCATTCCGAACCTACTGGGATAGGTTTCAAAGCCTTATTCGATCATTTGGAGAAGATACTAATTTAAATCAATATAAATTAAATTAAATTCAAAACAGTTAATTCTTTGATAATAAATTATTATTATCATCGTCTATATCCAAATAGAATTTATAATGATCATCTAAATGGTTTTGATTCAATTCTAATATCGAATTAAATTATATTTTGTTTTCGTGTTATGAAAATTCGATATGTTCGAAACTAATCGTATTCGATTATTAAATCGATAAATCCATATAAATATCCATTTATATTATCAACTCACATTTAATATATTAAGATAATATTAAATATTCAAAATTAATCGATCAGAAAAATCCAAGTCGTTACATTCTTCCCCTCTCAAAAGTATTTCGTCTCCGAAATTACTATGGTAAGAAAAATGTTACAAACCCATTTACTTTTCAAAATACACTTATGTTGAAACTGTACTCTTCAAATTTCAACAAATTTAATTCTACCAAAACTTTTGGTTTTCATTCACTTAATTTGAATGATCTACAATCAATACATTTACATTCAATATGTATTTCGTTAATCTATTCAAATTGGTTCTAATCCATTTAACTTGATTAAGTTAAATTTAAATTCCAGATTCAAATTCTCGGGTTTCCATTTCAAATCCTTTGAAATCACATAGACATATACATATAATTATTTCCTTCAAAACATTTGAATTTTCAAATCAACTTGTTATCTTTCAAACAAATTTCCATCAAAACTTTTCTAAGGTAACAATCCATCACTTAGAAACTCGAAAATGAAGACGATGATACTGCAGCCATCACCAGAATTATTTCCCAACCACCGAAGTGAGTTCAGTGCTTTATCACTTTCAAAATCCATATAAAATGATTTTTATTCAAAAATCTCTTTCAAAACAAAGCTATATTATTTTAATATACTTCAAAAATATTTTCCAAATTCCCTGGATTTTAAATTCCAAATTCTAGTTTAAATTTAATTTTAATTCATTTCATTTGTATATCTCATTCTTATACAAATTCTGTTTGGTTATATTTAACCATTTCAATATTATAGTCTCCTTTGATTATAATAATAACAACCAACGCATCCATATATTATAATAATTTCATAAAATTATTCTTTTTTATATCAAAATAGAATTTCGGGTAAAATTATTTCATTTATGCATTTACAACAATACTACGTCGAATTCTTTGTTCAAGTGTTTAGAACTTCCTATCGACTTTGTGGCGTCCCATGATTCGATCAGAAATTATAAACCACTCAACAGACTAGCCAACAAAATATAAAAAAACTTTTATATCAATTAACAAATATGCGCTTTCGTTTATATACACTCAACTCATTCTAGGATACTACTGGCCCTATCTCTAATGAGCACACCCTCGCAGAGCCTAGGTATTCGCTCAACCTAAGCTCTGATACCAACTGTAATGGCCCACAAATCCATAGTATCTGAGTTGACTAAATATGCCACACATCCAACCCAAATATCAAGGAAATACGAATAATTTTTTTTAGAAGAAAAATATAGAAGAAGAACAGAAATAACAACACAGAATCTCACATCGCAATGGATTAAAATATAATATATCATAACTTTTGAAATACAAAATTTTAACTATATAACATACACTTATTAGAGTACAACAGTTACAACACAGCGGAATAAAAATACCATATATCTAACACTAAAGCCTCCTGCTCCAAGCTCCTTTAGATAGATCTGTAAAATCCTGAACTACTTGACTTCCCATACAAAATTGGGCATCCAAGAGTTTAGGTAAAACAAAACAAAATAAACTCCGGGTCAGTCATGGGACTGATATGAGTAAACAATTTAAAACAGTTTGAGAAAATAAATGATATCTCATAAGACCACACCGTATAACATGGAACTGGTTTTTCCCTTATGAGAATCCAAAGCACTTGATTCAACTTTCAAAATCTTTTTGAAAGAAAACGATAAATCTTCATATCAAAACTCTTTTGATATTATAATAGTGTCTAAATCAAATAAATAGAAATCTAGTGGAATGCTTTCATCTTACACTCCACATATAAATAATGTACAATCAAAACCGCGAGCACTTATTGGGTAATGAATTTCCAACTATGACAAGTTATGGAGCCACCTTCTGATAGTGTATCTCTAGAGGAGAATACACTGGGTTCAACAAGAACATCTTGTAACCCAGCCACATATAACTGACCACTCATTTTGCTTGAGTATATCGAATGTATATCACCAATGGTTGGGATCATCAACCGTTTCCCGAACGGGACGGCATCGAATAGAATAAGGAATTAAATGAATCTCTCTAGATAGGTGATAATACACCCTAATGGGAGCTACCCACATAGCCATGATGCCTGCCCAATTTTTGTCATTTTTCAGTTGTTGAGGCCTAAGGCTACGATTATTTTTCATTTATTGATAGCACAATCAGTTTGAATGCCACATTGTCAGATCCGTTAATCACTAATTGATTGCACAAATATATTCTGGATATTATGCTCAGAGAATAGATTCTCCGCCACCATATATATCTATACAAATCAACATATGCGATCACTGAACATACTCTGTCAGACACTCAACCATATATGTTCGTTCTGGGATTAAACGAAACCGAAGGCACAATTTCTATAAATAGAAAAAGTCCTGGCACTTTACTCTGTCTTCGATTATCTTCATATAATTTGATTTGCAACGCTACTGCCAATATGGAGTGGCTCTTAGATAATAATCCAACGGTCTCTCCATATTGATAACGATATTGGCAAACACTTCGATAGTTGGTTACTTAACTATCAAAGAAAAACAAATATCCATTCATAGCATCAAACAATCACTAGGCCCTTAATTAGTATTTCATTAATTAAATCACTACTCTATTTCCTTATCAATATTTGTTAACCTAATATTTTCAACAATCATCTTGGTCTTTTTCGCTATTGGGATAACATTTCATATATCGCCTCCGTATATTTTCTATACGTAGAAAATATGTTCTATTTATAATTGGAAAACATTCCAATTACTTATCTCTTTCACGCCCATTCATTTCTACTCTCAGGAAATATTTATTTATTATATTTCCAAAATTCCACTTCCTTGGGTTAAAACGAATGTTATACAAAACATTGTTACAAACAACCCAAATATTGCATTTAACTAACTCTTATTCAAACATTTCTCTTCGAGACTGGATCTTGCTATTTATCGGTTAAAAATGAAATCAATCAAGTTGGGGTATAACTACCTCTCACACATTGACTGAAAACATCATTAACTTCAAAACGGACAAGACCACTTACCTCGAATAATCAACATCATAAAAATCAATTATTCATTTTTAAACACTATATGTTTCTCTTTCTAATTTTACCTGATTTAATTATAGATTTCCTTTTTGTTTATAATATTCTATTTTTAAGTTCATTTCCCTATCGAATTCTATATATCGATACATTGATTTCTAATTATTAGTTGTTCTTAAAAATATTCTAACTCCTTAAATTTTCGGGAAAATTTCGCCATAACCTCCTTTGTACGGTCACTCGGTACAACTACAAAACGCCTCTCTAGGCCCTTTCCATTCAAAAAGAAAATCAAAAAGCTAAGTGGCTTGCCGATTCGGCACCTTTTTGTCGGGCACTAAATTTATAAACTTCATTCTCTTCATTCCGTACCTGTCTAACTCATATGCGTCCATTCCTAATTTATTCCAACTTAATCTGGTCATTTTAACTCAATTTGCTAATTTATTCTTTAGTTAACTCTTTTGCCTATTTCACTTTTTATTTGAGCATATCAAGTTCAAATATATATATTAATTTGTTTAAAAACAATCGAATGCCATTTCCAATTCAAGTTTCATATTCGATTTAGAATATGAATTTACAAACCTCGTTTTCTGATCCAAAGTCCAATTTCGATTTAAAATTCCATTAACTAATTTTTCTTCAAATTAGTTAATTCTATTCAATAATTAAACATCTGATTTGATTTTGTTTCAAAAATTATTTATAACTCAAATCTGGATTTTTCCTAAAGGAAATTCAGATTTTATTTGTTTAAAATCCTTTTATTAATTTAAATAAACAGTTACGGTTTTATAATGGTTACGGCGCTGTTTTTCTGAAAATTTGATTTTGACATAACTCAAAATCTAAATGACGAAATTCAGATTTTTCTCTTCCATAAGGAAACTAGTATTCAACTGGTCCTGGCGGTTCTTGTTGCAAAGAAATTCAACTAAAATTGAGTTCTATATACCTAACTGAAGTTCGAAACGCCAATTTATGAACTGTCGTGCTACGGCGAGTTCGTTTTAATTATATATATAAACGTTTAAACTTCATTTATAATAAATTTCAACTCCATTCTAATATTACACACACACACACACACACACACACACATATATATATATATATATATTAAATCCAGTTTTTAAATCCAACTTAATATTTTCAATTATCTCTAATCGTTGATTTTCCATTACTCGGTTATTAATTCAATTACAACTCCATTTCCGTAATTATTTTCTAATCACATTAGAAATAAATTATTATATATAATTCATGAAATCGAATTCTAAATATATATATATCCTTTGGATTTTTCCAATTCAGTTTATATTCTGAGTTCCGGAAAAACCGTTGTTCCCTTTTCGAAACGATTTCCAATTCACTTTCAAATTCATACTTGAATTTATAATTCCATATTCATCCCATGATAATTATTCCACTTTATAAACATCATTTCTAAATTTTCTTCCTTGTTTTATACATTAAACAAGTTCCATTTCAAAACCAATTTGAAACCAAATTTCTATATTTGGAATACTTTATTTATAATAAATTATATATGTACATGCAGTGAATTTATTTTCATGTTTAAAATTTTAAACTTCTATTTAATAGAATCCAAATATTTTTCTTTTTCTGAAAACAGTTATTTAAATCAATTCGTTCTAATTGAATTCAAATCATAAATCCATTTGGATTTATTTTAATTCAATTCTCGTTCTAACCATTGGAATAATTTCCTCATTCCTTATTAACATGATTCCCAGTCCTCAATTTAAATTCAATTTTGAATTTAAATATTTAAATTATCCAAATGATAATTTTTCCATTTCAGTTATAAGCACCGTTTTTAAATTCACTTTAATTATCTGCATTATCCAATGAAAATCATTCCATTTAATTTATAAACACCATTTATAAATTTACTTCAATTTCTTCGTTATTTAATTTATAAACATCGTTTATAAATTTATCACTTCAATTTCCTGTATTATTTAATTTATGAACATCATTTTAAAATTCAATACTTGTTTTATTTATTCAAAACAAGTAAATATCTTTATAGCCCATTCAAAATTCGAATTCCATTTAAGAAAATAGAATTTTCCATTTAAATCTCATAATCCCTTTTCACGATATTTTTATGAATCAACATTTTAGGCCCAGTGACATTTAAAACATTCAAGGCACCCAATTATCAAATCACGGGCTTTCTAGCACATCATATATGATAATATATACGAAAACAAACAATTAATAATATTTTTGAGGAATCCAGTTGGATCTCTCCAACCTGTTTTCCTGCATCCACAGACATTAGCCAACATAAATAATACCCATCCTGCTTCGAGGCAGGATATCGCGGTATAAAAGGTCATCCACTATCATAGTGTGGGGCATATAGGGTCATCCGCTAATGATACTGTGGGCATCCGCTAATGGTACTACGGGAATCCAACTACCAATATATATATATATATATATATATATATATATATATATATAAAATAACCACAACAACCAATCCTAAATAACTAATGTATATTTAATAATAGCTACAGTAATATTTTTATGCAACCAAACAACCATCAATTATTTTAACGAATAAAATAATTCTATAATAAAATATGAGTGGGATTTACTCACTGTGATTTTAATTGGCTTTCCATTTTGATTCCAGTTTTAATTCCAGCTTATGTATCTAGGAGCTACGAATTACTCGATTGACTCCATTCGATGTGATCCTCTATAAATTTAACAATTTATTTTATTGTTTAAGCCATCGAACTATTTATATGTAAACTAAATTTTTTTTACAATACCAAAAATAATTACCTTGATATACAGTAAAGACCAAATCTCCTTCCCTGCATCGCAAGACCCGCGTTTCCAAACAAGAACCCCACTCTTAAATTCGTTGTCAGCGCTACACCAAGTCCACCAGACCTCATCCATTCGCGACCAATTACAGAGTCAAACCTTTCTATTGCTCAATGTCGAACTCCAACTCCCCAGTTCATCATAGTATGATGCACTTCTTCAGTTCACAGTGTTCGTTCAATCTCCCCCCCCCCCCTTCAAAGATCAACAATGACCCTTCCCTAAGGGATGCAGCACCCATCCTTAATGTCACACTAACCCAGAAATTCAGGAACAAACATCGTGACTTCTCTCTTTCCTCTAAAAATCCGACTTCGACTCTTCTATCGCCACCAGCAAAACTGCGTCATACCCTTCTAAACCTCGCGCCGCCCTCCCCTTTGCTTATCCTATCTTCTAATTCCAATCGAAGATAACCCTAAGTTGCTATGCCTAAAAATTGAGTTCCTCTATTAGAGTTGATAACCAGTATATGTCGTGAACCAGAATCGCCACCCTTGAATTGCGATTCCCAATTTTCCAACTATCGAACTTCTCAACCATCTCGAAATAGCATTAAATCCCTCAGCGATGGCCTCTCGTGAACCCTAGCTCAAGAATCGAGAATTTGAACACAACGTCAGACATCGCGCATCCCATTTGAAGGTCGCAATTTAGTCTCTCGTGAATGATTTTAAATGAACAAGGACAGCGAATTGATTTTTCTATTTGAGTTTCAAAGAAGAATGGTTTTTTTTATAGAAGTCCGCTTTCAATTTTCTTAAGCCTTTGATTTTGATTTTGAAGAATAAAAGAAACATATTCGATCTGAGGAAGTTAAAAGGAAGAATGGCATGACTTCACTTTATTATTGGTATTTTGAACAAGGAAATGGCCATTTATTTTTCTTAAGGATCGACTATTTGATTGTTTTCAGAAACACTACACTGATGAAGATGACGCGATTTTATAGATAAAGAAAACTTAGTCATTAAGGAAAAGCGTCTACACAGGGTACAGGTTTACAATGTACTACTTTTACTTAGGAAGGAAGGAAACTATATTTTATAATTTATTTTTATTCTATTTTATTTTAAATTTAAATTAAAACCAATATCCTTAAATTTTAAATTATTACGTTGATTTAAACTCCTATTTGAGCCCAACAACAGGCCTATCTAGGGTTAAACCACCATTCCGAACCTACTGGTACAGGTTTCAAAGCCTTATTCGATCATTTGGAGAAGATATTAATTTAAATCAATATAAATTAAATTCAAAACAGTTAATTCTTTGATGATAAATTATTATTATCATCGTCTATATCGAAATAGAATTTATACTGATCATCTAAATGGTTTTAATTCAGTTCTAATATTGAATAAAATTATATTTTGTTTTCGTGTTACGAAAATTCGATATGTTCGAAATTATTCGTATTTGATTATTAATCGATAACTCCATATAAATATCCATTTATATTATCAATTCACATTTAATATATTAAAATAATATTAAATATTCAAAATTAATCGATCAGAAAAATTCGGGTCGTTACATTTCCATACTATGCACTAATAATAATATCAAAAATATTATAAAAAAAGCATATCTTGGATATTATAAGGTAAAACACTTTCCTCTGGTTTGCGTTACGTTATGTAATGGGACTTGAGTATTATTATAGCTTCATTTTTCCAAAAAACATTGCGATTGGTATTCATGTGGAGAAGACTAGTTCCGTGTTATACGGCGTGGTCCTGTGATTTACCTAATTATAAAATAAAGTTTAGTAACTGTTTTATTTCTTACACCAGTCCTATAATTGACTCGGAGCTTATTTTTTTTCCACCTAAACTCTAGGTGCCAATATTTTCCCCATGGGCAGCTAGTACTATTGGTTTGCATATATTTTATAGAAGGTGCTGGATTGAAGCTTAAAGTTGTGTCCAGAGCATTATATTCTTCCACTATAGTTATGTGTATTTCCGCTGTGTATTTATATTTGTTATACTCTGATATTTCTGGACTCTGATGTAAAATTATTATAATGATAACGAAAATGGATGTTTGTTTCAGTTCTTATTAGTTGTAATCCTAAGCGACTCGAGGATTTTTGCCGTTTGGATCGGACTTGTGTGCTTTATAGTCGATTCGAAGGCGGGAATTTTTGGGTCATCATACTTGGTATCAGAGCTTTGGTTAATTAAAAGCTTTGGGGGTACAACTCGTTTGAACAGAAGGAAAGAACTCATCCGAACTAGGATTAGTATCCTAGAAGAGTGACCCGTTAGAGATAGGGTTAGTAATACACTAGAATGAGTTTGAAGGGTATTATATATAAAAAGTGAGCTTAGTTTTGAAAGATTATAACTTATAATAAGAGTTTGAGTGTTTGTTTGATGCTGAGGTTGAACTATGGAGTATAAGAAGATTTTGAATGCAGACGTATATCCGAAGTCTCAAAATATACTTGATAGATACAGAATCACATTCTAGTCGCTTGAGGATGATTCTGTTGATAGAAGTTGCAACATCAATGTTTATTTGCAAGTTTCGAAAGTCGGTTGACTACATAATTCCAATTGTAACGTCGAGGGATACTCAAACATATTTAAATAAGTGTTTGAAAATGATATGAGCTTTAAATTTAATTATTACAAGTTAAATAGATTGAAAAGATAAAAGGAAATCAAACGAATTAAATATAACTTAAGAGAAGTGAAATAGAATTGGGACGATAAAACCAATATATGAATGGAAAATAAGTTGTGATAAGTCAAATTTAACGTTAATGTTAAACTGGTTGGAAATCGATAGGAAATGGATATACATATACTAGGCAAGTTATTGTATGGAAGCTAAGAAGAGGAATGAAATTATTTGTCCGACATAAAGGTATATATTTACGGTATTGATTGGGATTGATGATTTTATAAGTCGATTGGCGAGCTGCTTGGCTTTTGGATTTTCTTTTGGATTAACGAGGGCCTAGAGAGGTGAATTGTGCTTTTACCGATGGGGTTATATAAAGGAGATTATGGAGAAATTTTTCAAAATTTTTAGGCGTTAGAAAATTTTTGAGGAATTACGGAAGTTCTTGGAAATTAAAAAGTCAAAGAACTTGAGTTAGTTAGAATGAAGGTTGACTTTATTACTTAAACGGCCTTCAGTTTCGTCTTCGATTTCGAGGACGAAATCTTTTTAAGTAGGGGAGAATGTAACGACCCAGATTTTAGGAACAAATATTTAATGAACATTAAATATTTGAAATAACTTAAAACGATTTATTTTAAGAATTAACGACGATAAATTTATTTAATTTAAGTTTTAAACGTATAAATTTTAAATTGAATTAAACGAGCTTGGAACGTCGTGGTAGTTCATTATATTACATTTTGAACTTTAAAAGATTATACAGAACTCAATATAAGTCAGAGTTTGATGAAAGAAGAAATGTTAGAATCAATTCAATTATATCTTTCTAACGGATTGTAAAAAATTGATATTTCGTCGTATTGATTATAAGTTATGTCCAAATCAAATTTCCAAATAGTCATTATGGAATTAATTAATATTTTATCGATTCATTAAGTATATAAATAAGGTTTTTATATATAATATAGATGTCGTTTAACTCGAAATTAGTAAACATTAAAATGGAAGTTATATATAGTCCCAATATGATATATATATATATATATGATAGTAATAATTAGTTTATTATCAAATTGGATAATTTTGGAAATTTATAATATCATAATTATATTATATAGGCCTTAAAAATAGACATTTTTCAAATGACCTCCATTTTCGACAAACCAATCGTGTTGGATCCGAAATAGTAAATTATTTTAAGATATCGCACCCAACGGAGCTAATATGTGGTCGTGCACTGCTCGATCTAATAATCGACAATAAATTGAGTTTGAACTAGCTCTATTTGAGCAAACGGACTCGGAATTCGACGAAACAAGTTTCATTAGGACCACAATGACAAATCATAGATATGTATCAATTTTCAACCCAAACGGAGTTCGTGTGTATCCATGCAAATTTTAAATGATGATCGAAGTAGCGATAACTAAGAAATATAATAAAATAAAATAAGTTTTTTACTCTAGAAGAAAACCTACCTCTATGTAATGTCCTAAAATTGACCCTAACTCATTTTGACTGCCGTTTTTTTTTTGGTGAAGTAGAGACAAAAAGAGCTTCTAAATTCAAGAATAAATGAAATAAAAATCTATAAATTGGAAAGCTTGGATCCTTAAGCTAGTATGAGTGTAGGCTTCGATATGTATGAGTTTGCTTGGGTTTGGTGAAGGATTGGGAGTTGCATGGAGTTTTGTCGTGCGTTTTTTTATGGTTTGAGTTCTAGGGTTGAGTTTTTTGAGGAGGTGTAAGCGTTGTTGCACGAATTGAAGTATGCAGATGAGTTAGTGGTATGAAATAGCACTTGTACACAAATTTTCGTGGAATTTGAAGATAGAAAATGTTGAGAGCTACACATGGCAGTGTGCAAACGTGCTTGCGATGGATTTTGGGTGGGAAGCTCGAGCGTGAGTTGATGGTGTTGAGATAGAAGAGGAGATGAGGAGAAGAATAATTATTTTAGTTTGAACTTTAGTGGACTAGAGAAGGAGATATGGAAGGAAGAAGGTGCGGTAATGGGAAGGAGATGTTGCGTTTTATAGTGAGGAAGATGGTACGAGGAAGGTGATTAGTGAATTAATAGGTAATTAAATTTAATTAATTATTTTTGTTAATGACCATTGTGTATAATAACTTGCAAAAATCATAACTTTTCTATACGTTATTGGAATTCGGCAAAGCACGATCCGTTCCGTTTGGAAAAGAGCTTTGCAATGAAACTGGTTTGGAGTGATTTAGAGCTTGTTACAATTCACTGCAAAATAAAACGTCTGACCGGATTTATTGATCGTTTACCGTTATTAACGATAAATGCCCAAAGTGAGTAAACTCACTAACTCTGTCTAGTTTTAAAATATTATAAATATATTTTAATGTTGATAAATGATGATTGATTGCCTATGATTTCTATGGTTGCTTCGTGGATGATGGATGTTTATTTACAATTTCATATATATTGTTAATTATACATTTAAGCATTAAAAATTACAAAGCTTATCTTATGGTTGTTGATTGATGGTTGTTAACTTCTATGGGTGTTATTATAAATGCTTACACACATTGACACAACAAATATGAAATTATTTGGGAATTGATTGAGTTAAGTTACATTGAGGTTTTAAATGAATATTATATCCATTTAAATGAAATTTGACATAAAAATGGAAATTGGATTTTTATATCCAAAATGATATGGAAATGTAGTTAATATGATTTCAAACAACAATTGAAAAGGTTGAAATGGATTTGAAGATAGTCTCCTAGTCGCTTAATACTTCTCGTAGGATAGGTAGCCCTATGGAAATACCATAACGGACCTTTTAAGACTTATTGCCGGGTGGGCCACTCGACCCAAGCCAATTAAGACCTAAGGAAGCGGACTATTCGTGAAGATTATTGAGCTCGTACCCTATCAGCCTCTAATGCTTTCACTTATGGGAGGTCGGCTATGCGATAACTTAATACCTTTTTATAGGTGGATCAAACCACTTAAGACCTAAATCCTAAAGCAGGCCATGTTATTGAGTTATTTCCATTTAATTTTTATTTACGGGAATATTTCCATGTATGTAAACTAGTTATTGTCACGTGTTCCTATGCTTAATGATATCTCACATCAGTTGGACATATATTCTACAGCTGGAAAGTGCAGATTTCTATCGAATAAGGCAATTGACCTCGCATCATTAACTTACTAAGTCTAATCCTAACTTTTAATTATTAGTTCTAGGTTAACTATTATAAAATTAGGAAAGTTATATCCTTCCCATCCTAAGATATTTATTTACTTGTTTAATTATGGGACTTGGTATTTAAAACGACAACCAATGCCCATTAATCCCTTTTTTATCCCATTTATTTCTATTTAATATGTTTATTGCCCTTTATAACCACAACGATCATGTTTTCCTAAGGAACTAATTAACCCATTAATTCTTTTTATTTCCATTAATTATAATTAATGTCATTTATCAATCTAACAGTCATGATTTCCTAAGATATTAACTTACAATTAAATGTCATTATCAGTCCCATTTACTTCTAATATAATTATTGTAACTCCTTAAACATTTCTGTTTTACTTCAGTTTGATTTATTCTTGAAGACACACACACACACACACACACACACACACACATATATATATATATATATATATATATATATATATATATATATATATTAAGAAATATTTACTTACTTAGTTGGAGTTCCACTTCTTATACCTAGTCATTGTTTTAAATTGTAACCATTAGGCCTAACTACCTAATTCAATTTAATTTCCCCAACCAACTATGGTTACAATAGTTATTATTTCTTTATTACCTTATTTACAGCAAATCAATTGCATTAATTGTTACCACAGTCATAATATAGCTTTCCATTTAATACAGAATACGTTTTCATGTATAATTCCATAAAATGAAAACCATTCAAATACACAAACATTAATTTTATTATATATATTTTGTTGTCTACGTAGATCTGGACGGATAATGTATATATATTTATATATTTATATTTTCACATAGTTAACGTAGTTATTATTCTTTTCCTTTTATTATTATTAAATTTAATGTTTTGGTTTAAGCTAACAACCAAACATTCCTTTTTATGTTCAATTTTTTAATAAGATTCTAAATCTTACAAAAAGGCTGTTAACTATTATTATTGCAAATTATGCCTGAATATTTAAAAGAGGAATAAATATATTTCAAATCATAAGAAATATATAATATGTATGTTCTTGGAATGTTTGATGTAAACTACGCATATATACATATATATATAGTTAAACTTATATTTATACGTGAATCTACACAACCTTTTCCTTTTTGTTTTTAAACATATTTCTTAATGAATTCAAGTAATGTCTTTTTACTGAAAAAAAGAAGCAAAAAGGAATATTTACAATACTAAGTTAAAACTCAAATAAAGTTGAACACTACGGACTTGTATCTTTTTAACCAGTTTTACATAAATAATAATTCAATAACAAAACTATATATTTGGAATACAAATACTTTTAACAACGATTTGGGACTAATTTCCAGATATATGGTGTTTGCAATAATCACAATATTTTTAACATAATTGTAGGCACTAATATGAACAACCAAGTATGTAACGTCCCGGAAATTATCGATCTTGGTATCCGATATATAACACATATCAAACATCCAAGGATCGAAAATATCGGTAGTTAATGAAAGAAATTAGAGGGTGAGAATAGATAAGATAGAAACTTAGAATAGAAGAAGAAGAAGAAGAAGAACACAACATCAGAGTAACATGAACTTCACAGCGGAACGAATAACATATAATATATATCATAACTTTGAAATATAAATCTGTACTTGAACACACATATCATTTCCAAAGTACAACACTTACAACACAGCGGAAATAAACTATAGCTATTTGATCCTGAAGTCTCCTGCTCTAGCTCTTCAAGTATCTGTAAATCCCGACTACTTGACTTCCCGTACAAAATTGGGCACCCAAGAGTTTAGGGAAAACAAAACAAAATAAACTCTGGGTAAGTCATGGGACTGGTATGAGTAAAATAATTTATAATAGTTTGAGCAATAAAACGATATCTCATAAGACCACGTCGTATAACAGAATGGGTTTTTCCCTTATGAGAATCCAAAATAAACTTTATATCAAAACTCATTGATATTATAATAGTGTTTATCAACCACAATATAATAATCATCTAGCAGAAACACTTTTATCTCGCGTTCTACATATATAGTATGCAATCAAAACCACCAGCACGTAATGGGTAATGGATTTCCAACTATGACAAGGTATGGAACCACCTTTCGCTAGTGTACCTCTAGAGAGGAATACATGGGGTTCCACAAGAACATCTTGCAACCCGGCCACACATGACCGACCACTCATTTTGCTTGAGTGTATCGAATGTATATCACCAACGGTTGGGATCAGCAACCATTTCCCGAATGGGACAACATCGACAATAGATTTTTAGAAGTAAATGAAACTCTAGATCAGGCGATTATACACCCTAATAGGTGCGACCTACATAACATGTTGTCTGCTCGATTTTTGTCATTTCCGGATGTGAGGCTAGAGGCCACGCTTATCTCTGATAGATCACACGTTTATTCACTTTGAATGTCACATCGTCATACCCGCCAAATCACAAATTGATTTCCCCAAAAATACCACGGGTATATGGCTAAGAGAAACGGATTCCTCCGCCACCAAATGTAAATACGTTTGAAGAGATCAACTTACGCGATCTATTAAATATACTCTGTCAGACATTCTTCCGTACAGGTCGTCCTGGGACTGGACAAACTGAAGGCACTATTCAGTACAACCATCTTAGGTAATCTTTACGTAAGATTTATACAACAGCCCTTGCACTTTACTCCGTCTTCAATTATCTTTGGCATATATGATTCGCAACGCTTATGCCAATACAGAGTGGTTCTTCGGATAATAATCCAACCGTTCTCTCTATATTAACTATGTTAAAATGGTCAAAACTTTGATAGTCTGGAAATTATATTGATCAATCATCATTTAACATTTTTCTCTTAGTTCATTAATTTACTTATCTCCTGTTTCCATATATTCAACATTTCTTATTTTCTAATTTTAGAAAATATACGCTATTAACAATGGAAAACATTTCCATTTCCTGTTTTCTGTGTTAGAAAATATTTATGGTTTCTTATTTGGAAAACATTTCCAAAGTTCCTTCATTGGATTTAAACAGATGTTTAAATAAAACATCGCTATGCTAACTCAAACTATTTACTAAGTTCACTTAACCATCATTCAATATCAAACGTTACCATTCCTTAGTTAAGAAGGAAGTCAATCAAGTTGGGGTATAATTACCTCTCATACCTTAACTGAACAACATTTTAACTTCGAAATAGTCAAAGTTTATATTTTTAAACCTTTAACAATCTTCCGCTCGGGTTCTATTTACGTATCCACTTCTTTATTGAAAACATTGATTTTAACGATAACGTTAAAATCCCTACTTTCGAAATATCTAACTTCAATTATAAATTTTATTCTTTAATGTGAATAAATAAATAAACACCTAATTTATATATAAACAAATTTTGATTAAACACTGGAAAGTGTAAGTACTTTCCCAAATTCGATATAATCGAATTCGCCGATTAACTCTCTTCGAGTAATCTCTATTTGATTAACTCTTCTTCAAATAACTTATATTCGATTTACTCACTTCGAATAACTTATATTTGATTAACTCACTCTTTCGAATAAACTATATTCGACCTCTAATATTCGATTAACTCAAATATATTCGATCTCCTTTAAACTTTATTCGAATCACTAATATTCAATTAACTCAAATTTTATTAACTCTAATTAATTAACCCTATCGATTTAACTATAACTGGTTAACTCTAACTAGTTAACTCTAATTGATTAACTCTAACTAGTTAGCTCTAATTGATTAACTCTAACTGGTTAACTCTAATTGATTAACTCTAGCTAGTTAACTCTAATTGATTAACTCTAACTGATTTAACTCTAGTCAATTACTCTATTCGAATAACTGATATTTGATTTAACTCTATTCGAATAACTATATTCGATTAACTCTTTCGATTTATTCCTTTGAATTAACTCCTTTGATTTATTCCTTTTATGTTTATTTATACAAATAATCCCTTTTCTATTTGTTTACTTAACAAATAACTATTCCCTTTCAATTCTATTTATTTAACCAATAAATATTTCCTTTATCTAATCCTTTTCACAAATATTTTCCTTTTATATTTGTTTTACAAATATTTCCTATTTATTTTTTTAAATAAATATCCTTATAATATCATATTTATTTTCTAAATAAATATTCCTTTTAAAAAATCCTATGATTTCATAAATAATTCCTTTTCAATTCTATTTGCAAATGTTTCAATTCTATTTGTAAATGGTTTACAAATATTTCCTCTTTATCTTCTATTTATTTTCTAAATAAATATCCTTTATAATATCTTATTTATTTTCTAAATAAATAATCCCTTTAAACTTCTATTTATTTTCTAAAAAAATAATTCATGTTATACTTCTATTTATTATCTTAATAAATATTCTTCTTTATAAAATCCATTAATTTTATAAATAATTCCCTTCCAAAACCCTTTTGATTTTATAACTATTTCTTCTATAAAATCCTTTGATTTTATAAATATTCTATTTCAATACACAGTTTTTGAAATTTCCCTTTTCTATTACAGTATTTCTTTTGGTATTCAACAGGACCAGTGTCATTATAATCAATCACAGATTATACATCACATCATATAACACGATATATGAAAACAGTAAAATAATTGTTGAGGAATCCAGTTGGAATCCTCCGACCTGTTTCCCTGCATCCACAGATGTTAAACAATATCATTAACATCGATTTCATTTCAATATGAAATATTCTATTAAACAGAATCAATATTTGATTAACGATTTATATATATATATATATATATATATATATTGTTATCTGTGATTTCAACCAATACACAAGCAACTAAACCAAACAGTTAACACACAGAAATCAACAGATAATTATCAATTCTAAGAATACGTTATAAAAATATAACTGTTCAGAGTTGGTGAGTTTTACTCACATTGTCCATAATCGTTGAATAATGATTTACGGTCGTTAGTTCTGATCATACAATTTATTTTGCTATAAATTGTAACGAACTCCAATTAAGTGCAAATTGGTTACAGCGTGCAGTCCTTGTCTATACGATCCTGACGGATCTTGTTTCGTCTGATTCTGATAATGTATGATAAAGATATGCGTTATATAAGTTCACATACAATTTAAATTTAAATTAAACTTAATATTTATTTATTTATTGGGCTTACTTTCTATTTCCCAGCCCAACTTCCTTGAATTAAACCCAAGCCCACCCGCACCTTTTATTTCCCCTTCGTTTCTTGACATTGCTGCTTCACTAAAGGTGTAAACAACATCCAACATCATTTTCCTTGATCCCCTCATGATTTCATCCATACAACCAAAAAATCAGCCAAACAAAATCCATGAAAAATCCTCACAAACTTTCTCCACCTCCCCCTTATACTTATGAGCAACCAGGCTCCATTTTCTCCTCTCAAACACCATTCGGATTCCTCACCTTTCACTTCGCTCCTACTGCTTCTCATCCGCTCGTTACAAACCACATTTCCGAGCTCCTCATAATCCCGTATCCCCTTTGAACCTATACACAAACTCATCATCAAAGAACACTACGAACCAAACGGGTTTTCCTGTACCAACACAACTCGGTCACGGTACCCAACACTGACCACTATCCTCTTTTTCCCCGATCAAACCAAACCCCTGCTACTTCACTTCGTCTTCTCCGCATCTTCACCACCAACTCCCTCAACTATGGATCTGAGCGACGCCAAAAAAATCGAAACAGCAGAACCCTTTATCAGCGGACCCCGAGCTCACGCCACAAACATAGCAGCGAACTAAACCTTTGTCGCACCTTGTTGTAGCTAACGAAAAATGAGGAGAGTCATGCGGAAAATCAAAAGATCTAGTTTTTGATGAATTAAGGGATTTTATCCCGATTTTGTTGAGTTTAGAAAGCAAGGGTTTTCAGAAGAGAAACGAAAGGCTGGCAGCGGAAGTAAATTTGAGCGTGGGGAGTAAAGTGTTTAGGGTAACGATTTTAACTGATTTTATATGGGTTTTCTTGTGGTGATAAGAAGGACACGATTTGCTTATTCTTTGAGGAGAAATTTGCGGCTGAGAAGAAAAGGAACGTGGACTCTTTCAGATCGTGGAGAGAAAGAATGAAAGGGTTAGATAATTGTTGAGGGGTACTTATAGGATAACACAATTATTATTATTTTAATTAAATATTCCAATTTATATAGTTTAAACGACCATTTAAATTACCAAACCATATTTTAAATCGTTAAATTAATTAATTATTCCACCATAAAATACGGGACATTTCATTCTTCCCACCTTAAAATAATTTCGTCCTCGAAATTTCTAAGGTAGAAAACAAACTCTATTGACTGGTTAGAACTTATCTGTTCACTTCTTAATTTCAACTGTACCAATTTAATTTTAATTAAAATATTAATTAATCCTTATCAACGAAAATTTTCAAAAATCCTGAAAATTTTCTAACACATTAACCATTCGAAAAATTTCGCCAGCACCTCCTTTGTACTGGTCAATAGCTCAAAATCCAACTCGCCTCTCTGGACCTTCACCAACCCAAAAGAAAATCAAATAGCTAAGCGGCTTGCGAATTCGGTGCATCAAAATCTCAAACCCATATATAATATAAACTGGTACCTTTTGTCAGACATATCATTATATCCTTTACATCTGCTGCTAATTCATCATATATCAATGTCCTCCCAATCGAACTCCAATCAATTTTATCTCCAACACAACCATTCACTTATATCCAAGCCAATTATCATTTCAAACTCAAGTTTCAATCTCGATTCCAGACTCTTAACTCGATTATTAAATTACCCTTCAAATTCAAATCTCAAAACTCCAATTTGTCTCAATATCAATTTAATTCAATTTTAGTTACCCCTTAACTGACTTTTAATCCCAATTGGCTTTCCCAATTTCAATTCAGTTTGGTTTTAGCTCAAACAATCTTTCCTTGGGAATTTTAAAAAGTTCACCATATCGAAAATCAAGTTTCCTTTTCAGGATTTGAAACAACTTGCTTTTCTCAAATCAATTCAAAAACAAAACCTTTGGTAGTAATCTGTCACTTAGAACTTGAAAATGAACACTGATGATGCTGCGCAGTCATCATCAGAATTATTTTCCAGCTATCGAAGTAAGTTCAATACTATATCACTTTCAAAATCCATATATAAATACTTCCATTTTGAAATCTATTTTCAAAATATCATTTGCAATGCTTTAAACAATTTAAAATCTCCCAGGATTTTAAAATTCACATATATTTAATCCAATTCCATTTACAAACACTTCTCCAACTTTTAATTCCAATTCTGATTCTAAATTCAGATTTTCTTCATCTCATTTCATATATTACACTTATGTGAATTCTGATTGGTTATTTACATAACCGTTCAATTATAATCTTACTCGATTATAATAACAACCAACATATCCAATATATTACAATCATTTCAATGTAATTCCTTTATATCAAAATATAATTTGGGTAAAATTAATTCATTTACCCTCTTTTCAAAACATATCGTGTCGACCCATCGTATTCGAGTGTTCATAAATCCTTATCGATATAGTAGATCAAACTGATCGATCAGAACCCATAAACAACTCGACCAATAAATCTCCATAATATAAAACAATTCTATATTGAATAACAAATATGTTCACTCGTAAGTATATACTCAAACCCAATCTAGGGTATTACTAACCCCATCTCTACTGAGTCACGCCACAGAGCCAAGGTAATACTTAACCTTCAGCTCCGATACCAACTGTAACATCCCAGAAATTGTCGATATTGGTTATCCGATATACAACACATATCGAACATCCAAGGATCGAAAATACCGATAGTTAATGAAAGAAATTAGAGGGTGAGAATAGATAAGATAGAAACTTAGAATAGAAGAAGAAGAAGAACACAACATCAGAGTAACACGAACCTCACAGCGGAACGAATAACATATAATATATATATATCATAACTTTGAAATATAAATCTGTACTTGAATATACATATCATTTCCAAAGTACATTACTTACAACACAGCAGAAATAAACTATAGCTATATGATCCCAAAGCCTCCTGCTCCAGCTCTTCAAGTATCTGTAAATCCCGACTACTTGACTGCCCGTACAAAATTGGGCACCCAAGAGTTTAGGGAAAACAAAACAAAATAAAGTCCGGGTCAGTCATGGGACTGGTATGAGTAAAACAATTTATAACAGTTTGAGCAATAAAACGATATCTCATAAGACCACGCCATATAAAGGAACGGGTTTTTCCCATATGAGAATCCAAAATAAACTTTATATCAAAACTCATTAATATTATAATAGTGTCTATCAACCACAATATAATAATCATCTAGCAGAAACGCTTTCATCTCACGTTTTACATATATAGTATACAATCAAAATCGCAAGCACGTATTGGGTAATGGATTTCCAACTATGACAAGGTATGGAACCACCTTTCGCTAGTGTACCTCTAGAGAGGAATACACTAGGTGCGACCCGGCCACACATGACCGACCACTCATTTCGCTTGAGTGTATCGAATGTATATCACCAACGGTTGGGATCAGCAACCGTTTCCCGAATGGGACAGCATCGACAATAGATTTTTAGAAGTAAATGAAACTCTAGATCAGGTGATTATACACCCAAATAGGTGCGACCTACATAGCCATGCTGCCTTCCCGATTTTTGTCATTTGCGGATGTGAGGCTAGAGGCCACTGTAACAACCCGGAAATTCTAAGCCAATTTAAAATTTTTGTTTTGGTGATTTTAACAAATTTTAAATATTTAAAATGGATTATTTTAAATAATAACGACTAGAATTTAATTTCGATGAAGTTAAAACGAATAATTTATTTTAAATATAAATATTTATTTTTAATTATAAAAGGAATTTGAAAATGGCGTGGTAGTTCGAAAATTCGATTTCAAATTTCAAATGAATGTACAAGATTCAAAATAAAACGGATTTTAGTGAAACCAAAAATATTAGAATCTAATTGACAATATCTTTCCAATGAATCCTAAAAATCAAAATTTCATAGCGGGAATCAAAAGTTATGCCCAATTGAAAATTCAGAATAGTCGCAATGGAATTTTGGCCCTTAAAATGGAAATTTTGCAAACGACATTCGTTTTCAACTAAACCACTTTTGTTGGATCCAAGATGTCAAATTATTGCTAGATTCCAAAATTCATAATTTTTCGAATCAATATGTGAGCGTGGCGAAGTAAAACATGTTTTGGCAGTTTCAGTCAATTTCGATCGACCAGAAAATGGCCATTTTTCAAACGGTCTTGGAATTTGACGAAACTAGTTTTGTTAGAACCGTATCGGCAATTCGAAGCTATAAAATATTTTTCGGAAATTTTTAGAGTCCGTATGTGGCCCCAGTAAATTGAAATGCGCGTTCAAATTCAATATATTGATTTATATTTTAAGTCTAACGAAAACTGATCGTAACGATCGAATTGGGTTACGCGACATATACCATTGTGTTTGAAATGGGGGTAATTAGTTAGTGGCGAAAGTCGTTGGGTCTCGTTTAGAGATCGAATGAAAAAGTTACTTTATGGAGATAAATAAATTTATACATATTTTATTATATACCTCACCAACCCCTCCTTTTTCTCCTTAACCCCCTCCCCGTTGACTTCAGATTTGGGAAAATTAAAATAAAAAAAACCACCCTAGATCCATCGATCTCGTTCATCTCCCCTCCAACGGTGGTGCGCGCCTCCTCATGGCTGGCGCCGCCACTCCCCTTCCCCCGTCCGGCCTCCTCTCTACCCTCCCTCTCCTCTTAAACCGCCGCATCCCTTCCTCGTTCGAGACCCGCTCACCTCCACCAAATTGAGTCGCCGCCGCCCCTGCTGAACCACCTCCGCCTCTCCCCCCCTCCTCCCCCAGCGACAGCCCTCTCCCATCCAATGCGCCCCCTCAGCCTCCACCCCCTCTGGAAATACAACTGTAAGTTCCTTTGATTTTTAAAGTATGAGTTCCTTTGATTTTTAATCGCGAAAAGGATAGATTTTTATCTATAGGAAGATTAGATTTTTAAATGCGAAAGGATAAGATTTTTATCATATATGAAAGGAAGGATTTTTATAACATGAAAGGTTGGATTTTTAATTTGAAAAGTTTGATTTTTAAACAAGAAAAGAATTGAATCTTTATGGTATAAAAAATCAAATTTTTAAATTAGAAAAGTTTGAATCTTTATATAGTTGAAATGGTGAAGTAAAAATGAGATTTTTTATATATGGAATAGCGAAATAAAAATATTATCTTTATAATGTAAACATCGTGTTAAAGATTTGATTTTTACACATATGGCTTTGAAGTAGAATTATAATTTTATCTATATAGTAGCGGTATAAAAATAGAATTTTTATCTATATAGTAGCAGTATAAAAATGTGATTTTTATCCATATAGCGTAGTTATAAAAATGTGATTTTTATATACAAAGCAACAATAAAAAGATGCGATTTTCATATATGTAGTGGGTACGGACAACGAAAATGAAAAAAGGAAACACGGCGAAGATTTCTGCATATGAAGAGTCATGGTGTTTGGTTTAGCTAATCGGTGAGAACTTCTCACTTTAATTCTTGTTTTCTAATTAAAATTATATGCTAGGATGCAGATGGTGCTTAGCAGCACCTGACACCCGTTGTCCACAGACCGTAGACGACTTGTATGATTTTGTTGTGTGGTGAAAATTGATTGTGATGTGAAATGAATGGAAATATACTCATGTGTTGAAATAAAATATTATATAGTTAAAAATATAAATTTAACGTGAAGGTGAATAAATAGATATTCATTTACATATCAGACGATTTGTTTATGTATACTGATTTGACTGAATTGATTGGGACGAAAAATTTTACACGTCGCCCAACTACACAAATAAAAATCTGTGTTTGTTGATTTGAAACCCCATACAGGTGTTGGGATGATATTTTGCGTACGCTAATCCCAATTGTTTAGTGGTATGTCGATCGTTTGGTTGACAGGCTGTTGTAAGCGTTAAATATTTATATTTAATGCTTATGCAGTTGTGCGGTGCACTTTGGATGATGGTTGATTATTTATCGTTGCTATTATATACATGTGTTGTATGGAATCCATATAAATAACATTATATGGTAATTGATTGGGTCTCATTCCAATTTAGAAAATAAAGAATATTTTAAAATAATATTCAGAATAGGAAAATAAATATTCATGTGTTGAATAAACAAAATAGTCATGTGTTGACGATACTTATGTGTTGAGAATATTCATGTGTTGAAACTATTCATGTGTTGAATAAAATATTTATACAATAGAATTTACATTTTTATTGTAAGTAAGAATTAATAAATATTCATGTGTTGAATAAAGTATATATTCATGTGTTGAAGAAAATATTCATTTGTTGAATAGAATAACGAAGTTATTGAAATATATAAAGCCGTGTTGGTTAGATTTGCGCCATTTTGACGCGAACGATATTTATATCGATTATATTCGTTTTTATAATGAATATAGAAAAGGAAGTGATTTCAAAATATAATATTTTGAAAATATTATCATTTACATATTAAAGATATGGAATATTCAATTTTGATTTAAAATTGAATATGAAGTTGAAATTGTTTTGAAAACGAATTTAAAACGATTTATAAAATACGTTTAGAATTGAAATCGACGAAGTATATATAATATATATATTAAATGGCCTGAATAGAACGTGCCGCGCTGCGGCAATTCGCGAATTTCGACCATTGACTTCTGTTGACACACTTTTTGGTAAAAGCTATCACACTGAATATCTGGATAGCATTGTGCTTGGATATGGAGAATATCGTCAAAAGACTGGCAGCGATTTGGTCAAAGTCGCATCACGAACAAAGAAAGGCCCGAAACTCCTATCTGATGACCTTTTTTGGGCCGAAAACACCGATTATAGAGCTAAGCTTTGTAACTCTTGTAGATCTATGAATTAGCTTCAGTTTGAGCTTTGGTTTGGCTCAATCGGACTTATGCTTTGAAAGTTATGCATGTTTTCGTAAACTGGTGTAATCTGGCAATTTCCTGGATAAAGCAATGAAGCGTCAGACGATCGAAGTATGGCTCATGCACCCTCGGATCGCCCCTCATCGGATCGCCCCCTCATCTCGTGATGCACCTCGTCTCGTGAAGCACCTCGTCTCGTGAAGCACCCCGACTCGTGGAACACATGTAGACCACGACCCGACCACTCCAGCTCGCCCTATGTGACCACGACCCGTTCCCCAAACTTGCTCCTACGCAGCTTGTTCTGACTTATTCTCAAGTCTATTTGCTCTCCTATTTTCTCGGATCAGGTGCCACGTACCCCATCACGAACCGGTCTTCCCAGAAGCTCTCCTACAGCTATAAATACACCATTTGAAGAAATTTTCAAGGATCTTTTTGGCTCTAATTCCTCAGAGCTTCCACCATTATCAACGCAAGGACTGTGCGAACAGCAAAGGAGCCAAATTCCACATCATAACACGAGGATTTCGTGTATAATCTTATGATTTCTTACCCGTTCTCATTGTAAACACGAGGATTTCGTGTATAAACCAAGTGAATTGTACTTGTAACTTCTTAGGATTTAAGAAGAGATAAAGTGGACTAGGCTTGGTTTGAGCCGAACCACCATAAAAACTTTGTGTGTCTCCTCTTTATTTACTTTTTTCTGCATTTGGGTGTTAGGCCCAGATTTTGGTCTAACATTTTGGCGCGCCAGGAAGGGGGCACACGATAACTTCAATTTCTGCTTGGATTTTTCAGCTATTGAATGAATGGCAATCAAAAGGAAGAAGACTGGAACTTCCTCTCATGCTGAGGACGCTGACGCTGAAGACACAAGGAACGAGGCAAGCCAGGAAGCTTCCTATCATGGAGATCCTTCTGCATACTTGACTAGAGACGAGATGGATGGATTTCTCACTGAACTGAGAGATCAGATGGCATGGCAAGATGATCTCTTCCAGAAACAATAGGAAATGATCAACCAATTCTTCGCTCAGATGGATGGAAGGCCGAGCAACGCTCAAGTCATTGGAAATAAAGCCACAGAAGTGGCTTGGGCATCACATGGACTTGGGGGCAACCCCCTCGTTATTGGAAATGCAAAGCGACCGACTTCAGCTCCAGATCGGATGGATACCGGAGCGCAAACTCTCGCTCAACTGCAATAGGGATCGGCTCGTGATAGGCCACCAGCACCGGGTCGGATCGCCCCTCCTCAGTTCTCTCCCCACGAACCACGATCCGTCCTTCGCCAACCTGCCTCATGAACCGATCCCATCAAACCAGATCGGGCTGCCACCCTCGATTCGCGAGCCGTGATCCCCAGGCAACAGCTCACCAGCAGCTTCCATTCTCTCCTGCACTCAATGCTGGGGGCACCAGCTCTGATTTTGGTAGTTTGCAACAGCTTTTTGAAGGCAGTCGACTCGCTGATCTGATTCAATGCCTCTCGAGAGGCCGAACCTATCAAAATGACGTGGATTATGTCAATCACAACCCATTCACTCAGGAAATCAGGAATTCCCGCAATCCCCCGGATTTCAAACTCCCACAACTAGAGCCATACAACGGCATGACGGATCCTACCGTGCATCTCATGCGCTACAAACGACATATGGAAGTTCAATCGACGTCGGAAAACATCATGGCAAAGTGTTTTCCCCTCTTTCTGACTGACATAGCCGCTATGTGAATTCGGCAGCTAGAAACGGAATCGATCAGCAGTTGGAACATGTTGGACGCACGCTTTATTGAACAATTTTGGGTTCACATCGCTCGGCCCAAGAACGTCATGTCACTTACTACAATCAAGCAGAGGCCTAGAGAAACTCTGCGTTCATTCCTGGATAGATTCAACATTGCAGCAGCATCAGTTGACCGACCTGAACCATCGATGGTGCTGATGGCAGCAGTATCCGGTGTTTTGGATAGCTCGTAGTTCAAAAAGTCCTTGTACCGAGACCCACCACGAAATCTCGGCGAATTCTACCTTAAAGCATACAGATTTCTACGGGAAGAGGATGCAACCTCCAAGAAGAAAGTTCTCGATGTAAATATGCTTAAAGACAGAGAACCTCTGATTCTGGAAATGGAAAAGGAAAAACTACTGTCAAGAATGATCGCAATCATTAGCCTCAGAGAGGGCCCAGATACAAGTACATTAAACTCAATGCCCCACTCTCATACATCTATCTGGACACGAACGGTGTTATCTCCTACCCAAAGCCTCCCAGGAGGGAGCCATCACAAAGAGAACGCGATTCTGGAAAGCACTGCATATTCCATGATTTGGACGGACATGATACAAATGACTGCAGGCATCTTCGCGATTTGATTGAGGAACGAGTTAGACGTGGAGAGCTACCCGAGTATATGATACCACCAACAGCGCCCGCACCTGCGCTGCCACCTCCTACTCCCCGGAGAGGGAATGACCCTGGATCGAGCTCTCGCAGGCTCGTCATCAACTGATCTGGATGAGATCAGCTTTCATTTTCTGCATTTCTTAGGCTTTAAGATTTGTTTTTGCTTTTGTTAGGTTTTTCGACTGGTTGAATCAGAGTACACACGTATGGGGTTAGGATGTAGCCCCAAAAGTGTGCTTTAGACTCGGTGCCAAACCAATTAGGATTTGATTTGGTTTTGCATTTTGAATTGAATAAGGACTCTCTAAGCATGGATTATGTTTGGAGAATTTAAGTATCTTGTCAAGATGTGGCAGGATCCTCAACTTCGGTTAAAGTATGGCTTATACTTATTATAGAACTCTAGGTATGGATTATGCCTAGGATGGACTATCTTGTCAGGCTGTGGCAAGCGTAGCTCTACTTCAGGTCTGAGTATGGTTTATACTCACTTTGGAATCCTAAGTATGGATTATACTTAGGAACGACAAATGGTCTTGTCAGGATGTGACAAAAGAAATCGGGTATGGATTATACTCGGTTTGAACTCCAGTGTATGGATTATGCCCTGCAAACGGTCTTATCAGGATGTGACGAAAGAAATCGGGTATGGATTATACTCGTTTTGGACTTCAAGGTATGGATTATGCCTGGAAATGTTGGCCCTTGCCAGGATTTGGCAAGATGACTCAAACATCCCTTGAGTATGGTTTATGCTCATTAGACGCCGAAGCATGGTATATGCTCAGAAAATTTGAACAATATCGCTAGGATTTGGCATGTTTGTTTTTCCTTTATCTCTTTACAGGTATGGATTATATCTGTAGCTGGCAGACCCGGCAAGGTCATGGCATTATCGAATTTCGATGGCTTATAGATTTCCTGGACTATCCAGAACACATCTTCCTTTAACCAGCAAGATATGTTCTGGGGGGCAAACTTGTTGACACACTTTTTGGTAAAAGCTATCACACTGAATATATGGATACCATCACGCTCGGATATGGAGAACATCGTCAGAAGACAGGCATCGATTTGGTCAAAGTCGCATCACGAACAAAGGAAGGCCCGAAACTCCTATCAGATGACCTTTTTAGGCCCGAAACAGCGACTGCGGAGCTAAGCTCCGTAATTCTTGTAGATCTCTGAATTAGCTTCAGTTTGAGCTTTGGTTTGGCTCAATCAGACTTATGTTTGAAAGTTAGGCCCGTTTCCGTAAACTGGTGTAATTTGGCAATTTCCTCGATAAAGCAACGAAGCGTCATACGATCAGAGTATGGCTCATGCAACCTCGGATCGCCCCTCATCGGATCGCCCCCTCGTCTCGTGATGCAACTCGTCTCATGAAGAACCTCCTCTCATGAAGCACCCCGAATCGTGGAGCACATGTAGACCACGATCGGACCACTCCAGCTCGCCCTATGTGACCACGACCCGATCCCCGAACCTGCTCCTACGCAGCTTGTTCTGACCTATTCTCAAGGCTATTCACTCTCCTATTTTCCCGGATCGGGTGCCACGTACCCTATCACGAACCGGTCTTCCCAGAAGCTCTCCTATAACTATAAATACACCATTTGAAGAAATTTACAAAGATCTTTTTTGCTCTAATTCCTCAGAGCTTCCTCCATTATCAACGCAAGGACATTGCGAATAGCAAAGGAGCCGAATTCCACATCATAACACGAGGATTTCGTGTATAATCTTATGATTTCTTACCCGTTTTCATTGTAAACATGAGGATTTCGTGTATAAACCGAGTGAATTGTACTTGTAACTTCTTAGGATTTAAGAAGAGATAAAGTGGACGTAGGCTTGGTTTGAGCCGAACCACTATAAAAACTTTGTGTGTCTCCTCTTTATTAACTTTTTTCTGCATTTTTGTGATCTGAGATCTGCATTTGGGTGTTAGGCCCAGATTTTGGTCTAACAACTTCGAATTGACGTTAAGGGAGATCCGACCGCCGGATTCTCCTGAAACCGGAACCGTTGGAAAGAGCTTTCCAATGAATATAAGAGATTTGAAATCTAATGGTTGGATTTGGAATTATGTCCAAATCAAATTTGAAAAAGGTCGATGTAAGTGAAGTTCGGTGACTGTTATTGGAAATCGAATGCACGAGCCTTGATAAAATTATTAAAAATATTAATAATTTGTGTAAAATCATAATAAATGATTTTGAAAGAACTGGAATGAAAAACTCCATACTTAAAAAGGATAAAAATATATTTTTATCGAAATGAACTAGTTATGAACTAGAATTATAATACAATATTTTTGAATAAATAAATTGGATTTGAAGTGGTTTTAAAAATAATCAGAATTTCCAATATACGAATTGGAATGGATTTGAATCGAAATTATCTTCAGAATATTTCGATGTTGGATATCGTGATTATACAGATATGGTTGTGGAAATTTGAAAGGTATATTTATATCGTTATTTCCAATACGATATTTGTTGGTTTCAGAATTTGATATTGAATATAAGCCGATATATTTTCTATTCAGAGTCTTGTATTTAATATCAAATGGAATTTTGGGTTCGTTGTGAATGGTGTCTTAAATAACATTGTTCTTGAACCCGGTTTAGAAAAGAATAAATCTTTTAATTAAGATTTAGTGAAATTGTCCAGTTAATTAGTATTTAATTAGAATTGAATTTAAATTGGTTTTTGGGGTTTATCGTGAGCGGTGTTTTGAATAACACCTGTTCTTTAACCCGATTAACAATGGAATGTGATTTTGGGTCTATCGTGAACCGTTTTTAGGTGACATTGGTTCTTTAACCTAGTTAAAGATAGGATATTGATTTTTCGGAAGATTAAAACTAAGTGGAGTTTTAATGAATCTTTGATTAAATTAAAGTGATCGAGAATGGATTATCGCCAGTTTTGCTCCAAAGCGATAGTTAAATCTTTAATTAGATTTGAACATGAAATGGTAATTAATATTTATCGATAACACCATGGTGTTAGATATGGAGTACTACCAGTTTTGCTCCATGGGATGAATAGGTTGGGATTGGACAATAAAATAAATAATTACTTCGGTGTTGTTCGCTAATCCCGACTAGTTTGGAAAACCTTAACATGGTTTGAAATGATATCCAAAGGAAGATAAAAGAATAAATTTAGAAGAATTTATCTTTGATAAAATTTATGGGAACCTTTCCCTAAGAATGTGAAAATTTAAATAAAAGAATATTTTGAATTGGAATGAGGCGTATGTTGTGTTTGTGTAACACTTGTTTATTTTATGCGCAGGTTATTCAGATCGGCCGGGTTTATACCCATTTTGAATAACCGATTTGACAAAATGTCGAAGGTGAAGATGGTGGTTGAAGACCGGGGGTCTTCACGTCGTTTGGTTGATTCCTGACAATCTTGATTGGGCTGTACACCCAAGATGAGGGAATAAGTTGGAGATCGTCTAGGTGTACTTGGAGATCGACGGATATGCAAGGAATAAGGTTCCTCC
This sequence comes from Allium sativum, assembly GCA_030737875.1. Lineage (NCBI taxonomy): Eukaryota > Viridiplantae > Streptophyta > Magnoliopsida > Asparagales > Amaryllidaceae > Allium > Allium sativum. The sequence goes on from CM060912.1 coordinate 800,427,243, forward strand.
GGTTTCGTTCAGACCCAGAATGAACTTGTAATGGACTGTGTGTCTGACATTGGATTTTATTCTGTGTGATTGATTTCTATTAAATATATATCTGTTTGGCGGCGGAGAATTTATTCTCTTTCTTAAAGCCCTTCTCTGAGACGTATGAGCTCAGAGGTTATATAGTGAATTTCCTGTGTGGCATGCCTAAGTGGCAAATGATCAAGGCTTGTATTGAAAAGCAAAATCTTGTGGTTGATGATCAAAGCAAGGCCTATGTGGCATAGCTTTGTGTATAGCAATAATTCATGAGCCTGACACCTCGGTATGAGTCAAAAATGGGATATGGACCATTGGGAGAACACGACGTTTTTTTCCAGCTATGGGTGATGTCAGTGACCTACCAGCCCTGACATTTATATACTTTTTACCTGTGTGGTTTTTGGAATGCGAGGCGCCTCGGATATAGGTCTGATAGGACCGGGAAACGTGTGTTCAAGAATTGCCAATCCTCAAAAGTAAGAGAGGATCGGCCCAACCGATTCCAAGGATCGATGTGTGTGGTCCTGAGACATTTGCTAAAGTGTCCCGAACGGAGAGGAGCTTGCCCCTTGCCTCGACTCATGATGGAATCCAATTTCCAATACGTTACATTGCGGTTTTAATTGTAGAACTAGCATAGCAACATGATATATGGTACCCATGTCGTTTACGATTGATACATTTGTATTTGAAGTTGATTTCTTCACTTATAGTAATAATAAAATATGAATTTTTACATATCAAGCATTCTTTGGCTATTATAAGGGAAAACCCTATCCTTCGGCTTGCGTTGCATTATGTGATGGGACCTGGGTCTTATAATAGCTTCATTTTTTTATTTGGCATTGCGTTGTTGTGATGTGCACTGGTATTCTTGGGGTAAAAACCTGTTCCATGTTATACGGTGTGGTCCCTTGATTTACCTAATTTTAAAACCAAATTAATAACTGTTTTAGTTCTCACACCAGTCACATGACTGATCTAGAGTTTATTGTTTTAATCTAAACTCTGGGTGCCCTATTTTCCGCACGGGCAGCTAGTAGTTTTGGTTTTGCAGATTTGTATTCACGGGATCCTGGTATATAACTGAAGTGATATACGGAAAGCTTTGTATCCGTGTATTTCTTTCAGTTGTGTGTTGTATTATTTTTCCACTGCTATGTATTTAAATATCTGATATTTGTCAAATGTGTAATATTTATTCATACTTTATATATTCTTGTATTCTGATGGAATTATTGTAATAAGCAATGAAATGTTCTTCTGTTTGCATTCCAATTTGTCGTGTTCTCAAAACAATCAGGGGTTTCGAATGGTCTTGGTTGGTTTAGCGGTCGATTCGGATCGAGCGAAATTCCCAGTTGGTATCAGAGCTTTGGTTTAAAGAGCTCGAGAACAAGACACATTAGAACCAAACGAAAGAATTCATCAGGGATTGGACTAGTAATGTCCAATAAGAATGGCTCGTTAGAGATGGGATCAGTAGTATCCTAGAATGAGCCGGAAGAGTGTATTTTTAAAATAAAATTGAAAACAAACTTTGTTTTGAAAATTTATATCTAATGGTACGTATTTGGATATTTTATTTATATTGATCTTGGACAATCGAGTATATAAAGATTTTGCATATACGCGTCATGAACGTATATTCGAAGTTTTAATATATTGGATAGATATAGAATCACAATCTAGTCGCCCAGACATGATTCTGATGATGGCGCGCCATCACCAGTATTTATTTTCGAGTTTCGAAAGTAGGATTTCTATATATTTCCATTAGACTGGTGTGAGAATCAAAACTGGATAGGGCTTATTGTTGTGATTTGGCATCAACAAAATGATTTTCTGTATATGTATCAAAATTATGAATTTGAAAAGATAATTCACTAATTGATTGTTGGTTGTGTTGTTTGATTGTTGGTTTCATTTATTAAAATTTTGAACCATTTAGCTTAATGGAACTGAATATTGAACTGTATTGAAAAATGATTACAATTGCATGCATATACATGTATATACATTGAACAGGTCATAGCAAGGAGGCTAGAGAAGAGGAATAAAATTGTTTGCCCGACAAATAGGTATATGTTTATTGTATTTCTTGGGGATTCAATGATTTTATGAGCCGCTTGGTTTTTTCTTTTAGATTGGTGAGGGTCATGGGAGGCTATTTGAAATATCCTGAAGCTCCTGGTGCAGGGGAGGTTATGGCGAAATTTTTCGAAAATTTAGGGTGTTAGCCAAATTTTTGAAAATTCTGAAAAGTTGAAGAACTTAAGTCATAATGAAAATAATGGAAGTTGAGTTGATTAGTTAAACAACTTTCAGCTTCGTTCCATTTCGGGGATGAAAAGATTTTAAGTGGGGGAGATTGTAACAACCCAGAAATTATGAGCCAATTTAAAATTTTTATTTTGGCAATTTTAACGAATTTTGAGTATTAATAATGGATTATTTTAAATAATAACGACTAGAGATTTAATTTCGATGAATTTAAAACAAATAATTTTATTTTAAATATAAATATTTATTTTTAATTATAAAATGAATTTGAAAATGGTACGGTAGTTCGAAAATTCGATTTTAAATTTCAAATGAATGTGCAAAATTAAAAATAAAATGGATTTTAGCAAAACCAAAAATATTAGAATCTAAATGATAATATCCTTCCAAAGAATCCGAAAAATCAAAATTCATAGCGGGAATCAAAAGTTATGCCCAATTGAAAATTCAGAATAGTCGCTATGGAATTTTAGCCCTTAAAAATGGAAATTTTGCAAACGACCTTCGTTTTCGACGAAACCACTTTTGTTGGATCTGGGATGTCAAATTATTACTAGATGCCAAAATTCATAATTTTTCGAATCAATATGTGAGCATGGCGAAGTAAAACGTGTTTTGGCAGTTTCAGTCAATTTCGATCGACCAGAAAATGGCCATTTTTCAAACGGTCTCTGAATTTGACGAAACTAGTTTTGTTAAAACCGTATCGTCAATACGAAGTTAGAAACTATTTTTTGGGAATTTTTAGAGTACATATGTGGCCCCAGTAAATTGAAATGTGCATTCAAATTCAATATATTGATTTATATTTTAAATCTAACGAAAACTGATCGAAACGATTTAAAAACTGATCATAACGATCGAATTGGGTTACGCGTCATATCCCATTGTGTCCGGAATGGGGGTAATTAGCTAGGTGCGACAATCGTTGGGTCTCGTTTAGAGATCGAATGAAAAGGTTACTTTATGGAGATAAATAAATTTATATATATTTTATTACATACCTCACCACCCCCTCCTTTTTCTCCTTAACCCCCCCCCCCCCATTCCGTTGACTTCAGATTTGGGAAAATTAAAACAAAAAAAACCCTCCCCAGACCCGTCGATCTCGTTAATCTCCCCTCCGACGGTGCTGCGCACCTCCTCATGGCTGGTGTCGCCTCTCCCCTTCCCCCGTCCTCTCTCCTCTCTTCCCTCCCACTCCTCTGTAAACCGCCGCATCCCTTCCTTGTTCGAGACCTTCTCACCTCCACCAAAGCTGCGCCGCCGCCGCCCCTACTGAACCGCCTCAACCTCCCCTCCCTCCCCCCCCCCCCCCCGAAGCGATAGCCCTCTCCCCTCCAACGCGCCCCCTCATCCTCGACCCCCTCTGGAAATACAACTGTAAGTTCCTTTGATTTTTAAAGTATGAGCTCCTTTGATTTTTAATCGTGAAAAGGATAGATTTTTATCTATAGAAAGATTAAATTTTTAAATGCAAAAAAATAAGATTTTTATCATATATGAAAGGAAGGATTTTTATAACATGAAAGGTTGGATTTTTAATTTGAAAAGTTTGGTTTTTAAACAAGAAAAGAATTGAATCTTTATGGTATAAAAAATCGAATTTTTATATTAGAAAAGTTTGAATCTTTATATAGTTGAAATGTGAAGTAAAAATGAGATTTTTATATATGAAATAGAAAAATAAAAATATTATCTTTATAATGTAAACATCGTGTTAAAGATGTAATTTTTACACATATGGCTTGGAAATAGAAATATAATTTTATCTATATAGTAGCGGTATAAAAATAGAATTTTTATTTATATAGTAGCAGTATAAAAATGTGATTTTTATCCATATAGCGTAGTTATAAAAATGTGATTTTTATATACATAGCAACAATATAAAGATGCGATTTTTATATATGTAGTGGATACGGACAACGAAAGTGACAAAAGGAAACACGATGAAGATTTCTGCATATGAAGAGTCGCGGTGTTTGGTTTAGCTAATCGGTGAGAACTTCTCACTTTAATTCTTGTTTTCTAGTTAAAATTATATGCTAGGATGCATACGGTGCTTAGCAGCACCCGACATCCGTTGTCCACAGACCATGGATGACTTGTTTGATTTTGTTGTGTGGTAAAAATTGATTGTGATGTGGAATGAATGGAAATATACTCATGTGTTGAAATAAAATATTATATAACTAAAAATATAAATTTAACGTGAAGGTGAATAAATAAATATTCATTTACAAATCAGACAATTTGTTTATGTACACTAATTGGACTGATATTGATTGGAACGAAAAAAATTACACGTCGCCCAACTACACAAATAAAAATCTGTTTTTGTTGATTTGAAACCCCACACGGGTGTTGGGATGATATTTGGCGTACACTAATCCCAATTGTTTAGTGGTATGTTGATCGTTTGGTTGATAGGCTGTTGTAAGCGTTAAATATTTATATTTAATGCTTATGCAGTTGTGAGGTGCACTCTAGATGATGGTTGATTATTTATCATTGCTATTATATACATGTGTTGTATGGAATCCATATAAATAACATTATATGGTAACTGATTGGGTCTCATTCCAATTTAGAAAATAAAGAATATTTTAAAATAATATTCAGAACAGGAAAATAAATATTTATGTGTTGAATAAACAAAATAGTCATGTGTTGATGATACTCATGTGTTGAGAATATTCATGTGTTGAAACTATTCATCTGTTGAAACTATTCATGTGTTGAATAAAATATTTATACAATAAAATTCATATTTTTATTGTAAGTAAGAATTAATAAATATTCATGTGTTGAAAAAAGTATATATTCATGTGTTAAAGAAAATATTCATTTGTTGAATAGAATAATGAAGTTATTGAAATATATAAAGCCATGTTGATTAGATTTGCGCCATTTTGACAGGAACAATATTTGTATCGATTATATTCGTTTTTATAATAAATATAGAAAAGGAAGTGATTTCAAAATCTAATATTTTGAAAATATTACCATTTATATATTAATGATATGGAATATTCAATTTTGATTTAAAATTGAAAATGAAGTTGAAATTGTTTTGAAAATGACTTTAAAACGATTTATAAAATACATTTAGAATTGAAATCGATGAAGTATATATAATATATATATTATATACATCAAATGGCCTGAATAGAACACGCCGCGGCAGTTCATGAATTTTGACCATTGACTTCGAATTGACGTTACGGGAGATCCAATCGTCATATTCTCTTGAAACGGAACCGTTGGTTCGTACCGAAAAGAGCTTTCCAATGAATATAAGAGATTTGAAATCTAACGGTTGGATTTGGAATTATGTCCAAATCAAATTTGGAAAACTTCGCTGTAAGTGCAGTTCGATGACCGTTATTGGAAATCGACTGCACGAGCCTTGATAAAATTATTAAATTTTTTAATAATTTGTGTAAAATCATAATAAATGATTTTGAAAGAACTAGGATGAAAAACCCCATATTTAAAAAGGATAAAAATATATTTTTATCGAAATGAACTAGTTATGAACTAGAATTATAATCCACTATTTTTGAATAAATAAATTGGATTTGAAGTGGTTTTAAAAATAATCAGAATTTCCAATATACGAATTGGAATGGATTTGAGTTGAAATTATCTTCGGAATATTTCGATGTTGGATTTCGTGATTATACAGATATGGTTGTGGAAATTTGAAAGATATATTTATATTGTTATTTCCAATACGATATTTGTTGGTTTTAGAATTTGATATTGAATATAAGCCGATATATTTTCTATTCAGAGTCTTGTATTTAATATCAAATGGGATTTTGGGTTCGTCGTGAGTGGTGTCTTAAATAACACTGTTCTTGAACCCAGTTTAGAAAAGAATAAGTCTTTTAATTAAGACTTAGTGAAATTGTCCAGTTATTAGTATTTAATTGGAATTGAATTTAAATTGGTTTTTGGGGTTTATCGTGAGCGGTGTTTTGAATAACACCTGTTCTTTAACCCGATTAACAATGGAATGTGATTTTGGGTTTATCGTGAACCGTGTTTTAGATGACATTGGTTATTTAACCCAATTAAAGACAGGATATTGTTTTTTGGGAAGATTAAAACTAAGTGGAGTTTTAATGAATCTTTAATTAGATTAAAGTGATCGAGAATGGAGTATCATCAGTTTTGCTCCAAAGCGATAGTTAAATCTTTAATTAGATTTGAACGTGAAATGGTAATTAATATTTACCAATAACACTGTGGTGTTAGATACGGAGTATTACCAGTTTTGCCCCATGGGATGAATAGGTTGGGATTGGGAAATAAAATAAATAATTACTTCGGTGTGGTTCGCTAATCCCGACTAGTTTGGAAAACCTTAACATGGTTTGAAACGATATCCAAAGGATGATTAAAGTATAAATTTAGAAGAATTTATCTTTGATAAAATTAATGGGAATCTTTCCCTAAGAATGTGAAATTTTGAATAAAAGAATATTCTGAATTGGAATGAGGCGTATGTTGTGTTTGTGTAACACTTGTTTATTTTATATGCGGGTTATTCAGAAAGGCCGGGTTTATACCCATTCTGAATAACTGATTCGAAAATATGTCGAAGGTGAAGACGGTGGTTGAAGACCAGGGGTCTTCACGTCGTTTGGTTGATTCCTAACAATCTTGATTGGGCTGTACACCCAAGATGAGGGAATAAGTTGGAGATCGTCCAGGCGTACTTGGAGATCGATGGATATGCGAGGAATAAGATTCCTTTGGTTTCTTTCGGACCCAGGACGAACTTGTAAATGGACAGAGTGTCTAACATTGAATTTTATTCTGAGTGACTGATTTCTATTAAATATATATTTGTTTGGCGGCGGAGAATTTATTCTCTTGCTTAACGCCCTTTTCTGAGATGTATGAGCTCAGAAGTTACATATTGATGGATATCAATTGCATGGAGTGAATTGCCTGTGTGGCATGCCTAAGTGGCAAATGATCAAGGCTTGTGTTGAAAAGCAAAGTCTTGTGGTTAATGATCAAAGCACGACCTATGTGGCATAGCTTTGTGTATAGCGTTAATTTGCGAACCTCACACCTCGGTATGAGTCAAAAACGGGATAAGGACCGTTGGGAGAACACGACGTTTCTTTCTACCTATGGGTTATGTCAGTGACCCACCAGCCCTGACATTTATATACTTTTTACCTGTGTGGTTGTTGGAATGCGAGGCGCCTCGGATATTGGTCTGATAGGACCGGGAAACGTGTGTTTAGGAATTGTCAATCCTCAAAAGTAAGAGAGGACTGGCCCAACAGATTCCAAGGATCGATGTGTGTGGTCCTGAGACATTTTCTAGAGTGTCTCGAACGGAGAGGAGCTTGCCCCTTGTCTCGACTCATGATGGAATCCAATTTCCAATACGTGACATTGCGGTTTTAATTGTAGAACTAGTATGGCGACATGATATATGGTACCCATGTCGTCTATGATTGATACATTTATATTTGAAGTTGATTTCTTCACTTATAGTAATAATAAAATATGAAATTTCACGTATCAAGCATTCTTTGGCTATTATAAGGGAAAACCCTATCCTACGGCTTGCGTTGAATTGTGTGATGGGACATGGGTCTTATAATAGCTTCATTTTCTTTATTTAGCATTGCGCTGCTGTGATATGCACTGGTATTCTTGGGGTAAAAACTCGTTCCGTGTTATATGGCGTGGTCCCTTGATTTACCTAACTTTAAAACCAAATTAATAACTATTTTAGTTCTCACACCAGTCACATGACTGACCTGGAGTTTATTGTTTTAACCTAAACTCTGGGTACCCTATTTTTTGCACGGGCAGTTAGTAGTTTTGGTTTTGCAGATTTATATCCACAGGATCCTGGTATATAGCTGAAGTGATATTAGGAAAGCTCTGTATCCGTGCATTTCTTTTAGTTGTGTTTTGTATTATTTTTCCGCTGCTATGTATTTAAATGTTATTTAAATCTCTGATATTTGTCAAATGTGTGATATTTATTCATACTCTGTATATTCTTGTATTCTGATGGAATTGTTGTAATAAGCAATGAAATGTTCTTCTGTTTGTGTTCCAATTTGTCGTGTTCTCAAAACAATCAGGGGTTTCAAACGGTCTTGGTCGGTTTAACGATCGATTCGGATCGAGCGAAATTACTAGTTGTTACAGCCACGCTTATCTCTGACATATCACACATTTATTCACTTTGAGTGACACATCGTCATACCCGCCAAATCACAAATTGATTTCCCCAAAAATACCACGGGTATACAGCTAAGAGAAACGAATTCCTACGCCACCAAACGTAAATACGTTTGAAGAGATCAACTTACGCGATCTATTAAATATACTCTATCAGACATTCTTCCATACAGGTCGTCCTAGGACTGGACAAACCAAAGGCACTATTCAGTACAACCATCTTAGGCAATCTTTACCTGAGATTTATATAACATCCCTTGCACTTTACTCCATCTTCAATTATCTTTGGCATACATGATTCGCAACGCTTATGCCAATACGGAGTGGTTCTTCAGATAATAATCCAACCGGTCTCTCCATATTAACCACGTTAAAATGGTCAAAACTTTGATAGTCTGTGATTTAACTATCAAAGAAAAACACGTATGCAAACAACGATATTATTTTCAAATGGAAATTATATTGATCAATCATCATTTAACATTTTTCTCTTAGTTCATTAGTTTACTTATCTCCTGTTTCCATATATTCAACATTTCTTATTTTCTAATTTTAGAAAATATATGTTATTAACAATGGAAAACATTTTCATTTCCTGTTTTCTATGTTATAAAACATTTCTGATTTCTTATTTTGAAAATATTTCCAAAGTTCTTTCATTGGATTTAAACGGATTTCAAATAAAACATTGCTATGCCAACTCAAACCATTTACTAAGTTCACTTAACCATCATTCACTATCAAACCTTACCATTCCTTAGTTAAGAAGGAAGTCAATCAAGTTGGGGTATAATTACCTCTCAGACCTTAACTGAACAACGTTTTAACTTCGAAATAGTCAAAGTTTATATTTTAAAACCTTTAACAATCTTCCTTACGTAACTCTCGGATTCTATTTACGTATCCACTTCTTTATTGATAACATTGATTTTAACGATAACATTAAAATCCCTACTTTCGAAATACCTAACTTCAATTATAACTTTTATTCTTTAATGTGAATAAATAAACGCCTAATTTATAAATAAACAAATCTTGATTAAAACACCGGAAAGTGTAAGTACTTTCCCGAATTCGATATAATCGAATTCGCCGATTAACTCTCTTCGAGTAATCTCTATTTGATTAACTCTTCTTCGAATAAACTATATTCAATTTACTCACTTCGAATAACTAATATTCGATTAACTCGCTCTTTCGAATAAACTATATTCGGTCTCTTTTTTTCGAATACGCTATATTCGATAATCTCCTTTTGAATAAACTATATTCGATAATCTCACTTTCGAATAACTAAATTCGATTAACTCCTTTCGATTAACAAATAATCGATAACTCCTTTCCTTTAACTCTATTTGGATAAACTAATATTCGATAACTGTATTTAACTTTATTCGAATAACTAATATTCGATAACTCCTTTTAACATTATTTGAATAACTAATAATCGATAACTCCTTTTAGCTTTATTCGAATAACTTATATTCGGTAATCTCCTTTTAACTTTATTCGAATCACTAATATTCGATTAAATCAAATTTTATTAACTCTAATTAATTAACCCTATCGATTTAACTCTAACTGGTTAACTCTATGTAACAATCCGTATTTTTAATAACCTGTTATAACATAAATCGAGGCAGAATTAAATTATAAAATGGGAATCAAGGGAAATGGGCTATGCCATTGCGTTCGTCTCGGAAAAATACGCGAAATAGACTCCGAGTTTTCGAAAATCGGAGTCCGTATGACCCAGTTAAGGCCCATTGAAGTTTGCAGAAAATTCCTAAGTAAAAACAGATTTAAATTTGAAATTAAAAACAGGGGTTAGGGCAAACTGGTGCAGGCGGGAAAATTCCCGCCTAGGACCCACATGTCGACAGGCCTGTCGACAGGGTCCCCAGGGTGTCGACAGCCCTGTCGACAGGGGGTAGCCAGGCAATGTTGCCTGGCGCACCATTTTGGTTTAGGCTTGGTCTTGTGGCTTGGTTCTAGAGAATTCCGAGATCTGACGGGCCAAAACTAACCTAGGGTTAATCCTAGGGCTAAAAACACTCTAATCTTCTATAAATAAGCTCCTAATCCTACCCTAAACCCTCATTATTCATTCTAGCAACCAAACTATGTCAAATTGAAATCTCAAATGGCCTCCACCTAAGAACCCTAGCCTCCACCCTCTTCAAAAATCATTGCTATTAAGATTTTGATGTTCATACAAGCTTTTCTAAGTTGTATGAATGATCATTAGCTTGCATACATCATCAAGTTGCAAGCTTTATTTGCTAAGCTAGAGTTTTTGGGATTTTTGCTAAGGGTGTTTCTTATTGGAGCTTTGTTTTGGGTTTTTATGCTTGCATAGAAAGGGCTTCTCAATCTTTATAAGTAGATTTGAGTCTTCATAATATTTGTAAGCCCTCTTACCTTCATTTTAGAAACTCTAAAGTTAATATGTGATGAAAGTTGGGATTTTTGTAAGTTTAATGAGTTATACATGTTTATGCGAGTTCACTATGCTATGTTATGCATGTTTAATGGGTTATGCATGCTTATGTGAGTTCACTATGCTATGTTACACATGTTTGATGAAGTATGCATGTTTTGATTTGCAAGTTTAACAAGTTATGCATGTTCACCAAGTCATGATTTGCAAGTTTAACAAGTTATGCATGTTTATGCAAGTTCACCAAGCCATGATTTGCAAGTTTATTTAGTTATGCATGTTTATGCAAGTTTATTAAGTCATGGTTTGCAAGTCTAACAAGTTATGCATGTTTATGCAAGTTTACTAAGACATGGTTTGCAAGTTTAATAAGTTATGCATGTTTATGCAAGTTCACCAAGTCATGATTTGCAAGTTTAACAAGTTATGCATGTTTATGCAAGATCACCAAGCCATGATTTGCAAGTTTATTTAGTTATGCATGTTTATGCAAGATCACTATGCCATGTTATGCATGTTTGACAAGTTATGCATGCTTATGCAAGTTCAAAATGACATGTTGTGCATATTTGACAAGTTATGCATGTTTATCCAAGTTCCCTATACCATGTTAGGCAAGTTTAATATGTTATGCACGTTTATGGTAATGTGCAAGTTCACTATGCTAAGTTGTGCAAGTCTAACATGTTATGTATGTTTGTTGCGATATGCAAATTCATCATGTATGTTATGCCAAGTTCCCTCTTCCTATCCTTTATGCGTTATTACGAATATGTAAGCGATAGAATGACGTTGGGGGGTTTGGGTAAACTTAAAATACATGAAAATATAAGATTGGGAATTTACCTATTAAGTTAGGTCTACCCCTTGGGAATTTACCTATTAAGTTAGGTCTACCCAAGTAATTGTTGACTTGTAATTATGTTTTGAAATAAAGTGGACACGACACTTAGAAAACATAAGTGTGGCCAACTCGAGGTTGGGTTGAGTTTGTAGCGTAATTCTACCCGGAACCGACCGGCTTAACTAGTGGCTACAAATAATAGGACCCAATGTGAGAAGTTGGTCATGGGGTGCCAAGACCCGAGGTTAGACCAAGTTGTGGTGTAAAGCTACCCGGACCCGCCCGGCCTAACTAGTAACCACAACAAGGTCTAATGTGAGAGGTTAAGGTGCATTAAATTAATTAATGCCTCATGATTAAGGTTAAGTCAGGGTCCACTAATACTTAACCAATTTGGGGATTTGAGGGATTGAAATGGGGTTAAGTGGTGAACCGTTGGTTACACTTAACTAGTTTAATCCATGATTAGTGAAGGGTTAAATCACACTTAACCCTCTTGGGAAACCCTAGCAACGTGGTCTGTTCCAACAGTAATCCCAGTTCGGTATCATTAACAACCCTAGAAGCTAGGCTAGGGCGGGGCACGATTACTGGACGGATGTAAGCGACCAAAAGGCGATGGCCGAGTGGTACAGCGGTGCGGGTCCAGGCGGGCTACGGACGTGCACGTAGTCCGGTGTTGGACAAACTCGAGGCACGGGTACCAGTAGATTAGGGCTGTGCATTATTGCTTAAGTGTCTGGGGTTGACACCCGAGGGCTTGATACACCCAAAGGTGGACCCAGCACAGTCTAACTACAACCATATGTGGGCCATATGGACACCAACACTTGACGTGTTAGGTTTATAGGGAGCCGATCGACTAGACCGTTGGGCTGGACCTTGTATTAAGGTCACCTCATGTTATTGGGCCAAAGTTTGGGCTGAGGGATCAATACCTGTTATGTTAGTTTGCTAGTACACTGTGGTGCAAAACTAAACCTTGTCTATGCGATGACACCTCTATCTATCTTGTAGTTAATTTATCATGCCAGTATGTTGTTATCTATGATCATCTCAGTTTCCATCATACCGTTAGCTTTATTAGTTTATAGACTGATCGTAGCAGGGCTTACTCAGTCTTTTTGACTGGCCTGTTTTCTTTCGCCTCTTTTCTTCCGTTCCCCCCCCCCCCCCCCCAGGTTCTCAGGGAGGGAATACTGGAGCCTAGCTTGGATTTTAGCTGCTTCCTTGGATAGCTCAAGTATGCTTTGGACTTGAGCCGCTATGGTTTATCACTCTTATTTGGGGATAGTACTTATGTATTTCAGTTTATCAGATGATATATTTATCTAGACTTGTAATTTTGGGAAATTGACATTTTGATGTACCAGACTTGTGTTTTGAAATGGTTTAAAAATCTTCCGCTGTTTTATCTACTTACTCTGTTTATTTACATATATATATATGTCATGTCCTGCCTTGCTAGATCATTTTGCGTGTTTACCTTGTTTTAAAAACGCCCCACCGAAGTCAGAGTCGCTTGAAAGAGCCACCCTGGCGGAGGTGGGGTGTTACACTCTAACTGGTAACTCTAATTGATTAACTCTAACTGGTTAACTCTAATTGATTAACTCTAACTGGTTAACTCTAATTGATTAACTCTGACTGGTTAACTCTGATTGATTAACTCTAACTTATATAACTCAAATCAATTACTCTACTCGAATAACTGATATTCGATTTAACTTTATTCGAATAACTATATTCGATTAACTCTTTCGATTTATTCCTTTGAATTAACTCCTTTGATTTATTCCTTTTCTGTTTGTTTGTACAAATATTCCCTTTTTTATTTGTTTACTTAACAAATAACTATTCCCTTTCAATTCTATTTATTTGACCAATAAATATTTCCTTTATCTAATCCTTTTCACAAATATTTTCCTTTTATATTTGTTTTACAAATATTTCCTATTTATTTTTTTAAATAAATATCCTTATAATATCATATTTATTTTCTAAATAAATATTCCTTTTATAAAATCCTATGATTTTATAAATAACTCCTTTTCAATTCTATTTTTAAATGGTTTACAAATATTTCCTCTTTATCTTCTATTTATTTTCTAAATAAATATCCTTTATAATATCTTATTTATTTTCTAAATAAATAATCCCTTTATACTTCTATTTATTTTCTAAATAAATAATTCATGTTATACTTCTATTTATTATCTTAATAAATATTCTTCTTTATGAAATCCTTTGATTTTATAAATAATTCCCTTTCGAAACCCTTTTGATTTTATAACTATTTCTTCTATAAAATCCTTTCATTTTATAAATATTCTATTTCAATACACAGTTTTTGAAATTTCCCTTTTCTATTCCTATATTTCTTTTGGTATTCAACAGTACCAAATAACAGGACCAGTGTCATTATAATCAATCACAGATTATACATCACATCATATAACACAATATATAAAAACAGTAAAATAGTTGTTGACGAATCCAGTTGGATTCCTCGACCTGTTTCCCTGCATCCACAGATGTTAAACAATATCATTAACATCGATTTCATTTCAATATGAAATATTCTGTTAAACAGAATCAATATTTGATTAACGATTTATATATATATCGTTATCTATTATTTCAACCAATACACAAGCAATTCAACCAAATAGTTAAGACACAGCAATCAACAGATAATTATCAGTTCTAAGAATACATTATAAAAATATAACTGTTCAAAGTTGGTGAGTTTTACTCACATTGTCCGTAATCGTTGAATAACGATTTACGGTCGTTGGTTCTGATCATACAATTTATTTTGCTATAAATAGTAACGAACTCCAATTTAGTGCAAATTGGTTCCAACGTGAAGTCCTTGTCTGTACGAACCTGACGGATCTTGTTTCGTCTGATTTTGATAACATATGATAAAGAAAAGCGTTATATAAGTTCATATACAATATAAAGTTAAATTAAACTTAATATTTAATTATTGGGCTTACTTTATATTTCCCGTCCCAACTTCCTTGAATTAAACCCATGCCCACCCGCACCTTATATTTCCCCTTCGTTTCTTGACGTTGCTGCTTCACCAAAGGTGTAAACAACATCCAACATCATTTTCCTTGATCCCTTCACGATTTCATCCATGCAACCAAAAAATCATCCAAACAAAATCCATGAAAAATCCTCACAAACTTTCTCCACCTCCCCCTTATACTTATGAGCAACCAGACTCCATTTTCTCCTCTCAAACACCATTCGAACTCCTCACCTTTCACTTCGCTCCTACTGCTTCGCATCCGCCCGTTACAAACCACGTTTCCGAGCTCCTCATAATCTTGTATCCCCTTTGAACCTTTACACAAACTCATCATCAAAGAATTCCACGAATCAAACGGGTTTTCCTATACCAACACAACTCGGTCACGGTACCCAATACTGACCGCTATCCTCTTTTTCCCCGATCAAAATAAACCCCTGCTACTTCACTTCGTCTTCCCCCCATCTTCACCACCAACTCCCTCAACTATGGATCTAAGAGATGCTAAAAAAATCGAAACAACAGAACCCTTCATCAGCGGACGCCGAGCTCACGCCACAAACACAGCAACGAACTAAACCTTCGTCGCACCTTGCTGTAGCTAACGAAAAGTGAGGAGAGTCATGCGGAAAATCAAAAGGTCTAGTTTTTGATGAATTAAGGGATTTTATCCCGATTTTGCTGAGTTTAGAAAGCACGGGTTTTCTAAAGAGAAACGAAAGGCTGACGGCGGAAGTAAATTTGAGCGTGGGGAGTAAAGTGTTTAGGGTAACGATTTTAAGTGATTTTATATGGGTTTTCTTGTGGAGATAAGAAGGACACGATTTTGTTATTCTTTGAGGAGAAATTTGCAGCTGAGAAGAAAAGGAACGTGGACTCTTTCTGATCGTGGAGAGAAAGAATGAAAGGGTTAGATAATTGTTGAGGGGTACTTATAGGATAACACTATTATTATTTTAATTAAATATTCCAAGTTATTTAATTTAAACGACCATTTAAATTACTAAACCATATTCTAAATCATTAAATAAATTAATTATTCCACCATTAAATACGGGACATTACAAAGTAAGCCTACAAAATAATAATATTATTCAAGCCACAATTTTATTCTTTCAGATTTAACAATACTCATAAACAGATCTGACATGCATTATTTCAGATTTAACTAAATTATACACAGATTTGATAAATATTTAGGCATACATTTCAGATCTAATACAAATGAAGTAATTAGGTTATTGTATACTTTGTACATAAATTTCCAACTTAACTGAAAGCATCCAAATCTGAAATCTGAATAATCTTTTAGGCCTACAATTCCTAAATTCTTACAGATCTACAGTTATTCTGCAAAGCGGATACTTTCATATTTGTAGATTTGCAAAAAAATATAAGAAAAGAGGGGAGAAATCTGATGAAGAAGAACCTAGACGCCAATCCATATTCTTTTCCACTTGAATCTGATTATCTCTTTCAAATCTGTATTGTTTATGTTTGATTTTGATTGTATATGAACATATTTTTGTTTTCGAATCTGTTTGAAGAGAAAGGGAAATGGCAAAGTTTCGTTGCTACTCTTAGAAATATGTGGAAAATAATGAGGGGCCTAACCCTTAATTTATAAGTGTTATAAAGACCCCAAACCGTTAGATTTAATTCAATAAACATCTATTCGTTTATACAGTAATTTTATATATTAAAACCTATATAACCCTAGCTGTCACTGAGATGAAATTTCCCGAAGCGGTCGACTGCTTTATCAAAGGGTGTCGACCGCCCTTGAGCAAAATCGCCCAATGAAGGTCGGTTATTAACGGCATTAAATATTTATATATTCTGTTTTAGTTATTTCCGTCTATTTTTTGTATTTTGCCTGTAAAACTTAGTAGGGGTAAATAAAACTAGCAAAACACTATCAATTAAATAATATGGAAACATAAGAATCTAAAGCTTTATCATTAATTCTATTTCTATGAGTAATCTTTACTTTTCTTAATTCTCTCAAATTTGATATTTTATTTTCAAAATCTTATAATCTACCACTTTACCGTTATTCTTCTAAACTTTTCAAAAGGTTTTACATCATTTTTTACTAATCTTTCGCAGTTCTCTCACAAAATTTTACATTAAAGTCCATATGTTTAAAGTAATTACATAACCCAAAATTTAAATTAACGGGTAAACATAGTCGACTAATATTTGTCAATAAACCTTAAAGATGAATTTTCAATGAATAGTACGAATGCTTTAATAATTTGGTTTAAAAAATCATTTAAATGCAAATATATGCACACATAAATAAATCCTATACATTGATAACGATATTAAATTTATTTGTTAATATATTAAAAATGAATTTAGCATATATCGTACCATAAAATGCTATTAGGTTCAAATGCCTAAAATTTATTTTATTTACAATTATGTAGGAATCATTCTCAGCTTTCTACTATTGTTTTACATTCAAGTCCTTATATTTAACAAATCATGCAATCTTAAATTTAAACTATTTAAATAAAAATGATTAACCAATATTCATTAATCCATCTAATTAATCCTTAAAATACAAGAATTTCAACATATACAATATTTGTATATATAGGGAAAAAATGCTAAAATTATATATATATATATATATATATATATATATATATATATATATATATACACACACACACATACACACACACACACACACTAAGATATTCAAATCTCATAAGATAAAATGTATGCACAGAAAATAATAGTACTTTTAATTTCATATCCATTTATCTTTAAAAAAATGTTCATTACATAACAGATTTTCATTTTTAGCAACCTTCAAGAAATAAATTTATATTTTACATCATTACGATATGAGCACACATATTTATATAGGTATTTTACATAATACGAACATTCTTGTTTTTAACATATCAAACCATACCAACTTATAACTCGATTAATTGCTATGTAGTATTATTTTGTAATTACCTATATTACAAGCATGAACCTCCTATAACAACATAAAATTCATGATTAATTATATGGAGTCTTGTTTTAATCGAAACTAAATAATAAATAGAAGTTTACATGCTATTACAGATATGTACTACGCTAATCTCAATTTTCATCAATTTTTTTACCTACAACTACTTATATTTAATTATTTGTATTGATCATTAATTCAAACTATTTAACTACTTCAATTGTTGAATGTCAACTAACCCATTTATAAAAATAAAAAAACTTTTAAAAAGTTGATAATTTGATGCACAAAACAATCATATTAACAAAATTGTAAAGTTACTTATTTACTCGTACATAAAAAATATATCTCCTATCATAAACTCTTTATGCCACCAAGGAAAAACATATATTACTAACATATGCAATGTTAATAATTTTAGTTTATGATTTTTCTACTTTGAAAACATTATTATTTTTCACAAAGATATGTAAAGTGTTGAATGGAAAATGTAAATACGATTGTACTCTTAACCTTACATATTTGCATCACATGTTATTTTAATTTATAATTAATATATCATAATATATTATAATTAATAAAATATATTTTTAGAATAAATAAAGGGAAATTCTATTTAGAAACAAAACATAGATACAATTGGTGACACAATGCATCTCCACCATTGGATCCCCCCATGATTTCCACTTCATCATATAAGGACAAAACGATCCAACGGCCGAGGCTTTGTGTCACTTTCTCTGTGTCTAATTTTGTGTCCAAATAGCCAGCCCCATAGAGAAAACGGAAAAGCGGCACAAATAACAAATTAGTATAATAAATAATTTGGTATAAAAATTTAATCAAAAAGCCCCTATAGCTCAGTGGTAGAGCGCCAGTCTTGTAAACTGGAGGTCTGTAGTTCGATCCTGCATGGGGGCATTTATTTTCTAATTTTTCTTCTTGTTTTCTTTTTTTTTTTAAAAAACCATTTTCCCTTCACCGGAAACTATTGCCTTTTCTGCTGTTCTTATTCCCATACCGACAGTTTTATCCGTCCTTCACCTACTCTTAGGCTGACTTCAAATATTAATCCGAACTGTGCAATGCTTTAATATTCAGCATATAAATAAGTACAACAGCAAGGTGGCAAAAAGCATATTCAACATATTGATCTTTGGAATACACAAACGTCCTGAGCAACGATCATACAACCATCTTCACGCTAAAAAAATAAAAGACCAATTACACTTTTAATGCATTTACAGCCTACAGCGACGCAAACTAATGACCAAAAAAAATCCATGATCTGCACCAACATGCATTAACGGCGCTTCAGAAAAGAATACAGAGATGCACCGCCAGTTGCCTGCTTCTTTGCCTGAGCAAGTAACATATAATCAGAAACTAACAATAACCAAGAACTGAAAAGGCTTAAAAGTACCTTCTGGTTGTTGAACAAGTCTTCGGCCATCGCTTCCATTTGCTTTCGCTTCTTTTCTTCTCTCATGTGCTCCATCTCGTTGTTTCCATAATCAGATTCCCTGATGAAGACGTTTGGTTTATAGTTTCATAACTAAACAATTCCTATAACAATTAGATTTAGGTCCTTACTTGTATGGATCTTTGGAGAAAGCAATTATGGCTCCAAATCTATTGCCAGATGTTGTATTCCCTCCCTAACCCATATAACAAACGCAACCATGTATAAATAAATCGGAGAAAAAACACAATATCAATAACCTTTTATGTACCTTTTTGAAGCGCTTGAAATTGACAACATTTTGATTACTACCATGAGCAGTAGTAATTTCGAAGTCCCTCACGATCAAATTTTCGCGATACAAGATATCCGAATTTTCATGACTATCAGCAAGTGCTTCGTCACTCTTATCGATTTTCTTAATAGAACCATTAGGGCAAGATGTTTTCACGTTTTCCAACGATGTGTTGATGATATCAGTTGACTTCACACTTGCCGGAGGTTTAGTTGTATCTTGTACATGTTCAGTGGGTTTTGTCTCTTCTTTATTATTTGTTAACTTAAGAGGAGCAGCGATACTTGATGTCACAACATCTTCCTCCATCTCAGAATCAGCAACAATAGTTTCATCAGTAGAATGCGAGGACGAAACCGTAACTGAATTAAACAAAACATAGATTGTCAGCTATCCTGTAGACCGATGTAGGTATATTAACATAATCCATATTTTGATAATTTATAAAAATATCATGTAGGAAAAAGACTGTGGGTGGTGATGATGATGACATCCTTTGCATAAATGAAGATAAAAGTAGATTAGTCATGTCCCGACATGAGTAATGTATTTATTCAATACCATCGCTAGTCGTTCATGCCAGTGTGTAGCATTGATAACATACGAGCAAAGTTTCAAAATAGCAAACAGTCGTTATTTTCAGAAAGTCACGTTGGACAACATATGCATGTCCTCTGTGTGCATACTCCATAGAGACAAATGAAGACGCGATTTTGAGAAACTTCAAAATGTAGAAATAATGTTATGCCTTATGAACTGCATCTGTTTTCATCTAGACGCATATTTAGGACTGTCAACGTATGTTTTCAGATGCAGATAGTATCATAAATGCATCCGCATCCGAAATCATTTTCGGATATCGGATATCCGCATCCATGGATACGCACGGATATTGGATAATTATCCGATCCGTCAATGATTGATAAATCACGATATATAAATAAAAAATCTTAGTTTAACATGAAGGTTTTTTTTTTTTTTTTTTCAATCCAACTAACCACTAAAGTGCTAAAAATAAACAAATATGATAACAATAAATAATTTTGAGCAATTACCATGTGTTCAGTGTGTATTATACACTTTCAACTTAATAAAATTATAAATTAACATATTTTATTGTACTAGAATACGCATAATCTAAACAACAACCATGAAAAAAAGCGAACGGATAATTTTGGGATGCGGATGTGCCTATATATGCATCATCCGTTTTTCCGAATATCAGATATTTATCCGATTTTCGAATTCGGATGCAGACGGATTTCGGATTTTTCTGGTATACATTGACAGCCCTACGGATATAACAGTTGCTGCTAACAGAAGTAATTAAGTGGATCGTTCCTAAAGTACATCGAGATCATGGACACTTACTTGCAGGTTGCTTAATAATTGTAGTGTCTAAGTGACCACAACAGATAGATGCAATCAAATCCACATCAGTAATCCTGGGCAAAGCCGACAATTCACGCGAAACATTAAGTTCAAAAGGATATTCTTCGGGGATGATCAGCAAATAATCGTTTTCACCATCTGCAGGGTCCTAAAAGATCCAATAGCTAGATAAGTACTAATGAAGATTACTCATTTAGGTATATTCACAAAAATACCCACAAAATTCAGAAAATTCAGCTTCTATGTAAGAATCATATTTCTATTTATATGTTGAATAACTTGAAATATGTTGCTTGAATCAGAGCTTTCAGTTAAATAAAATCAAAATCACCAAGTATTAATTGATTGATGACCTAAAAGCATGTTCAATAATATCTTATGACCAGGCTCAATGCTATTTCATTTATGTTACCAAAAGCATATATAATATATATTATCCAACTAAAATAAAATAAACAGAAACGTGCCAGAACAGTAGTCTATTTCTTGGGTAAATATCTGTGAGTAATTGCGAATATGAGATGTTTGAGGCTTACTTGGCTATCAGAACAGAAGTCCTTGGCGCTGATGAACTTAGCCCCAACTGCTTCAATTAGTAGTTGAATCTTCTCCTTATATTTGTACTGCACTAAGAAAGGTTGAGTTAGGGAACTGTGACTCTTTTGGAATAAGCACTAAGCAAAATATTTCACCTTCCACGACAGCCCCAACACAAATGTGAAGGCATCTAGGCATTTGTCTCTTACGGTTGGGTCTACAATCTTAATTAATCTGCTTTCAAAGGTTACAGTTGGGATATGGCTGGAAGAAAAAAAAAGTCAAGTGGAATAAGAATGTGTTACTTGAGCACATCATAACACAAGAAGCAAACAGACTCAAAACAGAAACAGATACGCTTACGATGTGTAATTTGGAAATTCAGTTCGAATATTTTTCTCTACAAGAACCTGCAGGTGATACGATATTCAGTTAAGAAACTAAAATAATTAACTCGACCAACACGGTAGAGAATCATGAATACAAACACATGGCAGATCTTCTTTCTTTAATATTTTACGCTATCTGAAAACATAAGAGTTAAATCCATTTTACCTTTAATAATAATTGTAAATCTTCCATGATTTTAGTACCCAAAAGGTGGCTAAATATACTTACTTAAAAACAACATCGTACTCCCCAACTATCCTTTAATTTTCATCTTCATCCTCACCCAACTTCTAAACCAAATCTTACATCTCTTTAAAACTTTTTTTTTTTTTTTTTTTTTTGAGTAATGACTGTCTTTAAATTGATTTAAATACATTTACATCATTTTCTATTCATGACATTGATTTTATGGATATTTCATGATTGCATTGAGTGGTTGAGTTGTGCTGATCTAGATGTAGGTCAAAGTCATGGGAAAGAATGCTACCATGTCAGTGCAACTGCCTGGGTGGTGGAAGATGCGTAAATTTCAGTTTTTGAAAGATACGGAATTCTTGATCCTTTGCACATTGAAAATGAGATATCCCACACCCACTATGCTTTGATCAATGTGATATCCATGATTACAGCATATGTGACATGAGCTTTGATTCTACCATGTCATGTTCCACATTCGCTTTAACGCACACAATTTACTAACAACGAAAAATAGTGTCATTTTTATGGTTAGAAGGAATATTATTTTGGTCAAGTAAATTTTAAAAATACTTTGGGATATAGTCAGTATTTAAAAGTGTTTGTACGAAACTGATCCTTTTTGTCCGATCTTAAAATTCCTAAAACGCCCTGCAGAAAAAGGAGATTCCGAATTCGAAACCCAGTAGTGAAAAGTGAAAACATATCCTTCGTTTTTAGTTGAAAATCTGACATATTAGGTTCACAGATTCAATCTCAGTTTCGATAAAAGAGTTAATGCATTTTCTCATCCATTTTTTCAATCTATCAATGCATTTTAGGTTCTTAATACCTAAATAAAGTTTTCCTTAGAATACTCAATTTTCACAGTTTAGTTTTACATCCATTCATTCGTTATTCTAATTGTTTTACTTCCTATTTTCATATTAAAAACTATACAAAAATAAAATCTGATAGTTTAAAGTCGTCATATGTATTCCAGCGATATATTTACATACATGTTCATCGCATGTGCCAAAGTATTAGCAAAAAGAAATCCAATTTAAACTGACCAAAGGAATGAATCATGATATAATTTAACAAAACAGTAAAGATGAAGTAGGCATATTTACTTACACATGTATAACAGGCATAAGGATTGATTGTGGTTAAGATAATTGCTGTTCAAAAATGATAATGAAACAAAGTAGTGACATATAGAAAACCAAAATAGCCATGTGTTTAATAACTTAAATTTGAACAAATTCTTTGGGTTATAGGAGCTTTGAAATAGAGTTTTCATGTGACACAAAGTATATAAATAACCCTCTACCCAAAATGATATTATGTTAAGCATGAACTCCAGAAAAGTCTGTAGAGGTGAAACTTAAGCTATAATGTTGACAAGACTTTTTCCTACCCATACAACAAATGCAAAGCATGCATCTGAATATACTGCACATATACTGGTACCCCAAGGTTCCCGAGATGAGCTCCGAAAGTGATAGATTTAGAGACGAAACTATGGGGAAAGCGAAAAGCCTAGACTAAAAGCACTAAAAGGAAGGGTGCTAAAAAATAAGACATGAGGATTTATAGTGATTGAGGAGCTTGTCCCTACGTCCACCGCTCTCAAATTCTTTTACTTCTTTGTTAAATGAGCCAAAAATAACCTTGCAAGTTCTAGTTGGCATTGTCTACCATTAATGATCTTTTGTAGAGAAGCTCCAGTACGAAAAGTTAAAAGTAATTACAACATTATGCTTTAGTTGATTCTAGTAGATGCCTGCTCTCAGTTCACCCTCTTCGTGTTTCTCATCTATCATGTCTACATATTCCTAAAGAAAATCTTTGTTGGTTTTTCGATCACATTAAGTAACTCGATGATAATAGAGTTCCAGCTCAATTAGGATGTTGGCTTCAGCGTTGTAGACAAGGACGAAAGAAGTATGATTGACCATTGACTTTTGGATAGTTCTGTATGCCCATAGGGCTAATGGAAGTTCGTCGACCCGCTTGTCTTTGGTTTCTCCAAATGCTTTTTCAAGATGGACTTCACCAATTTGTTCACAGCTTCAATTTATCCACTGGCTTGAGGATGAGCAACTACTGCAAATCGCTTCTTAATGCAATGACATCGACAAAATCCTTTGAATTTGGAGTTGTCGAATTCCATAGCATCAACAATAATCTCGATACCTATGTTGATTCTTGTGCGGTTTTGAGTTCAACCAAACATTTTATTAAGCTTTTCTGGTCGACCCTGGCTTTAATGGCAGTGTCTCTGCAAACTCAACTTTTCATAGTTATTTGTTTTAATCAAGGTTTCGATTTGCTCTCACCCTCGATGGTTGATTCTCTTAATCAACGAAAGCGACAACAAGTTTTTTACAGTTTTAATAGTCTTTCTTATTTCGATGTGGTATTCATCCAACGTTTCCTTGTATTTTCTATAAAAGCCATCGTCATGTGACGAAAACGTTCATCGGTCGCAACTAAAGAATATACCTTTTAGCAGTTGCAGTGACTTCATTTTCAGTTGGAGTGTTGACAATATCCTTCCCAACAATTGGAAGTTGAGAGTCTTTCCTCTAGCTAGACTTACCTTTCATTTTAAAGTAGAAGGTTGTCGAAAATCAACTAACTAGCATGCGGAAACAGAGTTTGGATGGAAGCCCTCGTTCTAGCATTAAAATATTGAATTTTTAATCAAAGTCCAAAACCAACAGTGATGAGTTCATACAATTACGAGTTCAAACAAAGAATATGGCCGAAGGCAAAAGGCCTAGATCGAAAGTACTAAAAGAGGAGTGCAATAGATTTAAGACATGAAAATTCATAGTGGTTCAAGAGCTTGTCCTCACGTCCACGGTTGTCGAATTCATTTGTTTCTTTGTCAAATAATTTGAAAATGGCCTTACAGGTTCTAACTGGCACTGTCCACCATTAATGGTCTTTCTTCTGAACACTTAAATCTGCAAAGTTAAAAGCGATTACTAATGATTACAATAGTTGTTGCGAATGATTACAATAGTTACACGGTATGTTTTAGTCCATCGGGTTTGAACCTTCTTTATCAGAATCTATGCTTTGTATTTATAAACAACTCATAGCATTGTTATTGGTGTACTGCTAAGATATGAGCATATGTGTCACCATCTGGTTGCCTGAAGGCTGATGCGGTGCGGATTGACAAGTCATATGTTTTATAGTTTTGGATGCTGCAACTTGCGTATTTTTCACGAACTTTAAGCCATCTAAATCATTGTTGTATGTGGAGGCTATTTTAGTCGTTGATCTTGATTTTTCATTGGGGCTCTTTCGACCTTGAGTGGGTTTGGTCTCATGTGTGTTTGGTTTGTCCTTCAGTTATGGTTGTCTAGGGCCATTTATTTAGGTAATGAACATTAAAGGGTCTCGATGTTTATTGAAGGCGACACGTAGCCTCGAAATTGTAGCATGTCTTAATGTTATTAGTCTTTGATATGAAGTTGATCTTGTAACTTATGCTTTTGGTTGGTTAGGCCAACCTTGAGCCTGTCTTCGGTTAATGTCAGTTGGCTGATCGCCGCTTTTGATACGATTAGCACGTTTTGCCTTGGTTTTCCTTACATGACTTAGTATATTTATAATGCTAGGGACTTAGTATATTTATAACGCCTAGCATTTAGACACTTGTTTGTGTTTAGGAAGGGAAGCTCAGCATTTAAGATTCCCAAAGGAACTTTACAAAGGCATATACAAAGCTCTTATGGATATTTTAATGCTTATTGAATGTCAAATACCGAGTAGAACTTTTGAGCCTAATCTGAATGGTAAACACGTTTGATACTCAAGTCATGGGTATTGATTATTTTGGAATTTCCCTTTGGTTTTCGGTTTATATGGATAATGCTTGGATGTAACTAAGTGAAAATAAAGGTATTACACAATATAAAATCCTGTACTATTATGGTCAACTTCTAAATGCATGGCTGACCTCAATTTGCTTCCTGAGCCAGTAAGCAGTTCTAGGTCCATATAACATGTGAGAATCCTATATTGTCCAATGATCTTAAGTATGAAAACTTGCTGGTGTTGGTGTTTTGGTTTATCAAATCTTCAAGGCAAAAATAACTGGCACATGCTTTATTTAGGCTAGATCATGCTTTCAAAAGTTAATTCACACAACCCATCTATTTATAATAGATGTGATTGCCCCAAAGTTCAATATTTTGGTCTTCATTCCTATTTTGTTCGTTTAAGATTTTCAAAGTTCTGGCTAATTTAAAAAAAAAGAAAAGGATATTCCGGTTACGATTCCGTTTCGAATTCTACTATACATATAAATATGATAATAACTGTTTTTTCATATTACTTCTGCTAAATTGGTAACATTGACAATAAATTTACAATTATCTTTCACTGTTTGCCCATTTTTTTAGTTATCTTGTTTGGTTTGTTGTCTTTTTAATCTTTTATATGTTATTGCTATGTTTACATTTTTTTACATCTTTCAACTGTTTTTTAACACTTAAAAGAACAATTTGGAATTTAGACTGGAACCGGTATTTGTTTCGATTATCACCGGACAATAAGGATTCCACCGAAACTCTGAACAATGGACTTCACAGTTCTAATTTTAAATAACTCTATGGCATGCAGTTAGGAACTTCATCAAATCATTATCATCATTCTTATCATTTTACCTAATGAGGGTTGAACACATGAATTCTCATTTTTCATAATTTCTATCTTGAATCATATTCGTTAGGTACATTAGAATGGTTCATCGAGTAAGGCTCTATTTTTTTTTACAGCTGCAGAATAAAATTTAAGTGCTCTTTCGCACGCTCAATTTTCACTTTCTGAATATGACACAGAGGTTTATTCGTAAAACTGCTAGCAAAATGAACTAAGATTGGAGTCTACCATCTCTATATGCTACAGTTAAAAGCAGTCTAGTGACAACTATTTGTGGACAAATGTCTTGTTCTATAGCATAATTGCATATGTCCTGAAAGGATGCATCTATGAAGTAACAACAGGAGACGGTAGCTTCAAGTCTTGGGAAGGTAGAATATTGGGATAACATCATAACATTATTTACCAAAAAACTTGAATTGTGTAAGATAATAGCTGTCTGTGATTGCAAACAAGTATAAAAAGCAACTTGTGTAAAAAAACAGATCCATGTACTAGGGAAAACGCTAGACTGATTCAGTTGACCTTTAACCAATCGACAAGGGTAACAGGCTTCTTAGCAATAACTGCTTCCATAAGATCCATGGTCATTACGCAAGATTCGGCCACAAGAACATGTGTACACTCGTCATCCCAGCTTGAACAAGCCTGTGCGCCTGTATCACATATTCAGTTGAGCCTCCGATAAGTTTATATTTTTGACCTGATCACTCAATGATGTCATATGCAAACTAGTGTGCTTATGACTCAAGATATAACTTGCTATTTAAGCATATAAGATATTAAAGTAATATGATACAAACCAATAGATGAAGTCCAAGCTTGAACATCCTTCTGCAGTTTTCTTGATCCGTGAACATAGAAAATGATTGGAATATGACAGAACCTGCACCGTAGACTCTTTTACTAATTGCAAATTGTTTACAAACGGGCTATAAAAACAAAACCAAACACATAATAAACCTGAACGTTGCGTTACTGGTTCCAAAAGTAATAAAATCCCCATAATCAACTGCTTCACCTTTATTTTTCACAAGCTGACAATTACTACCTGATTCTTTTCTTTTAAATGTTCCGTATTTTGACTTATCAATTAAATGAACTGGCGAGGAACCAGAAGTGCTCATACTTTCAACAACAATTTCGGCATGATTCCGGGAAATTGATGTGTCCGTCTGAATGATAATATCACAGTCTGCAGTTTAAAAACAGGACTCCGTAAGCAAAATTTCAGAATTGCTTACCTAAATTAAGGAACAAATGTGACTGATGTATAAAACCCTAAACCCAAAATAAAAACGATGGGTTGACTAAAAAGATTGAACCTTTTCTGCCTACATGGAATGTGCCTTTGGAGAAAATGTAATATTTCTGGGCGCCTGTTGAATTTTCACGAGATTGAACACAAAATAAGCAATGGCCCTACTGAAAGCATGGGTAAGAAAGGAAGAGAAGGTCACCTCTAAGCGAATCAACTGGAATGAGAGCCCAGACCATGATTTGGACAACAAGAGTTTCGCGGTAGGTTTTCTCGGAAGAACGGTAAAATCTATGGTTGCTTTTCTTTATAGCTGACGTGAATATGAAATTCAGTGCTCATGAACCTCTTCAAATTTCAAACTCAAAACCTCTAATCATTCTTTCACAAATGCTATGCAAAGTGGCGAACCAGCCACTATGCGGAGCACTTGTGTCTGAAGAGATGAACTAAGGGAATCAGTAAAAAAAAAAAAAGCGAGTGTTATGCAAAGAGCGACTGTCCATAACACAACTCTGTATTTTTATTTTTATTTTTTTTTTCAACTTTTCGCAATTGATTTATAGAAATGCAAGATTATAATTTTTTTTTTATTCCCTTCTCATTCAATCACATCAATATTAACATAACAATTAATGAATCAAGTATCAATCATCTAAAAAGAAAAAAAATCAAAAGCTATGCAATTTCGTTTGGATCGATTGTCGTTAAGCGTTTTCTGGCTATTTGTAAACCTAAAAACAATTCCTTTTCAGAAAGAGTAAATATCAACTTATAAGATGATTGAAACGGATCCTAACGCGTGTTTATTTATTTAGACAAATTCGTAATTATTAGTAACTTATATTTACGAAGAGTTTTCTTTATGTTCTCAGTGTTCATATCATAATTTATTATTATTCACTTAATTCAAGCTGATGCTTTCCTCATTTTCTAGCCTCTTATTTTCTCCTTCTAAATGTTATTTCATTCTAATATATTAGTTTATTGATTAATGTTTAAATATTTTTATTTCTTCATATTATCACCTTAATTCAAGTAATTGTATATATTTTTATTGTGTATTATGAAAAATGATTAAGATACGTCATTGTAGTTCTCTATGATTTTCTTCTCTAGGTTTCATGTGACATCCTATAATTAACTTGGTGATGTAATTGTTTGGTTTCATTTATTTTTATATACATATTATATACTTCATCTATTTATGTTATACACACACACACACATATATGTATATATATATATATATATATATATATATATTTATAAACACATACATATATATACATATACATATATATACACACACACACACAGAGAGAGAGAGCTTATAGGTGAATTTATCAACATGTATTTTCCTATTATTTTCTTCCTTTATTTCATAACTTCACATATTTCATGACTGGTATATGGAATCTTCGCTCTCTTTTTTTTTTTTTTTTTTTTTTGAAAGTTAAGCGTAAAATTTTATTTCACTATATAAACTGATTACAATGTGAACTTCTCTATAAACCAAAAAAAAAAAAAAAAAAACAAATAACCACACGAAAATCACGTAAACTCTACTACAAAATAGCAAGTCTAAAAACCTAATAACTCTAATGATCACTGCATAAGCAATATAATGCTCTAAAAAGGATTCAGCGGTATAAAACCCAATAGCATGGATCCACCAGAACTGTTGACTTTCGACTACACAGCAGAGAAGATGTCCATAGATGTTGAAAATATCCACAAATCCAGCGAACCGTATAAACTTCAGTATAAAACTCCAATATGAATCAAGCATGCATTACCATTCACCACTGAGCCAACTAATATCAAAGACCTGTAAAGATTCCATGCAAACCCAGAATCAACTAAAACTGCATCAAATTAAAGAAGGGTCATACATAGGGTTACCTCTAGTATGCCTTCTAGAAGTTTTCAGATTCGAACTTAAAGGATAGACGTCCTCTGGAGAATATTCAACACCCTCGTCTAAATCGTCCCAAAACTTACCTGTCAGTTTGATATTCTTGGATTTGGAAGTGGGCATTGAACTCTTAGGAACTGCAGTGGATAGTAAGGCTGGATTAATTGCAGGAAAAGTTAAGCCACTACTAGACACTGTAGGAAGAGGTAATTGGATATCGGGTGGAGGCTTCAAATGGGTACAAGAAGAAAAAATAGCCTAAGAAGAAGAAGCATTGCCCACTGATTTGATGTTGACAGTAGATGTGCCGGACAATTTAGCAGATTTAGCTTTAGAAGCTTTCGAAGCTGGTCTCGTAACAACAGTATCCTCATCATTAAACAATGAATTCAAACCAAAATCAACTGTTAACTCAATGTTACTGACTTTGTTCAAAAAAGCACCAGTATCCTTTACTTTATTACCATCATTAGCATTACTGACTTTACCTTCATTTGCATTACTAACTATATTACCAATATTTACATTACTAACTTCATTACCATCCTTTGCATTACTAACTTTATTACCATCATTTGCATTACTAACTCCATTACCATCCTTTGCTTTACTAACTTTATTACCATCATTTGCATTACTAACTTCATTACCATCAGATGCATTACTAACTTTACCGTCTGTCTTGCCACCATTATCCTTAACGGCAGCATCAATCCTATTCAAATTCTCATCTTCCACATCTTTATTCAAATTATTCTACTCTATATCAGAATTTGCTACATTCTTTCTTTGCCAGACCATCTTCCTTTTCGATATTACCTTCGTCCAACCCTTATCCTTGTATTTAGCCTTATTTTCGCCTTTACACTCATTACTATAACCATGATTCTCCTCACCAATATCTTCATTTTGCACTTCATTTGACTCATCATATTTATCCCCTAAAGCGCAATCTGATGTTATATGACCAAAACGATTACAAGTTACACAAATGCTTGGCTTCTATGTATATGACAGATTTACCGTGGGTCGATCACTAAAGCATGTTAACTCTATATAATCAGGTAATTCTACCTCATGATTGATTTCAACAAGCGCTTTCGCATAACTAAAGCACTGCAACTTCTCAGTACTGTAATCAAAACATATCAGTCTTCCTACATGGCACGCTAACCAGTTTATACCCACCAATGTCCACAGAATTATTGGAATGTTAAAAAATTGAATCCAAACAGGAACCCTCTTGATTAGCCTTTG
Organism: Allium sativum; assembly: GCA_030737875.1. NCBI lineage: Eukaryota > Viridiplantae > Streptophyta > Magnoliopsida > Asparagales > Amaryllidaceae > Allium > Allium sativum. Next base: position 800,458,439 of record CM060912.1, read on the forward strand.
AGGATTACCAATGGTAGGATCCCATTGTGATAAGATGAACATTCGGCCCCTAATGAAAATAGGATCTGAACGAAGAATTTTAGCTCTATCAATATCATTCATGAATTGTATACAAAAGTGGAATCCTTCTGATCTGACACTAAAATCCCCTAATAATTTCCATCGTGATTTCAGAAAGCTAACAACAATGGAAAAAGAAAGTGTATCATCGAGAAAGAATCCAGTTAGAATATTGTTCCAATAGTTCGCTCTTTTTCTATTTTACTATATAAATGGTTCGACCTGCATGACATAATAAACATTTTTGTCATTATATTTCAGCATAAATAGTTCATTGTAATTAATTTATGGTATACATTTTCTAAATTTTCTCCCCGAACATTTCCTTTGTTCCATGAATAACATCAATTGCTTATCTCAATAATGTAACTGACAAAATTTCGAAAAATGCACTTATGCACGCTTAATTTTTTTTAATAAGTTTGTAATAATTGGCACTTGACTAATTTTATTAACACATCAATTATTATCTTTCATTCTCACTAAAATTTGAAATTACAAGTTGACAACTTTCCCCTTATTATTTACGCCGATGTTACTTTTCTTTTCATGTTCATTTTTCTTTTTCTTACATTTTGTTGTAAAACACGAGTGATAAGTTTCTGGAAGAAGACAATTTTTTGGAAGAAAAAGTTGATTTTAAAGAAGACGAAATTGATTCTCTAAGTATTTCAAGTTGTGCGGTTTTCTGAAATTGAATATAAGTTTTTATCTTCTTTTTTTTTAGGGAACTAGCATTTGGTAGCTACTAAGCTAATGTTTACTTTTGATTGGTTGTAAACATAATGCACACTACATTTGAATTGCAATTAAACTCAGTGTAGTATAATACATCATGATCTTTTCATTTTTTTCACTATATTAAACCTTAACCACTTTTATTTGGATGAAAACAAGATGAAGAAATTTTCTAGACTATACCAATGTGCTTATTATTATGACATATGCATTCTTCCTGACTTTTTAATTTTTGATAGATTACTTGTTTAATATATTTAATTTTTTTTCTAATGATATATAGCACTTTCCAATAGAGAAAAAATGAAAGTGTGGAGCGATTGCATTGCTGGGAGAGTTGTATTTGTTATGGCTGTTTTAAAGTCTAATATCAATTGCATAAATATAAATCCCAGAAATTTTTAAGATTATAAATGAAGTGAAGTGTACAAATAGTACAAAGAAAAAATAGATAGAGTTAATTAGGGAGAAAGACAAACTTTTAAGACGAAAAATAAAAACTTTGAAGAAGAAAAATAAGCCAAAGGACACAAAGTTTAATTTTTAGGTTGAAGGACAAATTTCAGAAGAAAAAAATTGGGCTGAAGAAAAATACTAAGTGTAACTAGCATTATATTCGGTTTTTACACTACCAAATTCCTAGTTACAACTAGCATTATATTCAGTTTTACACTATACAAAATGATAGTTATATTTAGCACTATCCTTTAGTCTAATATTTTCTAAATTTTGTCCTTCGGTCTAAAATCAAATTTGATATCCTTCAGACTTATTTTTTTCAATGTTTGTTCATGTGCCTACTTTCCACAAATAGATAATCATAGATTAGCCGAAATAAAAAATTGAAAGTACCCATTTTATTTAAAAGATGGTAAGCTTTCCACTGCAAGGGCATGGAAATTAGATGTACGATGCGACGTGCACAAGCATTATGCATTTGATAGTAGCGGGGATCGTTTTTGTTGGTACATTAACAAAACAAAATGAAAAGCAGCTATTTAGATATATAAAAATTTGGGAAACCAAAAAGTATTTTACATACCTTGAGAAAATAAATCCATTCAATTACACAAGGACAATAACAATCTACAATGTTCTATCCAAACAAAAGAGAATTAAATGAGCTGGACATTCACAAATACAATACTTTTTAGGTAAATTGAAGAAAATGGGTGTCATGAATAACGTAACACCTCATTCACTAAGACCAGAAGTTAAACGATGCAGATGTTCCAATCATCTACAATATTAACTTCTGACGATAGAAAATAGATTGTTAATAGATCATAGCATCAGAAAGTATGGGAATATGAAAAAGCCTAAAATAATATTCATTGATTAGGCATTCATTACATATCCCCTTGACCCGCTATGACGACCCCCCCCCCCCCCTCATACCTCATGCATTAAACTATAAGAAAGATGTGCTAGATGACGTGCCAGGTCGGTATGGGACGATCATCAAGGAAAGTAAATTGAAACAGAACCTGCCGTATAACTTACAGTGCATGGATAATATATAATAATAAAGTATACAATAGGATATAGTAGCGAATCATAATAAAGCATGATATCTCATCTCCATAAAATCTCAGAATATCAAGTACAAAATATCTTAGTAACTGGATATCTATATACATCAGGCCTCATTACATCCCTCATCAGAACATATAACAAACAAACAGCAGAAATCGCCAAATAATTATAAAGTAAGAATAGTAATACACTAGCCTCCTGCTCATCATCACACGGTAGCATCGTCACCAAACCTGTCACCTAATACTTAGTATAATCATTAACATCGTCGATGAGTATCCGAAGGTAATAAGAGAAAACACAAAACCTTGAGTCGGATAATAGTCTGGTATGAGTGATAAAAGTTTATCAACAGTTACACAAGATAATATGATAATAGTCAATTCAAATCTCACCTGAAATTTCCCTGCAACCAAAGAGTTAGCACATAATAATCTCATTAAATATGTTATTCGAACACACACAAGTAGACACTGGTCAGAATAGGATTCACAATCCTCATTTCTCTTCAGTATCCTATGGTGTGCAAAGAAAATGGAAGAAACCATACAAGCAATCATAATATCCATAACAAGCAATAACCGAGTTATCACCGTCTAAAGCCTTGAATACATTGATATCAAATGACTGGTCGTTTCCATCCATCAAGGGATAATTAAAAAACATGGTTCTAGTCGGACTACCGTACGTCTCACGTATGTTTGTTTTCTCAAGATAACCAGATCACTTCCCAAGCGATCCAGGGTACTTGATCACTCAAATCTTCACAATTGTCCCTATAATACTCCAGCTTCGAGTCCACTCAATTCCTTAGACCTATTAAAGATTCATTGGCAGTTCCAATCATATAAGCCATACATGACCCCATCTTTTAGCTCGAGTCTCACTCGAGTCAGTCCATTATCTAACAACACCATTCCACTTTCACTTGCCTATCACTTTAGCCTTTGACCACTCTCTCGGGAATTCACAATCAAAGAAACAACACTACTTTGGCGATAACTTCCACCTCGTAAATGCTATCGACTATCAGAGACCACCATCATGCTCTTAAAGATCTCTGCTTCTTACCTTAGGACCCTCGGCCCCCAACCATCAACCATGATGGATTGATACTATCCCCACACTTGGCTAGTTTTTGGCTAAGTGTTGGATTCCCCTAATCCCTGTATCGGACACTTCCCTCCAGTCCATTCTCGTACCAAATTGCCTCCTCAAAGCTTCACATGTCAGTCCATCAACGACTATTTGAGTGCTTGCACTTCAACCCATCCAATTATCATCAGACTTCGCACATGACTCACTATAGAGATCAGAAAGCCACACACGAAGTTTCATCGCTCCTCGACCAATCCTCATGGATCAGTATTGATCTATGCTCTGTGGACCAGTACCGCTACATGCTCTATGGACAGGTACCAGTCCATATCCTGATTCATCTTATGGCAATCGACACCTAATCCAAGGGAACCATCGGTATTTGTTGCGAATACTACTGGTGCACCTTATTCAGACATACTCCTCCAAGTGAAACCTTTTCCCAAAAAATTGTTCACCCGCACCTCGAGCTCTTTCTACTCTCTGGGTGCTATCCTTCTCAAAGGCATCACTATTGGTCTAGCATCCTTTATTATGTCAATATAGAACTTGATCTTTTTGTGTGATGGAAGTCCCGTCACTTCTTCAAATACCTACGGGTACTCCCTAACTCTGGTACTGTCGATGAATCGTCGTTTGGAACCTAGAATGATTGCAGACAATTGGCCATCGCCTCCTCAACTGATAAATGGCCTACCACTATTCTTTTCTTGTCATCCATCTTTATTATCACCGACGTCCTCTGGCAATACACCACTACTCCATACTTACTTGGTCGTTCCATCCCACCAAACTCTACAAAACCCAAGACGAAACAATCACAAATAAAAGAGCATCCATGGCTCAATAAAATAAGATTATGACAAACCATACTAAGATTAGCAGAGCCTCTAATGGGGTTTGATACTACTAAATGTCAATCAACGATTTCGGGTTCAAAACCTAAGTTATCAACTAAGTTCTCTATATATAAAGTAATGGGAAGCCCCAGTATCAAATAAAACTCAACTAGGAACATCAAAAATGGAAATCATATCTTGATTGACAACACCCTTTTCCTTCGCCGAAGGGGCATTCGACGAACTTATAGCAACGTTGGTAGCATGTGCTTTTATGACCTATTTACCTATATCAGGGCGATCCTTGTTGAAATGTCCACTCTTATGGAAGATATGGAACCTTTACTCACTCTCTTGCACTTATTTCAATAATGACCGTCATATCCACAGTTATAGCAACTCATCTTAGAATTGGACAAATTCTTCTACCCTTCTTTATTCTAAGATGGCTTCCTCTTGTTGTTTCGTTTCTTCTTGCCTCCCCTTGTCTCTTGTGGTTTTGGCTCATCCTCAAGAGCAATAATAGGTACAGATTCAGATTAAGGATAGCTACTCTCATGTCAACGTGCCTTTCCGACCACTTACTTAAAGGTCTCGTCAATATGATTCAAGACTTCTCTCCTAATGGTCCTCTAAATCAAGAGTTAACTTCTCATTTTGTTTCTATGTGATGTCGATAAAAGGCATTATGTACTTTGATAAAGTATCAAACTAAGCCATGTACTCAAAGACAATCGTGTGCCTTTGCTTTAATCTTGAAAACCTCGTGAACAAAGCTGACTTATGAGAAGCTAGAATGAACCTCTCCTCCAAACGAATCTTAAACTAATTTCAAATGAACTTGTAATCTAGTATATCATTCACTACATTCCAGCAAATCATCGTATGTCCTTATACTCCTATTTATGGAATCATCCATATTAATATCACCAAGATTCACTCATAAGTGTCGAGCCCATCTTGACCTCCATTGTTGATTTCGTTCCTAGAAAAGATTTGTATCCCAAGGTGGAAAAGTCCTTACTAAGCTAGGCAAAATCAGCTCTGGGTGCATGTGATTGAACACCATTCTCAATGGTAGCGTTAGAGGTAGATACTTGGGTATTTTGTGGCATATTCCTCATAAAGGTGTTAAACATGGCTTGCAAGTCGGGGTTAGCAGCCTCAAACCATTTCCTTCTCCTACTACTAAATTTGGATTTCTTACAACACTCCTTGTATGGTGACTCATTCTTTAATTAAGGATGAAGACGACTATTCTCCTTTTAAGAAATCATGTAACAAGTGCCCATTGTGTAGTGTGGCTTATACTATACTGTATATATAGTTTTGAAATCAAAAATAATAGCAAGGATGTGTTATCATATATATATTCTCGACTCAACTCTTAGGTTAAACAATGCAACCTAGCTCTGATACCAAATGAGATGACCATCCTGCATCCTTAGCACCGAATATTATCTGATGAGTTCAATGTACATTGGCTAGGCAATGTATGTTGACCGTCTAATAAGAAAAAACTAAAGCTAGAAAGAATGTTAATCTGACTATATATCACAGCTCATGGGATAATATATGATAATAAAATAGGCATGATGGTAAATAACTAAAGGCATGCCAAGATTAGAGAAACATAATTAAAACAATATATTGAAATGTAATAGAGTTATACATCTCAAAAATAACCCCTAAAATCACGTCCTTTAAATAATAAAATCACCAGTGAGCCTTACGGCATTGAAGAACTGAAAAGCATAAAATATAGAGATACGAGAATAACCTTTTTCTCGCTATCTGAACATATCCATGTGCTCACCTAACTTGTCTCTGATCGATTCGTTTAAAAGTATCCAGAGTAATAAAAAGAAAAGCATAAAACTCCAGGTTAGACACAGTGACGGCCCGCCCCGCACCGGCCGACATTTCCAATGAAAGTGCGATGTGCCAATGCCCGGCTAGCGCGGGATGGTCGCCAAAGAAAGGAAAAGGAAGGAATTTGAACTAGCAAGGAACCTGTAGTATATCGCACAGCGCATGGAACAAAATATAATGACAACATAACTTTGACATAAAACAGGTTAGACAGTGCATAAGTTGAAAACTAAACCATCATAGCAGCGGAAAATCCAAAATACAGCTTACGTTCCACATCATCATTATTACAACTTTTAAAACTGTCTCCAAAGCAAAATAAGAAAGGTACTCTACTAATTCCTAAAGAAGTGACCAGCAGCGACACAGGGAGAATTTCTATATATATCATACTTGGAAGCCTCCTGCTCGTTTCCGGTATAGCTACTCGTGCATACCGCCTAACATGTCTCTAGTCTGCCCGTTTAAGAGCACCCAGAGTAATAAGAAGAGACATAAAACTTTGGGTCAGACAAAAGTTTGGTATGAACGATAAGCAGCAAAATAGAACAATAACAAGTATACTAAACCATACCTGAACGTAGACCTGCAACCAAAGAGTTAGCACAACAGGGTGTACAATACTCTAAGGTGACATTAACATATGGTGAAAAAATACGGGGAAGGGGTGTGCATGTCATAGTGATATCAAACAATCAAGCATAGCAACCATCCTCACAACTCACTCAGTGCATAAAGCATACGATATCCACCACTTTGACCACCCAAATCCTTTGTTATGATCACTCTACCCCATGGAGTCACAGTGACTCTGATGCACTGATCCATAGCCACTAATCCTTTACTATGTCCACTCTGCCCCATGGAGTCATAACAACTCCACTGCACTAGCTCATAGCCTTGCTACGATCACTCTACCCCATGAAGCCATGATGATTTCACTGCACTGATCCGTAGCCAATATCCGTCTCTCAATGGTGAATCAAAGCTATAGACATCGATAACCCCTTTGCACACGTCCCGCAGCAAAGCCCAACTCATGAAGCTAACTCGTTGGTTCCCAACTGGATCCCGAGTTCTACTTCCCATTTGGTCTACCTTTGCATCTCGGGTTTTGGTCTCCTCCGGATCGGTTCGGAAACAAGCTTCCATTCAGATTGGTCTCTCTTCCACCTTCGGTTCAGTTCGGCCGTGATTGCCCTCATCGGGTCGGGTCGAGCTCCTTGGTTTGTGATGTCCTCTCCAGAGCGTCGAGTCGTGGCTCCAACTTCGGATCGTGAGTCTCTTCGGGTCGGGATTCTCCATTGGCTCGTGGGTCAAGCTTTCATCGGTCCGGGTTCGAGCTTCTTCCACCGGGTCGGGGTGCTTCGGATCGGTCATGAGCTTCTGGTCCATGGTGCTCTGTGTCTTCCAAATCACCAGGTCGGTTCGTGGTCACTGGCCATGAGTAGGGTGTCACGATCGGGTCGGTTCGTGCCTCCTTCCTTCGATCCGATCTGGTTCGGGTCAAATTCCTACAACTTTTCCAACGAGCTATTTACGCCATACGACAACGTTTTCGACCATTCTAAACTGACTATTCAATCACAAAGCATTCCAAACAGTAATGGAAACATGTGTATTCAACAATAAACTCCAAAACAACCATATAACATGCCAAAATGGATCAAACATACCCAAAACCCATATTTTCCCCTTAACCCCCCTTAATCATGTTTAAGCATACAATTAGCAAAACTTATCCAAATTAGCCCAAATTTCTATCAGAGCCCTAAAATAATATTTTAGAATTGTACAAAATTTTCCAAATTTTTCTGAGTTATAATTTCGCTAATTATCACTAATCACCCCTAATTAGCCGTAATTAGTGAAAAACAATGCAAATCACTCACCTTAGCCACAAATTACTTATAGATCTGGAAGTATCTCTGATACAAGTCGAATCTCTATGTGTTCCAGCAGCTCTATCCCAAACTTGATGCTGATTTGCCTTGATTTGATGTAGATTAGGCTAATCCTTGATTACAAAGCGATTTGGGATGAAATTAGAAGGTGGAGGTCATGAGTAGGTTAGAGAAATGTTTTAGGCGGCTGAGAAAATGAAAATAGATTGTTTCCTAACAGATTTCATCCCTCCCATAACCCTAATCCCGAAATGGGTTATGGGCCTAGCTGCTAATCACCCTAATTAGGCCCGGTTAAGTTGTTTTTCACCTTCTAAATCTTAATTCAGCCATATCTCCCAAACGGTAAGTCCGTTTGACAAGAGTGACCACTCCACGGAAAGGTAAACCGTCATCTGAATCTAATGGAAGTGGTTTCAGGTCAAAACTCCTTACCAATCAAAAGTTATGGGCAAAACAAGATTCGCCTAGGGCAAAATGGTCATTTAAGAATCGGCAAAAATCATGAACATGGGAAATGACCCCAATAGTTGTTCCCCAAAGTTACACGACTATATGACTTCGTATGAAAAAGAAATAAATATTCTACGATCCTTGGATACGTAGAATACGGGTCGTTACACTCCTCCCCCCTAAGAAATTTCGCCCCCTAAATTCCTTAACCAAAAACATACAAAGGTGTTCTGCATGCCTATCAGTCATTCACAAATAATCAAAAACACAAACAAACCTATTCTAGCATGCAGAATAACTAAATCGCAATTTAAAATCTTACCAGGCAAAGAGTTCTGGATACGTCTTCCTAATGCTCTCCTCTATCTCCCAAGTACAGTCATTTTCATCCTCGCCCCACTGAACCTTGACTAGATTCACCGCTTTCCTTCGAAGTTTCTTCGTATCATGCTCGATAATACGAATCGGCTTGCGGTTCCCAACCGCCTCGGGTTCTACTTCGATATCATCCAACTGATCAGGTGAAATAGCCACATCGGGGTCGTGCACGAATTTCCTTAACTGGGAAACATGAAACACGTTATGAACTCCCGCCATCTTGTCCGGCAACTCAACTTTATATGCCAAATTCCCAACTTGCTCGAGGACTAGGAATGGACCAAAAAATCTTGGTGCTAATTTGTCTTTCCTACCAAATCGAATCACGCTCTCTAACGGAGAAATCTTGACAAACACAAAGTCGCCAATGGAGAATTTCAGATCTCCTCTTATCAGCATAACTCTTCTGCCTATCTTGGTCAGCCTTCATTCGCTGTTGAATAACCTTGATAATATCTTAGGTTTCTCTTATCACATCTGGCCCAAGCACAAATTTCTCATCGGTTTCTAACCAACATGATGGTGAGTTGCATGGTCTTCCGTATAAAGCTTCAAATGGAGCCATACCAATACTAGACTGATAACTATTATTATATGCAAACTCTACCAGCTGCAAATGGTCATCCTATCATCCACCAAAATCCAATACACAAGTTGTTAAGAGATCTTCTAATACACGATTCGCCCTCTCTGTCTGACCATCAGTTTGAGGATGATATGCGGTACTGAGATGTAGTTCTGATCCTATAGCCTCTTGTAAGCTATTCCAAAATCCACTAGTAAATAACGGATCTCGGTCACTCACAATGCCTTTGGGTATTCCATGAAATCTAACTATCCATTTCATATATAGTTCCGCTAATTTAGTTGTCGTTCTATTCGACTTGACTAGTATAAACTTTGCACTTTTGGTCAATCGGTCCACAATCATCCAAATGCTATCATGGCCTGATCTAGTCCTTGGTAACCCATCAATGAAATCCATTGAGACTTGTTCCCATTTCCATTCTGGGATTTCTAATGGTTGCAACAAACCACTAGGTTTCCTTAGCTCGGCTTTAACTAGCTGGCAGTTTATGCATTTGGATATAAACTTCCTAACATCTCTTTTCATCCCTTCCCAATAGTAGGTCTGCCTCATGCCTCGATACATTCTATTACCACTAGGATGTATAGTCAGTTTTGAGTGATGACATTCTCTAAGTACTTCATCTCTCAATCCATTTACATTGGGCACAACTAGTCTCCCATTCTTTTTGAGCCATCCATCCCGATCAAGCCCATACTTGTTCATCTCCTCATCAATACCCATCTCTAACTTGGAGATGATTTCTAATAGGTTAGGATCGTCCCTCTGACTGGAACCAATCCGCTCAATCAAAGTGGGTCTGATTGTCAAACTTGCTAACATCTCTGGATCCAATTCGCACTTTGGTCTGAAATCGTACCCTGCGATATACTCCAGTTGCTTCCACTCAAGAAACATAGCCCCTAAATCGACATGTCTTCTACTCAATGCATCAGCTACCTCATTGCCCTTTCCTGGTGTATATGCGATATCGAAATCATAGGAAGCCAAGAATTCTAACCATCTTTGCTGTCGGAAATTTAGATCCTTCTGAGAGAAGAGATACTTTAATGACTTATGATCGGTAAACAACTCGAATCTTTCTTACAAGAGATAATGTCTCCACATATTCAACGCGAATACGATAGCTGTCAAGTTCAAATCATGGGTAGGATATCTTTTCTCATGCGATTTCGGTTGTCGACTAGCATAAGCTACAACCTTACCTCCTTGCATCAACACAACACCTAGCCCGGTACCACATGCATCTGTATATACTGTCATCTCTTCATTCCCCTTAGGAATGACTAACACTGGTGCACATGTCAACTTTTCCTTTAGATTCTTGAATGCATTTTCACACCTTTCATCTCAAACGAAAGCTTGATTCTTCTTGGTCAACTGAGTTAATGGTGCCGCTATCTTGGAGAAGTCTTGGATAAACTTACGATAATATCCAGCTAATCCCAAGAAACTTCTTACGTCTGTTGCATTCTAGGGCGTAGACCGATCTTGTACCATAGCCACCTTCGCAGGATCCACGACAATACCATTCTCTGAAACAACATGGCCCATGAATCTCACTTCCTCCTCCGGAAGTGACACTTAGAAAACTTTGCTTTCAATTGGTGTTTTCTCAACACCTCCATCACTATCCTCAAATGTTCCTTGTGTTCTTTCTCTATCCTCGAATAAACAAGTATATCATCCACGAACACAAGAACAAACTTATTCAATTGATCCTTGAATACCCTATTCATAAGATCCACAAAATATGCTGGTGCATTGGTTAACCCGAATGGCATGACCAACCACTCATAGAATCCAGACGGCATCCGAAAGCCGTTTTAGCTATACTCTCAGCTTCTACCCTAAGTTGATGAAAACTTGTCGCGAGATCCAACTGGGAGAACACTCTCGCACCACTCAACTGATCAAACAAATCATCTATTCGTGGTAGAGGATACTTATTCTTCCTAGTCACCTTATTCAACTCGCGGTAGTCCACACACAATCGCAGGGAACCATCTTTGTTGGTAGCAAACACAATCGGTGCTACCCACTCGGAGACACTTCTTCGGATAAATCCCTTCTTCAAAAGATCGCTTAATCGCACCCTGAGCTCTCGCTTCTCCCTTGGTGCCATACGACGAAGTGGCATCACTATTGGTCTGGCATCTTTCACTAAATCAATATGAAACTCAATCTCTCGATGTGGTGGAAGTCCGGTCACTTCCTCGAAGACGTCCGGATACTGGCCAGCCACGGGCACATCTGGCAACTCATCATGCAGGATGTCGAGGGAATTTAGAAAACTAGCCATTACCCCATCACCAGGTAGACCACCAAACACTACCCTCCACCCATCATCCGCACTAAGTGTCATCAAAAAGCCCTCACAGTCTATCATCACCCCGTACCTTTGGAGCCAATCGTCTCCCAAAATAATGCCAAACCCAGTAAAGCCCAAAACAAAGTAATCACCAACAAACATACATCCATGACTCGATAAGACCACATTACGACAAATCATATGTAGCTAGTCGAACCACCAATCGGGTTCGTCACAACTAAAGGTCTATCGACTATCTCAGGCTCCAATCCCAACCTACCAACCAGGTCACTAGATATGAAGGAACGGGAAGCCCCAGTATCAAACAGTACTCGAACAGGAACATCATAAACAGAAAGCATACCTTGAATGACAACATTCTTTCCTTTCTTCGCCGCAGTTGGGGCATTCGACGAAGAAGGAACATCATTAAGAGCATATGCTTTCACAATCTACTTCTCTTTAGGGTGTTGCGGACATTTATCCTTGTGATGTCCCATTTAGCCGCAGTTGAAGAACTTCCTATCCGCAAGCTTTGCACGACATTCTTTAGCATAATGGCCCTTCTTGCCACAGCTAAAACACTCCACATCTTTCTTACCCTTTTTCTGACCATCCTTAGTTTGGTTCTACTTCCTCTTATTCTGAGAATTATTCTTGCCTTCACCGCTTACTTGCGGCTTTGACCCCTCTGTAGATACAACAACGACTTCAGTCTTAGGCTTAGGATGAAGGCTCTCTGACCTCAATGCTTTCCCAACAATTGATTCAAAAGTCTCATCAATATGATTTATAAGCCTTTCTCCCAAGTACTTATCTAAACTAGTTATGAACGTCTCATTCTTCTTCTCGGGAGTGTTGATAAGAGATAATCCATACTTTGATAAAGTATCGAACTCAGCAATGTACTCCGAGACCGACCTACCATTCTGCTTAAGCTCCAAAAATTTCCTAAACAATTCTGATTTCTGAGCAGTTGGGATAAACTTATCATTGAATCGGGCCTTAAACTGATCCCAAAGTAACTTGATCCCCAGGGGTAGCTGCCTTAATAGCATTCCACCAATTCATAGCCCGTCCTTGTAGCTGACGGGATGCTAGCTTCCTCTTCATCGCGTCTTCGATTCCTAGATCCTCGAAGATATGCTCACAACTATCAAGCCAATCCGGAACTTCCGTAGTAGATTCTGTTCCATGGAATGGCTTCCCACCAAGACAAGTGTAGTCTTTACAGAGCTTAGAGAAATCGGCCCTAGGCGCCCGCACTGCTGCACCACCACCATTTGCAGCATTATGAGCTGCCCTATGAACATCCTTAAGCATCTCTCTCATGAAGTCAGTGAACATTGTCCTCATATCAGGAGCATTTCTGTGACGGCCCGCCCCGCACCAACTGACATTTACTCCAAAGGTGCGTTGTACGCATGTCTAGTTAGCATGGGACGGTCGTCAGAAGGAAAAGAAGAAGACGAAGAATCAACAAGGAACCTGTAGAATGTCTCACAGCGCATAGAACAAAATATAATAACAACATACTTGACATAAAACAGGTGAGACAGTGCATAAGCTGAAAACAAACTATCATAGCAGCGGAAAATCTAAATACAGCTTATGTCCCACATCATCATTATTACAACTTTTCAAACTGTCTCTAAAGTTAAAAAAACAAGATAAGGGAGGTACACTACTAATGCCCAAGTAGTGACCACCAACGACACAGGGAGAATATCTATATATATATATCATACGTGGAAGCCTCATGCTCGCCTCCGGATCAGCTACTCGTGCATCACCAACTAACCTGTCTCTGGTCTGCTCGTGAGAGCACCCAGAGTAATAAGACGAGACATAAAACTCTGGGTCAGACAAAAAGTCTGGTATGAGCGATAAGCAGCAAAACAAAACAATAACAGGTATAATCCAATCATACCTGAACTTGGACCTGCAACCAAAGAGTTAGCACTACATACTGCACAATACTCTAAGGTGCCACTAACATATGGTGTAAGAAATATGGGGGTGGGGTGTGCATGTCATAGTGATGGCAAACAAATCAAACATAGCAACCATCCTCACATCTCTCACTTGGTGCGTAAAGCATACGATGTCCACTACCTTGGTCACCTATCCATTGAGCCATGACGGAATCCAATCCCGTACAACTATCACTACAAGCCCACTATCCGACTCCCAGGGGTGAACCAAAGTTATGAATACCGACAACCCCTTTGCACACGTCCTGCAACAAAGCCCAACTCATGAAGTCGACTCGTTGGTTCCTAGCGGGATCCTGAGCTCTAACTTCTTATTTGGACTACCTTTGCATCTCGGGTTATTGGTTTTCTTCTCCAGATCGGTCTTCTTCCTTTACTTTCCTTCGGGTCATACTCCCATCGGGTTCAGATCGTCGTCATCACCCCTGGCAGATCGGATCGGGGCCTTCAAGTCCAATCGCCATACATCGGTTCGGTTTGGAGGTAGCTATACGGGTCGGGTCGGGGTGGCCTTCCTCCAGCGGTTCGGATCGGAGTCCACACATCCTAACTTCATGGAAAACTCCTCTGGTTCGGTCCTTCTTCCCAAGCACTCCGGATCGGGTTGGATGTCTCAAGCTTCTCCATGGTGCATCGGTTCGGGTCGGAGTAGCTTCATGCCCACGAGGGCGAATCGGGTCGGGTGTGAACAGCTCTCGTGGAAAGCGGTTCGAATCGGGCTCCTTCCTCCGATCCGATCCGGATCGGCCAAAATCCTGCAACTTCTTCCAGCGATTGTTTACGCCATTCGACGACGTTTTCGACCAATCTAACACTTCTAGACAATCACAAATCATATCGTACAGTCATAGCAACATGTATAATCATTCACAAACACCAAAACAACAATCTTAGCATGTAAAACGGATCAAACAAAGCCAAAATCTCATATTTTCCCTTAAGCATGTTTAAGCAAAACTAATCATAGGATTAACAAAACTTAACCAAATCAAACCCAATTTCTAATAGAGGTCTTAAAAATTATTTAAGAATTTATAGATATTTTTCCAGAATTTATTAGTGCATAAAATCGCTAATCTTCACTAATTACCCTTAATTAACCATAATTAGTGCAAAACTATGCAAATCACTCACCTTGGCCACAAATAAAACCTTTAGAACTGAAACTCTACTATTTGGGCGCGAATACCAATATAACACAGTAGCTCTAATACTGATTTGGTGAAGATCTTCTTTGATTTGAGGTTGATTAAGCCAAAACTCGATTAGAAAGTGATTAGAAGTTGATTTGAGTGTTGGAGGCCATTGTTAGGGTTTCAAGAATGAAAGTGGCGGCTGAAAAATGAAAATAAGATCGTTCTCTAACTGATTTCAGCCTCCTCATAACCCTAATCCCGAAATTCCCCATTGGGTCTAGCTGTTAATCAGCCGGTTAAGCCCAATTAAGTTGTTTTTCACTATCTGAAACTTGTTTCAGCCATATCTCCCAAATGGTGAGTCCGTTTGGATAATGTGATGATTCTATGGAATTGTAAACCATCAAACAAATCTAATAGAAGTGGTTTCAGGTCAAAATTCCTTTCCAATCAAAAGTTATGGCCAAAACAATATTAGCTAGGGGCAAAACGGTCATTTAAAAATCGGGAAAAATCACGAACATGGGAAATGACCCCAATAGTTGTCTCCAAAAGTTACATAACCATACGACTTTGTGTGTGAAAGAAATAAATATTCTATGATCCTGCGATGCGTAGAATGCGGGGCGTTACATTCTCCCCCCTTAAGAAATTTCGTCCTTGAAATTCCTTAACCAAAACACACAAAGGGTTCCGCATGCCTTTCATCCATAAAACAACAATCAAACATGCAAAACAAGTCTATCCTAGCATGCGGAATAACTAAATTGCAAAGTAAATCTTACCAGACAAAGAGTTTTGGATACGACTTTCTTATGTCATTCTCTACTTCCCAAATACAGTCGCTTTCTCGCCATCGATTCCCATATGAGGTAATTTCTAATAGGTTGGGATCGTCCCTCTGACTGGTACCGATCCACTTAATCTAGATCGATCTAATCGTCAAGATTATTAGCGTTTCTGAATCCAATTCACATTTAAGTCTGAAGTCATATCCCATGATATACTCTAGTTGCTTCCATTCCAGAAAAATAGCCTCCAAACTGGCATGTCTCCTACCCAAATGTATCAGCTATCGCACCCAGTCCGGTACTATGGCATTCGTCTACTGTCATCTTCTTAGGTAATCCAACCCTATACGCCAAATTTTCAACTACATTCCAAATGTCCTTTCAAGTCCAACTTGAGTCCTTCCTACATTCGTACTGCACGTCCAACGTACATTCACCTCCTAGAGGCAAACTAGACCCATCCAATGAACCTAGGTACTCCACTTATACTCGTACTGCACGTCCAACGTACATTCACCTTCTAAAGGTGAACTAGACTCATCCAACGAATCTAGGTACTCTACCTTCGAGTCCAAGTCCAACTTGAAGCTCCTATATCCACTGAATCTCCAAGGTCAACGGACGCTCCACAATGCCCATCATACTTCAAGTCTAACGTAAAGTATCTTACACCCGTCATATCACCATGATCAATGAACTTATACTATTTCCATTCAACAAGATCCTACAGGTGATGCTCAAGAGAAGAAAGGTAGGAGCACACACAACAACCATAGCATCCATCAAGCAAATTCTATCTATCACCTGCTAAAGCCATGAATACGTCGATACCTGTATGTCTGGTCCAACCAACATCAATAACTAATGGAAACTCTGCCTCCAAACGGACTATCGTACGTCCAACGTACGTTTATCCTCCAAGGATAACTAGATCACGTCCAACGGATCCAAGGTAAGTGGGCGTCCCCATATACCCTTGCTTTTAGTCCGCCTGAAACACTCGAGTCCCACCCAAGTCTATCCATTATCTTGCTGCCCTCTCGAGTCCAACTCGAGCCAATCCAATTCCTTGCAGCCTTCTCGAGTCCAACTCGAGTCAATCTATTACCCATAAACTCAGACCCAGTCTTGAGTATCCCTAACATACAAACTCTAGTCCAACGTGAGTCGTCTCCCTATTCGTTGCATCTCCAAGATCAACGAACACCCATTTTCTTTTACGAGTTCAAGTCCAACTTGAATCGTCTTAATCTTCGTTGCATCTTCCATGATCGACGAATACATCCTATTTCTTCAAAAAAGAACATCAACATAAGGTCCTAAACAATCCATTACTTTGCATCTTTCTCGAGTCCCACTCGAGTCATCTCATAACCCTATCGAGTCTAACTCGGGGCAGTCCATACCATCGAATAGTCTTATCCTGTCACATCTGCCCATTACTCCTCGAGTAAACCAAGACATTATCCAATGAAAATCACAACAACTACTTATCTCTCACGCAAACCATCCTAGTCGAACTCGACATTCCCCAAGCACAAGCCTCAAAGGCCTAAACTAATATCAGACAAGCACCCAAGGAACATCTTCTCCAAATTCAAATAATCCACGTGAAGTGATACTAGCAAAACGACTAAGCACTGGAGCACTCATTTTCCTCCCAGAGACAACTAGAACTTAATACAATGATAACCTCTTAGCTTCCTTAACTCCAGTTATCATTTTCATCATAAGGTAGGCGATCCAATACCACCTTTCGTCCATCATCCATTATAATGGTCATCAAAGACTCTTCACAATCTACTATCACTCTATACCTTTGAGGTCGATCGGCTCCCAAAATCAAGCTAGACCTAGTAAAGCTCAAAATAAAGCAATCACAACAAATATACATCCATGACTCGATAAGACCAAATTTCGACAATCCTACAAAGGCTAGTCAAACTACCTATCGGGTTTGTCACTACTAAAGGTCTATCGACTAACTCAGGTTTGTCAAACAAAACTCGATCAAAAACATCTTAAATAGAAAGCATACCTCGAATAACGACACCTTTTTCCTTCTGCTCCGCAGTTGGGGCATTCGACGAAGAAGGAACAGCGTTGATAGCATATGCTTTCACGATCTGCTTCTCCCTAGGAGGTTGTGGACATTCATTCTTGTGATGTCCCGCTTGGCCACAATTAAAGCACTTCCTTTCCCCAGGTTTTTCCCGACAAAGTCTGGCATAGTGGCCCTTCTTACCACAGCTAAAGCACTCGCCATCTTTCTTATTTTTCTTATTCTGACCATCCTTGGTTTGGTCTTGTTTCCTCTTATCCTGGGAATTATTCTTGCCTCCACCGGCTGCTTGCGGCTTTGGCTCCTCGGCAGATGCAACCTCAGTCTTCGACTTAGGGTAAAGACTCTCTGACCTCAATGCTTTCCCCTCAATCGATTCAAACGTCTCATCGATGTGGTTGATAAGTCTTTCCCCTAAGTATCCATCCAAACTAGTAATGAACTTCTCATTCTTCTTCTCGACAATATCTATTAGGGATAACCCATATTTCGACAAAGTGTCGAACTCAGCAATATACTCCGAGACTGCCCTACCATTCTGCTTAAGCTCCAAGAACTTCTTAAACAATTCCGACTTCTGAGCAGCTGGGATAAACTTGTCGCTAAAGCGATCCTTAAACTGATCCCAAATAACCTGATCCTCTGGAGTGGCTGTCTTAATAGCATTCCACCAATTCATCGCTCGCCCTTGCAGCTGACGAGACGCTAGCCTTCTCTTCATCGCATCCTCGATACCCAAGTCGTCGAAGATACGATCACAGCTATCCAACCAATCTTGAACATCCGTGGCCGATTCCGTTCCGTGGAACGGCTTCCCACCAAGACTGGTATAATCCTTGTTCAGCTTGGCGAAATCGGCCCTAGGCGCATGCACTATTGGACCACCCCATTACTACCATTGGGAGCTGCCCTCTGCACATCCCTAAGCATTTCTCTCGTGAGGTCAATAAACATCGTCCTCATGCTAGCAGCATTCCCATTATTGGCCCCTCTACTAGCACCTCTTGTGTATCGGCTCATCGTTCAATCTGTAAAGAGAAAACAATTAACCGTCTCCATAGTGGTGCTAGTGCAGTGCGACTTCATCCTTAGCTATACTAATAGTATATATATATAGCTTTTGAAAACCAAAGTAATCACAAATACGCACTCTCATATACGTACTATATCTCCCTAGTGTCTTTCCCTAGGTTAACTACGCAACTCTGATACCAAATGTGACGGCCCGCCCCGCACCAACCGACATTTACTCCAAAGGTGCGATGTACACATGTCCAATTAGCACGGGACGGTCATCAAAAAGAAAAAAAAAGGACGAAGAATCAACAAGGAACCTATAGAATGTCTCACAGCGCATAGAACAAAATATAATAACAACACACTTGACATAAAACAGGTGAGACAGTGCATAAGCTGAAAACAAACTATCATAGCAGCGGAAAATCCAAATACAGCTTATGTCCCACATCATCATTATTACAACTTTTCAAACTGTCTCTAAAGTTAAAAAAACAAAATAAGGGAGGTACACTATTAATGCCCAAGTAGTGACCACCAACGACACAGGGAGAATATCTGTATACATATCATACGTGGAAGCCTCCTGCTCGCCTCCGGATCAGCTACTCGTGCATCACCAGCTAACCTGTCTCTAGTCTGCTCGTGAGAGTACCCAGAGTAATAAGAAGAGACATAAAACTCTGGGTCAGACAAAAAGTCTGGTATGAGCGATAAGCAGCAAAACAAAACAATAACAGGTATAATCCAATCATATCTGAACCTGGACCTGCAACCAAAGAGTTAGCACTACATACCGCACAATACTCTAAGGTGCCACTAACATATGGTGTAAGAAATACGGGGGTGGGGGTGTGCATGTCATAGTGATGGCAAATAAATCAAACATAGCAACCATCCTCACACCTCTCACTTGGTGCGTAAAGCATACGATGTCCACTACCTTGGTCACCTATCCACTGGGCCATGACGGAATCCAATCCCGTACAACTATCACTACAAGCCCACTATCCGTCTCCCAGGGGTGAACCAAAGTTATGAATACCGACAACCCCATTGCACATGTCTAGCAGCAAAGCCCAACTCACGAAGTCGACTCATTGGTTCCCAGCTGGATCCTGAGCTCTAACTTCTTATTTGGACTACATTTGCATCTCGGGTTATTGGTCTTCTTCTCCAGATCAGTCTTTTTCCTTTACTTTGCTTCGGGTCATACTCCCACCTGGTTCGGATCGTCTTCATCACCCCTGGCGGATCGGATCGGGGCCTTCAAGTCCAATCGCCATACATCGGTTCGGTTCGGAGGTGGCTATACGGGTCGGGTCGGGGTGGCCTTCCTCCAGCGGTTCGGATCGGAGTCCACACATCCTAGCTTCATGGAAAACTCCTCTGGTTCAGTCCTTCTTCCCAAGCACTCCGGATCGGGTCGGATGTCTCAAGCTTCTCCATGGTGCATCGGTTCGGGTCGGAGTAGCTTCATGCCCATGAGGGCGGATCGGGTCGGGTGTGAGCAGCTCTCGTGGAAGGCGGTTCGGATCGGGCTCCTTCCTCCGATCTGATCTGGATCGGCCAAAATCCTGCAACTTCTTCCAGCGACTGTTTACGCCATTCAACGGCGTTTTCAACCAACCTAACACTTCTAGACAATCACAAATCATATCATACAGTCATAGCAACATGTATAATCATTCACAAACACCAAAACAACAATCTTAGCATGTAAAACGGATCAAACATAGCCAAAATCCCATATTTTCCCTTAAGCATTTTTAAGCAAAACTAATTGTAGGATTAACAAAACTTAACCAAATTAAACCCAATTTCTAACAGAGGTCTAAAACATTATTTAAGAATTTATAGATATTTTTCCAGAATTTATTAGTGGATAAATTCGCTAATCTTCACTAATTACCCTTAATTAACCGTAATTAGTGCAAAATTATGCAAATCACTCACCTTGGCCACAAATAAAACCTTTAGAACTAAAACTCTACTGTTTGGGCGCGAATACCAATGTAACACAGCAGCTCTAATACTAATTTGGTGAAGATCTTCTTTGATTTGAGGTTGATTAAGCCAAAACTCGATTAGAAAGTGATTAGAAGTTGATTTGAGTGTTGGAGGCCATTGTTAGGGTTTCAAGAATGAAAGTGGCGGCTGAAAAATGAAAATAAGATCGTTCTCTAACTGATTTCAGCCTCCTCATAACCCTAATCCCAAAATTCCCCATTAGGCCTAGCTGTTAATCATCCGGTTAAGCCCAATTAAGTTGTTTTTCACTATCTGAAACTTGTTTCAGCCATATCTCCCAAATGGTGAGTCCGTTTGGCTAATGTGACCATTCTACGGAATTGTAAACCAATAAACAAATCTAATGGAAGTGGTTTCAGGTCAAAATTCCTTTCCAGTCAAAAGTTATGTCCAAAACAATATTAGCTAGGGGCAAAACGGTCATTTAAAAATCGGGAAAAAACATGAACATGGGAAATGACCCCAATAGTCGTCTCCCAAAGTTACATGACCATACGACTTCGTGTGTGAAAGAAATAAATATTCTACGATCCTGCGATGAGTAGAATGTTGGTCGTTACAATTTCCGTTATTAGCTCCTCTACCAGTACCCCTTGTATGCCGGTTCCCCGTTCAATCTGTAAGGAGAAAACGATTAACCATCTCTTCAGTGGTGCCATTGTAGTGCGACTCCACCCTTAGATATATTAAATATATATATATAGCTTTTGAAAACCAAAATATCACAAATACGCGCTCTCATATATGTACTATCTCTCCCTGGTATCTTCCCCTAGGTTAACTACGCAACCTAGAGCTCTGATACCAAGTGTGAAGGCCCGCCCCGCACCGGCCGACATTTCCAATGAAAGTGCACTGTGCCAATGCCCGACTAGCACGGGATGGTCGCCAAAGAAAGGAAAAGGAAGGAATTTGAACTAGCAAGGAACCTGTAGTATATCTCATAACGCATGGAACAAAATATAACGACAACATAAATTTGACATAAAACATGTGAAACAATGCATAGGCTGAAAACTAAACCATCGTAGCAGTGGAAAATCCAAAATACAGCTTATGTTCCACATCATTTTTATTACAACTTTTAAAACTGTCTCCAAAGCAAAATAAGAAAGGTACACTACTAATGCCCAAAGTAGTGACCAGCAGTGACACAGGGAGAATTTCTATATATATCATATGTGGAAGCCTCTTGCTCGTTTCCGGTACAGCTACTCGTGCATACCACCTAACATGTCTCTAGTCTGCCCGTTTAAGAGCACCCAG
This sequence comes from Allium sativum, assembly GCA_030737875.1. Lineage (NCBI taxonomy): Eukaryota > Viridiplantae > Streptophyta > Magnoliopsida > Asparagales > Amaryllidaceae > Allium > Allium sativum. The sequence goes on from CM060912.1 coordinate 800,480,514, forward strand.
AGTAATAAGAAGAGACATAAAACTCTGGGTCAGACAAAAGTCTAGTATGAGCGATAAGCAGCAAAACAGAACAATAACAGGTGTACTAAACCTACCTGAACGTAAACCTGCAACCAAAGAGTTAGCACAACAGGATGTACAATACTCTAAGGTGACACTAACATATGGTGAAAAGATACGGGGAAGGGTGTGCCTGTCATAGTCATATCAAACAATCAATCATAGCAACCATCCTCATAGCTCTCACTCAGTGTGTAAAGCATACGATATCCACCACTTTGACCACTTAAATCCTTTGCTATGATCACTCTGCCCCATGGAGTCACAGTGACTCCACTGCACTGATCCATAGCCACTAATCCTTTGCTATGTCCACTCTGCCCCCATAGAGTTATAACAACTCCACTGCACTGGCTCATAGCCTTGCTACGATCACTTTGCCCCATGAAGCCATGATGACTTCACTGCACTGATCCGTAGCCAATATCCGTCTCTCAATGGTGAATCAAAGCTATAGTAGTCGATTACCCCTTTGCACACGTCCTGCAGCAAAGCCCAACTCATGAAGCTGACTCGTTGGTTCCTAACTAGATCCTGAGTTCTACTTCCCATTAGGACTACCTTTGCATCTCGGGTTTTGGTCTCCTCCGGATCGGTTTAGAAACAAGCTTCCATTCAGATCGGTCTCTTTTCGTCCTTCGGTTCGGCCGTGATTGCCACCATCGGGTCGGGTCGAGCTCCTTGGTTCGTGATGTCCTCTCCAAAGTGTTGGGTCGTTGCTCCAACTTCGGATTGTGAGTCTCTTCGGGTCGGGATTCTCCATTGGCTCGTGGGTCAAGCCTTCATCGGTCCAGGTTCGAGCTTCTTCCACCGGGTCGGGGTGCTTCGGACCGGTCGTGAGCTTCTGGTCCATGGTGCTTTGCAGCATCCAAATCATCAGGTCGGTTCGTGGTCACTGGCCACGAGTAGGGTGTCACAATCGAGTCGGTCCGTGCCTCCTTCCTCCGATTCGATCTGGTTCGGGTCAAAATCCTACAACTTTTCCAATGAGCTTTTTACACCATACGACGGCGTTTTCGATCATTCTAACCTAACTATTGAATCACAAAGCATTCCAAACAATAATGGCAATATGTATATTCAACCATAAACACCAAAACAACCATATAACATGCCAAAATGGATCAAACATACCAAAAACCCATGTTTTTCCCTTAATCCCCCTTAATCATATTTAAGCATACATTTAGCAAAACTTATCCAAATTAGATCAAATTTCTATCAGAGCCCTAAATAATATTTTAGAATTTTTCCAGATTTTTCTGAGTTATAATTTCGCTAATTATCACTAATCACCCCTAATTAGCTGTAATTAGTGAAAAACAATGCAAATCACTCACCTTAGCCACAAATTACTTATAAATCTGAAAGTATCTCTGATATTGGTCGAATCTCTATGTGTTCCAGCAGCTCTATCCCAAACTTGATGCTAATTTTCCTTGATTTGATGTAGATTAGGCTAATCCTTGATTAGAGAGCGATTTGGGATGAAATTAGAAGGTGAAGGCCATGGCTAAGGTTAGAGAAATGTTTTAAACGGCTGAGAAAATGAAAATAGATCGTTTCCTAACTAATTTCAGCCTCCCCATAACCCTAATCCCGAAATGGGTTATGGGCCTAGCTGCTAATCACCCTAATTAGGCCCGGTTAAGCTGTTTTTCACCTTCTAAACCTTAATCCAGCCATATCTCCCAAACGGTAAGTCCATTTGACAAGGGTGACCACTCTACGGAAAGGTAAACCATCATCCGGTTCTAATAAATGTGGGTTCAGGTTAAAACTCCTTACCAATCAAAATTTATGGGCAAAACAAGACTCGTTAGGGGAAAATGGTCGTTTAAGAATCGGCAAAAATCGTGAACATGGTAAATGCCCCAATAGTTGTTCCCCAAAGTTACACGACTATACGACTTCGTATGAAAAAGAAATAAATATTCTACGATCCATGGATACATAGAATATGGGTCGTTACAGACACAGTCCTGTATGAGCGATAGAAAAACCAAGTACTACAATAACTGGAACAAATAGTATGAAACCATAATGACCTGTCCCTACATCTATAGAGCTAGCACATAAAAGTATATACTACTTTATAACATCAATGTGTTAAGTGTACCTTATATCAAAGTGTTGGGGTGTCTAATTGTGTACATCAACACTATATATATTTGTGTTAATGCTACTGACATCTAGTTACATCCCTAGAAGAGAAAAATGACAAAGCAAATATAACATACATTATTCATTCTCAATTTCACTCCCTTAATGCATTTGATATATAATACATATGATTTCCCGGAATCTGTACAAGCTCCAGAAGAGCTCTAAGCTGAAACAAATTACTAATCTTGCTAACAACTAACATCAGGTTGAGAATGAGCGTAAATCATTATCACAACTCCTTCTGTAGGTAAATGTTGGCTAGCTTTTTGACCAAGCCACCCAGGTTCACTCACAAGAAGAAAGTTTGAAACTATGTTCCCTAAGTACATGAAGGAACGGATCACACCAGAGGATCGCCCCTCATCGGATCGCCCCTCATCGGATCGCATCAGAGAATCGCCCCCATTGTATCAGCGATACGACCACTTCTATGCGACTCGATTCGTGCACACACTACTACCTAGCACAGACCGATCCGACCCCCTGATGCACAGCGAAGCCTCTGACCCGTTCAAGCACGAGCTAGTCTTCGGCGAGCCAAGACGCACGGATCCAGCGACACGTGTCCCCAACTGTCACTTTGACTGATTCTCCCCCTTTTGCTCGATCCGATATTCAAGGGGATCGCGACACCTGTCCACAACGGCTAATTTGACTAATTCTTCATAAGGCTGCGATACGATCCGATGTTCTCGGGATTTGTGCCACGTGTGACCGCGATCCGCCTGACAAAATCATCTATAAATAGCCCAGAGCTTGGCATTTTTCAGGATCTTTTGGCAATACCGAGTACTGATTCCGCCATTATTGTCATACCACCATTTCTTATCAGTTTTATTTTGATATTACTGAGAGAAATCATAATTGTAAAAGTGAGCTTGAGAGAAATCATTGATTGTATTAGCATTCAAAGTATAATCGATAACATATAAAGTGGACGTAGGCTCGTTAACGCCGAACCACTATAAATTCTGTGTGTTTTCTACTTTTTCTTCATTCTCCAGTTAAAATTCTTTAAGAATCAAAACGATTTGGGTGTTAGGTCCAAATTTTGATCTAACATTTTTGGTGCTTTCAATGAGAAAACAGTCTCAAAACTCCACTGTTCAGTTTTTTGAAAATTCCAGCGACATCTGATATCATGGCTGGAAAGAGGTCTAAGGAAGTACGCGCTTCACGAACAAATGAAATCGCGAATGAAGCGGTTGAAGAAAGTGTGCACGAGCTGGGTAATGAGGGAACTTTGGATCGTGGAGCGCCGGGGGCGAACCGATCCGATGAAGGTGCCATGCTCCGAGTCGACGAGGACGAGACGATCCGGACTGCTGAAGGGGTTGTTACTCGATCCCGTGATAACGCCTCGAATCCTCCACGTACCGTGACCACGAACCGATCCCGGGGGGCGCTGCGAACCACTATCCTCGGTCCACAGCGATCCGAATCATTGATCGGATTACAACTCGACCTGGAAAGGAGCCTATGGCTCACTCCTACCGTCCTAGCCCCTCCGCTCGACCTGGCTCAAGCTCTTTGCGCATAAGAGAAAGTGATGATGATCAATATGAACCTTCTGCTCCCGTTACTGAGGGGGATCTCTCTCGCTTTTCCGAAATGTGGGAAAGATTGTTTGATGAATTGGCTGCTCAAAGGCAGGAAAGCTCCGTTCTGTGACGAAATTTGACTGCTATGGATAGAAGGCTTAATGATCTCGCAAGGCAAAGGACGCCACCAGTTCGTCCGCTCACCCCAGAATACTCTTCTTCGTCAGAGGAATCGCCAAGGCCTCCGCGGCGACCGTATGAGACGCCCGAAAACATAGACCAGCTTCGATTTGGAACCCTGCCATCACGGGAAGAAGAGGCACTGGATGTAGGGCCCTCAAATCGTAATATGAACGATCACGCCGCAACTCCCAGAGCTCGAGGTGTGGACAGCCCTGTACAGAACAGACTACCTCAGCCCCGTCGCCGTGCAAATGCTCATGGTAACAGGGGGCAACGAAGCCCAATCCGAGCCCCGGATTTCGTGACTGCTCCCGGAAGAGAGATTAGAGAACCCCACCGAGCAAGAAGCGCTGACCCCGAACCTCCGCTAACCAGTGCAAATGTTGCAGCTGTGATCCATCAAATTTTGGCAGATAGCCGTGGACAATGAAATAAAGATTGGGGAATTGACCGCAGTCATACCCCTTTCACTGATGATATTTTAGACGCGACTTTCCCGAGGCGCTTCAACATGCCGCAAATGAACCGTTACGCGGGTAGATCTGATCCCGTCCAGCATCTGATGAGATATTCTTGGTCAATGACCGCTGCCGCAGCCTCTGACGCTGTCAAGTGCAAAGCGTTTCCCATATTCTTGGAGGATGTAGCATTGTTATGGTTTACTCGCTTACCAGCAAGATCAATTTCCAGCTTCAGGGAGTTGAGTGAAAGGTTCGTGGAACAGTTCCGCATCTATGCACAGAAGACGAAGAGTGTGATCGACTTGTTCCTTGTCAAGCAACGACCAGGCGAGAGTTTGAGGGTGTATTTAGACCGTTTCAACCTGGCCGCTACTGAAGTTAAAGATCCTCATGATTCAACTGTTGTGGCAGCCCTGATTGATGGGGTAGATAAAGACACTGAATTTGGGAGATACCCGGCCGGCAAGCCGCCCCATACTAGAGAGTTGTTCTACGAAAAAGCTAACGTCCATTTACGTCGGGAGGAAGTATATGCTAACCGAAAGGCAAAAACGGCCGATAAATATGAAATCCAGAGCAATGTCGCCATCAAGCAGACAGGAGACAGCTCGGGGAAGGTCGAGGTTAATGTCGGAAATCGAAATCAGGGTGGTCGTCAGTCAGGAAACAATGATAATAACAGTAATGGCAACAACCGGAAGAGGAATCGAGGGAACGACTCCCAGAGAAGGACTCGTCCCAGGTCTTTTGAGAGTTATACACCAATAAACGATACTTTGGAAAATATCTTCATGGATTCGTACAACGTCCTCCAAAATAAGAGGCCACCTCCCAGAGAGTCGACGGAGAAAGAACGCGAAACGGGGAAGTTTTGTCTCTTTCATCAGATTCATGGCCATTCGACAAATGAATGCCATCACCTAAGAGACGTAGTCGAGAGGCTTCTTCGAGAAGGAAAATTAGATGATTACAGAGTGACGCCCAGAGACAGGGGCAAGCCGTACAGGCCCCAAATCAGAATCAGAATCAACCTGCTGTCAGGCCAACTGCCCAACAAAAGGGAAAGGACCTTGTTATCAATACCGTAATCGGAGGGCTTTATCTCGCCGGACATGGTTCCAAGGCATTGGATCAGTATGTCAATGCAGCTAAGCAACACCTCGAGGTAGGGGAGTATAGCAACCCCGAGGACAACGTCCCGGTAAAGCAACAAAAGATGATGTCCGACGATGTCGTTTTCCGCGAACGAGAAAGCATTGGAGTCCATGCTCCGACTAAAGATCCATTTGTAATCACAGTACCTATTGGCCCGGCCACTGTTCATAAAGTTTTGGTGGATAACGGGAGTTCCGTCAATATTCTTTTCAAAAGGACATTCGACCAGATGAACCTCGAGATAAAAGACTTGAAGCCCTATCAGGGATGGATCCGTGGATTTAACGGAGCATCCACCGCTCCAATGGGTTATGTAGAGTTACCAGTTACGCTTGGGGAAGGAGAACGCTAGAGAGTGAGAATCCTTCCCTTCGTGGTTTTGGATGTTGAATCATCCTACAATGCCTTCCTGGGCCGACCGACCCTCGCAAAGTTTAGAGCCTGTATAGCCCCCTGGTGCTTATTATTGAAATTTCCTACGGAAGCTGGTGTTGGTATTGTCAGAGGAGATCAGGTTGCCGCACGAGCATGTTATGTTGCAGAGCTAAAGCTACTCCGCAATGGAGGGGACATAGAAACCAAAGGCGCTTCTCCCCCCGCAAGGGCGGAGACCTTATAGCAACTAAGGAAGATAACCGTGGGAGACTCGCCCAGAGAATTGCCCGAGGATATGGATCCCAGAGAGGACAAAGAACCTGGGGACAAAATGGCGACTCCCAATGAGACAACTGTGGATGTACCGATCGATGATGGTGACCCAGAGAAGGTCCTTAAGATTGGATCCCAGTTAAATCCGAATGTAGCTAAAGAACTGACGAGTTTCTTAAAAAATAATTTGGATGTATTTGCTTGGACCCACGCGGACATGTGCGGGATATCTCCATCAATCATGAGCCATTCATTAAGCATTAACCCTAAACATCCTCCGGTGAAACAAAAAAGGCGAATGCTGGGTCCAGAGAGGTCCGCTGCCTTGAAAGAAGAAGTTGGAAAGCTAAAGAGCAATGGATTTATCAGAGACTCAATCTACCCAGACTGGATTTCAAATCCAGTTCTGGTGAAGAAGTCTAACGGGAAGTGGCGAACGTGTATCGATTTCTCGGACTTGAATAAAGCCTGCCCGAAAGACAACTTTCCGTTACCCAGGATCGATCAGTTGGTGGACTCAACGGCGGGTCATGAACTTCTCTCCTTTATGGATGCATATTCAGGATATAACCAGATTCCAATGCACGTTCTAGATCAAGAACACACTAGTTTTATTACGGATCTGGGATTATATTGCTATGTAGTAATGCCCTTTGGCTTGAAGAACGCGGGCGCTACATATCAGCGGTTAGTGAACAGAATGTTCTATAACCAGATTGGGAAAACAATGGAAGTATACGTTGACAACATGTTGGTTAAGTCCAAGCAATCCTCTAATCACACTACGGACTTGGCAGAGATGTTTGGCATTCTTCGAAAATACGAGATGAAACTCAACCCAACAAAATGTTCATTCGGGGTCGCCTTCGGAAAATTCTTGGGATTCATCGTCAGTTCTCGTGGGATTGAGATTAATCCCGACCAAATCGCAGCAATCAGAGACATTCAGGAACCTAGGCAAATTAAAGATGTGCAAAGCCTAGCAGGGAAAGTAGCCACACTAAGCAGATTTATCTCCAGGGCTGCGGACAAATGCATCCCATTCTTCGAATTGATAAAGCGAGGAAAACGCCACTTCAAATGGACGCCCGACTGCGTAGAAGCGTTTCAGAACTTGCTGAGACACCTGGAGAAACCACCGATACTGTCTAAGCCGATGGATCATGAGGACTTATTCGTGTACTTGGCAGTGTTATCCCACGCGATTAGCTCAGCATTGGTAAGAGAAGAAGATAAGGTCCAAAGACCCGTGTATTACATGAGCAAAAAATTGACGGCAGCAGAGTGTAATTATCCAAGGATAGCAAAGTTGGCGTATAGTTTGCTGATCGCCTCTTGAAAGCTTCGACATTATTTTCAGGCACATCCCATTACCGTATACACTGATCATCCACTCAAGCGAGTTCTACAGAGACCAGAAGCATTTGGAAGGCTACTCAAGTGGAACATTGAGTTGAGTCAATTTGATCTGAACTTTCAGCCCCGACGGTCAATTCGGGGGCAAGTGATAGCCGACTTCATAGCAGAGTTTACCGTCCCGGAGAAAGATATAGCAAACGAAGAAGTTGACCCCTCAAAATTACTTCTCGACCCCAATGCTTGGAGATTGTATACTGATGGCGCTAGGAATGACAAGAGATCCGGCGCTGGAGTAGTGCTTGAAACTCCCGAGAAACGGCTGATATCCTATGCTATCCGGATGGAGTTTCACGCCACTAACAACGACTCCGAATATGAAGCCCTGATAAGCCGGATTAAGGATCGCAAAGGAGTTGGAAGTCACAAAGCTGGACATCTTTTGCGACTCCAAGTTAGTTGTGAACCAGGTTACTGGGAAATTCCAAGCCAAAAGTGCAAGATTGATCTTATACTTGGAGAAAGTGAAGGAGTTGCTGAACGGCTTCGATCACTACACCATATCTCATATCCCGCAGTCGGAGAATCAGCAGGCAGATAAGTTGGCGAAGATGGCTAGCTCTGACGATCCTGAAGAGAGCGGACTAGCCCCAGTTGAGGTACTTCGGTCTCCTAGCATAGATCAGATGGAAATTGATCCAGTACTAGAGACGGAACCAGAAAGGGAGTCATGGATGACCCCTCTAAAGAATTTCTTGATGAATGGAGCACTTCCGACCAAGAAAAGCGAGAGGCGTAAAGTAATTCGTAAAGTTGCCCGATACGTTCTGCAAGGCGGAGTTCTTTACAGACAAGGATTTTCAATGCCCCTTCTTCGGTGTATAGCTCATGACAACATCAAGCGTGTGCTACAGGAGGTACACGAAGATGAATGCGGCGATCATACTGGAGGGCAAACATTGGCGAAAAAGGTGTTGTGGCATGGTTATTTCTGGCCTACCATAAACAAGGATGCGGCGAAATACGCACGACGATGTGATGCGTGCCAGAGATTTTCAAAGATACCTAGAGCACCTCCTAATTGGTTAAAAACAATGACGAGCCCATGGCCTTTCGCTATGTGGGGAATTGATTTCATCGGAAGTCTCCCCATAGCTAGGGGCGGAGCGAAGTTCGCTATTGTAGCCGTAGATTATTTCACTAAGTGGGTCGAGGCTGAACCACTGACTACAATCACAACCAAATGAGTGATCAATTTTGTCGTTAAAAACATCATCTGTCGATTTGGGATTCCACATTGAGAAACGATACACCTCTGTGGCGCACCCGCAATCGAACGGACAAGTCGAAGCGGCGAATAAAGTGATTAAGTCCATTCTGAAAAGAAGACTGAAACGGGCCAGAGCTATGTGGGCTGATGAATTACCCTTAGCATTATGGGCCTACAGGACAACATATAAATCGGCAACAGGACATACCCCCTTCTCCCTTGCTTTTGGAGCAGAAGCAGTCATCCCGGTTGAGATAAAAGTACCTTCTCACCGAGTCACTTATTACGATCCGATGACTAATAACGAATTGCTCCTTGAATCCCTAGATATGATCGAAGAAAAGAGGGACGAAGCAGACCTGCGTGCCTTGAGATGCAAACAACAGGTCGCCCGATACTACAACAAAAAGGTTCGAGCTCGAACCTTGGAACCCGGAGACTTGGTTCTGAAGCGTGTCTTTCCAGCCCCAACTCATATGAGTGCGAAATGGGAAGGATCGTACACCATACTGTGCAAGCTTGATAATGGAACCTTCAAGCTAGCAACCGTAGATGGAAAGGAAATCCCCAGAGTGTGGAATGCCCAACATTTACGGTCGTACCTAACGTAAAGATGTCAGATCTGTTCCTTTTGTTTTGTTAAGAACCATGTACAAGGCACGACTTGCCTAGAATAGTCCTATTTCTTAAAGCAAAAAATTATAAAGTGGATGTAGGTCATGATTCGACCGAACCACTATAAAAATATTGTGTGTTGTTTACCTTTATTGCACTATTATTTATCTGCCTTTTTATTTTTATGGAAATTGCTGTGAATCATGCAACGATCACAGAAGCATATAATTATAGGTGCCTTCCATCAGAATGGAATGTAATCACCAGTCAAAATTCTGAGGGTGCGATAAAGTAAATCATATCATTGATAGCGCTCTAACTCTCCAGAGCCGAGAGAGAGCATAACGGACATGAAATCAATGCCCGTAAGTCATGGTGGTGTACCATAATCGGAACCGCCTTGACGGAACTCTAACCTCGGCGACCGCCAGGAGAGTATAAAAGCGTCTCCGATTGAGCGCTGAGAAAGAGCTCTCGCCCCGCTGAAGGATCGGGGAGCAATTGAACCGCTGAGCTCGAACTCTAACTCTCCAGAGCAGAGAGAGTATAAAAGCGTCTCCGATTGAGCGCTGAGAAAGAGCTCTCGCCCCGCTGAAGGATCGGGGAGCAATTGAACCGCTGAGCTCGAACTCTAACTCTCCAGAGCAGAGAGAGAGTATAAAAGCGTCTCCGATTGAGCGCTGAGAAAGAGCTCTCGCCCCGCTGAAGGATCGGGGAGCAATTGAACCGCTGAGCTCGAACTCTAACTCTCCAGAGCAGAGAGAGAGTATAAAAGCGTCTCCGATTGAGCGCCGAGAAAGAGCTCTCGCCCCGTTGAAGGATCGGGGAGCAATTGAACCGCTGAGCTCGAACTCTAACTCTCCAGAGCAGAGAGAGAGTATAAAAGCGTCTCCGATTGAGCGCTGAGAAAGAGCTCTTGCCCCGCTGAAGGATCGGGGAGCGACTGAGCTGTTAAATTATCTTGCTAAACTCCGACCTCGGCGACCGCCAGGAGAGTATAAGAGAGTCTATGGTTAAGCACTGAGAAAGGTGCCGGAAACTCAGCACCATAAGGACAATTATCTTGCTAAATTTTCTAAGTCCCCCATATTCAGAAATAGGGGGCAACGCGCAGACAACGCTAATCAATCCTTAATAAGCCCTAGTCAGGCGCTACGTTAACGATTGATTGGGGGCATATATACATATACACGTGAACACGGAAATTTTTAAATTTTTCTTTATGTTGCTTGACTGATTTGTAGTTATAATCAGATGGTCTATGACTAAGCATGAAAAGTTTATTAAATGCAGGTACACGGTGATGCAAAAAGAGATAAACTTTCATTTACAAACTGCAAGCCTAGAAAGTGAAAAACAACCTAAAACAAAAGTGAGGGCCAGTCTTACAATTACATTTCATGGCCAGTAAGAAGCCTAAAAACAAAATATAGACAAGCAACAATATCCTATTTATGCTTGGACTTCTTCTCCTGCTTCTGTTTCTCCAGCTTCGCCTTGTCAGCGTAGGATTGATCACCTTTCTTTCTCTTCCTTTTGTCTATGAGAGGAACGTCCGACTCTTCAGAAGATTCCTCCTCCACCTCCTTTCTCTTCCTTTTATCAGTAAGGGGAGCTGGGAAATCATCAGGGTTCGCAAAATGAAGTTGTTTGCTGATGGATTTGGGCTGGAGTTTCAAAACCATCCCGGTTTTGGGATTAAACTCCGAGATAGGGACTATGTTCAAAGGCTCCTGTCCCACTTTCTTTAAAGCCATCTCCTTTTCCTGCCTAGCTTTTATATTAGCCAAAGTTTCGTCGTCATCGTCTTCGGCTTCTTTGGTGCCAATGATATCCTCCTCATCCTCTATATGGCGCTCATCTATATCTTTCAAGGCCTCGTTGGTTTCAACATCCTTAGGAGCGCCAGCACTGGGTGCCAGGGCGCCCTTCTCTACTGTTGTACCCTCGGCCTGCTTCGGTATCTCAACACCGGCGCTAGGCGAGACGACAACCTTCTCTGCCTCTTTCCTCTTCCCGACATCCTTGTCGACGGGCTCGCCACCTGTATTATGGGGAACACATGTTATTAATTTAATTGGTTGCTCTACCAGACGACGACAATTCACAATTGCTTTGACAAATTGTGGGGAAAAAAGGGAGATACCTTCCACCGATCCTCCATCTAGGCTAGCTGCAGGGGCTCCAACAACCACAGGAGTTAGGCCCAAAGGGATTAATGGATCATCAGGATGGTATTCCTCAACTCCGGAGGTCTTGGGCTCTACAGCTGAGCTCGAACCTTCGTCAGCCTTGCTTTTGCCCTTAGCCAGGGCCCTCTCCTTTTCCATTTCCGCTTGAATTAGACGACGACCTTCTGCCAAATCCTCGGGCTCGTTATCCCTGAGGATGGTCTTCATCAGCTCATCTTCGTCAATTTCTTCAACTCCCAATCTCTGCTTCTCACCCTCAACGATGGCATCCCATAAATTGGCTAAAGTAACGTGGTAGTCCAGGATCCACGAGATGTTACGGGTTTTGAGGGCTTGGCCCAGGAAGTCAAAAATCATCTCTTCAAACCCTTCGATATCCTTTTCTCTCTCGAGGAGCTTGTTGTTAGAAGCAGTAGCCATTTCAATGGCACTTTCAACATTCTTTTCGGCGAGAGCCGCCCGCCTCTCCGCATCCACGACTTGATCATTCAAAATCACCTTTTCCGCTTCAGCCAAAGCTAAACTTTCTTTCAAACTTGCTTTTTCTGCCTCCCAGGCAGCTCTCTCAGCTTCAAAATGGCCTTGTGCTCTCTTCAACTCAATGTTGGCCATTTTAAGATCTTCTACCTCCTTCTTTAAGGCCATCTTCTCTTGACTATTTGAGTCAAGCTCCGAATGAAAGCGTTTCTTAACATTCTCCAATTTGATCTTATAATTTTCAGCATCTCTCCGCGCTAAGGCGAGTTGGGATTGAGCATCTTCCAAGTCCTTCTCCATCTTTGTCCTGACCCTTTCGTTGTTATCAATTTTCACCTTAGATCTATGTGCTTCCATTTCAAGCGTTCGAATGACTTCTGAAAGATTAACCGCATGTCTCTTCATCATTTCATACTGCCTGGCTACATGGCGAATGTGCCCGACGACTTCATTATCTCAATTCCTAGGGACTGGTTCCAAGGCTGGAACAAACGTCATCCTTTCGAAGAAGATGTTGGGGAATTGTTCCCGCAACTTTTCCAGCCTGCCTTGAATCTCGGGACCATGGATGTAATCTCGTGACCGGGGGCAGCCAACTCTGGCTGGCTGGAAGGGACAATGTCACTTCTCTCCTTCTCAGAATCTTTGATTGGATCCTTGCTTTTATCCTTAGGCTCGTAGTGTCTTTTTGACGACCTGCTGTGAGAGGGTGCACTTTTCGGAGGAGTTAACTCTTTAGGAAGTTGTTTTCCCCCTGCAGGAGCTACCGGATAACTGGGAAGCTTGCCAGAAGTCGATTTTGATGGAGACCGGGGTTGCAAAGAAGTAGGCTTGTGAGAAGGGCCGCGAGAGCGCTCGGTGCTCGGATGAAGACTGGGTGTGCCTTCACGAAGAGAACGATAAGAATAAGACCGCCTGCGAGACATCTTTCCTGCAAAAGAGAAAAGAGCATATTAAAACTTTGAATACTGTTGATATAAAAGTGTGGGGTCAGGCAGTGCGTGTGATTTGTGCATCCCATATAATTTCCCCTAATAGACCCGGGCCTGAAGTCAGGCTCATCTGAGTAGTTTCTTGTCCTCTAATTGGAACGGTGGTCTCCTCAGAAGCAGGGAAAAATGGCTCCCCTTCAAAGTCCCCCTCTGTGTATACATCATCGGGTAAAGGAATTTTACTCAGCTCTTTGAATAGTTGTTCTTCTATCAAATCATCGGGAGCAGCAGGTTCGATCGGAAGAGAATCCCTTGAGGGGAAACTCCCCGGAGAAACTGGGATTTTCTTGGACTTGTCACCACGGGCCTCATCTCCTCTGTATATGTTCAGGTCCTCGTCGTCCTGGATGATTATCGGGGAAGGACTCTTACGGAATTTAGTTGTTTCTGCTGCCCGTGATGTTCCCTCTCCCTCCGTTGGGGGCACGTATTTGTAGGGTTTGCCGCCAGCACCAAGTCCAAATCTTATATCCAGAAGACGATGCTTATGAAGATTCTCGTCAGTGATGCACTTCTTGATCCTTAGAAAATCGGATCTGCTTTGTAGAAGAATAGACAATCGATTATTGTATAACAAGCCTTCCGTCTTGGGGAAAACGTGATCTGCTTAAAACAAAAAAAAGGGGATGTTAATGCTTCGATTTCTTAAGCAAGATATTCAGTCAAAAGATTAAAGTTTACTTGATTTAAGCCATCTTCTTGAGCACCCAGCTTGTCTCTTTATATAAAACCAATCAGACTTGGGATCCCCTATATTGCTGTATCCGTCATACAGAACCTTCCTATTCGCCACCGATTCGAAGAAAGAGAAATTTGGAGTTGCCGAGGAGCGATGCTTGAAAAGATAAAAGAATGTTAAATCTTTAAATGTGAGCTCGGTATGCAAGATCTCCGCGTATGCGATATATAGAATATATAGAGCCATGTAGGCGTTAGGATGAAGCTGCATTAGAGCGATACCCAATCGTTTTAAGGTCTCAATCACGATTGGAGGAAACAGAGGAATAGCTCCTACCGAGCACATGATTCGGCTGATGGCCATATACCCTTCCGGAGCTAAGTGGGGTCTATCTTCGCTAACGGGTGTCCTCACATCATCCCAAGGGATCCCATGTCTCAGGCAAATTCTTTTAAGCTTGATATCATCGAGTTTAGATGCTAAAGAATCAGTAAATTTCTCTATCCCAAGTGCACCAGGAATCTCGTCAGGAGCTCGACCGTCTACTTCAGACTCCTCGTCAAGTGAAGTACTTTCAGTTGGATCTGATTCCGTTGCTTTGTATTCGGAACCAGAATCCTCGCCCCTTGGGTTAGTTGGATGGACCTCAGGGTTATGGTGCTCAGACACCTCGGGATCCGTCTCGGTGCTAGATCTCGAAGAAGAGTGATTATCCGACATTACTGTTTAGGCGAAGAAACATGAGAAATAAGATTAAAACTACCCGTCCCCCCTTTGTGTGTGTGCAAGTGCCGGTGTGAGTGATTGTGCATGCATTAAAGAGAAGTACAAAGGTCAACAAAGTCATCTAGACATTGGTCGTTGTTCGATCGATAGATTATGCTTTTGTTCAATCCGGAATGTTCGTCCCAAAGGCTCTAACCTATCTGTTCATCGATTTGTTAGAGTTGCGTTATTTAGTCAGCGTGTGCTTCAGATCGTTCGTCAGTCGGATCGCAGGACAGGTCCGGATCGCAGCATATGAACGGTTCGTGCTGAAGGACTCGGTACGCGAAAAGGTGCGAGCTCGTAGAAAGGCTTCGAATCGTGAAGCGCACCAATCCATCCAAACAGATCGCTATGGTATCTTGACGATCTGCATCGCCTCCTGTTCTCCGCGATCTGAAGCTCCTCCCTTCCCGCGACTCGACTCTTTAGCCGAATCCATGCTTCGTCCTCATCTCTCCGAACCCTCATCTCATCAATGAAACGCACTGAACTGCTTCCTCTCCCTTTTCCCTGAAACTCGCATCACCACGAACCAATGCCCCCCTCCGATCTGATTCCTCCTTCTTCTCCCTCGCATCTTCCTCATCATTTCTCCTCGGTTCGTCACGCGAGCGCCTGAACCCATCAACCATCGCGGGTGCGGTCTCAAACATCACCAATTTTCTCATTTTTTCTTCTTAGATTCCAGAAAAACAAGTGAAAAATCGCGTGAGAATGATTTTGGCGAAATTACCTTTCTTAAATTAGGAAGAACAATCGTATTCTTGGAAGGAAGAATTAGGGTTTTATCTCGAGAAGAATAGACGGTACGTTGCTGGAAGAAGAAGAAGAGGAAAAGTGAAGTGAGGATCGATTTATATAGGCAAAAAGGCGACCGTTAGTCTCCCCTTTTTGTCCTATTCGATCCATGAAAGTCGATGGGCAGCGAACTAAAGCCCATCGCGTCACGAACCAAAAGCCCACCTCGTTCCGTAAAGAGGCCCAAGTGCTTACCAAAGGACGAAACGAATAACTTGCTAACGAACCGTGATTCTCCCATGCGATACGAACCGATAAATGACCAACAGGAATGAAAATTCAAAAATGCACCTGATAGATTCGATGATGACGAATCTGAAAGATCCCAGAAAATAATTGTCCAATAAACAGGGAAACTATTAAAGGTTTATCTGATATTTATAGCAAGCAAAGAAACAGCTTTCCGTAAACGATATGGCCTTTCGGATAGACGCTACCACTGATTTGCATCTCTTTATAAAAAGACGTTTCTATAGTTTCGAAGCATGTTCCATCTTCGGTAAAACATACTTCGAGGGGGCAAAATGTTGGCTAGCTTTTTGACCAAGCCACCCAGGTTCACTCACAAGAAGAAAGTTTGAAACTACGTTCCCTAAGTACATGAAGGAACGGATCGCACCAGAGGATCGCCCCTCATCGGATCGACCCTCGGAGGATCGCCCCTCATCGGATCGCATCAGAGAATCGCCCCCATTGTATCAGTGATACGACCACTTCTACGCGACTCGATCCGTGCACACATTACTACCCAGCACAGACCGATCCGACCCCCTGATGCACAGCGAAGCCTCTGACCCGTTCAAGCACGAGCTAGTCTTCGGCAAGCCGAGACGCACGGATCCAGCGACATGTGTCCCCAACTGTCACTTTGACTGATTCTCCCCCTTTTGCTCGATCCGATATTCAAGGGGATCGCGACACCTGTCCACCACGGCTAATTTGACTAATTCTTCGTAAGGCTGCGATACGATCCGATGTTCTCGGGATTTGTGCCACGTGTGACCGCGATCCGCCTGACAAAATCATCTATAAATAGCCCAGAGCTTGGCATTTTTCAGGATCTTTTGGCAATACTGAGTACTGATTCCGCCATTATTGTCATACCACCATTTCTTATCAGTTTTATTTCGAGATTACTGAGAGAAATCATAATTGTAAAAGTGAGCTTGAGAGAAATCATTGATTGTATTAGCATTCAAAGTATAATCGATAACATATAAAGTGGACGTAGGCTCGTTAACACCGAACCACTATAAATTCTGTGTGTTTTCTACTTTTTCTTCATTCTCTAGTTAAAATTCTTTAAGTATCAAAACGATTTGGGTGTTAGGTCCAAATTTTGATCTAACGGTAAACAACCTGCAATCTAATTGAATATCCAACGGGCAACATACTAAACTAGTTTACATCCTACATCTGGTTGAAGACCCGACCAACACTCAAGCCTCAACTCTACAAGTATCTGTTCAAACCTACATATTAATGACCCCATTGCATTTGAACCTCGATCATAGAGGTCATCCTTGAACTATCTCTATAACTCCTATCTGAAGCCTCCTAGTCGGGAACTGCATACACAACTAACTTCTATCATCAAACTCCACCACTTGAACCACTCTTGATAACTCCTCCTTCTTGAACAATAGTCTCACCTTCTCGACTTGTAATCTCTTATTCTACTCCTAAGAATTAAACTTGTTGTTGTTGGAGACATCCTCCATTCCTCTTGAGTTAGAATAATCATTGAACTACAAACTTAAAGGGTCTTCTCATCATCGTCAATAATCAAAACTACGAAGTAAAACTCCCATGAACTACCACAATCCGTTAGAGAGGTCGCCCTAACTTTACTGTGCTCCTCTACAAGTCGCATGATCCCAGGACTATTTTTACTCCGATAGGTACTGATTCCATTACATAAGTTCGGTGGTAGACTCAATCCAAGTCGATGTGTACACATTAATCCAACCTCCATCTTCTAGTTGATCCAGTCTACAAACTCTCCAACAATTTGAAGTTCTTTGATCTTATGTCGGTCTGATCCTTTATGTTAAACTCTACCGATATGATCTAGAGCAGCCGATCTGAAGCATACATCTTGGTCGATCTGAACTTCCAACCGCCATAATTCCTTCATTTCAAGTCCAGTTGACTTAAGATTTGAAACGCAGTATCTAGAGACCATCCTCTATCAACCATATGGATTGCTTGAAATTTTGGGAAGTTACAATTTTATGTTGATCTGACCTCAAATGACCGTAGCTCCCTTGTACGAACTCCAAGCGACCTAAAATTTTTAAAACAACCTTTAAAGATCTTCCATATCATCTCCTCCAAGTTTCATGCAAATCTAAGCACTTTTGAGTTATGTACTTTTTTTGCAAAATCCTTATTCTAAATCAACAATCGTTAGCATTTTCAAACATTTAAGCAAACAAGTTCATGCATAAAATCATCCAAACAATTTATAACAATAATTAATAATCTCAACCAATTTTATAGAGTTTGAATCTGAAATAAGAACATAGGTTTATGTATATTCACTAGTGATTTCAAAGGAAAATTGTCATAATTCAATCTCTAACTATTTCCAATTTACAATTGTAATTTAAAATAAAAATAAGTAAGATTATTATTATGTTTATCTTCTTAAGAAGAATTTTAGGACTAGAAACTGTAGAAATTAATAACTGAGAATAAAATCTACTTACCTTTGCTTGTGAAGACTATAGATTTGAATAAATTTCCTAAATCTTAAATTGAATCATTAACAAATACGGATTCTTATTCCTAGTAGTCACAAACATGTTCTCTTTATATAAATCGACTAAAGTCTCTATTTAAAAGTTAATTTTAGTGCAAAAATTTAGGTTTTTGGATGAAATATAAATAATTAATGGAGGTTGGAGCTTTGAGGAAGAAAGAAAGTACTGAAATATGGGAGAAATGAGTTATAGTAACTCATTTCAACCACATTACTCTCAAACCCGAAACTAAGACTAGGCCCTAATGTTAATTAGTGGCCCTTAATTGTTGAAGTTAAACAGATTAAATTCCAAAAATACTTAAAACAACCATATCTCACAATGGGTTAGATGTGTTCAACATATAACCACTTTATAGAAAAGAAACCCATCATTCTAATCTAATGGAAATGGTTTCACGTTCAAATTCCACTCCAGACAATAGTTATAAATGAAATTAGATTTCATCAAGGGTAAAACGATCATTGAAAAGTTAGACAAAAATCCTAAATGTGAGAAATGTCCCAAGTAGTCATTTCCCAAAATTATAAAATCATATGACTTCATATGAAAATAATATTTCTTATTTACCCATTAAAAATACGTGAGATTACCGATCATTACAGCTTTTACCCCATTTCGAAAGTGCTAGGTACGCCGAAGCGGAGATAATATATCATTATACAGATAATGAGCACTACACTAAAACAACAAATTTGCACACCAGGATGCAGAGATTTGATACAGCTTATAGCCGTATCAAATTTCCTTTGCTACAACTCCACCGATCTGCACCTCCCCAAGCCTTAAAATCTAACCGTAGATCTGGGAAGCTTCGAATTACTTCATTTCATACGTGTTTGAGCCGTATCAAAACAGCATGATATTTTTCCTGTTCCTTCTCATATTTATTTCTCGCTTCTCCCTCTTCACTTTTTCATTTCGGCCGACATATAAGAGTTAGGGTTCTCCCCCAAATCTTCAGTAAGGGGGAGAATTGATTTCGTCCTCCCTTATTTTGGAGAATCGGCCTCTGCTTCAGGCGAGCGATTTGATTTTGGCCTCCCTCCTTTTGCTAAATTGGCTTTTCTCCGAGCGAGTAATCAAAATCAACTTCATTCAATTATATTTCAGCAACAAATTTACTCGAGTAGATCCAACTCCAGGCAATTAGATTCGACTTCAGAAAATAACTACTTCAAGTAAATCCTAGTTATATGATTATCATTTGGAGGTAACTGAGTCAACCAATTTGGGTATCTGTGTTCAACAGCAAAACTCATCCTAATAAATGTAGCATTTTGTGCAGATGTATTTATGCTGGAAGGCATCATAGTCCATTGGTTTGAAATGTCGGCTTCGTAATTTCTAAGCTGTTGAGTTATATCACTTTGATTAAATGTTAAGTTAACTTTTTTTTTCTTAGTCTTAGAAGATAATTCTTTGAACAGCAAAACGAAAATTTACAGGAAGAATAAAATCAACAGTATAAATTTTTTTGGGTAAAATATTTCATTAGAGAACAATATGTTTCACAGTCAATTATAAATTCATAACAAAAATTGTAAAATAAGCACATCATTACAAAATTGATGAAAAGAAACAAAGAGTAGTTGTATAGAAGAAGAGGGAATAGAGAAACATTATAGTTTTTTTTGGGGATGAAAATGCATTCTTTTTAATGCAGACATTAAAGGGCTAATAGTAGCCACAAAGTAGGCTAGAAAAAATGCTGATAAGCATGGAGCAGAAAACTACAGTCAAAAAATGAGAAGGGAAAAAGAACATTGAACCCAACCTAATGATGAACATTGAACTTTTCTAATGCTAATTTGAGTTCTTGATATTTCTTACTATGTTATGAAATAGTTAATAAATGTACGTTTCAAATTGTAAACAAACAATCATAGAACAACTTACTGCAAACACACACAACATAATGATAGATTGTATTTGTTGTTTAAGGAACACATCATACGACCTTTTCTGCTTAGTTTGAGTATATGTAGTTAGAACCCAATGCATTCATCTTATTCTCATTTTTGAAAGGTTGTACTGAGATATATGTTAAATAAACATCGCGTGCTTTCAGGACTGGAGACTTCTTTGCTGCAAAATAATATCATTACTTGATCACAGTGGCAATGCATTTCATAACATGAGCATATAATTTTCTACCAATAAATTTATCTTGTTGTATTTATAAATAATGCTTCTTGGTATTCATATTTTCAGGAGATTGCACTCTTAATTCGGTTTGAGCATGAAAATACCTTTCAGTACTACGGAACATATAAGGTATATGTTGTGTGGGAATTTGATGTAAATGCAATAGATCAAAATGATATTAATGTTTTGACTCTGACAAACTAGAGCAGTATTATGCAACTATTTTGAGGTGAATGCCTTTATTTTTCTAATGTCCATCCGAGCGCGTTTCTCTTTCTATGTATATATATATATATATATATATATATATATATATATACACACACACCCGCGAATATAGCAGTTAAGCATGAACATCACATGTAAATAGATCGGTAGTATACTAAGTGTTTGTACATTCAGTATCAGTTCTATACGAAACATTATTTATTGTCTTCTTCCACAACATTTTAGGATTTAACCAAAAAAAATTGGCTTTAATGATTTTTGCATAGCTATGATACTAATACATGAAAAACGCTAACTATATGAATCTATTTATAACAAGACGGGTTTGCATCCTTCATTATAGATATATTCAATCATGAATTAGAGATCATGGAGTTTCTAAATTTTACCTTTTTCTTTATCATTCTATACCAAATTTTCCTACTAATTCATACTGACTACATGTAAGATGGATGAATATTAGTACACGTGAGCTAGATGAATATTGCTAGAAAAGTCCAAATCTTTCTTACTTTTCCCATTTATTCATTACTACATGTAAAATTGATGAATATTAGAAAACATCCTATTTTTTCAAAGTTTATTCCATTTCCACTAACTAATACAATTATATGTTGTTCTCCGTATGTTTTCGCCTTTCTTTTCTATGCTTAAACTAAGCTTTTAACTTTATAATCATTGAGCTTATGCAAAAATAAATTATGATTCCACATTCCATGCACTATTTTCTTCATTTTTTTGGTATGCATATGGGTCCCTACCTTTCGATTTGGATTCAGGTTGACTATCATCGCACTATTGGATGCTTACTTTTCACATACCTTTGTTTTTCTACCATCAACCTAGCAATGTAAAGGCAAGTACTGTTATATGATGTTAAGCAGTCAAAGATTATATTTTATACAAGCCAGAGACATTAGGCGGTTTTAATGTTGACAGATGTTTACTGCATATAGATGCGATTGTACGCAAATATGCATGATCATCGCCGATGACATAGTTTGAATGTTGGTTGATTTTATAAATATCCATTCCCTGAATAGTTTGTGTAAATGCAGAAAATTAGCTTAAAATTTAACAATGTCATTAAAAATTATGATTGACTCACACGTTATGTTTCAGACTACCCCTCCACGCTAGTAGAGACAAGCACTGATAACAGGTCAACCACTAAAATTAGGACCACGCCAATATGAATGGAATGAAGGTATAAGTTCTTCCAATAATGCATTTTCATTTTAAGACCATTATGTTTAATTTTCTGTGTTAATTAATATAATTATTTAGATTGATCATGTTTCCAATCACACTGGCAATGAAAATAGTTATGCCGCTCTATAGCACCACACTCTAGAAAGGAAGGAAGAAGCGGATTTCTATTGGAGTCTAAAACAGGATCCTTACATGTCAATACACAACTTTGTTACCTTTACTGATAGGCAGTATAAAACACCATATATAAATTATTTTGGGCTTTAGTTCATCCTTGCCAATAGTTCTACCATCCTAATTAATTATATTAGCTTATTCATATTGAATTAGCCATGGCCTTAGTTGACAATTGGTTTTTTGAATCTGTAAGCCTATCTTAAATTGGTCTCTTGTGCCTGAGAAATTATATCTGATGTTAAGCATTGTATAAATCTTATATCAATTGATAATTTTTGTTCCCTTATACTGCACTTGGGTATGGTTTGCGGCGGAAGGTGCAACATTCTTTGAATCCTATCAAGAGAAAGATCATTTAATTAGGAAAACATTGTATGAACCACAACCAATGTAGGTATTTTAATTGACATAACTCTGTTGTAATCTGGGCATCGACTATAAAATACAATCAATTTATGTCGTAGTATGAACTGCCTGATTTATGTATACCTCATTCCAGCGATCCTTTATAATGCTTGATTACCAAATATTGTGCTCAAATTTACACAAAATCACTTTCAAATGAAGATAATCGTTTCTTTTATATGATTATTACATGCAACCGTTTGAGGCATAAATCTGGAAAGAATAAAACAGATTTGTAATAAGTCAATACATGTGTTGCTTTACTATAAACTACAAACTAGATTTTTATTATTTCATCCGCTGAATCATTGACTGTTGCATACTGAAACTGCTTCCACATTAAGCTGTTTTTGTTACTAATGATAGTACATAGAATATTGTTTGCTTGTATATTAATGTGCAATCAATTTTGTCAATCTAAAACTGGATAATATAAGCTGCACAGTCAATAATTTCATGATAATTTCAGAAGCATTTAAAGAGAGCTGAGGTAGAGCATTGTGTTTTCGGAAGCTATTAGCTTGAGGTGCTTCTTATCTGGAGGTAACATTTGATTATTTTCTATTTATATCATTTACGACTATGCATTCAAATGTAACATTACAATTACATATGCAAATTGCATATACCTTTTATAACTAACCTAACTGATGCCTAATCTAGTACATCGGCATTTAATAAAAATGAAGAAGCATGGGATCTTATTTTCATTTTTGTAACAGATTCCGATTCAGAAGGTCGTTACTTCGGTAAAATGGATGCAGCGAAGTCTATTGAAGACCATTTCTCTAAATTGCATCCTTGCATGCCTATAAGTACAAGGATTGGTATCATTGGGGCTGGACCAAGTGGTTTAACTATTGCTTATTCTTTGGCTAAGCTTGGATACAAAAATGTAACTGTTCTTGAGAAGCATCACACTGTAGCAGGAATGTCTGAGTCAGTTGATATTGCAGGTGTATATTTTTGAACAAAGTATAGGATTTCACTTCATGCTGAATTTGTCTCAATAGAGCAAATCATTTTGTGGTGTAAAACATGACAATTTTCTTAGGTCAAGTGGTTTTCAGTTTTACGCCAATATGCATGAGTTAAACTGAGTTGCGCAACTCAGTTGCAGCTCAATTTGACCATTAAGTTGCGCAGCTCAGTTGCAGCTCAGTTTGGCCACTGAGTTGCAACTCAGTTTGGCCAAACTGAGTGCGTAACTCAGTTTGGCCAAACTGAGTGCACAACTCAGTGGCCAAACTTAGTTGCACACTCAGTTTAGCCAAACTAAGCTGCGCAACTCAGTTATGCAATTGAGTTGTACATTAATTGTTTCATGCTTTTGATATATATCTTCGGTAACTCATACGCATAAAACATATAAGATAATGTGTTGTAACTAATGAGATATATGCTAAGATGCCATCACTTTTATAAGTTATATTTCCAGTTTCAAATATATCTTGTATATGATACATAGGCAAGAAGAAAATCAGTGGCGAAGATTGCTTCATCCTGAAGCTTTGTGCAGACCCCCACAAACTGAAATCAAGAAGCCAAGGCCTAGCTGAAATCTAGAAGTGAAGACCCCAACATTTAGTGGCTACATGCACTATGCACATTGGTGTAATTGACCTGGGAACCCTCTCGTTGGTTGTTGTGCGTTGTTTACTTTGATACTCGAAGTGTATATGCATATGGGTTTTGATTATGTATAATAAATTTTCTTTCATATTTTGTTAAATGTATTTAATTTTGTCATTGTGTTTCCATCTTAAGTGTTTTCAGTGCTTATTAACGTTTTCTAGAAGTAGCTAATTGTATTTTTTTAAATTTTTTTAAACTAGATACGATTAATGGCCGTGTCTAATTTAAATAAAGATACGACCATTAGCCGTATCCTTTTTAAATTTGATATAGTCACTAGCCGTATTAAGTTCTCAATTTGATATGACCATTAGCTGTATCTTTTTTTTTTAAATTTGATACGGTCATTAGCCGTATTAAATTGACAAAGACGCCAAAATTTGATATGACTCATAGCACTACTAAATCGAATTAGATACGACCATGAGCACTGCCTAATTGGCATTTCTGGTGTAGTGGAGTGAAAAGATGTCCTTGTGATCGGCATAAAGGAGGTTAGTGTTCAGAGGGAGCAAAAGGCCATTTGAGCTGCTGAAGCCCAAGCCATATCAAAAATAGAAGCAGCTACTTTGATTTCAACAAGTAAAGTTCCTTCAGGCCTGGGATGTCTATCCTCACAGTGCGTAGGCCTAGAAGTTACTTTTGAAAACCACGGGACTCAAACATCCAATCTCCCAAAAGAAACACCACACCCTAACCGTTTTGCTAAAAGATCTTTTTTGTTAGCTTTTCGAGAGGGGTGTTATATTACTACTCCTATGTCCTAGCGTATTTTCTCTATTACTACCATTATAGTAGCTATTATTATAACCTCGGTTATAGTTCAATTTATTCCCATGGTGGTGATGCATACTAAAGAAGGTAACGACAAAGATTTCGAAGTTAAACCTCGCATTCAAACTCCAGTTGTAGGTAATCTCCATCCCACCATTAAGCTTGAGATCTTCCAGTTTACAATAGATAATCTATGTGAGTTAAATACTTTCATTTTCTATCTCATAGGCAAACCATCTGTGGTGTTCATGCATCCAACTCTGAAGGTATTGGGACTACGTCGTCTTCATAACATCGATTGCCAATTCTGGAGCCATTATGTTATAGTTTTGAACCCGTAACCTGGACATTATTTAAAAAGATTGTAGCATTAAAAAGCTTAGATCATCTATTAGTGCCCTTAGAAGGAGATGTGATGATCACAAAGTAGAAGGAGTCGACGGTGGATGATGAGAATGTGCAGACAAAATCGTAACCCCCAGGAGTGCCCATAAGCCTTAGGAACGCAAATGTAAAGGAAAATCTTGAGTGAGGCCAGAGTTTCTGTGACGGCCCGCCCTGCACCAGCCGACATTTCCTCCGAACGTGCGCTGTACACGTGTCCATCTAGCACGGGACGGTCGTCAGAAGAAAAGAAAAGAGGTGAAGAACTAACAAAGAACAGGTAGAATGTCTCACAGTGCATGGAATAAAATATAATAATAACATACTTGACATAAAACATGCGAGACAGTGCATAAGCTGATAACTAAAACTAAACATCATAGCATGTAAAATGGATCAAACATAGCCAAAAACCCATATTTTCCCCTTAAACATGTTTAACAACAACTAATAATTGGATTAGTAAAACTTAACCGAATTAGCCAAAATTTCTAATAGAGGTCTAAAACAATATTTCAGAATTTATGAATATTTTTTCCAGATTTTTATGATGCATAATTTCGCTAATTATCACTAATCACCCCTTAATCCCCTTAATTCCGAGATTAGCAAAATTAGTCCAAATTAACCCAAATTCATATCAGAGGCATAAAATAATATTCTAGAATTTTACAAATTTTTCTAGATTTTTCTGAGTTATAATTTCGCTAATTACCCTAATTAGCCATAATTAGTGAGGAACTATGCAAATCACTCACCTTTGCCACAAAATAAACTATAGATCTGAAATATCCTCTGTTTTGGATCGAATCCCAATGCTTAGCAGCTGCTGCAACTCTGATTTGACACTAATCTTCCTTGATTTGGTGTAGATCTTCTTAGTTAGTGATTAGAAGGTGATTTGGGGTGTTTTTTAGAAAGTGGAGGCCATGGCTAGGGTTAGAGAAATGTTTTAGACGGCTGAAAAATGAGATAAAAATCATTTTCCTACTGTTCTCAGCCTCCCCATAACCCTAATCCCGAAATGGGTTATAGGCCCTCTTGCTAATCACCCTAATTTGGTCCGGTTAAGCTGTTTTTTACCTTCTAAACCTTAATTCAGCCGTATCTCCCAAACGGTATGTCCGTTTGACTATTATGACCACTCTACCGAAAGGTAAACCATCATCCGGATCTAATGAAAGTGGTTTCAAGTCAAAACTCCTCTCCAGTCAAAAGTTATGGACGAAACAAGATCAAATAGGGGCAAAACGGTCATTTCAAAATTGGCAAAAATCATGAACATGGGAAATGACCCCAATAGTCGTCTCCCAAAGTTACATGACCATAAGACTTCGCATGTAAAAGAAATAAATATTCTACGATCTTCAATACGTAGAATGCGGGTCGTTACAGTTCCTGGAGCATCTTCCAAGGTAGGGCCCCACCATCACTACTTCAGAGGCCAAGATCACTGTAGGTAGGGAGTTTGAGAAAGTTGGATACCAACCAAAGGAGGCAGAGGGAGATAAAAATAAATAACTCTATTTTCCTATGTTTTCTACCTTTTTCATTCTTGCATAGAGTCTGTATTTTATACATCATGAGTCAATCAGGCGGAATTGTTTGGTTTAAGCTCAGCTATTTTAGTTAGAGTTTGTATAAAAACATTACGTGTATTGAAATATCACTGTTTCTATTGTAATAATCATTGTATGCATTTCATATTATATGTAATTTGTTGTTTCAAATATCATTGTATTATGTGTAGTTAGTTCCATGTTCTATATTTATTTACCACAGCTTTGTGCACGTAAATAGTGTCTGTGAACTATGATTTCGTGTACATGTATTATGCTATAATGCAATTACTTGGCACATTATGATGCTTGGCTCTACTGTGGTTGACGAAATATCAGGACTCTTTATTGGATGTAGCAGAGCTATAGTATGAATCATCTTGGCCTTTTCTCGGATGTTTTAGTGTATGTAGTGTCCTTAATTTCACAAGTTATTTACGCTGTTGGACTACATTCAAAATTTCACCACCCATTTTGTTACCTTCAGTCCAATTGTGTAGCAGTGTTTTTCAGGAGGCAAAGGTGTAAGCATGTTTCTATCTTTGGAGACTTTGACATTTAAGTCCTAAGGTGCTTGGTTCTGAGGTTCCACTTTGATTTGAGTTGACCTTTGTAACACCCCACGTCCATTAATGTCACTCACAAAGGGAATGCATTAACTTCCATGGAGGTTTTAAGTGAATATAGAACAGTAAAATTACAACA
The DNA here is from genome assembly GCA_030737875.1 of Allium sativum. Classification (NCBI taxonomy): domain Eukaryota; kingdom Viridiplantae; phylum Streptophyta; class Magnoliopsida; order Asparagales; family Amaryllidaceae; genus Allium; species Allium sativum. The sequence goes on from CM060912.1 coordinate 800,507,867, forward strand.
AGACAGATATAAAATAGTACTTGGAAATTCAAAAACTTTATTTCATTGTAGCAGAAGTCAAAACATGTTTGATTTCATCATAACACCATATTCAATGTCAAGTACAATATCTATCTTGATAAAACAAGTACATAATCCCATTACATGAATAGCCATTAAAAAGAAAGATAACAAGCTGGACTTTACTTCAGCAGTCCAAGCTTTCCAGAAGATAAGCGATCCAACTAGACTCCACTAGAACTTGGCCCAACCTGCGGACCTGAAGGGAGAAAAAGGATGGAAAAGAGGGGGTCAGACATAAAGTCTGGTGAATATGATAATTCTACAATACTATTACCAAAATAACTGGACTAAGGCATAAGCTGGAAAACAAGAAAATGTCTATGAAGAGCAGATTAAGGACATAGACAATCGCTAAAGGCAACGTTATAGGCGCTCCTAAATACTAAAGGATAAACACTATACTGCACCACACCAGTCACCCTAAAGATTCATCCCACTTAGCTTCACTTAGAAACTTTCCAAATGGCTTTACGTACCCCTAGCTGACTACATAGGTGTCGCCTGCCCCTATCTCCACTAGGTGTACCCTACTTCCCATTATTCGATCGGCTCCCTAACTCGTAGATACCCGTGCTGGCCCCACAGTGGGGTGTATCACTCCCTAAAGTGGCAACCTGATACAACGGACATGCACGGCTTATACCTACACGATGCAACAACGTCTTACCTACCAGCCCGGGTCCACACACGCATATGAAACCCGTTGGACTTGCGTTGCCACCGCTCCCTGTTTTGGCCTCTTATAGTCAAACCCAGTATGCGTGTCCCATCCTCGACTTGGGTCGAGCCCACAAAGATACGTTTTGGGATACTGGTTGAAATGGGCCCCCACTATTTACCACAAGCATTCCACCTAAGCCTGTCCCCATTAGTCCATCCCACTTAACCCACTTAGTCATGTTCATTTACATGTGTGTTTGGTTAAGTCTAATCGTATTTCAAATGCCTCTAAAGGCAACCACCAGATTCCTCATGCCACCCAAGGCACCTACTTAACCCCCATATCCCACCTTACATGATTATCTGGTTAAGTATTTCTTAGTTCATTAAGGCCATAACCTCATAAAGACCTCTCACATTAGACTGGCATTTATGGCAGCTGGATTTGCCGGGCGGGTCCGGGCAGTCTTACACCATAAAAGAGTCTAACCTCGTGTCTTTACAACTGTTATGCTTTAGTTTGGGCCTAGGACCTCTCACATTGGGCCGACATTTGTGACTACTGGATTTGCCGGGCGGGTCCGGGCAGGTTTACATCACAAACGGGTCCAACCTCGTGTCCTAAGCATTGATTATTAATAATAATCCACTTTCCCCCAATTTTAATAATTCTCTACTTGAATTATTAATTACTTCCAATTTTTAACAATGTCCATAATTGACTCAATTATGGACATCCATTCATGGTATGCAAAATCTTACAAAATTGCACCCAATTTATTAATTCCTAATATTACCCCTACCCCACGTTTGAACGTTTATTCGCAAAATATATGTTAGACTCGAATAGCCTAACTCATAGCATAAAAGAGATTATCATAATAACAACATGTATATGTGACCAAATGAATCATAATAAGGGGTGAAACTTGCATATGTCCAACTTGCATAGATTATACATGTCATGGACCTAAAGGTGTCAACTTGTTCAAAATTCACCTAATATAATCTCAATCGATTTTCATAAACTTACATATGAACATGTGTGAATCAACATCATCTAATTTTTTTTACAACATGGTTTTATATGGGTACACCTAACTCAATAGGCAAATTCCCATAATCAAGTTTTATTTAATTATAGTTTCAAGTTTATGGGTACACCTAACCTAATAGGCAAATTCCCATAAACAAGATCCATTTAAATTAAGAAAAAAAAACATAACTTTAAGCATGATCCAACAGCATGATTTTTCAACATAATATAGCATGATTTATAACATGGCATAGTATGATAGTATAACATAGCTTGACATGATTCTCAACATAGCACGACATAGCATAAGAGAATTTACAACATAGCATGACATAGCATATATAATTTACATCATACGACAACATAATAACATAATAAGAGATCCACAATATATAGAATTTACAATTACAAATCACATCACTTTCTTGTGATCCATTCATAACTGAGTCAAATTAGTTTGTAATAGTCTTGTGAGAATCATCATACTCACCAACAAAAGAAAAGAATTAGAGAAAGAGAAATCTTTTGATTTGATTTGTGTAGATTTAGTTGTAGATGATTAGGCTTCCTCTTCTTAGTTTGTGACGGCTATGCTGAACTCCATGGCAGCAGCATGACGGTAGCTTCTCTAATTTTACAAGTGATTTAGGTCTAGGGTCTACCCACTTATTTATAGATTTTAGAATTCATTTAGACCATTAGATTTAACCTAGAAATAACCGCAGCTGTTCAGACAAGATGGGGTTTATCTTGTTGACTCAGCAATGAGTCAGAAGTGACTCAGCAAACACTCAGCATATTAATAAACTTCTATTCATGTCATAAATATATATATATATATTTTCTACAATGTACATATTAGATACATCCCCCTTTACTTATTATTGTTTTTATATACATATTAGATACATCCCCTCTCTCACACACTTATTAATATTTTTATATTCATATTAGATACATCCCCTCTCTTACACACTTATTAATATTTTTATATTCATATTAGATACATCCCCTCTCTTACACACTTATTAATATTTTTATATTCATATTAGATACATCCCCTCTCTTACACACTTATTAATATTTTTATATTCATATTAGATACATCCCCTCTCTTACACACTTATTAATATTTTAGCAACTTTAGTGTTAATAGAAAATTCGGGGTGTTACATTCCCCCCACCTTTTAGGATTTCGTCCCCGAAATCTTCAAGTCTGGAAGAATGTATATCCTACCATCCAAACGTCCACCTACTCATCCATCATACACAGGCATCCATTGTCCTTAAAAGACTTCTAATGCTTTATGATCATATGCAAGTGTGTGTACATGTCCTTACCTAATGCGAAATCAGGCGGTCTACTGATTCAGTTGACCTCCTTAATGCAAATTATGTAAGTGTCATGAATCCATTATGTATGCAAAAGATCCTAATTGCTTACATACTACTTCTATATGCGTGCACACCCATTCAACGAATGCAGCATCCATATGATGGTACAACCATTATACATCCATTATACTAAATACATCCATATATATGCAATATGCAATATGAAGTGACTGAGCCGATCTAGTGCCTAAAGTGTGTGTATATATGCATCCACGAGCAACCACTAGCAAACACTTGCATCCATTTTGCATCCATCAGACATAACATGTCTCAAACACATGTTTCAACCATAGGATTATCCTAACTAAAGGTCAAAAGATACTAATGAGAGGACATACTAAAGATAAGATAAGATAAGCTAAGCGATAAAGGAGAAATTAAAAGACATACCCTCAAAAAGAAAAGGGTACAACGAACGCATCTTCTCTTATGTCTCCCAAGTTGCGTTGCTCTCATCATCTCCCCATTGCACTTTAACCAGTCTGACCTCTCGATTCCTCAACTTTTTGATCTCCGACCCAAGAATGCATGTAGGAGCTCGTCTAATTGTTGCATCACGCTCTATTTCCACCTCTTTAAGCAAGCTCGGCTCTACCACCTCCGCGGTCTTGTGCAAACACTTCCTCAAATGTGATACATGGAATACGTCGTGTACTCCACTAAGTTTCTCAGGCAACTCCACCCTATATGCCATCTTCCCAATCCTGTCTTTTACAGGAAACGGCCCTACAAACCTTGGTGCTAATTTCCCCACGGACCCAAAGCGAACAACATTCTGTAACGGAGATACTTTGATAAAAACCATGTCCCCAATGTCAAACTCAAGATCTGACATCCTCTTATCAGCATACGATTTTTGCCTATCTTGTGCTGCTTTCATCCTCCTTCGAATCAACTCAATCTTCTCCGAGGTTTCCCTAACCATATCGGGCCCAAGTAGGATTTTATCGGTAGATTCCCACCAACATGTAGGCGAACGGCAAGGCCTTCCATAAAGAGCTTCGAAAGGTGTCATGCCAATACTAGACTGAAAGCTATTGTTATATGCGAATTCTACTAACGGAAGGTGCTCTTCCCATGTACCCCCAAAGTCTAGGATACAAAGCCTTAAAAGATCCTCTAGAATGCGATTCACCCTCTCGGTCTGGCCATCTGTCTGAGGATGATATGCGGTGCTCAAACATAGCTGAGTCCCTACCGCCTCTTGTAAACTCTTCCAAAATTCGCTAGTAAAGATGGGGTCACGGTCGCTTACTATACTAGAAGGAATACCGTGCAAACGAACTATCTCCTTAATGTATACAGAAGCCAACCACGGAGCAGTCCTCTTACTTTTCACGGGAATAAAATGGGCGCTTTTAGTAAGTCTATCTACTATAACCCAAATCCCCGTGTTACCCTTCCTTGATCTTGGTAATCCATCCACAAAATCCATTGAGATGCTTTCCCATTTCCATAGTGGAACTTCTAATGGGTGAAGCAACCCACCGGGTTTCTTTTGTTCTGCTTTAACTCGTTGGCACACCAAGCATCTAGCGACGTACTCGGCCACATCCTTTTTCATACCGGCCCAAAAGAAAACCCGCTTCATATCTTTGTACATCTTATCCCCGCCGGGATGAATGGTCATTTTTGAGCGATGAGCATCATCAAGAATGGCCTTCCTTAAGTCTTCGTCTTGCGGTACACAAAGTCTATTATCCCTTCGTAACCAACCCTTATCGTCTAGGGTATACCTACGAAGATGGCTTGACGACTCCCCCCCTTTGAGCTTTTCTACTATCTCAACCAACCGTGGGTCGTCTCGCTGTGCCTCACCAACCCATCCTAGAAGTGTAGGTCTAACCTCCAATGATGCTAACAGACCGGGTACTAAGTCAACGGAGTGTCTAAAGTCAAACATAGAGATGAATTTTAAGCTTTGTCGTTCAACAAACAACGGACTCAAGGACAACCTTTTCCTACTTAAGGCGTCTGCCACCACGTTACCCTTGCCTGGGGTATATGCTATTTCAAAATCGTAGGAGGCTAAGAATTCCATCCACCGTTGCTGCCTTAAATTCAAATCCTTCTGAGAGAATAAGTATTTTAATGATTTGTGGTCAGTGAACAGTTCGAATTTCTCACCAAGAAGATAGTGACGCCAAGACTTAAGCGCGAAAACAATTGCGGCTAGCTCTAAGTCATGCGTGGGGTAATTCTTTTCATGAACCCTCAACTGCCTTCCACCATAGGCTATTACTCTTCCCTCTTGCATGAGGACCGCGCCAAGTCCCGTCCCACAAGCATCAGTATAGATGGTAAACGGTTTATTCCCGTCTGGCAGCACTAAGACTGGGGCTGAAGTTAAGGCTCTCTTTAAACGTTGGAACGCATCATCGCAATCTTTGTCCCACGTAAAAAAACCAGGTTCTTCTTCGTTAACCATGTTAATGGAGCTGATATTTTTGCGAAGTCTTTGATAAACTTCCTATAATAGCCAGCCAACCCCAAGAAACTTCTTACTTTAGTTGCATTTTTAGGGACCTTCCAATCTTGGATGGCCACTACCTTTGCGGGATCCACTGCTATCCCTTCTTTGGAAACCACGTGCCCTAAGAACCGTACTTCCTTCCTCCAGAAGTGACACTTAGAAAATTTTGCCTTAAGGTTATGTGCTCGAAGGGTTTCCAACACTTCCCTAAGATGTAGGGAGTGCTCTTCTTTATTCTTAGAAAAGACTAAGATGTCATCCACAAAGACTACCACGAATTTGTTAAGGTATTCCCTAAACACCCTACTCATCAAATCAACAAAATATGCAGGGGCGTTTGTCAAACCAAAGGGCATCACTAGCCATTCATAGAATCCGTCAGGATTCCTAAAAGCAGTCTTATCTATACTATCCTCAGCCACTCTCAGTTGATGAAAGCCAGTGGCTAAGTCCAACTGCGAAAACACTGAGGCGCCAACTAACTGATCAAAGAGATCGTCAATCCTCGGCAGTGGGTGTCGGTTCTTTTTAGTAAGCTTGTTTAGTTCTCTATAGTCCATACAAAGTCTAAGAGACCCATCCGCCTTTGTGGCAAAAACTACTGGAGCACCCCACTCCGATATACTACGTCTTATGAACCCCTTCTCAAGCAACTCCTTTACTTGCTTATTGAGTTCCCTCCTTTCACGAGGAGCCATGTGGCGCACTGGCAAAGATACGGGTTTAGCATTATCCACAAGATAAATTCGAAAGTCTATCTCCCGCTTTGGAGGTAAGCCCTTCACCTCCTCAAACACATCCGGATATTCCCGGACCACTTCTACCGATCGCAGGTTCTCTACAGACGCGTCAAGCGATTCAAGATAACTTAGCATAACGGAATTTATGGGATTACAAAAGATGTCGAGAGCATTACTAAGGCGAGTCACAAGCCTAACTACTCTCCTTTCACAATCAAGAATGGCCCTATTTCTAGACAACCAATCCATTCCTAAAATTAGCCCATAGCCCGTGAAGCCCAATACATAAGCATCACATCTAAATTCAACGCTAAGTATAGAGATTTTCAAATCCAAACATATCATGGTCAAATGAGCCGAACCCCCAATTGGATTTGAAACGACCAAGGGATCCTTTACTAAACTGGTGTTCAAGTCCAGTGATTCAACTAATGATGCAGAGATAAACGAATGAGATGCGCCAGAATCGAATAAGGTACGGACAGGATGATCAAACAGAAAAACTAAGCTTTTGACAGAAATTGTTCTACCTCTTTCTTGCAGCGGTGGGGCCGCAATAGCCTGAACTTGCCCCCTTGCCTGCCCTGGTGCCATAAGAGCCTGCACCTGTCCTCCCGAGGTAGACCCTGCCCTCTGCCCCTTCTTTGGACAGTCCTTCACTAAATGTCCCGCATCTCCACAATGAAAACAACCAGTCTTCTTTTTCTTTCTACAATCTTTGCTGAGATGGCCAGGCGTCCCACAATTGAAGCATTTCTTCTTCCCTTTGCCATTATTGTTTTTACCACCCTTCTTATTTTGCTGTTGGGGTTTCTTCTGATCCCGTTTCTTTTCAACTGCCTTATCCTCATGCATAAGTGCCATTTCTACTAGCTTTTCAAAGGTGGCTCCCATAGGGATGTGGGTCATAGCCAACCCTTGCAACGGTTCATTCAAGCCTCTAACGAACCTCAAAGCTTTCTTCTCTGGCGTGTTCACCAACTCCAAGCCAAACCTTGCTAACTGATTAAATTTATTGACATATTCCTTTACTGATGAGCTCCCTTGTTTTAGTGCCAGGAATTTTTCCATATTTAAGTTCTCCTCTACCCTTGAAAGAAACTTTGCCTCAAACCTTCGTCTGAAATCCGCCCATGAATCAACTGGACGTTCCCCGTTAGTGACCTCCCACCAAAACGAGGCCTCTCCCTTCATTAACCAAGCAGCTAAACGGACTTTCCTCCCATCTTCCACTTCAAAGATATCCAACAATTCCTCAGTCTCCTTAAGCCAATCTCTGGCCTCCACAAACGTCTCAGTCCCTTGAAAAGTTTTTCCTCCCATATCCTTGAATTCCTTGCACGTCTTTGCAAAAGTGTCAACACGAGGAGGAGGAGGAGGAATGGGTGCAACTAGGGGTGGAGGAGTATCCGCTGGGCCTGCAGTGGTGGCCCTAGCCTCCAAGTATCTCCTAAACCACCCTGGAATCGTCACACCTTCTGGGAGATTAAGATCTTCAGCCATGCTGAAACGAAAAAGGAAAGATTCAAAATGGAGAATTCGAAAGATAAAGATAAGGATGTGGCTATTTGGGATTATGTTTTTCATAAAAACTCTCTTTAAATAACATGTTTTTTTTTGAAAGCACTTCTTCCAAAAATACTTTAGAAAAAAAATATTTTTCTAATTTTTTTTTTATCTGTTCTGGTAACCTTATGCTCTGATACCACGTGTAACACCCCACGTCCATTAATGTCACTCACAAAGGGAATGCATTAACTTCCATGGAGGTTTTAAGTGAATATAGAACAGTAAAATTACAACAAGACAGATATAAAATAGTACTTGGAAATTCAAAAACTTTATTTCATTGTAGCAGAAGTCAAAACATGTTTGATTTCATTATAACACCATATTCAATGTCAAGTACAATATCTATCTTGATAAAACAAGTACATAATCCCATTACATGAATAGCCATTAAAAAGAAAGATAACAAGCTGGACTTTACTTCAGCAGTCCAAGCTTTCCAGAAGATAAGCGATCCAACTAGACTCCACTAGAACTTGGCCCAACCTGCGGACCTGAAGGGAGAAAAAGGATGTAAAAGAGGGGGTCAGACATAAAGTCTGGTAAATATGATAATTCTACAATACTATTACCAAAATAACTGGACTAAGGCATAAGCTGGAAAACAAGAAAATGTCTATGAAGAGCAGATTAAGGACATAGACAATCACTAAAGGCAACGTTATAGGCGCTCCTAAATACTAAAGGATAAACACTATACTGCACCACACCAGTCACCCTAAAGATTCATCCCACTTAGCTTCACTTAGAAACTTTCCCAATGGCTTTACGTACCCCTAGCTGACTACATAGTTGCCGCCTGCCCCTATCTCCACTAGGTGTACCCTACTTCCCATTATTCGATCGGCTCCCTAACTCGTAGATACCCGTGCTGGCCCCACAGTGGGGTGTATCACTCCCTAAAGTGGCAACCTGATACAACGGACATGCACGGCTTATACCTACATGATGCAACAACGTCTTACCTACCAGCCCGGGTCCACACACGCATATGAAACCCGTTGGACTTGCGTTGCCACCGCTCCCTGTTTTGGCCTCTTATAGTCAAACCCAGTATGCGTGTCCCGTCCTCGACTTGGGTCGAGCCCACAAAGATACGTTTTGGGATACTGGTTGAAATGGGCCCCCACTATTTACCACAAGCATTCCACCTAAGCCTGTCCCCATTAGTCCATCCCACTTAACCCACTTAGTCATGTTCATTTACATGTGTGTTTGGTTAAGTCTAATCGTATTTCAAATGCCTCTAAAGGCAACCACCAGATTCCTCATGCCACCCAAGGCACCTACTTAACCCCCATGTCCCACCTTACATGATTATCTGGTTAAGTATTTCTTAGTTCATTAAGGCCATAACCTCATAAAGACCTCTCACATTAGACTGGCATTTATGGCAGCTGGATTTGCCGGGCGGGTCCGGGCAGTCTTACACCATAAAAGAGTCTAACCTCGTGTCTTTACAACTGTTATGCTTTAGTTTGGGCCTAGGACCTCTCACATTGGGCCGACATTTGTGACTACTGGATTTGCCGGGCGGGTCCGGGCAGGTTTACATCACAAACGGGTCCAACCTCGTGTCCTAAGCATTGATTATTAATAATAATCCACTTTCCCCCAATTTTAATAATTCTCTACTTGAATTATTAATTACTTCCAATTTTTAACAATGTCCATAATTGACTCAATTATGGACATCCATTCATGGTATGCAAAATCTTACAAAATCGCACCCAATTTATTAATTCCTAATATTACCCCTACCCCACGTTTGAACGTTTATTCGCAAAATATATGTTAGACTCGAATAGCCTAACTCATAGCATAAAAGAGATTATCATAATAACAACATGTATATGTGACCAAATGAATCATAATAAGGGGTGAAACTTGCATATGTCCAACTTGCATAGATTATACATGTCATGGACCTAAAGGTGTCAACTTGTTCAAAATTCACCTAATATAATCTCAATCGATTTTCATAAACTTACATATGAACATGTGTGAATCAACATCATCTAATTTTTTTTACAACATGGTTTTATATGGGTACACCTAACTCAATAGGCAAATTCCCATAATCAAGTTTTATTTAATTATAGTTTCAAGTTTATGGGTACACCTAACCTAATAGGCAAATTCCCATAAACAAGATCCATTTAAATTAAGAAAAAAAAACATAACTTTAAGCATGATCCAACAGCATGATTTTTCAACATAATATAGCATGATTTATAACATGGCATAGTATGATAGTATAACATAGCTTGACATGATTCTCAACATAGCACGACATAGCATAAGAGAATTTACAACATAGCATGACATAGCATATATAATTTACATCATACGACAACATAATAACATAATAAGAGATCCACAATATATAGAATTTACAATTACAAATCACATCACTTTCTTGTGATCCATTCATAACTGAGTCAAATTAGTTTGTAATAGTCTTGTGAGAATCATCATACTCACCAACAAAAGAAAAGAATTAGAGAAAGAGAGATCTTTTGATTTGATTTGTGTAGATTTAGTTGTAGATGATTAGGCTTCCTCTTCTTAGTTTGTGACGGCTATGCTGAACTCCATGGCAGCAGCATGACGGTAGCTTCTCTAATTTTACAAGTGATTTAGGTCTAGGGTCTACCCACTTATTTATAGATTTTAGAATTCATTTAGACCATTAGATTTAACCTAGAAATAACCGCAGCCGTTCAGACAAGATGGGGTTTATCTTGTTGACTCAGCAATGAGTCAGAAGTGACTCAGCAAACACTCAGCATATTAATAAACTTCTATTCATGTCATAAATATATATATATATTTTCTACAATGTACATATTAGATACATCCCCCTTTACTTATTATTGTTTTTATATACATATTAGATACATCCCCTCTCTCACACACTTATTAATATTTTTATATTCATATTAGATACATCCCCTCTCTTACACACTTATTAATATTTTTATATTCATATTAGATACATCCCCTCTCTTACACACTTATTAATATTTTTATATTCATATTAGATACATCCCCTCTCTTACACACTTATTAATATTTTTATATTCATATTAGATACATCCCCTCTCTTACACACTTATTAATATTTTAGCAACTTTAGTGTTAATAGAAAATTCGGGGTGTTACAACCTTCCTAATCTTAATTTGTTTAAAATCGTATTTTAAACATTCAGGAGGTTAGTTATATTTCTTTAAGTAAGTTCAAGGCTCTAAACTGCAATTTTATTGACCTTATTAGTCGTTGAAAGCGATTCTATTGGTTTTAGGAGTTTGGCCTGATATGAAATTGGATTCATGCCCTCAAAGTATGATTTTGTTCACTTTGAGAGGTTCAAGATCAAATGACCATTGATTTGATGGTTGGGGGAGTGCGATTCCACTAACTCTTTTGAGTTTTTGGATTGATATCCAGTGATTCGGGGGAATTTGAGCACTACTGGCTTACGAGAATAATCTTGTTTGGATGTTCAGTGATCAAACCAACTTCGAAATGATAATTTATTGACATCATGAGGAATTTCAGGGTTACTATCCAATGATCGCATGGCCTCGAAGCGCTATTCAATTGGCTTGCAAGAAGAATTTCAGTCGAATGCCTAGTGATCAAACCAACTTCGAAATGATAATTGAGCAGGACTGAGAAGAATTTTAGGATTGAAAACTGATGATCCGATGGCCTTTGAGGGCTATTCAACAAACTCTTAAGAATAATGCTGTTAAAATATCTAATGATTAAGTCGGTTTTGAGGTGAAATTTATTGACAAGGAGAAGAACTTCGGGCTCGATGTTCAATGATTCGGCGGGTTTGGAATGTTGGAATGTACAGCGACCAAATTGTCCTTAGAGCGATAGTTTATTGACTTCAAGAGGAATTTTGGGATTGATGTCTGATGATTCATCGAGCTTGGAGCACTATCAACTAGCTCACAAGATGAATTTCAGTTGAACGCTCGGTGACTAAATTAGCCTTAATGCAGTAATTTATGGCACCGAAAGGAATTTCAGAATCAATGTCTGATGATTCAGCAGCCTCGGAGCGCTACTTAATTGACATATGAGAAGAATTACGGTTCCATATCCAATGAATAAACTTGCCTTAGAGTAAAAATTCATCGACATCGAGATAAACTTTGAGATCGATATCTATGGAAACCCATAAATTTAAAGATCGAATATTTAAATGATTTAATTAATACTTGGTTGTTAAGCCATGAACTACCTCTTATACTCAATTTTTGCATACGATCGAATTATGGACTTAAGACCACTTTTATTGAATCCACATTGATAGTGCAAACTTTTTTTGAGTATATGGATTGATAAATTTCGAAGGATGGATTCTTAGCTAGTAGCATGTGGCCGATTCGCAAATCAATTCAAAAAGATAACTTTTACTTATGGTGGAATTAGTTGGGTTTGGATGGCTCCCAGGATTTTTTTGGGTATAAGGTTTGATATGTTTAGAGTTCGTTTTTTTTGAGAATGGACAGTGATTTTAGGAAAAGAGAAGAACTTAACCTTTATTTAGCCTATATGAGGGAAACATCCTCGTAACTTTAATCACATTTTCCCTATTCCCATTCATTTTATTCCTCTCATCCTAATCACTCACTAACGGCTTACTAATCACCTTCTCTCTCAGTTTCTAAAGACCCTAAATAAATTCCCAAAATCAAAAAATAACCGTAAATCTTCTTACCGTATTCTCCGTAAAACTCACTAAGGAATTAGCGTTAATCATATTTTAGAGGAAGATTTCAATTTTTAGCAGGGAATAATTGATGGGTTTAAGTGATTTGGAGCTTGGTTTAGAGAAGAAAAGGTGAGCATGATGGTTCTCCTTTCAATTTGTATGCTATGCTTCATATTTCCATTTATTAATAATTATAAGACCATATCAAATGATTTGGACATTACTAGGCTAAAATTTATACTAGTATTCATGTTATAAAAATGTTTTCCTTAACTAATTAATTGTTTAAGACCCTAATACTGTGTTGTGAAGATAGTTAGTAAACCGTAGAATTGCCTTAGGCTAATTGAATGATTTGTTATAGCGATGTGCATGTCATTAGCAACAAATAACTAATTCATTGAGCTTATTCATAAAAGGTTTGAATATTTTATGAAGTAGAGTATATTTTACAAAATAGATATGAGATTTTGTAAAATAGTAATATGAAGTATACTTAATTTCATGTTCGATAATTAAGTATTTAAAAACTTAAAATTGACATATAATCTAAGATACATTTTGTAAATAAAAGCAACATTTGATCAAGTAATAATTAATTTTCTCATTTGAATGTACATGTATATATGTGCATGAGCGGGTACACGTAAAGGCATTCAGAGTGAAGAGAAAATTGAAACCAATATTAAAATATAGTTGAAATTATTGTATACTTGCTTGTTTATTTACCTATATAATTGTTTCATTGTACCTATATAATTGTTTCATTATATAGATTACTATTGAATGCAAATTAGTTGAGGATTATTCATGTATCATATTGACCATCGTTGTGCTAAGTTGCATAAGAATCCATTAGACCGAGTAATTGCTCTAGTGAATTGTTAAGTGTTGCATGTGTCACTGTAAAACTGGTTTATTTCTCAAAGGACATTTCGATGAGTGTAATCAAGCACTCAACTTTTCTTTCTTTAGATGATCCATAACAAGGGAATAGCCTGTATCGGAAGTATTCGACACGTGTATCGTATAGTACAGTATTGTAAAAATAGTATGGTTGAGCTGAATTTGTTTTGAGTTATATAATGATCATTGGATAGTCGTCGTTGATATTCAACCCACGGAGAACTCTTTGATGATATGAACTCAATTGCGAAAGAAAATAGTGTGGTGCTGTGTCATCAAGTTACCATATTAATAATAGAAAATGGCCAATGTAACACCACGTAATTCTAATAATCCTAAAAGAGGATAAATTAAATAATAATTAATTTAATATTTAGAATTTAGGGAAATGGACTGCATCACTGCGTCCGTCTCGAAATTCTGGTCAAGATAGACATTTGGTTTGCGTAAAACGGACACCGTATAAAGAAGTTATGAAGGTTTAAAGTTTGTATATGCGCAAGATAATTATATATATATATATATATATATATGTATGTATTTAATCAGAAAATCAAATTTCAGTTCAAAATTCAAAATTCTGTATGCGGCAAATCTCCCGCCCTAGAGGAGTCGACCCTATAGAGGAGGTGTCGACCCCTTAAGGGGGGTGTCGACCCATGAGGGGGTCGACCCCCTAGGGCTGAGGCGGCAATGGAATTCTAGGGGACTAGCAGCTATATATACGACTTCATTTCTCTTGTTTCCTTCATTGAAAATCAATGGAGGCCTAAATGCTACTGGTGCCTATACTGAATCAAATCCTGACTGAATCGAATCCTTTTCTTCTTCTGCAAATCAAAGTTAGAGATTCAAGCGTAGATATGTTCTTCTTCTACCTTTCTAGATCTAAACGCTATGAGTTTCAAGTTGCTTTTAGATTTAAATAAATAAAAAGTAAACATGATACGGCTGTTAATTTGGATTTACTCATGTTAATCCTTGCATCACTTCATATCTAAACTTGTGAATCTGTGATATTTTGATATACTATAACTTGGATCTTAACCTTTATTATGTCAGATTTACTTTTGATTATAGATCCAATTTAATATTTAGATCATCTTGTACCTACCATGTTGTGGTTAATTTGGATCGGTAAAGTGTTGGACATCTAAATCCTAGTTTAGATCTAATCATGCCAATTATGACATCCCTACTATGTCAGAACCCATTCATTATCACAAGTTCACTGATTTGTTCTTATGTGTTCATCTTAACATTATGACATGAAAAGTTTATGTTATTTCTGTTAGAATAATCATCTCTGTCATCTTCCCTTCAACCTTTCCCTTTTATTTTATATAGCCAGACTACTTTCGAGTCTAGGCATGCCGCTAAATTATGTGATTACGTTAGTTTGGGAACAAGGGGAAAAACATTGAAATTGGGTATATCTTGTGAGTTAGGAATTTAGGACATAATTGGTAAAAAGGTGAAATTGGCATAATTTGAATAATGTATATGTATATGAATTTGGACATATATTTCACTATGAACATAATTTGGGGGGGGGGGGGGAGGGAAGGGGGAAGGGGCTTGAAACCTATAACCTATAACGACATAGGTAAAAATTGGCCAATAATGGAAATGTCTGGAATTACAATAACTTGAAATTGCAAACTGCGCTTAGGCACGAGGTTAGACTGCACTTGTGGTGGAAGTCTACCCGGAACCGACTGGCATATCCAGCGACCACAAGTGGTGAATCTAATGTGGGAGGCCTGAGTGCACAAATACGAGACGTGCTAAGACACGAGGTTAGGCCCGATTTGTGGAATAAGCTTGCCCGGACCCGTCCGGCATGTCCAACATCCACAAATTGTAGGCTTAATGTGGGAGGTCTATCATATTGTAACCATAAACGAATATATGGTAATAAACTTGAATACTTAACTTAGTGGAATCCATAGGGATTGTATGAATATGAACTTGAGCAGAGGTTAAGCAAATTTGTTTGGATAATGGGTGGGTTAAGTAAATCTGACGGGGTGGGTAATATTTATATATATAGGTCCACAAACTTAACCTGATAGGGTTATGTAATTAAAGACACCTAGTGGTAAGCATAACGTGTTAAAATGTTGGAGTTATGTAATTAAAGACACCTTTTTAGGTAAGCTTAACTTGGAGAAATGATAGGGTTATGTAATTAAAGACACCTAATGGTATACATAACCGATGGAAATCCTAGTGGGGATACAAGATAAGGGAGGGGATCTTGTATCATATTGTGTGGGACCCATTTAGTCAGCAACCCTTAATAGGTATCAAACGAGTACTCCGAACTAGGTCGGGGTTGGGGCACCCTTACTGGGCTGATTGTAAGGGATCCAAATGAGGAGGACGGTGTGGGCGGCGCAAACCAACCGGGGACATGTGCGTGCATGGGATGGGTAGAGGGGTCTAAGGCGACCGTGACACAACTATATATGGTTGTGCACACTAATGAAGGGTTGCCACTTTAGGAAGTGATACCTTCTACTGTAGGGACGACACATGGTATCTATGGAGTAGAGAGCCAATCAATTAGGGTAGTAGTAAGGGTACATCTGGACGTATGCCTAAGTCTACCATCTGATAGTTGTTGTGATCATCTCATTTTGGTTATACTAGTATCAGTGCAGAGAATCATAGAATCTTTAGAGAAGCGTATACACTCTATTATGTTTACCTCGTCATACCTACCTTTTATGGTGTTATCTTTCTTATCCACTTTATATGTCTGTCATACTACTTTTACTTATTTACTTGTTAAAAGTAATTGGACTTGCCAGACTTTATGTCTGACCCTTTTTGTTTCCTCTTCTTTCTTCCGTTTCCCCCTTCCTCCCGGTTCTCAAGGTGGGAATACTCAGGCTTGACCTTGATTCTGCTTTCATTTTCCTGGAGCTGCTTCGATGTATGGCTCAAGCTCCTATCCTTGCTACTATGGTTATATTTTATATGGATAATTTTGCTTCTTTTATGCACTCTGATGTTTTAAAGTACAAGACAATAGTTTTATGATTTAATGGTTTTTGTGTATTTCATACATGTGATGTTTTGAAACATGATGTTTTATGATTAATAAAGATTTTAACCCCGCTGTCAATTTATATCTGTCTTGCAATATTTCTGTTTACCTATAACGTTTCACGAAACTTAATGCATTCCCTTTATGAGTGACATTAACGGACGTGGGGTGTCACACTTGGTATCAGAGCTGAAGGTTACCAAATTAGATAAAAGTTTTTGAAAACTATTTTAAAAAAGGTTTTAAAAGAAAGCATTTTTCAAAAAGAAAAGTCTGTTTTGAAAAACATATTCCCTAAAGCCATATGTAATATCCTTCGATCCTTTGTCTAAATATCTTTCCTTTTCATTTCAGCATGTCTGCGGAACCTAATATTCCAGAGGGCGTTACTATACCAGGATGGTTCCGTAGGTATCTAGAGGCCACGACATCTGCTGGTGGTCAAGCTGATGTTCCTCCCCCAACTGCACCCGTTGTTCCTCCTCCTCCAAGAGTGTAACACCCCGCCTCCGCTAGGGTCACTCGCAAAGGAATGCACTAGCTTTAGAGGGGCATTATTGGTAAACATGCACAGAAATATCACAAGACAGAACATTTATAAATAGCGGAAGTAAAATCAAACTTTCATAACATGAATAAATAGGGTCTAAAGCCTTTTACATCAGAGTACATCAAAACCTGTCTTGCAATAGTAAAGAAGCATAAAGACTTTTTAATAAACTATTCCTCAAGTAAAACCGTAAAGTAGCCATAGCCAAGAGAAGTCCAAGCCATCCATGATGACCTTCAAGCAGAAGAAGTCCGAACTAAACAGCATTGTTTCCTCCTTGAAACCTGGGGGGGAAACGGAAGAAAAGAGGCGAAACAAAACGGGTCAGTCAAAAAGACTGAGTAAGTCCTATCTACTTCCAGTATAAAAACAGGTAAAGGTAACATGACATGCATAAACTGAAAGTAAACATAAGGATAACTACAAGATAGATAAACCAGGGTAGCCGGTTGAACTACTGCGGCAAGGTAAACTAAGGTATCATGATAAACTACGGTGTTATGATAAGTCAAGGTATCACATCATCAGATTTCTATCGAGTACATTATCCCAAGGTATCTACCCCGTCTAACATCCCACGGTATCTATTATGTATATTCTTCCTAGTTCTAACATGTATATTTGCTCTGCACCTCTCGTACTAGTATTCCTACCCGCGTCATGTGTTAACCATGAATGTCCCTTGCCCAAAGTCGTGTAATGGTCCATGTCAACCTAATATACCGCATATATAGGTTACTCAAATCATATGTTTCTTTCCATGTATATAAGTTCAGTCCTTTGCCGTACCTCGTACGGGCTTCCTCATGTCGTATTATCCTTGAAATCGTTTGGACTGTCACCCTTGTTCTAGCTAGGCTCTTCCATATGAATCATCGTTTGAACTACTAGGACTTACGCCACCTAGCACCACTAGTGATTACGCTTACCTATTGCACACTTTCGTATTTCGGTTTGGGTTAAACCACCTAGGCCACTAGGGATTACGCTAACCCTCAACCGCGCCCTTTTTCCCACGCATTCATCGTGAATCGTTTTTCTATAACTGTATGCACATGTATCACATCGTGCCATCCGAGTCCTGTCACCGGCCAAAACAAGAAATACAGGACTCGGTCGGGAGCTTTAGATTTATCTGCCGATGCAGATGCTAAGGTCTGCTTTTCTACACGTGGCTATGGTCCCACGAGACCCCTCCCTCAACTAGTGAAAGGCAACACAAGAGAAAATCTTGCATGAGAACTACACTCCGGCCAGCCCACATCCTACGACCTACCTCACCCATAATTAGATAGCAATTATGGTCTGTTGGGTGTTCCCTGCCTTTCCGTACGTACACGCTTGACTCAAGATGGTAGATGATCGACGAACTTGCTATCTCGGGCACCTTATGTATTCGCCGACTCACTGCTATCCACCCCAGTCTTTAGGTCGCTCGCATAGCAACCAAGGCATATTCTTGGTTCTTCTACCGCAGACCTCAACCTCTCGTGAGCCTAGTATAATGACCTGGCAGCTCACAGAGGGATCCCAAGAATATCCTCACGTTCCCCGAAGCCGCTGCTTCGTTACCCAGTTCGTTGGAGCCTTTATCTAAATCAGATAGCCTGCTCCTACACGCATACTTAAACGTTGACCTAACGTATCGGGTTACTAATCTATCTAAGAAATGGTCCAAATTTCCTTGACTAAGAATTATTACTTAGTTTCCCTTAACTAAGGTTTACCACTTAGCCTTATTTCCATAATCCTTGTCAACTATGGTTATTTACCTAATCCTCCGAATTAGGGTTTATCTAATGGGTTAAGTGTCACTTAAGTTCATAACCTAGCCCGTCTACAAACCATGTCAAAATTGGCTAAGTATACAAGTCCAAGACTTAACCCTACAAACCATGTGTCAAGTTGGTTAAGTATATCAAGCAATCCATGATTTAACCTCATCTAATTATCATTTTAGATTGGTTAAGTATATATATTAATTTGACCCTATCAAATTACCGAGTCAAATCGGTCAAGCGTATTCGAAACGATTCGTGACTTAGCCTTATCATGTTTTCGCGTTAGATTGGTTAAGTATAGGTTAACTTAACCTCATCAAATTAACGAGTTAGATTGGTTAAGTATAGGTCACTTAACCTCATCAAATCATCGTGTTAAATTAGTTAAGTGTTTAACTTAACCCCATTAAATTACCAAGTTAAGTTGGTTAAGTATGGGTTACTTGACCTCACCGAATTACCAAGTTTAAGTTTGTTAAGTGTTTAACTTGTCCCCATCGAATTACCGTGTTTAGATTAGTTAAGTGTGGATTACTTGACCCCATCTAATTACCGTGGTTAGGTTAGTTAAGTCTTAATTACTTAACCCCATCTAATTACCGTGGTTAGGTTAGTTAAGTCTTAATTACTTAACCCCATCTAATTACCCAGTCGGATTAGTTAAGTGTAAGTTACTTAACCCCATCTCCTAATCATCTTGCATGGTTAAGTGTCATTAAGGAATTGAGTCCGGTCCCACTTAACCTACCCATTCGTGTCATATCGGTTAAGTGTCATTAGTCAAGTTTACTTAAGCTTATCATGTGGCATTAATTCAATTAATGCACTCTTAACCTCTCACATTAGACCTTGTTGTGGTTACTAGTTAAGCCGGGCGGGTCCGGGTAGATTTACACCACAACCTAGTCTAACCTCGGGTCTTAAGCGCGACATGACCAACTTCTCACATTGGGTCCTATTGTTTGCAACTACTAGTTAGGCCGGTCGGTTCCGGGTAGTTTTACGTTGCAAACTCAACCCAACCTCGAGTTGGCCACACTTGTATTATCTAAGTTCATCATGTTTCCAAAACATGTTACAAGTTTTCAAGCATTTGGGTAGACCTAACTTAATAGGTAAATTCCCAAAGGGTAGACCTAACTTAATAGGTAAATTCCCAAGCTCATGTTTTTATGCATATTTACATGTTAACTTACATGCTATATTCAATGTTACATGTTGTCATGTTATACCCATTTAACCCAAATCATGTTTCACATCATATTTCATGGAACTTCAAGTTAAGTTTCTCATGTATATTCACGCTCGTCTAACCCAACCCCAAGACGTGTTTCCAACGTAAGTATAGACGAGTCAACATAGTAGGAATACTATGACTACGAATTGGCCTCGAACATGCATAGTGTCATAAAAAGGGTTTTGGCCACAAACACACAAAATGTCACAAGGGAATTCGGCCACAAACTTGCATGTTAGCATAAGGGGTTTGGGTTCATAAACATGCATAAGCCCCAAAATCTTGTCTTAGCCAATGTTTCACAAGTAAAGTGGTTCCTAAAGGTTCATGCTAGCATTTCATGCATAAAGATCCAAATTTGCAAGTTAAACTAGGTTATGCATAGCATGAGAGGCATGATTAAGTCACTCACATGGCCTAAAATCATAAACATGAACACAAGAGGCAAGGTAAGGTTCATATAGGTTCGCATAATCATGTTTAGCCTCATTTTATCCCATGTCAACATTAAAAATACCGTTTTGATCCAAAAGTAGCTAGAACTTACATAGTATGGCAAGAGGACTAGGAGCATGAATCGTTTTGGCGAAGAAAGGTGGCTCCTTTGATGAAGATCCGTCATGAAACTCGCATAGCAACGTTGATTTGGCCTCTATTTGGTGTAGCAAGCTTGCACCTTTTGATTTGAACTCGATTTGAATGCATAGGCTCTAGGGATTGGAGATGGAGGCCATGATCAAGATTGATTTTGGCAGCACTTAGTTGCTAGGTTTGATTTTTAGGGATTTAGGTTAGGTTTAGGGTCTTTTTATCGAGATTAGGATAGTTTTAGGCCCTAGGATTAGATCTAGGATTAATCTAGGCCACAGAAATCGTCACAGGCCCATCAGACCAGACCAAGACTGCATCTAGGTGCACCAGGCCACAGAACACGGAGTTGTGTTTTTGGACCCAGTCGACACCCAAGTCGACAGCCCTGTCGACTTGGGGTCCAGGGGTGTCGACAGCCCTGTCGACTCCCCTGTCGACATGGGCTTTGGCGGGAAAATTCCCGCCTACCCCAAAACTTGAACTTCCTAGGTGATTTTCAAACTTGAAAACCCTGAAAACTTTGACGGATCATAACTTGGTCATACGGACTCCGATTCTCGAAAACTCGGACTCTATTTCGCGTATTTTTCCGAGACGAACGCAATGGCATAGCCTGTTTCACTTGATTCAGAATTTAAAATTAAATTCTGCCTTGATTCTCGTTTTAACATGTTATCGAAAAATACGGGTTGTTACAAAGAGCAGATAATTTCGCTAAGATCTGCAAAGATTTCTATGCCATGGGAGGGATGCCATTCTGTGGAACCGAAACATTCGTAAAGGCAAGGAATTGACTCAAGGGGACCGAGGACTTGTTTGTAATATTTGAAGTGGAAGAACGAAGGAAGATTCAGTTAGATGCCTGGCTACTGAAAGATGAAGCTTCGTTCTGGTGGGAAGTAACCCAAGATGGACATCCGGTGGAGACATGGAATGATTTTAGGCATAGATTTGAAATGAAATTTCTTTCCCAAGCTGAGAAAAACATGCAAATTGAGAGGTTCTTGGCGCTCAAACAAGGAAACATGACTATTAAAGAATATGTAAACAAGTTCAACCAGCTAGCAAGATTTGGATTGGAATTGGTAGATACTCCACGTAAGAAAGCTTTGAGGTTTTCTAAAGGGCTGAATGAACCCCTTCATGGGTCAGCTATGTCCTATATTCCAATGGGAGATACTTTTGAAAGGCTTGTTGATATGGCCCTGATGCATGAGAAAAACAAGGGAGAAAAGAAGGAAGTAAAAGATGAGGGAACAACGCAAAACAAGAAGGTATGGCCCAAGAAAGGGCAGCAGCAACAACAACAACAAAAGAAAGGCGAAAAGAATGATAAGGCTAAGGATAAGAGGAAGTGTCGCAGTTGTGGACGAGAGGGTCACTTAGCCAATGGCTGCAAAACAAGGAAGAATACTTGCTTTAATTGTGGAGAGGTCGGACACTTTGCTTGGGAGTGCCCGAAGAAATAGGGACCACAGGGACAAGGTCAAAGGGTAGGAGCTTCTGGAGGGCAGGTGCATGCTCTCGCAATTAGTGCTCCAGGTAGAGATAGGAAAATATCCGTGGAAGGTTTGATTTCTCTTTCCAATCATCCTATTAGAACTCTTTTTGATTCTGGCGCTTCACATTCATTTATATCTAGTTATGTGGTTGAATCTCTACACTTAAATACTAGTATGGTAGTGGACCACGTTGTTGTCTCAAACCCCATTGGTGGTTCGGCTCATTTGTCTACGATTTGTCAGGGTTTGAGAATATTTATCATAAGCATCGAATTTGAGTGTGACATGTATGTGCTCTATTTTATGGGCTATGGGTTGATTCTAGGGATGGATTAGCTAATAATGTATGGTGCCATTTTAGATTGTGAGAGGAGGGTCGCTAGACTGTTGACTTGCCATCGGAGTACCCTCGAGACTTCTTGTGGCCCACAAGGGTCATTTATGCCTAGTTTCCTAGAGTCTCTAGATGCATCTATCGATGACCTGCAATCTGTTCCAGTAGTACGAGATTATTCTGATGTTTTTGATGAGGTACGGTGTTTATCCCCGAGGCACGAAATCGATTTTCGTATATATTTGGTGGACAATGCAAAGCCATTTGCATTACCAGTGCGCCATATGGCTCCAAGAGAAAGGAGGGAGCTTAGCAAGCAAGTAGGGGAGCTACTTGAGAAAGGGTTTATCAGGCGAAGCATATCTGAATGGGGTGCTCCAGTAGTATCTACGACAAAGGCGGATGGTTCACTTTGTTTGTGTGTGGATTATAGAGAGTTGAACAAACTCACAAAGAAGAATAGACACCCACTTCCGAGGATAGATGAATTTTTTGACCAACTTGTTGGTGCCTCAGTATATTCTCAGTTAGACTTGGCCACGGGGTTTCATCAGTTGAGGGTGGTTGAAGACAATATAGATAAGACCGCTTTTAGAACTCCAGATGGTTTCTTTGAATGGCTAGTTATACCTTTTGGGTTGACAAATGCACCCGCCTATTTTGTTGATCTGATGAGTAGGGTGTTTCGGGAGTTTCTAAATAAATTCGTCATGGTCTTTTTTGATGATGTCTTGATCTTCTCAAAGAGTGAGGAAGAGCATGCCCAACATTTGAGAGAAGTTATGAAAACTCTCTGTGTGCATCAACTTAAGGCAAAGTTCTCCAGATGCCATTTTTGGAGGAAAGAGGTGAGATTCCTAGGGCATGTGGTTTCTAAAGAAGGGATAGCAATGGATCCCACAAAGGTGGTTGTAGTTCAAGACTGGCAAGTTCCGAAAAATGCAACAAAGGTGAAAAGCTTTCTTGGATTAGCAGGCTATGATAGGAAGTTCATTAAGGACTTCGCGAAGATATCAGCCCCACTAGCCAGGATGACGAAGAAGAATTTGGCGTTTTCATGGGATATAGATTGTGATGTTGCTTTCCAAAGACCGAAAAGGGCTCCGACAACTGCCCTGGTCTTGACCTTGCCTGATGGGAATAAAGTGTTTACAATTTACACTGATGCATGTGGTACAGGGCTTAGTGCGGTTCCGATGCTAGAAGGGAAGGTAGTGTGTTATGGGGATAGACAGCTAAGATTCCATGAGAAGAACTACCCTACCCATGATTTAGAGTTAGCTGCCATAGTATCCGCGCTTAAGATGTGACGTCATTATATTCTTAGAGAGAGGTTCGAGTTGTACACCGATCATAAATCTCTCAAGTAATTGTTCTTGCAGAAGGACCTTAATTTAAGGCAACAAAGGTGGATGGAGTTCCTAGCTTCTTATGATTTCGAGTTTGCTTATACCCCTGGAAAGGGTAATGTAGTGGCAGACTCACTGAGTAGGCAGAGGATGGCCTTAAGTCCTCTGTTTGTGGAAAGGAAAATCTTGGAATTCATATCGACTCTTGATTTTAGACCTTCCACCGAGTTATTGCCTGGTTTGTTTGCATCGCTAGAGATACGACCTACTTCTATGGATCAGATAGGAACTTCGCAGCGAGACGAGCCACAGATTTCAGACATCTTGGATAGGCTCAGTAAAGGGGAGACTTCTAGTCACCTCAGTAGATATTCCATTGACGATAAAGGGTGGTTGCGACGAGATGGAAGGCTTTGTGTTCCTCAAACTGGAAGTCTGTTAAAGGCAATCGTAGAAGAAGCCCATCATTCTAAGATGACCATTCATCCAAGTGGTGATAACATGTATAGGGATATGAACAGGGTTTTCTTTTGGGCTAGGATGAAGAAAGATGTGGTAGAATTTATTTCTGAATGTTTAGTTTGTCAGCAAGTCAAAGCTGAGCAAGAGAAGCCCAGTGGTTTACTTCACCCTTTGGAGGTTCCACAGTGGAAGTGGGAGAGCGTCTTTATGGATTTCATATATGGTTTTCCTAGATCAAAGAAAGGCAACACCAGTATTTGGGTGGTAGTAGATAGACTTACTAAGAGCGCTCATTTCATTCCAGTTAAGAGCAAGATGATGGCAACATGGTTGGCAGCACTGTATGTTCGTGAGATAGTCCGTCTTCATGGGGTACCTTCCAGCATTGTAAGCGATCGTGACCCCATCTTCACTAATGAGTTTTGGAGGAGCTTGCAAGAAGAATTAGGTACACAGTTATGTTTAAGCACCGCTTATCATCCTCAGACCAATGGATATACAGAGAGGGTGAACAAAATTCTTGAAGATCTTTTGAGGCTGTGTATCCTAGATTTAGGAGGGACTTGGGAAGAGCATTTTCCTTCAGTAGAGTTTGCCTATAACAAAAGTTATCAAGCTAGCATTGACATGTCACCCTTCGAAGCATTGTACGGATGACCCTGTAGATCACCAAATTGTTGGTGGGAATCTACAGAAAGGCTATTGCTTGGACCGGATATGGTCAGAGAAACGTCCGAGAAGATTGATCTCATTAGACGACGAATGGAGACCACTCAAGATAGGAAGAAATCCTATGCAGACAAGAGAAGCACTGACATCGAATTTGAAGTAGGAGAAAAGGTTTTCATTAAAGTGTCACCTTTGAGGAATGTGGTACGCTTTGAATCTATAGGGAAATTGGCTCCAAGATTTGTAGGGCCATTTCCCATAACAGAAAGGATTGGCCAAATGTCCTAGAGAGTATTGCTACCAGAAAGGCTATCAGGTGTTCATGATGTTTTCCATGTTTCTCATCTGCGGAAGTGCTTGCATGATACTGCAGAAGTAGTTGAGCCGAGTATATTGAGGAAGTAGAAGTGGAACGGGAGGCAACAATTGGACGAGTTCCTACTCGTATTCTTGGAACAGAAGTCAAGAAGTTACGCAATAAGAAATCAAATTGATAAAGGTTCAATGGGGAGATAACCCAGAGGATGCGACTTGGGGAATCGAAGATAAGATTCGTGCCTCGTACCCTTTTCTTTTCGAGGGTATGCTCTTAACTCATTTTTCCTAAGTTTTTATTCATACTTGTTTCTATCATTTAAAGTATGTCCTATCAATCGAATCTTCGACCTTTAGGTAGGAATCCCATGGATGTAAACATGTGTTTGAGACATGTTACATTTGATGGATGCAAGTGGTTGCTAGTGGTTGCTCATGGATTCATATACACACACATTAGGCACTAGATCGGGTAATCACTCGACTGCATGTGGGTGTGTATGCATTTTTTTTCTTTTTTTCTCTCTTTTAATGGATGAAAGTGGATGTATCATCATATGGATGTTGCATTTGGATGGATGATTGTTCACCCATATAGAACTTACATGTTATAATAGGATTATTGCATACATGTTGGATTCATGACACTGACATACGTTGCATTAAGGAGGTCGACTGAATCAGTAGACCGTCTGATCTTCTCATTAGTATTGGGACATATACACAGATCTTTGCATATGTACATATAAGCATTGGAAGTCTTTAAGGAAAATGGATGCCTCTGATTAGTGGATGAGTAGATGGGTGATGAATGGTAGGATATACATTCTTCTTAGCTTAAAGATTTCGAGGACGAAATCCTTTGAGTAGGGGAGAATGTAACACCTCGTAATTCTAATAATACTAAAAGAGGATAAATTAAATAATAATTAATTTAATATTTACAATTTAGGGAAATGGACTATGCCATTACGCCCGTCTCGAAATTCTGGTCAAGATAGACATTTGGTTTGCATAAAACGGACATCGTATGAAGAAGTTGTGAAGGTTTCAAGTTTGTATACGCGTAGGATAATTATATATATATATATATATATTTAATTAGAAAATCAAATTTCAGTGCAAAATTCAAAATTCTGTAGGCGACAAATATCTCGCCCCAGGGGAATCGACCCCATAAAGGGGGGGTACCGACCCTGGGGTCGACCCCTCAAGGGGGGTGCCGACCCTGGGGTCGACCCCTCAAGGGGGATGTCGACCCATAGGTCGACCCCCTAAGGGGGGTTCGACGGCCCTAGGGCTGAGGTGGCAATCGAATTCTGGGGGGCTGGATGCTATATATATGGCTTCATTTCTCTTGTTTTCTTCATTGAAAATCAATAGAGGCCTAAACGTTGTCGGTGCCTAGACTGAATCAAATCCTTTTCTTATTGCAAATCAAAGTTAGAGATTCTAGTGTAGATCTGTTCTCTTCTTCCTTTCCAGATCCAAACGTTGTGAGTTTCAAGTTGCTTTTCGATTTAAATAAATAAAAAGTAAACATGATAGGACTGTTAATTTGGGTCTATACATGTTAATCCTTGAATCACTTCAGATCTGTAATAACTTGTGAATCTGTGATATTTTGGTATATTATGACTTGGATCTTAACCTTTATTATGTCAGATCTACTTTTGATTATAGATTCAATTTAATATTTAGATCACCTTGGACCTATCATGTTGTGGTTAATTTGGATCTGTCAAGTGTTGGACATCTAAATCCTAGTTTAGATCTAATCATGCCTATTATGACATCCCTACTATGTTAGAACCCATTTATTATCGCAAGTTCACCGATCTATTCTTATGTGTTCATCTTAACATTATGCCATGAAAAGTTTATGTCAATTCTGTTAGAATAATCATCTCTGTCATCTTCCCTTCACCCTTTCCCTTTTATTTTATATAGCCAGGTTACTTTCGAGCATAAGCATGCTGCTAAATCATGCGATTACGTTAGTTTTGGAACGAGGGGAAAAATATTGAAATTGGGCATATTTTATGAATTGGGAATTTGGGGCATAATCGGTAAAAAGGTGAAATTGGCATAATTTGTATAATGTATATGTATATGAATTTTGGCATATATTTCACTATGAACATAACTAGAGAAAAAAGGGGCATGAAGCCTATAACCTATAATGACAAAGGTAAAAATTGGTTGATAATGGAAATGCCTGGAATTAAAATAACTTGAAATTGTAAACCATGCTTAGGCACGAGGTTAGATTGCACTTGTAGTGGAAGTCTGGCCAGAACCGACTGGCATATCTAGCGACCACAAGCGGTGAATCTAATGTGGGAGGCTTAAGTGCACAAATACGAGACATGCTAAGACACGAGGTTAGGCTCGATTTGTAGAATAAACCTGCCCGGACCCGCCCGGCATGTCCAGCATCCACAAATTGTAGGCTTAATGTGGGAGGTCTAGCATATTGTAACCATAAATGAATATGTGGTAATAAACTTGAATACTTAACCTAGTGGAATCCATAGGGATTGTATGAATATGAACTTGAGTAGGGGTTAAGCAAATTTGTTTGGATAGTGGGTGGGTTAAGTAAATCTAAGGGGTGGGTAATATTTATATATATAGGCCTACAAACTTAACCTGATATGGTTATGTAATTAAGGACACCTAATGGTAAGCATAACCTGTGAAAATGTTGGAGTTATGTAATTAAAGACACCTTTTTAGGTAAGCATAACTTGTAGAAATGATAGGGTTATGTAATTAAAGACACCTACCGGTATACATATCCGATGAAAATCCTAGTGGGGATACAAGACAAGGGAGGGGAGCTTGTATCATATTATGTGGGACCCATTTCAATCAGTAACTCTTAATAGGTATCAACGAGTACTCCGAACTAGATCGGAGTTGGGGCACGCTTACTAGGCTGATTGTAGGAGATCCAAACGAGGAGGACGGTGTGGGCGGCGCAAACCGAACGAGGACATGTGCGTGCATGGGCCGGGCAGAGGGGGCTAAGATGACCATGACACAAGTGGATACGGTTGTGCATATTAACGAAGGGTTGCCACTTTAGGAAGTGATACCTCCTACTGTTGGGTTGGCACAGGGTATATACGGAGTAGAGAGCCGATCGATTTGGGTAGTAGCTGGGTACATCTGGACGTATGCCTAAGTCTACCATCTGATAGTTGTTGGGATCATCTCATTCTAGTTATACTAGTATCAGTGCATAGAATCATAGAATCTTTAGAGAAGTGTATACACTATATCATGTTTACCTTGTCATACCTACCTTTTATGGTGTTATCTTTCTTATCCACTTTATATGCCTATCATGCTACTTTTACTTGTTTACTTGCTAAAAGTAACCGGACTCGCCAGACTTTATGTCTGACCCTTTTTGTTTCCTCTTCTTTCTTTCGCCCCCTTGGGTTCTCAAGGTGGGAATACTCAGGCTTGACCATGATTCTGCTTTCATTTTGTTGGAGCTGCTTAGATGTATGGCTCAAGCTCCTATCCTTGCTACTATGGCTATATTTTATTTAGGGAATTTTACTTATTTTATGTATTTTAAAGTAAAAGACAATAGTTTTTATGATGTAATGGTTTTGTTGTATTTCAGACATGTGATGTTTTTGAAACACGATTCTTTATGATTAATAAAGATTTTAATTCCGCTATCAATTTATATCTGTCTTGTAATATTTCTGTTTCTGTTTACCTATAACGCTTCATGAAACTTAATGCATTCCCTTTGTGAGTGACATTAACGGATGTAGGGTGTCACAGCCAAAATGTTATCCCAGCGACGTATATTAATTATTATGGGTAGTGCATCAAAGGCGTTTAAGGCGATGTATCATAACTTACGTATTTTGGAGTTGATGTATTTTGATTGTAATGTATTGATATTCATTTATTAATTTCTTCGGTTAGTGCGATCCTTTATATATTGTTATTTTATTTATGTTCGTATATATTATTCACATTTTATGTTGTCATTCTATTGTGAGATCTCGTTGATGTCTTGGTTTAGTGTTTGTTCTAATTTTACCCCAATAATTCATACTTTAGGGTATTTGAAAGTAATGCAATCTTGTAAGGCACTGATTTTGTATCATCGAGAAGGACTAATCATTATATGTAGCAAGAGAGTAGGTTCGATACTCGAAAATTTAAAGTAAGTTTACTGTTTGAGTTAATCGATATGGTTAAAGGAGATACATTAAGGAAGTGTACTTGTATTTTATATAATATTGTACATATCGCTTTTCTTCTGGACTTGATTTGTTTTTACCGCTAGTGTTGGAGAATGGAGTTTTGATGACAACAACCTTATTTCAATATTAATTGATTCTAAAATATATACTAACACTTCTATCTATAATATATATACACACACATATGAAGGATTTATTTACAAGAATTATTACTGAAGACTGTACAGTTTAAAGATGTTAGAGATTCGGAATTCAGAGATATTTCAAGACTCATGAGTATTCAAGATTTCAAGAGTTTAAGATAAATATAGTTATAGAGTCTAGATTATATAAGACTCTAAATAGCACTCTAGGTTCAAATTCAAAATAATTTCAAATTCTGATTTTCAAATTCAGTTTTCAAATTCCATCTTCAATCTCTTTCTTCTCGATTTTTGTTTGGTTTTAAACGTAAGTTTTATAGATTTATACTTTATAAGTTTTATATATTTTATATACTTCATATTTATATAGTTTTAAACTCTATAATATTATAAATATGTTTATATAGTTTATATTTATGTTTTCATATGATTTTCTACTTTATAGTATTTATTTATAACATTATATTTAAATTTAAGGATTTCCGGAATTATATATATATATATCAAAACTCTTGAAAAATATTCAAATTTCAGTTTTGTACATATATATGTCAATATACATATATTTATACATGTCAACATATAATTGTCATTTTTTCAAATTTGAAAGGAAGTGTCTTTTCATTATTTGTGATGGTTTTGAGGCGTTACAACCTTTCACACATATAAAAAGGGTCTGATTTCGAATTTTTAATCACTTCTTCTTCTCTACTTTCATTCCCTTTCGTTACACTATTATTCTTTATCCGTTTTATGATTTCTACACCTATACTCTGCCGAATTCAATTCTGTTACACTAATCTTCTTCTCTCTACACTCTCTACTCATTACTTTTTGAATTCAGTGCTATTGACGAGTTATAAGGTTGTTTGTAATTGTTTGGGTTGAGTAAAGGAATCAGTGGTATCCCCTGTAGCTGTAAAATCAAGGACGGGTAATTGGTGGTATCCTTTGTCGCAATGAAATCAAGGAAGGTGTACTTGATCAAGTGTGTGTGTGGAAACGGTGGTATCCCTTATAGCCGTGAAATCAAGAAGAGTTGTAACTGGATATTGATATAGTGATAAAACAATGCGCAATCCAGGGCTGCATGAGACTAGACGTAGGAGCAATTCTGAACCAATATAAAATCCGGTGTGTTCTTTCCTTTTCTATACTTTATTTTTGTTTATCTTTTCATTTGTATTTGATTCTTTGTCTGTGATTGTTTCTATGGTGTTTGATTCATAAATCAATTCATATAAGTTTAGATTTTGTTTAAATTCTCAAAAACACTAGTCAACTCCCCTCTTGTTTTGCCTTAACGATCCATTCTGCAATCCCTAACAATTGGTATCAGCGCAAGGTCTTTCAAAAAACTCGTTGTCTAATTTCTAAAAATAGTGATTATGGCAACCAACACTAGTAGTGATAATAGTTCTTTTGTAGAGGTCAGTCCACTGTCAGACCACCACTGTTTAATGGTAGTAATTATTCATATTGAGCATGTAGAATGAAAATATATTTACAGTCAGTAGGATTAGACACATGGAATAATATGCAAAATGAATTTGTTGAACCCACAACTGCTTTTGCACAATGGATAAATGAAAAAAAGACTGCTGCACACAGCAATTCCAACGCCACGAATATGTTATTTTGTTCATTAGATAGGAAAGAATTTAATAAAGTATCAGTATATGTAAAACTGCTTATGAAATTTGGAGAATTTTACATGTTACTCATGAAGGAACTAGTAAAGTTAAACAAAATAAAATAGCAATGTTAGTTAATCATTTTGAATTATTCAAAATGAACGAGAATAAGTTTATTCAGATATGTATTGCAGATTTCAAGAGATAGTGCATTCATTAACAGAACTTGGAAAAATTTATTCTGAAATATAACAAATCAAAAAAAAATTGAGTTCATAAACTTCAGAATGGGACCAGAAAACTTTGGCAATTGAAGAAGCCAATGATGTCAGTGAAATGAAGATTGATGAGTTAATTGGAAATCTGATGTCTTATAAAGTCCAAATACAAAAGAGAAAAGAAAACAAATCAACTGCAAAGAAATCCATTGCATTAAAAGCAACATCAAATGATTCTGACCTGAGTAGTAAAGATAATGAAGTAACAACTCTCATGACAAATCATTTTAGAAAATTTCTGAGATATAGAAGGGAACATCATAATCAAGGAAGTTCAAAAATAATGAAGGTCGATGTTATAACTGCAACAAAGCAGGCCATATAAAGAAAATGTATCCATATCCAAATAAATTGACTCAACAAATAGACAACAACAATTCATTGAGAAAGAGAAAGAAAGCATACGCAGCAACGTTAGATGATTTAGATTCATCATCAAGTGATGAAGAGCCAGAAACCGGAAATTCAAATATATGCTTTACGACAATTCAGAGTTCAGAAAATTTCGAAGAAAAAGATCTAAAAACCAGGTATGCCTTAATTAATTTAAAATTTTATTTAGTTGAATGGTTGCTTTGTTTGTTTGCTTTGATTCAAATTTAAAAACTTTAAAATTTAAACTTGAAATTTGAGATTTAAATTTGAAATTTGAATTTTGAAATTCAAAATAATAATATATTAATAAATAACAAATAAAATAAATTGTTTTTATATTTGATAGGATTAGAATTATTTCAAGAAATCAAAAAACCTTAAATATAAATCGATAATATAAATCACATTTCATAAAAACCAAATTTCCTTTGATAATGAGTACATATGTCAACATACATATGTCTATATGTCGACATATCTAACCAGTAATTTGAAATTCAAATTTTTAATTCCAAAGGTTTAAACTTTCAAACTTCCCTCCAACTTTTCACCAACTCCCAAGGTCCAAATAGGTGTCATTTAAGTCTAAAAAGTTGTGCCTGTTCAATTCATATCCATTCAATTTCTATATGTACAGCTATTCTCTCTACCTTTCATTCACAATTCAAATCAATATTCTTCATATCTATTCTCTTCAAAATTATCAATTTAGTGGCTCTCTCAAGTTCATCTCAAAAACTAAAAATAACCAAAACCATCAAAGGTTATCTTTATAATGACAAAGAGGCTATCAAAACCTGTGCTAACTATTTAGCAAACGCTAAAGTTAACACGGGAGCTTTCGATGTCTTTGGAGATTTTCCTTTCTATGAACTTACTTCTCTCTTCGAACACAACGAAGTCCTAAGTCTAATGGACTCCCATGATAACGACGAAGTGCGTTATCCCAAACTTATCAAGATGTTCTATGCGAATCTTAATCGCTGATTTTACGAAGGCAACGAAGATCAAATTTGGCGTAGCATCCAAGGCACGCAAATTATTCTCGATGCCGAACTCTTAGGCACTATTCTAAATTGTAGAAGTACAGGCTCGGATTTTTCGGATTTCAAAATCGATGAAACCGATTTAGAAACCTACCACGACATATTTGAAGACGATGCTCCAATAGAGTTCAAAAATCGTTTCTTTCATCCAAAAACAAGAATCGTAAACCTTCTCCTTCAACATACCATCACTCCTCGTCTCGGAAATTTCAACAATCCAACTCTCAAAGTCCAAAAGGCTCTCTTTCCTATTATGAGTCGTTATACTATCAATTGAGCTGACTTGATTTTAAATGAAATTAAGCCCATAGAATTGTCCTCAAGAAAAAACAGACTATACTATGGTGTTTATCTCACTCGTATTTTCAAATACTTTGGAGTCGATCCTCATGGAGAAGAGTTTGTGCCTAGATAAGTGTTTGACTCATCAAACATACATCTCATGTAAATTCCTCTCACTTTCAAGCCATATGAGACATTTGAAGCCAAAGAAACTCGAATGTAACAAGAACAACCGCCAATGGAAGTCGAAGAAGAAGAAGAAACTTCCTTAGAAAATGTTAAGTGCCCAACTAACACCAGACAAATTTCCAAAGAGATGATTGTTCAAAGTCAAGTCAAAATTGTTAAAAACCAAAAGAAGCTTAAGAAGAACTTCTCCAAAATGACCAAGTTCATGGTCAAGATGGGAAGAAAGCTTGGAATCACACCTCCCTCATCATCATCAGAAAACTAGATTATCTAGTTTAATTTATCTCTATGTATTTGCTTATGTTTTGCTTTCGAATTTCATATTTAGTGTGTCTTAATTAGTTGGATGTATTTGCTTTCTATTGAGTGAAGAATGGAGTTTTATTTATGTTAAAATCATCTTTAAGTCTCTATAAAAAATTAGAATTAATTATAATTTAATATAAATTCAATAGATACAAAATTTAAAAAAAAATCAAAATTATTAATAGGGTATGCCGACATACATTTATGTATATGTCGACATATAACTGCCAGATTTCTAAATTGTTTCAAATTTTAAAATTAAATAACTATTCATGTCCATTCAAAATCCAACGAATTTCAAACCTTATTTAAGCCTATTTCTTCCAGAAAAATCCATTATTTTATTTCTCCTTCTTCCTTATTCATTTCTTATCAAATCCATGGCAAATCCTATCCATAATCTTAGTGAAAATCTCGAAGAAACCTTGAATTCTTTCAAGAATATCCTCTTTATAATTCTACGAAACCAGCATCATCTCGAACTAAGCCAAATAAAGATGTTTGAGCAGCTAGAGAAACATTTTGATGCAATTTGGTGGCTAATCTCCTCTCTTTTCGGAGATGAACATAATAATCTCGCAAAGGATCCACCAACCAAAGAAGACGAGGATTGAGAAGTCATCAAGAAGGATCTGATCTTTGGAGAAGACGGTTGGGTTGGAGTCCCAAGAAATGTTTAATTGATTGGTATGGTTGATTTGTTCGAATTTGATTTGGATTGTATTACTTAAAACTTGTATATATTAAGACATATGGTGTGGTGTGCTTTGATTTAACTTGGTTTGTATAATTGATATCAAACATATGTAATTATAATAATTGGATTGGTTTGTGTTTGATCATCAAAATGTTAGTAATTACTTAATTTCTTATAGATTCTATTTAGATAGTTATATAATTTAAGGGGAGTTGTTTTAGAATTTCTTTTTAATAATGCCAAGGGGGAGTTATAAAATATAGACATAGTTTATAGGATTCATATAGACATGGGGTGTAACGTCCCGGAATTTATAGCGATTTAATAATTAATTTATTAAATTATTTTAATATATCGGTTTGATAATTTAAATGGTTTGAATTTAAAATAATTTTGATTATTTAAAAAATTAATAGTGGAATCATATATTTATTTCCGAAATAGTCAAAAATAGTTAAATTGGCAATATTGAGTAAATTTGACAATTTAAGGATATAGTTCACTTCGGAATTTAATTATAATAACAAGTATATTATTTAAAACGATGTTTCTAAGTATAATTTATAATATAATTTAAAATGAGCCTGTCATATCGCGATAGTTCGTAATATCGAGTTTTGAACTTCAATGGAGTGTACAGGATTTGTTATAAGTTAGATTTCATTAAAACAAGAAACGTTTGAATCTAATTAACTGTATTTTTCTAATGGAAATGGAAAATTGAGTTTTCGGTTTATAGATTGTAAGTTATGTACAAATCAAATTTCCAAAAAGTCGCTATGGAATCATTTATAAACCATAACATTTTATTTAACATAATAAATCACTGGGTTCGAATTTGGATAAGATTTTTTAGGCATATTTTTAATTTAATTTATAGATTTTTTCTGTAATTTTTATCCTGGAAAATAAGCAACTTGTTGTTTAACGTAATTTGCACCTTGTGTTAGCATTTTGGGATGTCAGAGAATAAGTTAAGCAGTCTATTTTATTATATTTTTGGGGTCGTGACACACTGTTCATCACAACGGAATTTTTGTTTTTGTCGATAATAGTCCTTAAATGTAGAAAATTTTATAACAACATATAACCATTTGTATACATTAACTGTAGGTATAGTGCACATAATATCTAAACTACAAACTATTTCCATACATAAATTACTTAAAGTAAAGTAGAATGAAAGCCTCAAATTTCCAACTACTGGCCCAAAATTTATGAAATAAAATCACATTTCTCGTGACTACTAGACTGGTTTGGGATGGTAAGCTAAGCCAAGCTGAATTTACTACATATTCTTCTCTAGTAATGTATGGAGAATGAACATCATTTTGTTCACAATAACCTGACACCCGTGCAAATGTTTCCTTCACTTTAGTAATGTAATTTATTTCCCTAACCTAAGCTAGTTGATAACCTATGTATATTCACATCGCATGTTCACATCGCCAACTACCCTGATATTACTACTGGCGTCCCTACTCTTGCTTTATAGCAAAGGCTCCGTGAATTTTTCCATCACTAGCATGTTCCTTTTTCCAGCTATCCTAATCTATGAAAGACATGCTCCTTATCTGTTAAGGCATATGTGTATATATATACCAAGTCAGTAGCTCGTCCGTCTCGTTTTAGAAATTAAGCCGCATGTTTAATTCTTTTCCAGTTCATTTTAAAATTCAAAAAAGAATTGTAGTTGTATTTTCTGAAGCACTTCTATTCTTCTCACTAGAAATATAGCGTACGTCAAGGTCGACATCTCCTTCCCGCTCTAAGATGATCAATATCGGATTTCTTTTTTTGACATCAGCTTTGGGTTTGTTGTAGGTTGTGGGAACGGGCTCCTTTGGTTTCAATCGTGGAGAGAGAGTGAGGAGTGGCTTTCTCTGGTGAAGTTGGGGAGCACGGTCAGAACAAGGAGGCTGTGAGTAAGCTCTGATAGTATAGATATGAACAAGCTTGAGAAGTAGTCAGGTAGTGGCAAAGCTTGGCAAATGGCTTTCGAATTTGTATCACCGGGTAGCGGAAGTTTTATTAGTAAAAGAATAGAAATAAGATGGAGCTAGCATGGTTGGCACGTGTGGATCTGGGAAGTGAATCTCAAGGGTGCTTGCAAGGGAAGTAGAATGGGGATGAGGAGTATGGTTGCAGCATGTGGATGGGATGAAGAGAGTGTAGGCACTAGTATGGGTGGTGATATTTTCTATTAGGAAGGAAACGTGAGCGGTTATGGCTATTGGGATGTTTGGTGAAAACAAAAGAAAATAAAAATAAAAGTAATGGAGGGGATTGTTATTTGGGGAAGGAGTTCTAACGCGATATGGGTTTGAAGATGGGGAGTCCTTTTGCGTGAATGGGAAAAGCGGTGCACAATTTGTGTTCCTGAAGCAAGGTAATTTGATAGGGTGGAGTTTTCGATTTGAAAAAAGGAGGCAAAAACCGTTGGAAGTTTCGTGAAGAGAAGAAGGATTTCGGAGGCATTAAAAATGCGACAATGGCCATTCTTTTGCCTGCCT
The DNA here is from genome assembly GCA_030737875.1 of Allium sativum. Lineage (NCBI taxonomy): Eukaryota > Viridiplantae > Streptophyta > Magnoliopsida > Asparagales > Amaryllidaceae > Allium > Allium sativum. The sequence goes on from CM060912.1 coordinate 800,544,988, forward strand.
AATATTACTGAAGCGGAATATTCATGTTGATCGGGGAAGAAAGCTTTAAGACGCGGGTGGGCTTTCTACCCAGTGGATTTGGGCCGCGGTTTTTAAGAGAAAAAAAAAAGAAGAAATACCAAAATAAAATAACAAAGAGAAACGTGAATGGGGAAATCCGCAGGCAGAAAGGGCTGATGTTGTTTGAACCAAGGGTATTGAACAAGAACTGGTATTGTTATCTTAATAAAGCCAAAGCGGATGTGGGTTTTAGAAGGGAAATTGGGATAAGAGTTTAAAACGGAAAGGCCCATTTAAAAGGAAAAATATATATTAATAATGATAGCCTAAAAAGGAAGAAGTTTATATTTAGGCAAGGATGTTCGTTCATATACAAGGAAGCAGGAAGCGTGGGAGCACGTTTGGTTCGGGGAAGATAATAAATAGCCACAAGGGATGGATGGTTAATCAAATGGGCCGATGGAGTAGGTAAAGCCCAAAAATAAATAATATTTTTTTAATTGAATTTAAATTATGAATCAACTTAAGATTTACCATAATATGCTCATGCATCATCAAAATTTAACGATACAGGATCCGATAGGATCGTAGGGTTGCAAGCTACAAAACGGAACCATTCTGGAGCAATCTGGAGACCGTTTCAATTTATGGTGGAATTAAACGCTTGATATGATCAACCGTACATTTATCGTTATTTAACGATCAACGAACAAGGTGAGTAAACTCACTAACTTTGTCCAGCTTATAATTTCATAAACGTTATCTAATTTTGATAAAAATAATTGAATGATGTGTGTGATTATTGTTTGGATGATTTACAATAAATTGGTTGATAGTTATATATATGAAGTCGTTGGTTAAATACTGATTCAATTTATTTTAATGGTTCGTATTGATATGAAATTAGTGTTATTTATCTTGATTAACATCTGTGGATGCAAGGAAACAGGTTGGAGGAATCCAACTGGATTCGGCAACAATTTTATTATTGTTTTTCATATATTGCAATATATGATGTGATAAATAATCCATGATTGATTATCGTGTGATTGGGATGTTTGAATAACATTGACCCGAAATAATTGGTATTTAAATACCGAAAAATATATTTGAATATATTAAAAAAATGGGTTTAAAATGGATAATCTATTTTTAAATAGAAATTAAATTTAAATAAATTGTTTTAATTATATTAAAACAAGTAGTTGGTGTTAAGAAATAAAATGGAATGATTATTATTAAATAAATTTGAAAATATAAGAATGAATTTAGGAAGGAGAAATTGGGAAATCATTTCAAACAAAAACAATGAATGAGGTTCGAAATGTGAATAAGAACTATAAGAATTAATTAATTCGATAAATTCGAATGTTGTTAAATAATTTACTAGAAATTATATATTACATAATTTGGAAATTTACAAAATGGTTAATATTGGGTTTGAAACCAATAATTTCTAATTGAGTATTTAACGGAAATTAATTAACAAGAAATTGATTTGTAAAAGAAGTTTATGAAGTGGAATACAAAATAATTTATAGAATAACTTGATAAACAGGATTTGAACCTGTAATGGTATTTATAAATGAAATTCAAGATTTGATTAATATAACGGACCAGTTTTCTGTAAAGGAATAATATTCACTTTATAAAGTGAATAATGGTTTTAAAAGCAGACGTTTTGAAAATTGGAATAGTGACAGATGGAAATAGTAAACATTGGAAGTAATAAATTCAAAAGTGAATTTAGAAACTGTGTTAACCTGAAATGGTATGTCTATTCCGAAGTTCGAAATGTTAATCGAATATAGATCATTCAAAATAGAATTATAAGTTGAAATTCGATTATATCAAATTAAGGAAAGTACTATTTACTTTCCAGTTTTTATCAAGATCTATTAATTAATTAATTAATTAATTAAAGTAATTAATCTAATTTATATTTTAAAGTTAAACATTTCGGAAACATGGATTTTAACGTTATCATTAATCAATAAGTTTCCGTTAAATAAGTGGATTCGTGAATTTAATCTGAGAACGTCGAATTGAAAATGATTTGATAAATAATTTAGAAATGAAAAAGATAATTAGAAACCGACTGGGAATGTGTTGAGTTGAATTGTTCCTTGAGTATTGATCTGATGTTGGTTTCGGCCTTCGGGTTTGATATTTAGGAAATTATTCTCTTGCTAGTTTACGGTTAGCGACTGACAGATGTAAAAGAATAGTGATGCGTGAATAAGTAATGGAAATGTTTTCCGATGATAATAATGTATATTTTCTAATTATAGAAAATAAGAGTTGTGAATATATGGAATTAATTCCCAATATTAAAAAGAGACATTTTCTAAATATAGAAAATGAATAGTTTAAAATAAATGGAAACATTTTCGCAGGATCGTGTGAGGCAAAACAGATTTTGAGAAATATATGTGAAAACATGGGAAACGAGAAATTAGGAAAATGAATAAATTATTGATAAATTAATTTAAGGGGCTCAGTGTTGATGGATGGTTAATCGATAAAATTTCCATTTGGAGATAAGATCGTTGTTTGTATGAATGTTTTCCTTTGATAGTTAAATCACCGGCTATCAAAGTTTTTGACCATTTTTCCATTATCAATACGGAGAGAGTGGGATTAGATTTATTATTTGAAAATCACTCTGTATGTTATTAATGTTATGAATTAATTGTGATGAAAATAATTGAAGATGGAGTTTATGCAAGGGCTGTTCTGGCGATCCTAGGTAGTAATTGCCTAAGAAAGATTTACAGAATAATGCCTTCAGTTTGTCCAGTCCCAGGACAACATGTATGGACGAATGTCTGGCAGAGTATAATAGATCGCGTGAGTTGATCTCTTCAAACGTATTTATGTTAGTGGCAGAGGAATTAGTTTCTCTTTGCTTTTTATCCATAGTATTTTTAGGGAAATCAATTTGTGATTATGTGGCATTCAGAGTAAATGAAGGTGTGATTTGTTAAGGTACGTTACGACCTCAAGCCTCATCAACCGGGAAATGACAAAAATCAGGCAGGCGGCATGGCTAAGTGGGTCGCACCTAATTAGGATATATCGTCACTGTGAGGGCCCTCCCCGCACCAGCCGACATTTCTTGTAACACCCCATGTTCGTTAATGTCATTCACAAAGGGAATGCATTAACTTCCATGAAGCATCATAAGTAAACAGAACAAAATATTACAAGACAGATACCTAAAGTAATACTTGAAAATTTTATAACTTTATTACGGCAGAAACAGAAATAAGTTTGGTTACACCCTTCAAACTTACAATACCATAACCCAAGTACACAAGTATCAGTCTTATACCAAAATCCTTCAGAATGCATAATTTTAAAACCATAATCCCCAACATAAACTGCCATAAGAAGGTAGAGTCAAAGCCAAGCAATACTTCAAGCACTTTAAGCAGAGAGAATATGAATCAAGCTCCTATGTTTCCACCCTGAGCACCTGGGGTGGGACGGAAAGAAAAAGAGGCGAAAACAAACGAGGTCAGACATAAAGACTGGCGAGTCCAGTAACTTTCAGCATATAAACAGATAGTAGTATCATGATATGTAAATAAAGCTGGATAAGAGATTACAGCAACAGGAGCAGCAGGTGTGCTTAAGTTAAATAGAAAAAATAGAATGATATAGACCAAGATATGCTTCTTACCTATATTGTGACACCACATCTCCATTAAGGTCACTCACAAAGGGAATGCCTTAATTTTGGTGGAGCGTTTATTGTGTATAGAACAGAAAAGTAAACAAGACAGATAAATATATTGGTACTTGGAAAATAAAAACCACTTTTATTGCAGTGGAGAAATAGTTTGGTTACATCACATCAAAAACCAACTACAAAACCGAATAAACTTATTATCCATCTTGACAAATAAGTTCTGAGTACATAAAATAAAAGACATAATCCCTAACATAAAATAGTCATAAATAAGATAGGCTGAACTTTACTTCAGCAATCCAAGCAACTTCCGAAGAAAAGAGATAAAGCTGTCCAAATCAAGCTCCACTAGTGTTAGTCCCACCCTGAGCACCTGGGAGGGAAGGAAGAAAAGAGGTGGAAACAAAGGGGGTCAGACATAAAATCTGGCGAGTGCAATAACTTTAACAATATAATCATTAAAGTAACTAGGATAAGGCATAAGCTGGAAAATAAGGAAATGACTGTGAACAAATGGGCATGACAGAGTAAACAAAGGAAATAAGATGAACAAAGATAACGTTAAAGGCGCACCTAATCACTATAAGATAATTACTACAGTGCACTACACCAAACACCCTAAAAATTGATCCCGCCTACAAAACTTAATAACGATAATGGTAGTTTCGTGTACCCCTAGCTGCCTTCATAGGTGTCGTCTGCCCCTATCTCCACTAGGTGTACCCACTACCCCCATTCGATCGGCTTCCTAACTCGTAGATACCCGTTCTGGCCCTATAGTGGGGTGTATCACTTCCCAAAGTGGCAACCCGATACCACCAAAAATGCATGGCTTATGTCTACACGATGCAACAACGTCTTACCTACCAGCCCGGGGCCACACACGCACATGACCCCGTTGGACTTGCATTTCCACCGCTAACCCGTTTTGACCTCTTACAATCAAACCCAGTACGCGTGTCCCGTCCTCGACTTGGGTCGAGCCCACAAAGATACTTAATGGGTTACTGGTTTGAAAAGGGCCCCCATGTATGACACAAGCTTTCCACCTATGCTTGGTCCCCTCTAAGGTTTTCCCCACTTCACCCAACTCTTATTCATGTTTTCTTACATGTTTCAATCTTGGTTAAGTGCATCTAATCGTCACCCTCTTAATTTCACAGGCCACCCAAGGCACCCACTTAACCCCCCATGTCCCACCACATGTTTATCTGGTTAAGTGTTTCTTAATTCATTAACACTGTAACCTTGTAAAGACCTCCCACATTAGACTGGCATTTGTGGCTGCTGGATTTGCTGGGCGGGTCCGGGCAGTCTTACACCACAAACGAGCCTAACCTCGTGTCTTTGCAATTGTTACTGTAACACCCCACCTCCACTAGGGTCACTCACAAAGGGAATGCCCTAGTTTTGGAGGGGTATTATCTAGTAAACAGGTACAGATACATCACAAGACAGAACATAAATAAAATAGCGGAAGAACAAAAACCAAATTTCATTATTTCAAAAATAGAGTCAAAACCTCTTACATCAAAATACCAAGCCATTATTTCATTACATCAAGTTCGAAAGAAGCAAAGTACTTAAAACAACATAAGTAAAATATTATTCCCCAAAAAGAGCATGAGTGCAGCCATAGCATAGCTCAAGACCAAACCGTACATGAGCTGTCAGAAAGCAAGAAAAGTCCAAGCTAAGAGCTAGAGTTTCCTCCCTGAGAACCTGGGGGGGGGGGACGAAAGACAAAGAGGCGAAAGAAAACGGGTCAGTCAAAAAGACTGGTAAGCCCTAGTGACTATCAGCATAGAAACTAGTAAAGTTAACAAGACATGAGTAAACTGGAACTAAACATAGGAATGATGATAAGTCTGGCATGATAACTAAGCTAACAAGATAACTCAAGTCTAACATTGCGTATTCAAGATTCGTCGTACCAACTATACTGGTATACTAATCCCGTGTCAACTATAAATCAAGAAATAATCCCTTGGCCCAATATCGTGAAGTGACCCAATTCGGGGTCCAACGGTACGATCTAATCGATCGACTCCCTACAAGTCTAGCTCGTCGTGTGTCTGTGTCATACGACCCTATCACGAATGTAGTCACCTATGCTAGGTCCACCATATGGTGTATCAAGCCCTATGGTGCCAACCACTGACACGAATCAAGAATGCACAGATAATCCTTCTGATGCCCAATGCCTGCTTTTTCAACTCCGGACTAAGTGCACGACCCTAGTCCGCCTGAACCTACAATGGCGCACCAACTCAGCCGTCGTTCTGGTCGCTTACAATCAGCCTAGCAATCGTGCCCCACCCTGCCTAGTCCCAGGGTACCGTGATACATCTAGTGGGTTACTGCTGAAAAGGACCGCGTAACTAGGGTTTCGTTCAGCAGGTTAAGTTGTCATTTAAAATCGAGACTTAACCCCAACTACGTGTCATGTCAAATTGACTAAGTGTGTCGTTCTAGTTCAAGACTTAGTCCTATGAATCATGTGTCAGGTTGGTTAAGTGTGTTCAAGCGGTTCATGACTTTACCCTATCCAATCAACGTGTCAAATTGGTTAAGTATATTCAAGTGGTCCATGACTTAACCCTATCCAGTGGCATTAATTTACTTAATGCACCCCTAACCTCTCACATTAGACTTGGTTATGGTTACTGGATGTGCCGGGCGGTTCCTGGCAGATTTACACCATAACCTAGTCTAACCTCGGGTTTCTAGTGCGATATGACCAACTACTCACATTGGGTCCTATTGTTTGCAGTTAATGGATTCGCCGGGCGGTTCCGGGCAGATTTATACTGCAAACTCAACCCAACCTCGAGTTGGCCACGTTCAAGTTATCTAAGTGTCATGTCCATGCTTAATTTTTCATGTCAAGTTCAAGTTCGTGTTAACCATGTTCATGATTCAAGTTTTCAAGTATAATTTCATGTCAAGTTTACATGTCATGTTTTCATGTCATATCATGTTAATTTTATAGCCAATTTCAAGTTTGCCTAATCTACCCAAAACGTATCCCCAACGTATGTGAATTCGCATCAACACAAGATATAAAGATAGGGAATAACACAAAAAGGATAGTCATAGGATGGCAAAGGTGTTTACAAGTTAAGCATGACGATTATAACATTTCAGGCCTATGAATAAGGGTCTCAACATCAACTTGGCAGAATATGGTGATAGACATGGTAATGGATTGACATAAGATAATATCCCCAATAATAGTTTCAACATCACAGGTAATGTTTAGATAAAGGTCATGAGAGGTTTTAGGTTAATAACATGAATATGTCCCAAATCAAGTTCATACAATAATCCACAAGTCAAAGTTTCACATGAATAGATCTAGGGTGTACAAAATTAGATCTAAAATAGCAGGTCCAAAAAGGATAGTCATAGATCAAGGACTTACAACGATAGATCCAACCTAATTATCATGTTTAGGCATAATTTCAGTTTACATCGTGTTCATGTTAAATTTACAGTTTAGATCTAAGAGTAACTGGGGCTTACAGATCGTGGTTTTTGAGAACTAAGAACAGAAATTGTCGTAGGATCGTTGCAGAAACTTCAATCTCTAGTTTGAATTGAGTTGCTTAGGTTGATGTTGATTAGCTTCTAGTTTTGATTCCAGCAGAGTAGCGACGCCATTTTTATTTTTATTTAGAATAGAGGCAGAGTAGAAGCAGAATAGAATTGTGTGTAGAGAAGGCTAGGTTTGGGGCTGTTTAAATAGGTTTAGGCAGATGAATCTGGACAGAAATCGGACTAGATACATCAGAATGAACACTGGCCCAAAAATGGGCTCGGGGACCAGGTCGACACCCATGTCGACTGCGCAGTCGACCTGGTCCTGGGGGTGTCGACTGCCCAGTCGATCCCCCAGTCGACCTGGGTCTGGGCGGGAAATTTCCCGCCCAGTCTGTTCTGCGTTTGAAATTCGAATTTTGAATTCGAATTCGAGCTGTTTTGAACTCTGAATATTTCTGAAACTTTGGGGAGCCATAACTTGGTCATACGGACTCCAATTTTCGAAAACTCGGACTCGATTTCATGCAGAATTCCGAGACGAACGCAATGGCGCAACCCGTTTCCCTTGGTTCTTATTTTAAAATTTAATTCTGCCTAGATTTATGGTTATAACACGTTATCAAAATACGGGTTGTTACATTCTCCCCTCCTTAAAGGACTTCGTCCCCGAAATCTCTAAATTAGGAAGAACGTATCCTACCATCCATCATCCATCTACTCAAAACATCATCCACAAGCAAACATTGTGCTTAAGAGATTTCTAATGTCGTATGAACATATGCAAAAAGTGTGTGTATATGTTCCTTATCTAATGCAAATGATCAGGCCTGATTGATCTTTCTAATGCAAAATATGTTTAGTGTCATGAATCCAACATGTATGCAAATAATCCTAGTCGCGTAAGCACTATATGTGTGCACAAACATTCATCCATATGCAACATTCACATGATAACACATTCAAACTCATCCATAAACAAGTATAAACACTCATGCATATGCAATATGAAAGGTGACTGAGCCGATCTAGTGCCTAATGTGTAAATGCATCCACGAGCAAAGACTTGCAACCACTTGCAACCATCAACCATAACATGTTTCAATTACATGTTTACATCCATAGGGTTCTACCTAAGGTTCTCAAGATAGGATCGAAAAATAGAAGCAAGTAAAAGCTCTGTGCCCATTAGGCAATGTCAAAACTGGAAACTTACGACAAATATAGACTGATTAGGAGAAGAACTCCCTAAGCACCAGCCCCGAAGACCGGAATCAACATCAGGCTAACACCCAAAGAATTACTCAACCCAACCAACATATATGATTCTAGAAAACTAAGCATGATGGACTCCTTTTAGGTCACAAGGAAATCCCTTCCTAAATCCAACCCGTATCCTATAAAACCCAAAAATTTTAGTCCACCCAACGGACATCCTCAAGCCCCAACATATATTACTAACAGATGAGTCATATTCCCTATGGGGTTAGCAATAGAAATAGGATTGAGAATAGGACCGAGAGGATATAATTAAAAGATAGCATGCAAGTAAGCTCTACAGGAAAAGAGGGATCAAGGATATACTCTTATAAAGAGATATAGTGTGCGTAACTAGTCTTCAGTCTTCTAAGCCGCATTTCCTTGTGCTTAACTCCATTGTGCTTCGACCGTCTTTAACTTCACAATTTCGTAGCTTCTTAATTCTTGTTTCCAAAATATGAGTTGGAACTCATTTCACTGTTGCCTCTCGTTCCACTTTTACTTATTCTCCTTCTAGTATACTCGGCTTAAACATAACTGCATACTCATGGTTTCATGCAAGCTCTCCAAAATTCCCTAGTGAATCTTGGATCTCGTTCACTTACTAGAAGGTATTCCACATAGAAGAATTGTCTCTTGAAAACAAATGTCAACCATGTTGCCAAATGTACTTACAAGGGTGATTTCTATAACTCATGCGTAAGCGAAATGAACCATCCGCCTTAGTGGCGAACACTATTCGAGCGAGTCAACACATGTATCAAGAGATTCTAGGTAACTAATCATGACAGAGCCCTAAAGGTTACACGAGACTTCAAGGGTATTACTGAGGCAAGTCAAGAGTCTAACTACCCTCCTTTCAAAACCGAGAATGGCACCCTTTCTGGATAACCACTCCGTCCCTAGAATCAACCCTTAGCCTGAAAACATAAGCATTACTTCATAGACATTCTCAAATCCAAACAAATCATGAATACATGAGCCGATTTCCCAACAGGATTTGAGACAAAAATTGGGACCCTCTAATACGCTAGTACTAAGGTGCAGAGACTCAACTATCGAAGCAGAATTAAAAGGATGCGATGTACTAAAACAAAGTTCTAGCGAGATGATAGAAAAGAAAAAGCTAAACCTCTAACAGAAACGTTACCACCTCTCTTAGGTACGCTAGTAGTGAGAGCATACAATTGCCCTCTCGACGATCTTGTCCTTTGCCCTTGTCCTTGTCCTATAATACTTAACTACACGTCCCTCCTTACCATACTAAAGATACTCTTTCTTGTCATGGGTTTTATTATTCTTTCACTTTGGCTTCTTCCTTTTCACCTTTTCCTCCTTCGTAGATTAAGCCATTACAACAAGTTTCTCATCCTTAGGCTTGTGTTCTTTATGTTCTTACTATCCTTATATAGCTTGTTGACAAGTCTCTCGAAAGCTACCTCCATCGCACGGCAACCCTACAAAGCTTGAAATAAGATTAGACGCAGATGGAACTACTGCGGCTACAGATGGAGGTTGGGCACTTCTTTGCCCTCCGACATATGTTGATACCTACGAAACTATGGTGAAAAGAGAGAGAAGAGATTTCAAGAGAGAATCAAAAGATAGTGCTTATGGCTTTGGGGAATATGCCTTTTAATCAAAACAAAATTTTCTTGAAAATTTGCTTCTTTGTAAATGTTTTGAAAACTAGTTCATAAGGTTTTTGAAAACTTTTGCCCAGTCTGGTAACCTTCTGCTCTGATACCAAATGTAACACCCCACCTCCGCTAGGGTCACTCACAAAGGGAATGCCCTAGTTTTGGAGGGGTATTATCTAGTAAACAGGTACAGAAACATCACAAGACAGAACATAAATAAAATAGCGGAAGAACAAAAACCAAATTTCATTATTTCAAAAATAGAGTCAAAACCTCTTACATCAAAATACCAAGCCATTATTTCATTACATCAAGTTCTAGAGAAGCAAAGTACTTAAAACAACGTAAGTAAAATATTATTCCCCAAAAAGAGCATGAGTGCAGCCATAGCATAGCTCAAGACCAAACCGTACATGAGCTGTCAGAAAGCAAGCAAAGTCCAAGCTAAGAGCTAGAGTTTCCTCCCTGAGAACCTGGGGGGGGATACGAAAGACAAAGAGGCGAAAGAAAACGGGTCAGTCAAAAAGACTGGTAAGCCCTAGTGACTATCAGCATAGAAACTAGTAAAGTTAACAAGACATGAGTAAACTGGAACTAAACATAGGAATGATGATAAGTCTGGCATGATAACTAAGCTAACAAGATAACTCAAGTCTAACATTGCGTATTCAAGATTCGCCGTACCAACTATACTGGTATACTAATCCTGTGTCAACTATAAATCAAGAAATAATCCCTTGGCCCAATATCGTGAAGTGACCCAATTCGGGGTCCAACGGTACGAACTAATCGATCGGCTCCCTACAAGTCTAGCTCGTCGTGTGTCTGTGTCATACGGCCCTATCACGAATGTAGTCACCTGTGCTAGGTCCACCATATGGTGTATCAAGCCCTATGGTGCCAACCACTGACACGAATCAAGAATGCACAGATAATCCTACTGATGCCCAATGCCTGCTTTTTCAACTCCGGACTAAGTGCACGACCCTAGTCCGCCTGAACCTACAATGGCGCACCAACTCAGCCGTCGTTCTGGTCGCTTACAATCAGCCTAGCAATCGTGCCCCACCCTGCCTAGTCCCAGGGTACCGTGATACATCTAGTGGGTTACTGCTGAAAAGGACCGCATAACTAGGGTTTCATTCAGCAGGTTAAGTTGTCATTTAAAATCGAGACTTAACCCCATCTACGTGTCATGTCAAATTGACTAAGTGTGTCGTTCTAGTTCAAGACTTAGTCCTACGAATCATGTGTCAGGCTGGTTAAGTGTGTTCAAGCGGTTCATGACTTTACCCTATCCAATCAATGTGTCAAATTGGTTAAGTATATTCAAGTGGTCCATGACTTTACCCTATCCAGTGGCATTAATTTACTTAATGCACCCCTAACCTCTCACATTAGACTTGGTTATGGTTACTGGATGTGTCGGGCGGTTCCGGGCAGATTTACACCACAACCTAGTCTAACCTCGGGTTTCGAGTGCGATATGACCAACTACTCACATTGGGTCCTATTGTTTGCAGTTACTGGATTCGCCGGGCGGTTCCGGCAGATTTATACTGCAAACTCAACCCAACCTCGAGTTGGCCACGTTCAAGTTATCTAAGTGTCACGTCCATGCTTAATTTTTCATGTCAAGTTCAAGTTCGTGTTAACCATGTTCATGATTCAAGTTTTCAAGTATAATTTCATGTCAAGTTTACATGTCATGTTTTCATGTCATATCATGTTAATTTTATAGCCAATTTCAAGTTTGCCTTATCTACCCAAAGCGTATCCCCAACGTATGTGAATTCGCATCAACACAAGATATCAAGATAGGGAATAACACAAAAAGGATAGTCATAGGATGGCAAAGGTGTTTACAAGTTAAGCATGACGATTATAACATTTCAGGCCTATGAATAAGGGTCTCAACATCAACTTGGCAGAATATGGTGATAGACATGGTAATGGATTGACATAAGATAATATCCCCAATAATAGTTTCAACATCACAGGTAATGTTTAGATAAAGGTCATGAGAGGTTTTAGGTTAGTAACATGAATATGTCCCAAATCAAGTTCATACAATAATCCACAAGTCAAAGTTTCACATGAATAGATCTAGGGTGTACAAAATTAGATCTAAAATAGTAGGTCTAAAAAGGATAGTCATAGATCAAGGATTTACAACGATAGATCCAACCTAGTTATCATGTTTATGCATAATTTCAGTTTACATCGTGTTCATGTTAAATTTACAGTTTAGATCTAAGAGTAACTGGGGCTTACAGATCGTGGTTTTTGAGAACTAAGAACAGAAATTGTCGTAGGATCGTTGCAGAAGCTTCAATCTCTAGTTTGAATTGAGTTGCTTAGGTTGATGTTGATTAGCTTCTAGTTTTGATTCCAACAGAGTAGCGACGCCATTTTTATTTTTATTTAGAAAATAGGCAGAGTAGAAGCAGAATAGAATTGTGTGTAGAGAAGGCTAGGTATGGGGCTGTTTAAATAGGTTTATGCAGATGAATCTGGACAGAAATCGGATTAGATACATCAGAACGAACACTGGCCCAAAAATGGGCTCGGGGACCAGGTCGACAACCAAGTCGACTGCGCTGTCGACCTGGTCCTGGGGGTGTCGACTGCCCAGTCGACTCCCCAGTCGACCTGGGTCTGGGCGGTAAATTTCCCGCCCAGTCTGTTCTGCGTTTGAAATTCGAATTCGAGCTGTTTTGAACTCTGAATATTTCTGAAACTTTGGGGAGCCATAACTTGGTCATACGGAATCCGATTTTCGGAAACTCGGACTCGATTTCATGCAGAATTCCGAGACGAACGCAATGGCGCAACCCGTTTCCCTTGGTTCTTATTTTAAAATTTAATTCTGCCTAGATTTATGGTTATAACACGTTATCAAAATACGGGTTGTTACAGTTACGCATTTAATTCATGCCTTTGACCTCTCACATTAAACTGGCATTTGTGGCTGATGGATTTGCCGGGCGGGTCCGGGCAGTCTTATACCACAAAAGAGTCTTATCTCGTGTCTTAGGTGGTTTATTATTACACATCTTTATTTAACCCCAAATTGGATTAAGATCCCTATTAAAATTTGTAAATAAATTCCAAATGTACTTATGTCCATAATTGTCACCTAAATTATGTCCATTTATTTCAGGTATATAAATTATACCAATTATTGCCTCAAATTAATTGTATGCCTTTTAAGGCCATTGCATGCCAATTCTCAATATGTGTATATTCAATATTACCCCCATCGTTCCCACGTTGTTCTTTCGCTTATCATGACATATATATATATTAGACTAGCAATTAGTCTAATGACATAAAAGGGAAGAAACATCGTAAATTTGCATAACTAAACTGGATCTAACTTACGAATAAGGATTACAACATATCTTGCATAAACTTTGTATTGTCATGAATCTAAACATAGGCCTAAAAGGTGTGAACTTGCATATATGAATATAGTTTTCACCCAAACCTTGCGTATATGAATATAGTTTTCACCCAAAACTTGCATAGGCCATAGTCAAAAACTTGCATAAAACTATGTATGTCATAGATCTAAATCTAAGTGTGTAAACTTGCATATATGTGAATCCAATTTCTACCTAAACTTGCTTATAGTCACTTTATTTGGTTCACATGTAAACTTGTGTACAATTCACATAGAAACTAGCATATAATCTACACCCAAACTTGCATATAGAATGATGTCAGACACGAATCAAGTTGAACATAGGTGATTGGGCATATACAAAGGAATCCATAACAAAAATTGTCATTAAGAACAACTAGCATGTATTCACAAAATATCACATTTTTCCAATATTTCACAAACATAGCAAAATAACCCAATTTATAACTCAACCCAATTAACTTGTTAATTACCTTATTAAAGAAATTGAACTCACAACTCAAAGAAGGTCTTCAGTTCTGGGATCTGTGTTCTGAAATTGATTTAGCTCGCCTTTGAAGTAGACAAATTCGTTGTTGTTGTTGTTGTTATAGACTAGAGTTGAATTGAGTTGGTTAGCTTTACTTTTCCTCTAGTTGATGGCGGTTACTCTAGGTTGTGAGGTGATAGCATGACGACCATGGTTCTAATTTTGATTAGGTTTTAGGGTTTGAGTCTACATGTGTTTATATAGAATTTAGGATTAATTTAGGCCATCCGATCAACCTAGAATCAGTCAAGACCGCAGTCAAGATGGAGTGACACCTTAGCCCTAATGACTCAGCACTGAGTCACAAAATCGTCATCTTTCAGATCTGCCCCCAGGGGGGGGGGGCTAGGTCGACCCCTTGGTCGACCTGGGTCCTGGGTGGGAATTTTCCCACCCAGTCCGCTTCTGATTTCTGTTTTGAATTTTGAATCCGTTTTTGAGTTGTTTGAATTTATTTAAATTTTCTGGAAACTTCCAACAGCCATAACTTCTTCATAGGAAGTCCAATTTACGCAAACTCGGACTCTATTTCAACCAGAATTTCGAGACGAACACAATGGCGTAACCCGTTTCCCTTGATTCTCAAATTTAAAATTAATTATTCCTCAATTCGTTAGTTTATGTTAATAGAAAACACGGGGTGTTACATATATCTTACTTCTCTGCACTAATACTTAGTATAACAGGATTAGGTGTTACCCTAATGTCTAAACTGAAACAGAAACGGAAACAGAATAATCTCTATAGAAACAGAATGCTAGTAATGGGCCTTTACCACCCCAACTGAGACAGAAGATACAGAAACAGAATGCTAATAATGGGCCTTTACCACCCCAACTGAGACAGAAGGTACACCAACAGAAACAGACAGAACTAGTTGTACCCTAAATTCTTCCCCAAGCGATCGGCTCCCTAATACATAAATACCTTATGTCGGCCCCATAGAAGGGAGTATCATTCCCTAAAGTGGCAACCTATAGACACAGACCTATTTACAGATGTCATGGTGTCTTACATCCTCAGAGCAGACCGGATCCATGCACGCACATGGCCCGGTTGGAATGCACCATCAACACCCCTCGCCATTATCAGAGTGAACCTCTTACAATTAGTTCAGTAAGTGTGCCCGGATCCCTCCTACTGTTGGGTCATAGTTTTGATACCAGAAAAGGGATACTGACTAATATGGGTCCCACACAACATATGACACAAGTAATTACCCCTCCTAACCTTGTGTCCCCAGACTAACAGATTTCAGATTAACTTGCTTACAAATTTCAGATGTACAAAGTTCATATTAACTAGTTCTCAGATCAGACATATATGTTAACAAGTTTTCAGACTAACGGATCAGATATATAGATTAACAGACATACACATTGTTTCACCTAACCTTGTATTGGGCCTACAGATTTACGAAACAGGTTTATTAGATTCATCCGCCCAGTTGATATAACCTTATTCACCTAACATGTTTTAGGCATCATATTTATCCTAGATTTGCATTAATTAATTACTAATGCACTGACCTCTCACATTAGGTCGGTAACTTGTGGCCGTTGGATGTGCCGGGCTATTCCAGGCAGACCTATGCCGCAAGCCAGACCTAACCTCGTGTCTAAGCATCTTTTAGTTATGCCTACGACCTCTCACATTAGACTAACAGTTTGTGGTTGCTGGTTAAGCCGGTTGGGTCCGGGCAGGCTTCTACCGCAAACAGAGTCTAATCTCGTGTCTCAGCATTCTTATTTTTAGCTAAAGTATTCATTCACAGATTATGCCAATATCAGACTAATTATGCCAATTCAACAAATTAAACTTCTTTACAAGTTACAGCAGATTATTCGAAGTTCTATTAACTTGTTTTGCTCAATTTTAGATCGAGCCTGCAGATTTTCATACCCCAAATTTACCGTATTCAGTTTCAACAGATTTAGCAGATTAGGAAATTTAACAGATTTAATCATAAAATTAAGCCTAGTTTTACATGCCCAAATTATGGTCATAATTTACAATATAACATATGCCCGAAATTTTAGTTAAATTTACACGGTATAGAATATTCTCCAAAAACCCCAAATCATGATATACAATACGAATTATGCCAAATTATAGCCTTTGATTTCAGCATATGCCTAATATCCAGAATCCTCATTTAGGCGTATTCACATTTAATAGTTATATTATTATAATATAGATCTTTGTGCCTAAGTCATATACACAATAATTCTCCTTCTTCCAAATCACAGACTATCATATATAGTATGCCCAGATCTAGATCTTAAATTACAACATAGGTTTTTTCCTCCAATTAGTCACAAATCAGTCATGTCTAATTATGCATCATTCAATATTTTCCCTAAATTTAGCATTCGTGCGTCAATCTCTTATGAGATTTGGCTCAGGCACATGGTAGCCTGGCTATAGAACAGAAGGAAGGAAGAGATACAGAATAGTTACTATAATATTAATAAGATAGATCTACACAGAAAAACAGATCTGATAAACAAGAATATGCATACTATCAAATTCAGATTTATAGCCATGTCAAGATCATAATTAAATTTCATATCTGAAAATAACTGTACTCATCTTGGTTGGATTCTAAAAGAAAAAGGGTTGTAGTTGTTCTCTTTTAATCCTATTCAGATTGGAAGAAGAAGAGGCACTAGTTCTAGCTTAGGTTTCCGTAGAGTAGAGACGCCATTGATTTATTTTAATTAGAATTGAGGCAGCATAGTGTTACAATGATTTGGTATGGAGAGAAAGTGGGGTTTGGGGATGTTTAAATAGCTTAGGAGCTAAAGAATCTGTCCAGAAAATAAGTCCAGATACAAAAATCTGAATCTGCCTCGGATCTGAAACAGTTCAACCTATAGGGGGGAGGTCGACCCCTTGGTCGACCTGTATAGATTAGGTCGACCCCTAGGTTGACCCCATGGTCGACCTGGCCCCTAGGCGGGAAAAATGCCGCCCACCCTGTTCTGCGTTTGAATTCGAATTTTGAATTTATAACTGAGCTGTTTTAATTAATTTAAATTTTCTGAAACTTCTGAAGGCCATAACTTCTTCATACGGAGTCCGATTTATGCAAACTCCGACTCTATCTCAAGCAGAATTCCGAGACGAACGCAATGGCGTAACCCGTTTCCCTTAATTCTTCTTATAAAAATTAAGTATACTTTGTTTTGTTACTTTTATGTTCATAGAAAATACAGGGTGTTACATTCTTCCCTCCTTAAAGGATTTCGTCCCCGAAATCTTCAAGTTAAGAAGAATGTGTCCTACCAACCAATCACCCATCTACTCAACCGTCATCCACAAGCATCCATTGTCCTTTGAAAACTTCTAATTTTGTATGAACATATGCAAAAGTGTGTGTATATGTTTCTTATCTAATGCAAATATCAGGTGGTCAACTGATTCAGTTGACTTCCTCAATGCGAATTATGTTAGTGCCGAGTCCAATTATGTGTGCAAGAAATCCTATTTGATACACATCATTTCTATATGAGTGCATAACCATTCATCCAACTGATACATCCATGTGATGAGTCAATCATTTTGCATCCACAAAAACTAAAAAATGCACACACATCCATATGCAGTATGAGAGTGTTTTTGAGCCGATCTAGTGCCTAGTGTGTGTGTATGTATCCACGAGCAACCACTTGCATCCACTTGCAACCATCAAACATAACATGTCTCAAACACATGTTTACACCCCTTAGTTTCTAGCTAAAGGTCGAAGACTCAATCGATAGGATACAACGGAGTGATAGAAGCAAGAACAATTAAAATAAAAGTTCTGTTCCCATTAAACATCGGTTAAGAGAATAAATTTCTAAGTATCAACCTCGAAGACCGAAATCAACATCAGATTGACACTCAGAGAATTACTCCCATTAAACAATGTCAAAACTGGAAATCTACTTCACGCTTCGAGTAAAAACCCCTATCCTTTTCAGAAATATTCAGATACTTACAAACTGCTGGTACAAATCAGATTTTCAAATGATTCTTAAGAAACTAAGCATGATAAACCCCACCATATCCCACAAAACCCAGAATGTACGCGTCATAGTCAACTTAATGCCCAATACAGATTCCCTCAAACCCCAACCTATCACAAACAGATGAGTCGTAACCCTTATGGGGTTTGAGACTATAGCGGGATCAGAAACAAGACTAGTATTAAAGTGTAGAGTCTCAATTACAGAATCAAAATGCTAGAATCAAAAAAAAGTTTTAACTCAACAATCAGATAAGGAAATTAAACCTTCTACAGAAATTTTCCTATCTCTATCCTATCCACCAGCCATGAGAACATTCACCTGCCCTTCAGAAGTAGGTCTTGTCCTCTGCCCTTGGCCTCGTTTCTTCTGGCAGTCCCTAGTGAAGTGTCCCATCTCACCATAGTTGAAGCAAGTGCCCTTCCTCTTTTTGCAATCCTTGTTCAAATGAGTCAAGCTTCCACAAGCAAAGAACTTTTCCTCCTTATCTTCAGACTTTTCATCCTTCTTTTGTGTTTCCTTTTTGGGCCACGCTTTCTTGTTCTGTGGTCCTTCGAGTTTTTCCTCTTTTTTCTCACTTTTGGATTCCTCTTAATGCATCAATGCCATGTCAACCAATTTCTCGAAGGTAGCCCCCATAGGAATGTGGGTCATAGCCAACCCGTGTAGCGACTCATTCAAACCTTCAACGAATCTCAGGACCTTCTTATCAGGTGTTTTCACCAAGTCTAAGCCGAATCTCTCCAATTGATTGAACTTGTTGACATACTCTTTCATTGATAAATTCCCCTACTTCAACGCCAAGAACCTCTCTATGTATAAATTCTCTTCTGTTCATGAGAGAAATTTCATCTTGAACCTATGCCTGAAATCCATCCAAGTCTCCACTACTCGTTCTCCATTCGTAACCTCCCACCAAAATGAGGCTTTGTCCTTAAGTAACCATACAACCAAGTGTATCTTCTACCTATCATCCACTTCGAAGATAACAAACAAATCTTCTGTTTCCTTGATCCAGTTTCTTGCTTCACGAATGATTCAGTCCCATTAAAGTTCTTTCTTCCCATAGCTCAAAAGTCTCTAAATGTCTTCGGGAAAGTATTCACATGCGGAGGAGGAGGAGGAGCGATGGGTACATTTGGAGGAACGTTTCCTTGGCCTTCAATAGGTGTCGTGGCCTCCAAATATCTACGGAACCATCCAGGTATGGTGACTCCCTCTGGGATATAAGGGATGTTTTGTTCTCCAGACATGCTGAAACGAAGGAAAAGAGATTAAAAAACGGAGAATCGAAAGACATATATATGGCTTTTGGGGATTATGTTTTTTTCAAAATAAACTTTACTTTTGATAATACTTCCTTTTTAAAACCTTTTTGAAAATAATTTTCAAAAACTTTTTATCAAATCTGGTAACCTTCAGCTCTGATACCAAGTGTAACACCCCATGTCCGTTAATGTCATTCACAAAGGGAATGCATTAACTTCCATAAAGCATTATAAGTAAACTGAACAAAATATTACAAGACAGATACGTAAAGTAGTATTTGAAAAATTTATAACTTTATTACAGCCAGAAACAGAAATAAGTTTGGTTACATCCTTCAAAATCACAATACCAAAACCCAAGTACATAAGTACCGGTCTTATACCAAAATCCTTCAGAATGCATAATTTTAAAACCATAATCCCCAACATAAACTGCCATAAGAAGGTAGAGTCAAAGCCAAGCAATACTTTAAGCACTTCAAGCAGAGAGAATATGAATCAAGCTCCTATGTTTCCACCCTGAGCACCTGGGGGGGGGGACGGAAAGAAAAAGAGGCGAAAACAAACGAGGTCAGACATAAAGTCTGGCGAGTCCAGTAACTTTCAGCATATAAACAGATAGTAGTATCATGACATGTAAATAAAGCTGGATGAGAGATTACAGCAATATGAGTAGCAGGTATGCTTAAGTTAAACAGAAGAAACAGAATGATATAGACCAATATATGCTTCTTACCTATATTTTACTTCTCTTCACTAGTACTCAGTATATCAGGATTAGATGTTACCCTAAAGTCCAAACGGAAACAAAATAATCTCTACAGAAACAGAATGCTGGTAATGGGCCTTTATCACCCCAATTGAGACAAAAGGT
The DNA here is from genome assembly GCA_030737875.1 of Allium sativum. Classification (NCBI taxonomy): domain Eukaryota; kingdom Viridiplantae; phylum Streptophyta; class Magnoliopsida; order Asparagales; family Amaryllidaceae; genus Allium; species Allium sativum. Next base: position 800,565,233 of record CM060912.1, read on the forward strand.
ACAGAAACAGAATGCAAATAATGGGCCTTTACCACCCCAACTAATGGCCTTTACCACCCCAAATGAGACAGAAGGTACACCAACAGAAACAGATAGAACTAGGTGTACCCTAAATTCTACCCCAAGTGATCGGCTCCCTAATACATAAATACCCTGTGCCGGCCCCACAGAAGGGTGTATCATTCCCTAAAGTGGCAACCTACAAACACAGACCTATTTACAGATGTCACGGTGTCCTACATCCTCAGAGCAGACCAGATCCATGCACGCACATGACCCCTTTGGAATGCGCCATCAACACCCCTCGCCATTATCAGAGTGAACCTCTTACAATTAGTTCAGTAAGCATGCCCGGACCCCTCCTAATGTTGGGTCATAGTTTTGATACCATAAAAGGGTTACTGACTAATATGGGTTCCACACAACAGAGGACATAAGTAATTACCCCTCCTAACCTTGTGTCCCCAGACTAATAGATTTCAAATTAACTTGCTTACAGATTTCAGATGTACAAAGTTCAGATTAACTAGTTCTCAGATCAGACATACAGGTTAACAAGTTTTCAGACTAACGGATCAGATATACAGATTAACAGACTTACAGATTGTTTCACTTAACCTTGTATTGGGCCTATAGATTTACGAAACTGGTTTATTAGATTCATCCTTCCAGTTGATATAACCTTATCCACCCAGCACATTTTAGGAATCATATTTATCCTAGATTTGCATTAATTAATTACTAATGCACAGACCTCTCACATTAGGTCGGTAGCTTGTGGCCGCTGGATGTGCCGGGCGGTTCCGGGCAGACTTCTGCCGCAAGCCAGACCTAACCTCATGTCTAAGCATCTTTTAGTTATGCCTATGACCTCTTACATTAGACTGATAGTTTGCGGTCGCTGGTTAAGCCGGTTGGGTCCGGGCAGGCTTCTACCGCAAACAGAGTCTAACCTCGTGTCTCAAAATTCTTATTTTTAGCAAAAGTATTCATTCACAGATTATGCCAATATCAGACTAATTATGCCAATTCAACAAATTAAACTTCTTTACAAGTTACAACAGATTATTCAAAGTTCTATTAACTTGTTTTGCTCAATTTTAGATCGAGCCTGCAGATTTTCATACCCTAAATTTACTATATTCAGTTTCAACAGATTTAGCAGATTAGGCAATTTAACATATTTAATCATGAAATTAAGCCTAATCTTACGTGCCCAAATTATGATCATAATTCACAATATAACAAATGCCCCAAATTTTAGTTAAATTTACACAGTACAAAATATTCTCCAAAAACCCCAAATCGTGATATACAATACGAATTATGCCAAATTATAGCCTTTGATTTCAGCATATGCCTAATATCCAAAATCCCCATTTAGGCGTATTCACATTTAATATTCATCCTATTATAATATAGATCTTTGCGCCTAAGTCATATACACAATAATTCTCCTTCTTCCAAATTACAGACTATCATATATAGTATGCCCAGATCTAGATCTTAAATTACAACATATGTTCTTTTCTCCAATTAGTCACAAATCAGTCATGTCCGATTATGCATCATTCACTATTTCCCCCAAATTTAGCGTTCGTGCATCAATCTCTTATGAGATTTGGCTCAGGCTCGTGGTAGCCTGGCTATAGAACAGAATGAAGGAAGAGATACAGAATAGTTACTATAATATTAATAAGATAGAACTACATAGAAAAACAGATCTGATAAACAGGAATATGCATAATCTCAAATTCAGATTTATAACCATGTCAAGATCATAAAAAATTTCATATCTAAAAATAACTGTACTCACCTTGGTTGGATTCTAAAAGAAAAAGGGTTGTAGTTGTTCTCTTTTAATCCTATTCAGATTGGAAGAAGAAGAAGAAGCACTAGTTCTATCTTAGGTTTCAGTAGAGTAGAGACGCCATTGATTTATTTTAATTAGAACTGAGGCAGCATGGTGTTACAATGGTTTAGTGTGGAGAGAAAATGGGGTTTAGGGGTGTTTAAATAGCTTTGGAGCCAAAGAATATGTCCAGAAAACAAGTCCAGACACAAAAATCCGAATATGCATCGGATCTGAAACAGGTCGACCTGTAGGGGGGGTCGACCCCTTGGTCGACCTGTATAGGGTAGGTCGACCCCCTGGTCGACCTGGCCCCTGGGCGGGAAAAATCCCGCCCACCCTGTTCTGCGTTTGAATTCGAATTTTGAATTTAGAACTGAGCTATTTTAATTAATTTAGATTTTCTGAAACTTCTGAAGGCCGTAGCTTCTTCATACGAAGTCCGATTTACGCAAACTTCAAGCAGAATTCTGAGACATACGCAATGGCATAACCCATTTCCCTTAATTCTTCTTTTAGAAATTAAGTATACTTTGTTTTGTTACTTTTATGAACACAGAAAATATGGGGTTTTACATTTCCAATGAAAGTGCACTGTACCAATGTCCAACCAGCACGAGACGGTCGTCAACGAAAGGAAAGAAGGGAATTTGAACTAACAAGGAACATGTAGAATATCTCATAGCGCATGGAATCACTACACCAAAATAGGCTTTAGATTTCTTTTTTGTATGGCGTTCCTGCATATTTCCATTGGTACGCTGATCGTCGCTTTCCTATGAATTAGAAAAGCGCGACATTTAAATTAAATTCTGCAAGCATACAGGTGTGTAGCATACAGGTCGAACACAGGGAGGTTTAATTAAAAATTATTATTTATTTTTCTCTTGGGCGAGTTAGACGATTTTCGAGGTTGGTTTTTGAAAATAATAAAAATTGAAACTGTGATCCAACTCAGAACAAATCTAATTGAACCGACGGTCAAATCACAATTATCAATTGGGAATTAAAATGCAAAACAGAAATAAAATGCAGAAAGTAAAATTGCAGGAAAAGAAGAACAACAAAAAGTAAATTAGGATTGTCGTTGAAACTAATCAAACGACTAATCACTAACAAAAAGTGTAAAATACAATTGGTGTTCTACCGAATCTACTCGTGTAGACAACACTAATCGCTAAGAAAATAGAAAAATGCTAGAAAATAAAAGAAGAAAAAGAACTTTTATTAATGGAGTGATGGAATAGAAAATAGGATGGTGGCTACAATGCCATTACAAGGGTATATATAGGGTAGATAGCCAAACCCTAACCCTAACCCTAATGGTAAATGGGCCTGGTCATTACACCACTAATTTGTTTACAATGAGAAACATAAATGGGCCTTAGATAAATAAAGCAAATTTGGGCCTTTTCTCTTTTTCCTCTTGCTTCCTTGATCTTTCTTCATTGATTTGTGATGTGCAAAGCCTTTTTATCACTCCTTTTCTTGTCCAACAGCAACTAGATGTGATATCTTCATCTACAATTCTTCAAAATGCAAATACACGGCAAATTGAACTCTATTTCTCTACATTTCTGGTTGCATGCGGGCTGGGTTGGACTATCTGTAAAAATAACAAAACAATACCCAAGTAATATTTATTTATATACAAAAGATAAGATATAAGAGCATAAAATAAACATATTTCTATGTCAATCAAATACCCCCACACTTATCTTTTACTTGTCCTCGAGTAAAAAGAAAATGAAAAACTAACTAGATAGGTCGCACTTTCGTAGGAAACACGATTGCATTGAGCGCATGCAACAAGCCGTTAAACCTCTAGGTGTCCCTAGTAGGACGAGTGGTGTCTCGTGAGGGTTTTCAGCGGATACTACCCACAAAATCCAAATGCAGTATGCTATGATTCTAATGAAACTACATGAATGCAATGGACATATGCAAATAAAACGAAAGATGAAAACACGACTTATTTCAGGAAGGTGGTACAACAAATTAAGTTAACAATTTCTAGTCAGTTGATTTTATTTTAGATACCTCAACTAGTCACAAATTTTCAATATAAATCAAGTTTTCAAATGTTAAATTCCAGTTTGGCCAGTTAGTTCGGTCGATAACATAGTGCAGCCATGAAATAAATTCTTAGTTTGCTTGGCACAGTTTGCAAAGTGGTATTCTAATTTTCTCATGTATGGCTAGTCAAATCAATAAGTTCAAGAAGTGTTTGGGTATCATCGCTTATTCTTTATTCTATAAAATTTTAAGATTTATGATTAAGTACATACACCTAACTAAAAAGACCAAGGTTTACCACCCATGCACTGCCTCGCGGACTAACGGAGAGTAGGTAAAGAGCTCGGCGGATTGTGCAAGCCGACTTTGACTTTGTCAACAATGTGTCGGTAATCCTTAGGTGTCCAATCTCATAAAATGAGACCAAGATATTCCAACTTTGACTTTGTCAACAACGTGTCGGATAGAGCTTGGCGGGTTTGCACACCAACGCTCGATATACAAGCAATGTTGGATACCCTTGGAATACTATTATTATTATCGAAAGTATAAGCACAAAAGAGAGTTACGCGAATTCAACTTAACACAACTTAGTTTTAAAGATTTGAAAAGCCAATATAAGTATTTTAAGTCCTCCACTTATTTAAACAAAGTCTACAATATAGAATAGATTTCATGGCCATCACCTAAGAATCTCCCTATGTACCGGTTACACTATTATCCCTCAAAATTAAACTTTTCATTATATTTCCTATTCGATCTAAGTTGAGAGAGAAAAATACTATCAACTGGCTAAAAATTGTAAGCTTAATTTGCTGTATCAATTGAAAATGAGTCGTATTTCAAAGAAAAAAAAAATTTATGGTATGTCACTACAATCTAAAATGGCTGAAAGTAAAAAGAAATAAAAAACAAAGAAAAATGAAAATGGATGAAATGCAGACTCCCCCCCCCCCCCCCCCCACACTTGAACTAAACAGTGTCGACACTGTGAACGTTTCCTAAATTTGAAAGATCGCACCCAAAGGTGAATGTGATGCAAAATTATTTGAAGAATGAAATGGAGTTTAGCCACTATATGCGAATGAAAATCATATGTACAATGATATATGTGTTTGCGATGCATGCGATGCAAAGAGTGCCACCAACTTTTCCCCCCACACTTGGTTCTTGCCCTATGAGTCCCATTCCCACTATGTCTAGGTATATTTTCTAACAAGCAAGAGTTTTTGAAAACCATATCATCTTTAAACCTAGATTTATAGTCCAGGAGATAAATGTCTAGGGTCGTCCTAACATGAAGTTTTTCAACAAAACTAACATTCCAAAAACAGTTCATGTATTCAACAAATTTGTCAGTGTAATTTTTCAAAAATTTGTGATCGTATGTAAATTCAGTGAAATTTGACATCTGAGTGGTGTTCAAGACTGTGTGATCACATTTCTCATCATTAACTGTCAACGTATTTTCGACACTAACAATCTCAAGTTCATTTGAAATTTCCTCAAAGTTAAAATTTTCGAACTCGTGACATGAATCCACTTCTTCCTTATTTGGCAATTCATCCTCGTACAAATCAAGAAATTCATGTTCATTAAAATCCATTTCTACTTCTGAGTTTTTGAAAAATTCAGCATTTTCATTTGGTTCAATTTCAAAAATTTCAAGTTTCTCACAGCCTGAAAGAGGAAGATCAAAATTTAAGCTTAAATCTTCTTCCTGAAAAGAGTTGAAGTTCAAATCATTGGTTGAATTTTGAAAAACTTCATCAAGATGATTATTCTCAATTTCAAAAGTCGTTATTTGAAAATTTTCAATGTCAGCAAAGAATGGATTATTTCCTGATTCATCGCCTGTTTGACTTTGATTTTGTTGCTCTCGTTGTTCTTTCAAAGATGTCAATAAACAAAGAAGTTCATCCATCTTTCTATCTTTTTCATTAAGCTGTCTATCTAGCCTTTCTACCCTCTCTCTAAAAATGTTAAGACGATCGTTGATTTGAGAGCTCTCGTTTGGAATTTCCTGATTTTCAAAATTATAATCCACATCAATTTCACAATCAATATTATTTCCAATGTGGTAGTTGTTTGAATTTTCAGAAAACTGACAATGATATTGGAAATCATTTTGATCATAGAAATTTTGTTCATAACCAAAACTGTTAAAATTCGAGTGAAAATTGCAATTTTGGTCATTTTCAAGATGTTGATATGGGTTGTAGTTTTGAAAATTTTGATCCATTTGAAAATCATTTTCAAAATTATTTTCGAATTGGTTTCCAACCCCATATTGATGTGGATCAAAGCTATTTTGCGATTCAAAACCGTTTTGATGTGGATGTGACCCATAATCGAAATTATTGAAATTTAAATTGAAATCATCATTTCGATTATATCTATGATTTTGAAAATGTTGGTCAGTTGGAAAATTTTGAAAATTGTTGACATTGGGCTCACGAAATTTTGGAAAATCTTGTTTCATGCGTTGCAATTCATACTCATACTCTTCAAGAGGACGTCTACTTCGATTATTATCCCACATTTCTCTCAATGATTTTTTTGAATTAGACATTGAAATGAAATTACGGCAAGACAAAAATTATTCTTAATTCAAAATAATATAAAATAATGAGTTGTGCTCTATTAATTAACTGACTCAATTGGAAGGGGGAAGAGGGTCTTATGGCCGTTCACGTATAGTATAAAACTAAGGGATACGACCAATGTTTTACGGGTAGTATGCAACCTCTTTTGCTAAAAGTTCAATAAATTGAACTAATATATATCCGCGATCCAATTGTACGAGACACTCAACTTCATAAAGCACCACTTTTCAGTTATATTATTTTGAAAATCAAAATCACGTGTTAAAATTGAAAATCGATGAGAGTGATTAGTTATGGAAAACCGTTCCTCACCACAAATTCAGAAATATCAGTCACAGAACAGACACAGAAATATAAATTGCAGAATTAAAATTTACATTCAAGTCGCTGCCCCTGCAGAAATTTTTTACAACAATTGTCTATATATTATTTTCTTTTTCCTTTTGCAGCAGAGCACCTGTAAAGTTTTAAAAGTTTTCACCTTGATCGGCAGTCCTCCAGTGAATTTGGGAAGCGCTAGCGCGTTCACACCCCACTTGGTGTGCAACCGCTCCAACCCATCTGAATCGTCCGCTGCTTTCTGTTGTTGTCCCCTTCTATTAATTGCTTGACTGCGCTGCGGCACGGGTTCGGGCTAGGAGCCCGAATTTTTTTTTTAAGACCCTTTTTTTAAATTTCAGCTGTACCTGTTTTTGAAAAATTCTCCTTTTTTTTTTTGAATTGAAGAAACGAAAAATAAAATAGGAACTAAGTCTGAAAGGAAACAAACTAAACTAATAAATCACTAGACTAAGAGAAAAAAAATGCAAGCAAAACTAACTGGGAAAGAGAAAAGAAAAATAGACTCAAGGAAAATAAAATAGACTCACTCAACTAAATCAAAACTCAAAAGGGAAGAGAAAAAAAATTAATTCAAAGCAAGCCAAACTCACGTGCTCGCAACCGATCTAAAGGTCAAGCCACTAACGATGTATGCAAACCCTAAAATCAAAGGACTTCAATACACTACTCCAGTTGTAAAACTCACAACTCTCACAAATATAAAATCCCCACGCCCCTTTTCTTGGGTTACCAAAAATTCAATTACCCTAAAAAAATGTCGCCGCCTTTCCTTTAGTTTTTTTTTTTTCCTTCCGAAAATTGCAGTAGCAATTACAGGTTTCTAAAACTCTCCCCCCCACAATAACCGATCCAGAAGAACTCGCACCCTCTTTTTTCTTCTATTTTTTGGAAACCGATTTGGGTACTTTTTTTCGTTCGTGGATTGAGGGCTTCTGAAGGGTTTCAGCAGGGTACGGTTGTTCGAAGGGGTGTGATTGGTGATGGGGGAAGCTTTCAGCGAGTTGTGTTGAAAGATGGTAGTGACGATGAAAAAAAAGGAGAGACAGTGAATGGTCAGTGGGATTGATGATCGGTTTGGAGGGTAATTGAAAGAACGTGAAGACCCGATTTGTTGTAGATGACGGTGAACTACAGTCTGGCTATGGTCGATGATAGTTGGGTTTTTTTTTTTTTGATGGTGTGGAAGTTCTGTGGATGTGAATGGGGAGATGGTCAACAAAACGTTGATGGTAGACAAAGTTGCGTAATGTACAGATTTGGATCGAAAAGCTTGGGTGATCTAACTGGGTTCTGTTTGGGGATGGGATTTATGCGGTGGCGTGAGTATGGTCTGATCTTTGATGGGCCTTGAAGGATGGTGATGCAGTGGGTTTGAGTCGAGGAAGAAGATGTTGAACGTGGTTGAGGTTTCGAGAATTGATTTTTCGGGCTCAGGTTCAATTGGTTATGGACGTTGGTTTGCAATGTTGTTGATCAGAAGGGATATCGTGGTTAGGGAATAATGGAAGGATGAGAGCTGGTATTTGGTGATTGATGTTTTACAAGGAGAACTTGTTGAAGTGGTGGCCTGGTACTGTGAATTGTGGCGAACAATTGGTGAAAAAGTGGCAGAGAACACAAGGAAAGAAGACAAAAAGGGAATTTGTGATTTTTTTTGGAAAAGAAAGAAAATTTGAAATAGAAGGAAAGAAATCAATTGTATTGAAAAGAGGAAAGACAAAAGGAGAAAGGAGAAAACAGAAGAAAATTTGTGAATTTTTTTTTTTATAGAAAGAAATTAAAATGTAAAAGAAGAAAGGGGCAGAATGGAAGGAGTAGAAAAGGTAGAAGATCAGTGAAAAATGACAGGTTTTTATTTTTTTATTTTTTTTATATATGAATACGTGAAAAAAAAGAAAAAAAAACGAGGAAAACAAAACTAACACGAATCAGAGATCAAATAAATAATAAAATTCAAACGTTGCCTCCCCGGCAACGGCGCCAAAAACTTGATCGTCGCTTTCCTATGAATTAGAAAAGCGCGACATTTAAATTAAATTCTGCAAGCATACAGGTGTGTAGCATACAGGTCGAACACAGGGAGGTTTAATTAAAAATTATTATTTATTTTTCTCTTGGGCGAGTTAGACGATTTTCGAGGTTGGTTTTTGAAAATAATAAAAATTGAAACTGTGATCCAACTCAGAACAAATCTAATTGAACCGACGGTCAAATCACAATTATCAATTGGGAATTAAAATGCAAAACAGAAATAAAATGCAGAAAGTAAAATTGCAGGAAAAGAAGAACAACAAAAAGTAAATTAGGATTGTCGTTGAAACTAATCAAACGACTAATCACTAACAAAAAGTGTAAAATACGATTGGTGTTCTACCGAATCTAATCGTGTAGACAACACTAATCGCTAAGAAAATAGAAAAATGCTAGAAAATAAAAGAAGAAAAAGAACTTTTATTAATGGAGTGATGGAATAGAAAATAGGATGGTGGCTACAATGCCATTACAAGGGTATATATAGGGTAGATAGCCAAACCCTAACCCTAACCCTAATGGTAAATGGGCCTGGTCATTACACCACTAATTTGTTTACAATGAGAAACATAAATGGGCCTTAGATAAATAAAGCAAATTTGGGCCTTTTCTCTTTTTCCTCTTGCTTCCTTGATCTTTCTTCATTGATTTGTGATGTGCAAAGCCTTTTTATCACTCCTTTTCTTGTCCAACAGCAACTAGATGTGATATCTTCATCTACAATTCTTCAAAATGCAAATACACGGCAAATTAAACTCTATTTCTCTACATTTCTGGTTGCATGCGGGCTGGGTTGGACTATCTGTAAAAATAACAAAACAATACCCAAGTAATATTTATTTATATACAAAAGATAAGATATAAGAGCATAAAATAAACATATTTCTATGTCAATCATACGCTATACCAACAGGGTTTCCAAACGCTAAATTAAGTTAACAACGCTATTTGATGAAAAGACAGGAGGGAAATAAAATCTGCGTAGGAATTAAAAAAGGCGTGTTTTACTTTTCACTTCGTCCTCAAGGAAATTTTCTTCTTTTTAATATGTCATCTCTTGTAATCAGTCACTGCCATCATCTCGCCTCCAGAAATTCCAATCACGCAACCTTAAACTTTATCGTCAATTCGATCGACGCGTAGTCATCCCTCTTACACAGTCAATCCCAATCCCTAAATCCAGAAATCGTCTTCGATTTCGATTTCCACGAGAGGTACGATTTATATTTTTCATGTAATTCTGTTTATCGTTACTGGTTTAAATCATCTATGTTGAATCTAGTTTTTATATAAACTAATTATTATAAATATAGATAAAATTCTGCACAAATATTAGGTATTAAGTTGAAATAAACCTTTTATCATTTTCCAGTCAGTTCTTGCTGTATAATCAATTACATGCAATTTTCTGATTCCAAAAGGTGAAACCCAACGGATTTATGTTAGAGACCTTTAAAAGCAAAATTGTATAAGCTGGATTTATATTGGCTTTTGCATAGGTTCATTATAAATGTAAACCTTCTATGTAGTAGTCATTCATGGTCAAAGTTCTCATTTTTAACATGCAAAGCCTCAAGCTATTTTTGTTATTCACTCGTGGTCGTGGTTGGAACTCTTTTGCAATTGGAATAAGATAAACTTTTTGTTTCATTCTTCACTCTCACTACCTTTTATGAAGTAGCAAATAAGTGAGTTCATCCAAATTGGATTACTTCTCCATCTGAATTTCAATTACTATACTTGAACAGTCATCATCTAGGTTGAATTTTATGACACCTACCGATAGCAAACTCCACCGGCAAATGACCATTAATGTTAAGTTCTGCACAAATAAGTAGTCTGAATTTGATATAGTTGATGTTGTTCTAATATATTTAATTTTATGGGTGATAATATTTAAATTAGTATGAATTTGATACAGTTGATGTTGTTCTAATATATTTAATTTTATGGGTGATAATATTTAAATTACCATATGTTGTATTAGACAAATCAAATTAGAACTACCAGCGATATCAAAGTATGTTGGCTGACGTGTTAACATTTTGATTATATTCCTACATTTCTTTAATTTTGAATTGTCACTCATTGCTAGCAAAAGCTATGTGATATTAATTCTATACAAAAATTGTGCATGAGACAAATGGAGCAAAGATCTAAATTGAAGTAAATCCCACAGTATACAAGAAAAAACTTATTTTTGTATGTTGTGTTTCATATAGAGTTTGCCAAGTTAGTGCATTGCGTGGAACGCAAAGACCTATCTTCTTCAGATGTATACCAAATAAGTATGCAAGTTGTCAGAAATATTATTTGAATTAAATAATAATTTCCCAGTTCCTAATAAAGCAAGATAACAACATCGGTATTAAATTATGTTTTTATACAAGAACAGTCCTGAACCTTTCATTATTTTCTTTCGGTTTCATCCTGCTCTTTTGACATGAAAATCTATTAATAAATAAGGGATTTTTTATAACACAGATGAGTCCTAATTGAGTTGTCGACATAAGCTTTTTGATTTAATATAGCTATTCCTCTACCAATTATTATACAAGGTTTTTGAAATTAGTTAGTCTCTTCTATATAACTTAGTCATTTATTTTTGCGATTGGTTATTACTTTGTTGGGCTGTCTCCAATTGCACGTTGATACTCATTACAATTCTTGATTTCTATTTTAAACTAATGTACATGTTATAGAAAATTTTTGTTATGTTGTCTCATTGACTGCCTAGCACTGTGTCGTTCGTGTTCGATTTCTATATGCATACTTCATTGCTGCTTTTACCAACTCTCTGTTTACCATTCTTTCAGTTGTATTAATCAAGAACTACCTTTACCGATTCTCTATTTTCCAACTCTAACTTGGTAGCGATACTAGATATCATAGTCAAATGTTTTAAGCATATATGTATTATACATATTATAGAAGCTTTTACGACTGCATTAGAGGTGTTTAAGTGCGTCAAGCATTGGATGAACCTGAGAAACAACAAAAAAAAAAGCAATAATGGAGAATATATAAGCACAGTTAGTGGGTCTCAAAGAACATTTTTAACTCTTATTGATGGGTCTCAAACAACTTTTAACTTTTTCACCTTAGTTGATTTACCAAAATCCCGTCGACTACACATGTTTCTATACAGTGCATGAAACAAAAAAAGTATAGCTTACTAAGAATATTGCCTTTCTCCATTGATACGTATTCAAGTCTAACATTGTTTTGTTGCAGGATATGGTAAAGAAAAGGACGTTGACTTGCAAACAAAAACAAGTCAAGGACTCCAATGGACAACTCGAAGAAAATGTTGAACCGAGTGGGCAATCTTAAACAAAATTTAGAAACCAATAGGAGAAGATTATATAAAACAACCTTCTTACTTAGGATTGCTGAAAGTTCCAGTCATGATTGTCGATTGATGGATAACTGGTGATAACTTACATCTTGCGTACTAGAGTTCCACTGAGGTATTACTTTGATATACTTTTGGTCAATTTTTAATTTCGGTCTGGTTACAATATTAGTCGATTCATCTTGGTACAAACTTTCAGTGGATGGTCTTTTAATTACAGGATTAGTTCATATGGAACGAATGGTCATTTAATTGATTTATTATACATGCCTAGGAATCTAAACCAAGATCTATGCTTACTTAACCAATTGCTTTGCTATGAACACGTGAACCATAGTATTTGATGGTAATATTAATTGAATGAACTAGCGTTACTTGTTTAAATAAGGATAAAATACATTTTTTGATGTTGAGATGTATAACATATCAAAAGTTTGATAATAAGTCTCCCATAGGTATCAAGAAATTATTTTAATTGTGAGTCATACTGTCCACTATAAAATGAGTGATGACATTTGTTTCATATTCAATGGCCTTACCACTTGATTAGGGGGTTTCGGCATGTATGAACATGTGCATATACGCTATGAAAACCATCTTTATAAGGTAAATGAAAAACTGTCATGATGTTCATAAGATAAATATCAAACTCAGCAAGTTACTTGACAACACAATTTTTGTTGCTCCCATTATCACATGGGAGAATGGAAAACATAGTGACATAGTGTTATGTTATAGCTTGGTGTTGTTTTAAATGTAAAACTTTTCTAAAGTTCCAAATAAAAAAATATATAATAATACCATCTATAAGGCAGTAAACATGCTGCTCTACTATGCAGCGGCGCATTATTTTTCTAATAAAAATTGAACTATTATTTAAACCATAGATGTGTGACATGATTTCACAATTAAATAACAATCTTAGAAATGCTTATGGCATTGCTTTCATAACAGTGATGCTCGTGACCACATGGCTAATGGTACTCATATGGAAAAAACACCCATTTTCGCATTTTCATTCCTACTCTTTTTTGGTTTCGTCGAGGCATGCTATATGTCTTCTTCCATGATGAAAATCCCTCATGGAGGATGGGCACCTTTAGCTCTCTCCATCGTCTTCATGACAGTCATGTACATATGGCACTATGGCACTCAAATAAAATATCTCTTTGACTTACATAACAAAGTTTCAATGAAATGGCTTCTAACACTCGGCCCTAGTCTAGGCATTGTTCGTGTACCTGGAATAGGACTAATACACACAGAATTAGTGACGGGCGTCCCTCTCATCTACTAACACTTTGTCACTAATCTTCCTGCTTTCCATCAAGTCCTTGTATTCGTATGCCTAAAATCAGTGGATGTCCCTTATGTTCATCCATATGAGCGCTACTTAATAGGTGGTATAGGACCATGACCCTACAGAATGTATAAATTCATAGTAAGATATAGGTATAAATACGTGCACAAATTTGAAGATGATTTCGAGAACCACCTTGTGATGAGTATAGCCGAGTCATTCAAATGGAAGATGAGGGAACTTCTTCCAGAAGCTATGATACCTCTCCTGAAAGAAGAATGGCTGTTATTAGGACTTATGATAGGTTAAGTTCAATTTTCGTGGTAAGTGATGTTGATGAGAATGGTACCACTAATGAATCTGTTATCATTAGGAGCAGCAAGTCTGAAACACTGCAGAGTCTACAGTCACTGTATGAAGAAGAATCGTCTAGTGTCTAGTGTGAGTAGAAGGCGGAGGGTTTGGTTTCTGCTACCACCTCAAGCTGAGTGTATGGATACACAAGTTAGGGATGAGCTGCAAGCATTGATAGAGGATAAGCAAGCGGGTGTTGCTTATGTGATGGGCCATTCATATATAAAGGCTAGGAAGATTTCGTCGTTTATAAAGAAGTTTGTGATCAATGTGGCTTATTCCTTTCTGCGAAAGAATAGCATGGGACTTGGAGTTGCCTTGAATATACCTCATATTAGTCTTATTGAAGTGGGTATGATATGTTATGTGTGGTTGCACTATGCTTGCTTGCTTTTGAGGACATACGGGAAGGCAGTGAGCAGGGATTTAGTAATTGCAGTATAGAAATAAGATGGAGTGTGAAAAATATTAAACATGCATGCAATAAGAGGTCAACCTAGGTGTGCTGCTGCTAATTATTTCGTGCATAATTCAGAAAGAGCTTTGAGTTCAGAAAGAGCTTTAAATGGGTCAACTGCAAGCATCCCCATCAGAACTGGATCTAGATCGGCCCAACATCGAAGAGTATCTCACTTCTGAATCTATTCAAGACAGCCCTAAATGCCTTCATTTGAAAGACTTACTGGATATTTGTCTTACACTTATTGAAGTTGCTGGCGCTATAATAGATGATTCCTTCACCCGCAATTTTAAGTTGAATCCTCCTTAACCATGGAATTGGAACGTATATTTGTTTCCTTTGTGGTGTTTGGGAGTATTTGTTAGATATAGATTTCTTTTTCCCAGGAGGGTTGCTATCTTAGCAGTAGAATGGATGTTCTTTTTTTAGCCTTCTTTCCTGTACATTTCCTATTGGCTGGGCACAGTAAATGGCATCATTACCTTGAGAGGAAATTAGTGGAGACGATGTGCAGCATCTTTGTTGCTTCATGGACAGAAGTGGTTTGATACCATGGTCCCCGACCAAGCATGCGTCCTCAACAGGTATTTGTTGCTAATCACACTTCATGACAGATTTCATCATTTTAGAACAGATGAAATCTTTTGCTGTTATCATGCAAAAACATACTGGTTGGGTTGGATTTCTTCAGAAAAACATTCTAGAAAGTGTAGGTTGTATTTGGCTTAATCACACAGAGGAAAAAGATAGAAAAATTGTTGCCAAGAAGTTGAGAGAACACGTTAAAGGTTCCGATAATAGTCCTCTTTTGATATTTCCAGAAGGAACATGTGTTAACAACCAATACACTGTCATGTTTAAAAAGGTATGTTATGGACTTGGTTGTGTTGTTTGTCCACTAGCTATCAAATACAACAAAATAATTATGGATGCTTTGTGGAACAGCAAGAAGCGATCTTTTACAATGCATTTAGTTCGTCTTATGACATTGTGAGCTGTTGTCTGTGATGTTTGGTAACTCGAACCTCGGTATCTAAGTCCAGGAGAAACAACAATCGAATTTGCAGAAATGGTTAGAGATTTGATTGCTGTTAGAGCTGGTTTGAAAAAGGTCCCATGGGATGGATATCTTAAATATTAGCGACCAAACCCGAAACTTACGGAGAGAAAGCAGCAGAACTTTGTAGATTCTGTTCTCCAGAGTCTGGATGAGAATAAATAGATATCTAATAGTTCTTATTTTGTTTATATTTAATTTTATTTTTTTTTAACCTCTCATGTTTAACTTCACATTTGTGGTCATGTATGATAAATGTATCTTCTTCAGTGTTACAATTCAAGTCATAATGGAGTTTAATTTATAAACCAAAAAAAGAAAAGAAAAAAAGTGTAGTTTTTTTTTCGTGCTATATATTGAATGTATTTGACTTGTATTTTGTTTTAGGCTAGTACAAAGCCCATGCAACGCACCTGTACAAAAAAAACAATGTTTGTAGTTTACAAAGCACAATCTTGTTTCTAAGTGTCACTGGCATTTGCACAATTCAAAGTACACTATTATGTGTTTTATTAAATGCAGAGTATGAATAATTGGATACCAGTGTAAAGTAAACATGCATTTTTGGAACTTTGCATACTAGTATTTGTATTCATGTTTTTCACATGTTTTTTTGCAGAGTTAGGAGTCCGAGACCTGCCATTAGGTTTAGGATCATCGAGCTTGGTCCTCCTCACTATCAATAGCCTATCATTCCTGATCACCAACTTCTTCACAATCCGCGGTGCAACCTCCCCTCTCCCTACCCCACTTAGTAGTCCATCTCTGAGCCTGTTCGTAAGTCTGTTGCATCAGCTCGGCGTATGGCTTGCAAAAATCATTTTTAGTGTATTTTCGTAGGCCTGCGACTTTTGGTAAGCTGATTTAAGCGTTTACGTATCATTTTTAGTGTATTTCCATTTCATATTGAAAATTTAGTTGTTTAATTAAAAAACTATTATAGGTGGGGATATAATGGTATACTCTTTCTGACTTAGGAACACAGAAATTCATGTTCAGGTGTCCATAAAGGCAGTGTACGTGGATTGAGTCATCTCAACCTTGCTGGAGGTATGCTTATTTGAATTGTAGTTGCTTTGTTGAGAAAACCGGACTGGACCACGGTTGAACCGTGATAAAGCGTGAACTATCAGCTTTATCGGTTCGGAGCTATGTTAGACCGCTGACATGTCGGAACCGACGGCTAGACCAGTGAACCGGGATTAAATCATCGATATAACCGTAGGCTGCATTTTTATCTCTTTCTTTTTCATTTTCATCCCATCATTCTATAAATAATTTTTACCCTAAAATCGAAAAACACTAGTTTCGTGCGTAACTGCATCTGGAGCTGCCGTTGTAGTCACCGCCTTCGGAACCACCAACATTGCCATTTTCACTTCGCAGTCGCCTCCCATCCTAACAAACCTCCGCAACGGCTCTGTGATGGCTGGCCCAGCTTATGTGCAATTATATAATTTTGGAGCCTTTTGCTTTTCCTGATATTTTATTTTTGTATTGGGTGAAATTGTTGAAACAAGGTGCAGCAACCTTCCTTTTTATTCTAAGTAGATAATAGAGGTTCCATATGTTCCATTTTGGAGCAGCTAATTTGAAGATTAGATAATCTGCTAATGCACTAGGTAGTTGGAAAAAATATATTGATTCAAGCACTTATTTCAAAATGTTGTTATGCTATTTTTTTGACATATAATAGTCTGGTAATCCTTGTCAATAGCATGAACTTCCACTATAAGCAAAATGTCCTCATTCAAATTGCTGCTATAATTAGATAAGTAAGTTGTTTGTTTTTATGTTTCACTAAATTATTTTCTTGCTGATTGAATATAACATAGTCAAATTAATCCACTTGCATAAAGGCTTGTACATGCCTGTAAAAATGATATGATTTCTTTGTTATGATACAAGTTAATATCTTACATGAGTCTATTATTTACAAAGGTACAAATTGTTAAAGAAAAAAAATGCATGGTTTTGATGGTCTGACCGGTTCAACCTTCGGAACCTTAAATTGGAGACATCACGGTTCAATTTGCGGTTTAGTTTTCACAACATTGTGTAGTTGATACAAGGTAATCTGTTTAACATAACATTATATGATATATTCAGGTGGTGGTTTCTTTTATTGATCATCTGATGTTATACAAGAGTACATATTTGCTACTTTATTTGTAGTTGGGCAGTTACAAAATTTAAGATGTCATTTCAATGATATAGGTGGAAGATGTACGTTTATATTATTACAAGCATACCTTATCATGTTGGTACCTATATTGTGGCATAACTTCTAGATTAAATTAAAGGTGCTTTGAATTTGTGTCTCCAGAGATTGTTTGCCAGGTTTAAATATATTGTACTTCTGTGAAGAGAACGTAACCTGCCAATGTATAACAAAAAATTATAGGCTGCCCATGTATACAATCTAATTGGTCAGTGACTCATAATTTGCCCCTATCTTCTTGCAAGAATATGTTGAGTTTGCTTGGAAGTATGGTCTCTCTCCCACATCCCTTGCAATTGGTATGCTGAATATGCACCTGAAATTCTTCTGTATATGTTTTTTGCATTAACTCATGAATGCATTATATGCCTATGGTATTATCGTTGTCAACATGCATGCTCTTCTTGGATGTTAGTTTCAAAAAAATGTGGAAAAACATTGGTTGTGCTAGATGTATACATACAAATACTGTAAACTACTTAGTACATGAGCTACCCAAGCTAGACAATTTATCATTATGGTTTCATAGGAAGTTGACTACCAAAACAGAAACTAGTAACAATGAAAAAAATAGCATATGTAAAAATATTTGCATACGTGGCGAAATTTAATGAAAAAAATGATGTAATTAGCAACTCTCTTTATTATATTAATCCTCATGTTAACCAAATGTGAAAATCATGTTGAGAACTTAAAACCTGCTCCAGATATTTTCTTAGCTTCCTCAAAGATTTTGGAGGTACATCCTAGTGAGTGTATAGTAATTGAGGGTGCTCTTCCATGGACAAGATTTTGCATAATGTTGAAGCATGGTCATTAGTGGAGTGACTAAGCGATTGCAAACACAAGAAGAAACACGGACAAGAGTTCCAAATTGCCAAATAGTCTATCCTTTCGCTCCAGATTTATCAGCAGTAGCAAGTTGTGGATTTGGGGTGTCCTTGTCCATTGCCATAGTTTCTTTTACCCCCGGCTTAAAGATTTTTCAGGACACAGTGGAATTATGAATAGGAACATTGGTTCTTGAATCATTTGTAGTCTGCATATATGGGTCTACTTAAGCGACATTGTAAACTGGATAGGACAACATTATTGGTCAAAACAGGCTGTATTTTTGGTTGAGCACTAGGTTTTATTGAGTTAGAATGATCAGTAGAAAGGGGCTGCAATTTAGATGAGTGAGGGTTGTTGTCACATCGAATTGCAAGAATAAACTATGAACTAGACTTTCTTTAGGAGAATTATTATTAGTTTTGTTTCGCTCACCGTTTGTTCATTTATCCGTTACTTCATTGTGTTCTATTTTTTCTCTTAAAAAAAATCATAAGATTCTTGGGTTGCTGCTGTTAGTAGCAGCAACAATGCATATTAGCACTTAAATTCCACACACGTGCCTCCAGGATAATCAATGCTCCGTCTCTTACTTTGATTTATTGGTAATATTGGATCCATATATCATATTATATATTCCTAAGCAAGTGAATAGTCCACATAATCTATTGGTATTCACGTTTCAGTATTTTCTTGTGAGCGTTAGTGCCTATTGGCTATCAAGAAATAAAATATGTAAAACATTAAAAGCATGTTAACTGTTGTGACTTCAAAATTATATTTTGGCTTTATAATATTTGCACACTGAACTTTACAACAGGTCATATTGTGTGTAAGTGAAGTAGTGGCATGACCTTTACAACAGGTCACATTGTTTCACGGTTCAAAGACAATCGATTGCCCGTAGTCTTGAAAACGTAGAAAATTGAAAAAAAATAGTCTCACTTTCGTGCATTCATCATGACCACGATCTTTCATTTATATTTTACGTTGAGTATGAAATAATATTGTGAAAGGAAAAAAATTATTTGACGATATTTTTTCCTATAGCCAATTACTTGCTGACAGCATGACAGGTTCAAAGGTGTAGTTTCGTATCAAAGTTTGAAGTGATTCTACATTTGCAGTCATATTTTTAAAAGTATGAAACATGTACTTTCCCTCAACCTTTACAACTGATCATAATATAAAAGAGTTCATATTGTGTGTAAGTGAAGTAGTAACATGACTTAAATTGACTGTTCTCACAAATGTATTTTGGTTCTATGAAATGTTTTATTGGCTTCACGTTTATATTAGTCATCAGGTAACATGTATAATATATACTCTGTGATTTAAGTTGTATGCTTATTTTATGTCAAAATAACTCACATTTATATTTCACCAGTTCATTTAGCACCACTCTTGTTTTATGTCAAATCAACTTTCATGGTACCTTCCATTATTTGTTCACGAATTGGATTCGCTGCTTTATTTGTTTAACTAATTAAATAGCATCAGTATTCTAATTCGTTTTGGTTGAATGCTATTGCCAGTTTAGTATTTGATTCTTGACACTCCTGACCTAGTGCAAGTGGCAGTGCCACACAAACTGGAAACCCTACCATCAACTTCCGAGTGCAAGTGTCAGATGTAGAAGTGAAATGAAGATATTTTGGACACAGAAACTCTACTTTGTAAGTAACTTTTTAGTGAAAGTATATATGACGTATTATGGACACGGAGGAGTTGATCAAACAAAATGTATGAATTGTTAAGTTTGGATATGTGAGAAGTAGTTTGAATTGAATGTATCAAATATCAAGTTTGATGAATGTTGTTTTAATGATATGTATGAATTGTTAAGTTTGGATATGTGAGTAGTTTGAACTAAATGTATGAAATATTAAGTTTGATGAATGTTGTTTCAATGATATGTATGAAACGTTATGTTGTAGTTTATATGTTCGTTGTTTTGTAAAATGTGTTATGTTTGTATACAATTGAGAAATGGATAATGATATATATATATGTATGTATGTATGTATGTATGTATGTATGTATGTATGTATGTATGTATGTATGTATGTATATGAACGTTATATGCATGTATTTAAAAGTAACGAAAAAGCTGAAAAGGTGGTATATAAATGTTAAATGCTATAAAATTGTATGTTGATATTATAGGGTTTTAAAAACGCTATAAAATTATACATGCAAACACTATAGAAAAAGATAATAAACGCTATGCAATTGTACTTCCAAACGCTATGCAATTGTGGTAATAAACGATGTAGAAGTAAAAACAAACGCTATGATAGAAGCTCAATAAACGCTATAAAAGGCAGTAGTTTATGTGGATTTCATATAGCTTTTTTGTTTAATAGCAAAGATAAAACGCTATAGAATCTTCTTTTTTCATAGCATTTTTCTATCTGCTATTTAAAGCCAATGGCCTAACATAGCATGTCGTTAGACGGCGTTCTCTGAAACGCTATTTTTGACTATAATAGCGTTTTTCAAACGCTATAAAAGCCCCTTTTTGTTGTAGTGAATAAAATATAATAATAACGTACTTGACATAAAACGGGCGAGACAGTGCATAAGCTGAAAACTAAACCACAATCATCATAGCAGCGAAAATCCAAAATACAGCTTATGATCCATAACCATTATTACAACTTCAAAATACTGTCTCTAAAGCAAAAGAAAGGAAAGTTATACTACTAATGCCCAAAGCAGTGACCATCAACAACACAGGGAGAATATATGTAGATAACACGTAAGAGCCTCATGCTCGTCCCCGGATCAGCTACTCGTGCATAACCAGCTAACATGTCTCTAGTCAGCTCATTTAGGAACACCCAGAGTAATAAGAAGAAACATAAAACTCTGGGTCAGACAAAAGTCTGGTATGAGCGATAAGTAGTAAAACAGAACAATAACATGTATACTAAACCATACCTGAATCTGGACCTGCAACCAAAGAGTTAGCACAACAAGATGCACAATACTCTAAGGTGACACTAACATATGGTGTAAAGATACAGGGGTGGGGGTGTGCATGTCATAGTGATGTCAAACAATCAAGCATAGCAACCATCTTCACATCTCTCACTCAGTGCGTAAAGCATACGATATCCACCGCTTTGATCACCCAAATCTTTGCTATGATCACTCTGCCCCCATGAAGTCACGATGGCTCCACTGCACGGATCCATAGCCACTAATCCCTTGGTATGTCCACTCTGCCCCATGAAGTCATGACGACTCCACTGGACTGGCTCATAGCCATGCTACGATCATTCTGCCCCATGGAGTAATAACTACCCACCGCACTGATCCGTAGCCTAACATCCTTCTTGGTGGTGAATCAAAGCTATAGACGTCGATAACCCCTTAGCTCACGTCCCGCAGCAAAGTCCAATCATGAAGTCAACTCGTTGGTTCCCATATGGATCCTAAGTTCTACTTCACATTTGGACTACCTTTGTATCTCGGGTTTCGGTCTCCTCCGGATCGGTCTTCATTTGGTTCGTAGCTCATGTCTCGCGTCTAAGCTCCTGGGTTCGGTACGCAGTCTCCCTTTTGTTTTGGGTCGGACTGCCCATATGGGTCGGGTCGTGGTGCTCTCCTCGGGTCGTGGCATACCCTTCGGGTCGGGTCGTGACCAAGCTCCAAGGTTCGAATGTGCTCCAGTTTGGTCCTCCTCTTCCAGCACTAGAGCGTGATAAGCTTTCTCAGGCGGTTCGTGGTACATCGGTACGAATCGTGGTGCATATGCCACAAATGGGATCAATTCGTGATTCCAGCTTCAGAGCATCAGATCATGATTGGCATCCTCAGGCGAGCGGTTCGGGTCGGTTTCCATCATCACGAGCGGGTCGGTTCGGAGAGGGATGCCACGATCTGGTCGGGCGATTCGGTCCGATTTCCTGCATAATTTTCCGGCAACTTTTCCAGCTACTATTTTACGCCACACTACGGCATTTTCGACCATTCAAACTATTTTATTCAATCACAAAGCATACCATACACTCATAGCAACATATAGAATTGACCACAAACACCAAAACAACAATTTGATATGTCAAAACGGATCAAACATGCCCAACACCCATATTTTCCCCTTAAGCATATTTAAGCAAATCTAATGATAGGATTAGCAAAACTTAACCAAATTAACCCAAACTTCCAACAGAGGTCTAAAACAGTGTTTAAGAATTTCTAAACATTTTTCCAGAATTTAATCATGTATAATTTTGTTAATTAACACTAACCACCCCTAATTAGCTGTAATTAGTATAGAAACAATGCTAATCACTCACCTTTGTCACAATTAAAACTTTCAGAACTGAAACTCCTCTGATTTGGGCGAATACCAATGTCTAACAGCAGCTCTAACTCTGAAATGGTGCTATTTCTCCTTGATTTGATGTTGCTAAGCTTTAAGCCTTGATTAGAGAGCGATTTGGGATGAAATTAGAAGGTGGAGGCCATTGTTAGGGTTTCTAAGAGGTAAATGGTGGCTAGAAAATTGAAATAGAATGAAAACCTAACTCATTTAAGCCTCCCCATAACCCTAGTCCTGAAATGGGTTATGGGCCGATTCACTAATCACCTCATTTCACCCGGTTAAGCAGTTTTTCACCTTCTAAACCTTATTTCAGCCATAACTCCTAAACGTTAAGTCCCTTTTTCACATATGACCACGCTACGGAAAGGTAAACCATCATCTGGATCTAATTGAAGTGGTTTCAGGTCAAAACTCCTTTCCAATAAAAAGTTATGGCCAAAACAAGATCAGCTAGGGGCAAAACAGTCATTTAAAAATCGGCAAAAATCGTGAACATGGGAAATGATCCCAATAGTCGTCTCCCAAAGTTACATGGCTATAAGACTTTGTATGTGAAAGAAATAAATATTCTACGATCCTTCGATGCATAGAATGCGGGTCGTTACATTCTTCCCCCTTAAGAAATTTCGCCCCCGAAATTCCTTAACTAAGAAACAAGTAAAGGATCCCGCATGCCTACCAACCATTCACAACAAACAAGTCTATCATAGCATGCGGAAAACTAAATTGCGATTAAAATCTTACCAGGCAAAGAGTTCTGGATACGTCTTCTTAATTCTCTCCTCTGTCTCCCAAGTATAGTCATTCTTATCTTCGCCCCACTGACCCTTGACTAGATTCACCACTTTCCTTCGAAGTTTCTTCGTATCATGCTCGACAATACGAATCGGCTTGCGGTTCCCAACCGCCTCGGGTTCTACTTCGATATCATCCAACTGATCAGGTGAAATAGTCATATCGGGGTCGTGCACGAATTTCCTTGACTGGAAAACATGAAATACGTTATGAACTCCTGCCATCTTCTTTGGTAATTCAACTTTATATGCCAAATTCCCAACTTGCTCGAGAACTGGGAATGGACCAACAAATCTTGGTGTTAACTTGCCTCTCCTACCAAATCGTATCACACTCTTTAATGGAGAAATCTTGACAAAAAACAAGTCGCCAATGGAGAATTTTAAATCTCTTCTCCTCTTATCAGCATAACTCTTCTGCCTACCTTAGGCAGCCTTCATTCGTTGTCGGATAACCTTGATCTTACCTGAGGTTTCTCTTATCACATCTGGCCCAAGCACCCAAATGCTATCATGGCCCAATCTAGTCCTTTGTAACCCATCAATTAAATCCATTGAGACTTGTTCCCATTTCCATTCTGGAATTTCTAATGGTTGCAACAAACCACTAGGCTTCTTTTGCTCAGCTTTAACTAGTTGGCAATTCATGCATTTAGATATAAACTTCCCAGCGTCTCTTTTTATCCCTTCCCAGTAGTAAGTCTGCTTCATGTCTCGATACATTTTGTTACCACCGGGGTGTATAGTCAGTTTTGAGTGATGACATTCTCAAAGCACTTCATCTCTCAATCCATTGACATTGGGTACAACCAGTCTTCCATTATTTCTAATCCATCCATCTCGATCAAGCCCATACTTGTTCATCTCCTCATCGATACCCATCTCTAACTTGGAGATGATTTCCAATTGGTTAGGATCGTCTCTCTGACTGGAACCAATCCGCTCAATAAAAATGGGTCTAATCGTCAAACTTGCTAATACTTCCGGATCCAATTCGCGCTTTGGTCCGAAATCATATCCAGCGATGTACTCCAGCTGCTTCCATTCTAGAAACATAGCCCCCTAAACTGGCATGTCTTATACTCAACGCATCAGCTACTGCATTGCCCTTTCCTGGTGTATATGCGATATCGAAATCGTAGGAAGCCAATAATTCTAACCATCTTTGTTGTCGGAGATTTAGATCCTTCTGAGAGAAAAGATACTTTAAAGATTTATAATCGGTAAACAACTCGAATCTTTCTCCCAAGAGATAATGTTTCCACATCTTCAATGCGAACACGATCGCTGCCAATTCCAAATCATGGGTAGGATATCTTTTTTCACGTGGTTTCAGTTGTTGACTAGCATAAGCTACAACCCTACCTCCTTGCATCAATACATCACCTAGTCCGGTACCACAGGCATCTGTGTATACCTTCATCTCTTCATTCCCTTTAGGAATGACTAACACTAGTGCACATGTCAACTTTTCCTTTAGACTCTCGAATGCATTCTCGCACTTTTCATCACAGACGAAAGCTTGATTTTTCTTGGTCAACTGAGTCAACGGTGCTGCTATCTTGGAGAAGTCTTGGATAAATTTACGATAATATCTAGCCAATCCCAAGAAACTTCTTACGTCTGTTGCACTCTTGGGCGTAGACCAATTTTGTACCGTAGCCACCTTTGCAGGGTCCACGGCAATACCATTCTCTGAAACGACATGGCCCAAGAATCTTACTTCCCTCCTCCAGAAGTGACACTTAGAAAACTTTGCTTTCAATTGGTGTTTTCTCAACACCTCCATCACTATCCTCAGGTGTTCCTTGTGTTCTTCCGCTGCCCTCGAATAAATCAAGATATCGTCTACGAACACAAGAACAAACTTATTCAATTGATCCCTGAATACCCTATTTATAAGATCCACAAAATATGTTGGTGCTTTGGTCAACCCAAATGACATGACCAACCACTCATAGAATCCAGACAGCGTCCGAAAGGCCGTTTTAGCTATACTCTCAGCTTCCACCCTAAGTTGATGAAAACTTGTCGCGAGATCCAGTTAGGAGAACATTCTCGCGCCACTCAACTGATCAAACAAATAATCTATCCGCAGTAGAGGATACTTATTCTTTCTCGTCACCTTATTCAAATCGCGGTAGTCCACACACAATCGAAGGGAACCATCTGCCTTGGTAGCAAACACAACTGGTGCTCCCCACTCAGAAACACTTCTTCAAAAGATCGCTTACTTGCACCCCGAGCTCTCACTGCTCCCTTGGCGCCATACGACGAAGTGGCATCACTATAGGTCTGACATCTTTCACTAAATCAATACGGAACTCAATCTCTCTGTATGGTGGAAGTCTGGTCACTTCCTCGAAGACATCCGGATACTGGCCAGCCACAGGCACATCTGACAACTCATCATGCGGGATGTCGAAGGAATTTAGAAAACTAGCCATTACCCCCATCACTGGGTAAACCACCAAACACTACCCTCCGCCCATCATCTGCTTTATCTGTCACCAAAAAACCCTCACAGTCTACCACCACTCCGTACCTTTGGAGCCAATCGACTCCCAAAATAATGCCAAACACAGTAAATCCCAAAACAAATCAATCACAAACATACATCTATGCCTCGGTAAGATTACATTACGAAAAATCATGCTAAGAATAGTCGAACCACCTACCGGGTTCGTCACCGCTAAAGGTCTATCGACTATCTCGGGTTCCAATCCCAACCTATCTATCAGGTCACTAGATATGAAGGAACAGGAAGCTCCGGCATCAAATAATACTCGAACAGGAACATCTAAATAGAAAGCATACCTTGAATGACGACATTCTTTCCTTTCTCCGCCGCAGTTGGGGCATTCAACGAAGAAGGAACAGCGTTGATAGCATATGCTTTCACAATCTGCTTTTCTTTAAGGGGTTGCGGACACTTATCCTTGTGATGTCCCACTTGGCCACAGTTGAAGCACTTCCTGTCCACTGGCTTTGCTCGACATTCTTTAGCATAATGGCCCTTCTTGCCACAACTAAAGCATTCAATATCTTTCTTACACTTTTTCTTCTGGCCATCCTTGGTCTGATTCTGCTTTCTCTTATTATGAGAACCATTCTTGCCTCCACCGCTTGCTTGCGGCTTTGGCTCTTCTGCAGATGCAACCTCAATCTTCGACTTAGGGTATAGACTCTCTGATCTCAAAGCTTTCCCCATAATCTTCTTTTCCCCCAAGTACTGATCTAAGCTCGTTATGAACTTCTCATTCTTCTTCTCAGGAGTGTCGATAAGAGATAATCCATACTTCGATAAAGTACCGAGCTCAGCAATATACTCTGAGACAACCCTACCATTCTGCTTAAGCTCCAGAAATTTTCTAAACCACTCTGACTTCTGAGCAGCTGGGATAAACTTTTCACTGAATCGGGACTTAAACTGATCCCATGTAACTTGATCCTTTGGAGTAGCTGCCTCAATAACATTCCACCAATTCATCGCCCGTCCGTGCAGTTGACGGGATGCTAGCTTCCTCTTTATCGCATCCTCAATACCCAAGTCTTCGAAGATACGCTCACAGCTATCCAACCAATCCTGAACTTCTGTAGCCGATTCCGTTCCATGGAACGGCTTTCCACTAAGACTAGTGTAATCCTTGCATAACTTGGCAAAACCGGCCCTAGGCGCCTGCACCGCTGCACCACCGCCATTTGCAGCATTGGGAACTGCTTCTTGCACATTTCTAAGCATCTCTCTCATGAACTCAATGAACATCGTCCTCATATCAGGAGCATTCCCATTATTAGCTCCTCTACCAGTACCCCTAGCATATCGTCTCATCGTTCAATCTGTAAGGAGAAAACGATTAACCATCTCTCCAGTCGTGCCAGTGCAATGCGACTTCATCCTTAAATATACTAATAGTATATATATAGCTTTTGGAAACCAAAATATCACAAATACGCACTCTCATATACGTATTATCTCTCTCTGGTGTCTTCCCTAGGTTAACTACGCAACATAGAGCTCTGATACCAAATGTGACGGCCCGCCCCGCACCAGCCGACATTTCCAATGAAAGTGCGTTGTACCAATGTCCAACCAGCACGGGACGGTCGTCATAGAAAGGAAAGAAGGGAATTTTAACTAACAAGGAACCTGTAGAATGTCTCACAGCGTATGGAATAAAATACAATAGTAACGTACTTGACATAATACAGGCGATACATTGCATAAGCTGAAAACTAAACCACAATCATTATAGCAGCGGTAATACAAATACAGCTTATGATCCATAACCATTATTACAACTTCAAAATACCATCTCTAAAGCAAAAGAACGTAAAGGTACACTACTAATGCCCAAAGCAGTGACCATCAACAACACAGGGAGAATATATGTAGATAATATGTAGGAGCCTCCTGCTCGTCTCCGGATCAGCTACTCGTGCATAACCAGCTAACATGTCTCTAGTCTGCTCGTTTAGGAGCACCCAAAGTAATAAGAAGAAACATAAAACTCTGGGTCAGACAAAAGTCTTGTATGAACGATAAGCGGCAAAACAGAACAACAACAGGTATACTAAACCATACCGGAGCCTGGACCTGCAACCAAAGAGTTAGCACAACAAGATGCACAATACTCTAAGGTGACACTAACATATGGTGTAAAGATACGGAGTTGGGGTGTGCATGTCATAGTGATGTCAAACAATCAAGCATAGCAACCATCCTCACATCTCTCACTCAGTGCGTAAAGCATACGATATCCACTGCTTTGATCACCCAAATCCTTGCTATGATCGCTCTTCCCCATGGAGTCACGATGGCTCCACTGCACTGATCCGTAGCCACTAATCCCTTGCTATGTCCACTCTGCCCCATGAAGTCATGTCGACTCCACTGCACTGGCTCATAGCCATGCTACGATCACTCTGCCTTATGGAGTAATAACTACCCCACTGCACTGATCCATAGTCTAACATCCGTCTTGGTGGTGAATCAAAGCTATAGACGTCGATAACCCCTTAGCACACGTCCCATAGAAAAGTCCAATCATGAAGTCAACTCGTCGGTTCCCATCAAGATCCTGAGTTCTACTTCCCATTTGGACTACCTTTGCATCTCGGGTTTTTGTCACCCCCGTATCGGTCTTCATTTGGTTCGTAGCTCATGTCTCGCGTCTAAGCTCCTGGGTTCGGTACGCAGTCTCCCTTCTGGCTTGGGTCGGACTGTCCATACAGGTCGGGTCGTGGTGCTCTCCTCGGATCATGGCATACCCTCCGAGTCGGGTCATGACCAAGCTCCACGGTTTAAGTGTGCTCTAGTTTGGTTCTCCTCTTCCAGCACCAGGGCGTGATAAGCTTCCTCAGGTGGTTCGTGGCACATCGTTACGAATCGTGGTACATAGGCCACGAATGGGATCAGTCCGTGATTCCAGCTTCACAGCATCAGATCGTGATTGGCTTCCTCAGGCGAGCGGTTCGGGTCGGTTTCCATCATCACGAGCGGGTCGGTTCGGAGAGGGGTGCCTTGATCGGGTCGGGCGATCCGGTCCGGTCCGGTTTCTTGCATAATTTTCCTACAACTTTCTAGCGACTGTTTTACCCCCACATGATGGCATTTTCGACCATTCTAACTGTTTTAATCAATCAAAAAGCATGCATACAGTCATAGAAACATATAGAATTGACCACAAACACCAAATCAACAATTTGATATGTCAAAACGGATCAAACATGCCTAAAACCCATATTTTACCCTTAAGCGTGTTTAAGTAAATCTAATGATAGGATTAGCAAAACTTAACCAAATTAACCCAAACTCCCAACAGAGGTCTAAAACGGTGTTTAAGAATTTCTAAACATTTTTTCCAGAATTTAATCATGTATAATTTTGTTAATTAACACTAATCACCCCTAATTAGCCGTAATTAGTGTAGAAACAATGCTAATCACTCACCTTTGCCACAATTAAAACTTTCAGAACTGAACTCCTCTGATTTGGGCGAATACCAATGTCTAACAGCAGCTCTAACTCTGAAATGGTGCTATTTCTCCTTGATTTGATGTTGCTAAGCTTAATCCTTGATTAGAGAGCGATTTGGGATGAAATTAGAAGGTGGAAGTCATTGTTAGGGTTCCTAAGAGGTAAATGGCGACTAGAAAACTGAAATAGAATGAAAACCTAACTCATTTCAGCCTCCCCATAACCCTAATCCCGAAATGGGTTATGGGCCCATTCACTAATCACCTCATTTGGCCCGGTTAAGCAGTTTTTCACCTTCTAAACCTTATTTCAGTCGTATCTCCCAAACGGTAAGTCCGTTTTTCACGTATGACCACTCTATGGAAAGGTAAACCATCATCCGGATCTAATGGAAATAGTTTCAGGTCAAAACTCCTTTCCAATCCAAATTTATGGCCGAAACAAGATCAGCTAGGGGCAAAACGGTCATTTAAAAATCGGCAAAAATCGTGAACATGGAAAATAACTCCAATATTCGTCTCCCAAAGTTACATGGCTATACGACTTCGTATGTGAAAGAAATAAATATTCTACGATCCTTCGATGTGTAGAATGCGGGTCGTTACAGTCACCATCTAGAGAATATTCATATTTGTTACTTCTTTTCATTTTTGTATCTCCTGGGAACGGTTATGTAGGTAGACCAACCGTAAGGTGACAACATATTCGGAACATTCAAGTTAAATGAATGGCCGGTCATGCGTGACTGAGTTGCAAGATGTTCTTGTTGAACTTCAGTGTATCCCCTCTAGAGTACACAGATCGGAAGGTGGTTCCATGCCTTGTCATACTTGGAAATCCATTCACCTATAAGAGCCCATAGTATTGATTGTACATTCTATATGCAGAACGTGAGATGCAAGCATTCTGCTATATTGCTATTTGTTTGTATTTAGATATTATTATAATATTAGAAAATATATGATTTCAAAAATGTTTTGGATTATCGCAAGGTAAAAGCCATCCGTGTTTATGTGTGGATCGGTCTTACAATTATCATTTCTTTAAAAAGGATTTTGAAAAGTTAATCCGAATGATTAGAGTTTACTCACACCTATCACATGACCGACCCAAAATTTATTTTGTTTTTGTTTTACCCTAAACTCTTAGGTGCCAAAATTTGTACGGGCAGTCAAGTAGTCGGGATTTTATAGATACCCTTGGAGGAGCTTGGAGCAGGAGGCTTCAGCTTTAGTTATATATAGAGATTACTTCCGCTGTTGTAACACCCCGTATTTTCTGTAAACATAAAAGTAACAAAACAAAGTGTACTTAATTCTTAAAAGAGGAATTAAGGGAAATGGTTTACGCCATTGCGTTCGTCTCAGAATTTTGATTGGAATAGAGTCCAAGTTTGCATAAATCGGACTTCGTATGAAGAAGTTATAGCCTTCGGAAGATTCGACAAAAATTCAGAATTTACATAGAAAAATCCCCAAGCAGGTCGACCTGGGGTCGACCTACCTAGAGAGGTCGACCTGGGGGTCGACCTGGGTCATAGGTCGACCAGGGGGTCGATCTCCCCCCACAGGTCGACCTGTTTTGGCCCAGATCCGATTTTCTTTGGCTTGTGACGTGGTTTTGGCTGTTCTGATGGTCCGGATTGGTTCTAGGTTGATATCTAAGGCCCTAAACACTTCTGTTCTCCTATAAATACATTCCCAAGCCAAAACCTAAATCTCTTACATTATTCTCTAGCCTCTATTGCTCTCTCCTTCTCTAAAAATAAATCAAGGCGTCGCTACTCTGCTAAAACCTAAGCTAGAACTAGTACTTCTTCTTCTTCCAATCTGAATAGGATTAAAAGATAACAAATCAACGCCTACATCAACGAAAAGCTAAATCAACTCCAGAAAATCAGATTTTAGAACTGTTCTTCTCTTTCTTAAACCACGAATTGTGAGTATAGTTATTTTTAGATATGAAATTTAATTATGATCTTGACATGGTTATAAATCTGAATTGGAGATTATGCATATTCCTGTTTATTAGATCTGTTTTATTCTGTGTAGATCTATCTTATTCTTGCTTATCATATCTGTTGTATTTTGTGTAGATCTATCTTATTGTACATATTCTGTATCTCTTCCTTCTTTCTGTTCTATAGCCAGGCTACCACGAGCCTGAGCCAAATCTCATAAGAGATTGACGCACGAACGCTAAATTTGGGGAAAATAATGAATAATGCACAATTGTACATGACTGATTTGTGACTGATATAAGAAATGGGTGTACGTTGTAATTTAAGATCTAGATCTAGGCATACTATATATGACGGTTTATGATTTGGAAGAAGGAGAATTATTGTATGACAACATATGACTTGTAATTTGGGAACATGATGCATGATCTGATTTTGAGGACATAATATATGTTGTAAATTTAAGATCTAGATTTGGGGGCACATTTTATATGACGATTTATGACTTGAAAGAAAAAGGATATATGATCTAAGCGTAAAAGTTCTATACTAAAAATAGGATAACTATTAATTGTGAATACGCCTGAATGCTGATATTGTATATTTACATACACTGAAATCAAAGGCTATAATTTGGCATAATTCATATCATGATTTGGGGTTTTTGGAGAATATTCTATACTATGTAAATTTAACTAGAAACTTGGGACATATGTTATATATTGAATTATGACCGTAATTTGGGCATTTAAAAATTAGGAATAATTTTATAATTGGGCGAGGTAGGTCAGTGGAATTTTAAGGGATGATTAAATTTGTTAAATTGCCTAATCTGCTAAATCTGTTGAAAACTGAATACGGTAATTTTGGAATGAAATCTGTAGGCTCGATCTAAAATTGGGCGAAACATGTTAATAGAACTTTGAATAATCTGTTGTAACTTGTAACGAAGTTAATTTGTTGAATTGGCATAATTAGTCTGATATTGGCATAATCTGTAATGGAATACATTGGCTAAAATAAGAATGTTGAGATACGAGGTTAGACGCCGTTTGCGGTAGAAGCCTGCCCGGAACCAACCAGCTTAACCAGCAACCGCAAACTGTCAGTCTAATGTGGGAGGTCGTAGGCATAAAGATGCTTAGACACGAGGTTAGGTCTGGCTTATGGCAAAAGTCTGCCCGGAACCGCCCGGCACATCCAGCGGCCACAAGCTACCGACCTAATGTGAGGGGTCTGTGCATTAGTATTTAATTAATGCAAATCTAAGATAAATGTGATACCTAAAAAGTGTTGGGTGGATAGGGTTAAAACAACTGGACTGATGAATCTAATAAACCCATTTGAAAGTCTGTAGGCCCAATACAAGGTTAGGTGAAACAAACTGTAAGTCTAATAATCTGTAATCTGATCCGTTAAGTCTGAAAACTTGTTAATCTGTATATCCAATCTGTTAGTCTGAAAACTTGTTAATTTATATGTCTGATCTGAGAACTAGTTAATCTGAACTTTGTACATCTGAAATCTATAAGTAAGTTAATCTGAAATCTGTTAGTCTGGGGACACAAGGTTAGGAGGGGAAATTAATTGTGTCATATGTTGTTTGGGACCCATATTGGTCAGTAACCCATTCTAGTATCAAAACTATGACCCAACACTAGGTAAGGGTCCAGGGCACGCTTACTGAACTAATTGTAAGAGGTTCATTCTGATAATGGCGAGGGGTGTTGATGGTGCATTCCAGCCGGGTCATGTGTGTGCATGGATCCGGACTGCTCTAAGGATGTAAGACACCGTGACATCTGTAAATAGGTCTGTGTCTATAAGTTGCCACTTTAGGGAGTGATACACGCTTCTATGGGGCCGATACAGGGTATTTATGTATTAGGGAGCCGATCGCTTGGGGTAGAATTTAGGGTACACTTAGTTCTGTCCGTTTCTGTTGGGGTGGTAACATCTGTCTATTTCTGTGTGGTACCATCCGTTGGGGTGGTAAAGGCCCATTTCTAGTGTATACCTAATTCTAACATTCTGTTTCTGTGGGGAATATTCCGTTTCCGTCTCTAACTCCGTTTCTGCTTTTGTCTCTATACCGTCTGTCTCTGTTCGGGTGATAAAGGCATCTGTCTCTGTTAGGGTGGTAAAGGCCCATTACTAGCATCGTGTTTCTGAAAAGATCGTTCTGTTTTCTGTTTAGATATTAGGACAACACCTAATTCTATTATACTAGTATTAGTGCATAAAAGTGAAAAACCAAGTAAGAAGCTTAGTTTAACCTATATCATTTTGCCTCTTCTGTTAACCTCCTACTCTTGTAATGGTTATCTCTCATCCAGTTTTATTTGCATGTCATGATACTGTTATCTGTTTATATGCTGAAAGTCACTGGACTCACCAGACGTATGTCTGACATAGTTTGTTTTGCCTCTTTTCTTCCGTTTCCCCCCAGGTTCTCGGGGTGGAAATATAGGAGCTTGATTCAGGTTCCATCTGCTTGAAGTGTTAAAAATGCTTGAAATATCGGTTGGCTTTGATTATACCTATTTATGGCATTCTCTGTTGGGGATTATGGCTTTAAAATTATACATTCTGAACGATTTTGTATAAGGCTGATATTTGTGTACTTGGGTTTTAGTATTATGATGTAACCAAACTTATTTCTGTTTCTACTGTAATAAAATTATAAACTTTTCAAGTACTACTTTATATATATGTCTTGTAAATTTCTGTTCTGTTTACTTATAACGTTCCACCGAAGTTAAGGCATTCCCTTTGTGAGTGACCTTAACGGAAGTGGGGTGGTACAGCTGTGGTATATATGTTATGTACTTTGATGATGATGAATGTAAGTACAAACACAATTTTGTATTTCAAAGTTATGTTATAATATATTTTATTCATTCCACTATGAGATTCGTGTTTATTATGTTGAGTATTCTTCTTCTTCTATTCTAAATTTCTTTCTTTCTATTTCTCACCCTCCAACTTCTTTCTATTAATGATCAGGTATTTCCGAGTCTTAAATATTCGACATTGTGTTTGGTCTCGATTTTCGAGGTCGAAAATCCCGGTTCGTTACAGGGGAGTATTTGAAGGATAATCATCAACAGGTATATACAGGTATGATATTTTATAAACTAAGGTTGTCTGAATTAAAAGGGGGAGATTGTTGGAGAATGGAGTTTTGATGACAACAACCTTATTTCAAAATTAATTGATTATAAAATATATAATAGCACCTCTATCTAGAATATATATTTACACACATATGTAGAATTTATATACAGGAATTATCACTGAAGACTGTACAGTTTAAAGATGCTAGAGATTCAAATGTCAGAGATATTTTAAGACTCATGAGTATTCAAGATTTCAGGTGTTCAAGAGTTCAAGATAAATATATTTATAGAGTCTAGATTATGTAAGACTCTGAATAGCACTCCAGGTTCAAATTCAAAATAATTTCAAATTCTGTTTTTCAAATTCTATTTTCAAATCCTATCTTCAGTCCCTTTCTTCTCTATTTTACTTTCTGTTTTTATTTGATTTTAAACTAAAGTTTTATAGATTTATGCTTTATAAGTTTTTATATATTTTATATACTTCACATTTATATAGTTTTAAACTCTACAATTTTATAAATATGTTTATATAATTTATATTTATGTTTTCATATGATTTTCTACTTTATAATATTTATTTATAACACTATATTTTAGTTCAAGAATTTCCAGAATTATATATATATATATCAAAACACTTAAAAAAATATTCAAATTTCAATTTTGTACATATATATGTCGACATACGTATATATACATGTGGACATATAACAGTCATTTTTTCAGATTTGAAAGGAAGTGTCTTTTCACTATTTGTGACGGTACTGAGATGTTGCAACCTTTCACACATTATAAAAAGGGGCTGATTTAGAACTTTTATCCACTTCTTCTTCTCTACTTTCATTCCCTTTCATTTCAGTATTATTCTTTGTAATTTTTATGATTTCTACACCTATACTCTACCGAATTCAATTTTGTTTTCGCTAATCTTCTTCTCTCTACACTCTCTACTTATTACTCTCTGAATCAAGTGCCATTGACGAGTTATAGGGCTATTTGTAATTGTTTGGGTTGAGTAAAAGAATCGGTGGTATCCCTTATAGCCGTGAAATCAAGGACGGGTAATCGGCAGTATCCCTTATAGCCGTGAAATCTAGGAAGGTATACTTGATCAAGTGTGTGTGTGGAATCGGTGGTATTCCTTGTAGCCGTGAAATCAAGGAGGGTTGCAATCGGATATTGATATAGTAATAAAACTCTGTGCAATCCAGCGTTGCGTGGGACTGGACATAGGAGCAATTCCGAACCAGTACAAAATCTGGTGTGTTCTTTCCTCTTATGTACTATATTTTTGTTTATCTTTGCATTTGTGTTTGACTATGTGTTTGTGATTGTTTCTGTGGTGTTTGATTCATATATTAGTTCATATAAGTTTAGATTTTGTTTAAATTCTCAAAAACACTATTCACCCCCTTTAGAGTTTGTTTTGCCTTAACGATCCATTCTGCAATCCCTAACAGCTAGATGCTAAGGTATTTTCATCAAGCTATCCATATGAGCAAAAAAAAAAAATTGAGCGACTATAGATGGAGGTTTGAGATGCCTGCTTATTTCAATGACTATTAGGCTGCTGTAAAAGATGTTCAGTCACTTATGAACATTACCTGTTGTTTATGGTTAGCACCAAAATTGGTATGCCTCTTTAGGCATTAGTTTTTCTCGTGCTACTAGCTTTAGACTCCTTGAAGTATGTTGGAATTTCCTTGGCTATGTGGAGAGCCATATCTGGATCCTAAGATTGTATTAGACACACAATCTTGGATATATGCATTAGAAGTCTTCCACTGAGATAAGTTTAGGGATCAAATCTGGATTTGTCCTCTGTGCAGCATGATAGGTGGTTCTAGCTCTGTATTTGGTGGTAATATATTTACCCTTATATGTCCCTTTTTAAGGTTGGTTTAGTTGAGAGGCTTGCTGTAAAATTATTTCTTGGCATTTCGAGAAGAGATACTTTAGTTAGGTTGGATGTTATGTTTATATGGCTGATAAGAAGACTTGTGATTGGGAATTTGATTAGGCTTTTTAATTTTGAATTTATTTCTGAGATTATGAAGTGCAAGTTGATTGAGCGTAGCATTAATCCTAAGTAGGATAGATTATTAGTGAAGGAGTGTTAACCAATTTAATCTTTTGTCTTTTGGGTTTGAGGCGGTCGGTACACCATCATTATAGACAAAGGGATTTTCTTTGGGTCATACACATTGACTGGTTGTTCATTGCTTAGCCTTGTCCCTGTTAGGTACCATTTTGAACATCTCATTAGGTTTTTTCTCTTTATGAGAATTCCATTTAGATACCGCTATGGTAACAAAAAAGAAAGCAACTAAAACTATAACCAAATTATAACGACCTTGATACAAGGTAGATCAAACTAACTGTAAAGGTAAAACTAGTCAAGTATGTCACTCATGTGGCATATATGAAGACTTTTTATGAAATGTCATCTAGCTAGAGTGAAACGTAAGTGCTCCATTTATGGTTGGCTTGGTTACTTGAAGAAGGTCTATCCTGTATTTTGAATGGAGTTAAAGTGATGATGAATTATGCCTCTTCAGTATTTCTGGGTCCTAGCAGGTTTTGCGGCTCATGAAATTAAAAGAAGTTGATGTAGTGAAATATGCTTTATTTTTGGAAACCTCACTTATATTCCTTCCTAATACTTAAGTGTTATATTTTTTTAATCTATTCCTAGTGATTTAGTTGATAGACTAAACCTGACACCTTTCATAATAGGAAAATTCTTTGATAGAGATGAACTTTTTATAAGTTATCTTAGTCGCAAAATTAAGGTGAACCGATCAAGGTGTTAACATTCGAACTTGACTTACGAGATTTCAAGTTGAGTGGCTTTGATTGATGAAGTCTGACTTGGATTTGTTAGGGACCGAGGAATGGATCATCAAGGCAAAGCAAACACTAGAGAGGGGTGAATAGTTTTTGTAAGAATTTAAACAAATCTTAAAACTAAAGAGAATTATGGAATGAATCAAACACCACAACCACAATCACAAATACATATTTAAACACAAATGCAAAATTAACAGAAATAAAAAAATGCAGAAAAGGAAAAAACACACCGGATTTTATACTGGTTCGGATTACTCCTACATCCAATCCCGCACAACGCTGGATTGTGTAGAGTTTTATTACTATTTCCAATAGTCAAATACACCCTCCTTGATTTCACGGCTCAACAAGGAGACACCGACTCCTAGTCCTCGATTTCACGGCTCAGTAAGGACACATCGACCCCTATTCCTTGATTTCACGGCTACAAGGATACATCGATTCCTCTTTGACTTACAAACAAGGTTTATTCAACCCAAGCAATTACGAAACAGCCCTATAACTCTTCAGTAGCACTTGATTCAGAGAGTAAAGAGTAGAGAGTGTAGAGAGAAGAAGTTTGATCAAAACAGAATTGAATTCGGTAGAGTATAAGTGTAAGAATCATAAAAATGATTAAGAATAACGGTGGAGTGAAAGAAGATGAACTTAGAGAAGAAGAGATGATAAAAAATTCGGTTTTAACCTCTTTTTATAGAGTATGAAAGGTTGCAACGGTTCTGAAGCGTTTCAAATAGTGAAAAGACACTTCCTTTCAAAATTGGAAAAATGACAATTATATGTCGACATTGAGTTTTTGCTATGTCGACATACTCATGTATTTTTTATTTTCAAAGCATTTTTCAAGTGTTTTGATATAAAAATAATTCTGGAAATTCTTGAATAAAATTCTAATGTTGTAAATTAATATTATATGATAGAAAAACATATGAAAACATAAATTTAAACTATATAAATATATTTATAAAATTTTAAGGTTTTAGACTATATAAAGTATAAATACAGAGTATAAAAAAAGCTTATGTTTGAAAAACAAAAAAGAATAAAAATAGAAAAATAATGTGACGACCCCAAACCCCGTACTGACGGTGGCAAGGGTAATCTTTGGAATATAACACATAAACAGATAATAGTAGAACAGAATTAAAAAATACACCAGATAATGAATAATAGAATACACTGGATAAACGTAATCATCAGAGTTACGCAGTATACAGGATCATACTTAGTACAAATACAGTTCAACTATA
Source organism: Allium sativum (assembly GCA_030737875.1). Lineage (NCBI taxonomy): Eukaryota > Viridiplantae > Streptophyta > Magnoliopsida > Asparagales > Amaryllidaceae > Allium > Allium sativum. Next base: position 800,603,950 of record CM060912.1, read on the forward strand.
CATAAATGTCTACAGCGGAAAACAAACATAATATGTACAATAGGAGCTGAACAGCATAAAAAGAGATAAATGATAGAATCCATCTTCAGCTCCAGCTATCCAGAAAGAGCCTGCTAAAACCTGAATACAAGGCTGCCCATGTAGAAAAAAGGGCACCCGAGTTTGCAAGTGAAACAAACTACGAGTCAGTCATGGGACTGGTATGAGAAATCTACTTAACACATTTTATAACATGGCTAATCACAGGACCACGCCACTTTCGCGGAATGGGTTTACTCCATTGGATTGCCGGTGCTTTAAAACAAGTAAATCTTTTAAACATCGCAATGCTTTTTATAAAAATGAAGCCATTATAAGACTCAGTTCCCATCACACAATGCAACACAAACCAGAGGATAGAGTTTTACCTTATAATGGCCAAAATATGCTTGATACGAATAAAACAAAAGAATTCTTAATCAGACTCCAACTGTAAAATAGTAAGAGAACGATTCCCTAGGTATTAACCCCGAAGGCCGAAACCAACATCAGACCAATACCCAGGAAACCATCCGTCTTAGCTCGTTTCCAGTTAGTTTCTAATTTTATATACAATCATAAATATCAATCATAGACGGCATTAATGCCCCATACCACTATGTCTCCATATATAGGTATACAATCAAAACCGCACATGTCGTATTTGGAAATTGGATTTCCGTCATGAATCAAGGCAAAAGATAGTCCTTACCGAATTCGAGACTGTCTAGCCCGAGTCTCAGGCACAGCCGCAACTGCACCTTGGATCTCCAGGGCCGTTCCACCGATGTGGATTATTATGCCTGAACACTGCGTTTCCCCACACTTTGGGGCATAAATGAGCCAACGAATGACTCCATCGGCTTCACATAGTCACTGATATATCCGAGGAGCCTCGCAATAGCAACAACCACACAGGTGAAAATAATATAAATGTCATCCAGTTTAAGCACTAACACCACCTCTAGCTAGAAGGAAACGCATGCCCTCCCTGATGTCCTCTCCCGTTTCTGGTTCATACCGGGGTGTGAGGCTCGCGAATTCATGTTATACACAAAGCTATGCCACACAGGCAGTGCTTTGATCATTAACCACAAGACTTTGCTTTTCAGCAGAAGCCTTGATCACTGCATCTTAGCATGCCACACAGGCAATTCACACCATGTAACTGATGGTTATCGATCAAACAGAATGAATTCCCATGTCAGACACACAGTCCATTTACAAGTCCGCTCTGGGTCTGAAGAAACCGGAGGCACTATATACCTCGCATACCCATCGATCTCCACGTACGTCTGGACGATCACCACTTATTATCTATATTTCGGGATGCCTCCCAATCAAGACATCAGTTACCATCCAACCGAGGTGAAGATCTCCGGTATTCAACCACCATCTTCATCTTCGACTTCTTATCGTCGATTCAGTTATTCAGAATGGGATAAACCCGGTTTTTTTGAGCAACTCGCGTATATAATTAACAAGTGCTACACAAACACAATATACGCTTCATTCCAATTCATTATTCACTAACCGTAAATTAGTAAGAGAACGATTTCCCAAATATTAACCCCAAAGGCCAAAACCATCAAATATTCAATAAACAGGGTAAATTCGGTTAATTTCCATTCCATGTCGTTTATAATATTTTATAACGATTTATCGCTATTTTTATTCATTTATTTATAGCCAATTCATTCAAACGATGCTTCCGGCCATAACGCGGTCGTGGCGCTGTTTTTCTTCAGATTTGATTTACACATATCTGAAAATCTAACCGTTGGATCTTCACAAAGTTTATATCATTAGAAAGATCTTTTCAAAACGAATCCAACAGTTCCAGTTTTGGGAAAATCCGATGGTCGGATCTCCCGGTACACTCGTTTGAAGTTTCGATTTCAAAATACGAACTACAGCGTCGTTATTCGATTTAATTTAATTATATATATATATATATATATAATAGATTCTGGCGCTGTTTTTCATCAGATTTGAGTTAAACATTCCAGACAATCAAACCATTGGATCTTCACAAAGTGGGTGTTGTTGGAAAGATATTTCCAAGGCAAACCCAACGGTTTCGGTTTCGGGAAAATCCGATGGTCGAATCTCCCGCACTAATCATTTGAAATCACGGTTTCAAAACACGAACTGCAGCTTCGTTATTCGATATATTTTAATTATATATATATATATAATCGATTCTTCAATTTCAAAACCATATTCTTTTCATACATTTGATAAAAATGATATTTTTATCCAACAGACATTTATTTCGACACTTCACTATTTTTAACAATTCATGTATATAATAAAAATGTGATTTTTATTGTAAAATGATTTATTTTAAAACACGACTATTTTATATAGTTCATATAGATGATAAAAATTAGATTTTTATTATAAAACAATTTCTTTCAAAACACGACTATTTTATATAGTTCATATAGATGATAAAAAATAAGATTTTTATTATAAAACAATTTCTTTCAAAACACGACTACCATTCAACACATGAATTTCTATTCAACGAATGAATTTCTATTCAACACATGAATGTTTTCTATAGTTCATATATATAAAATAAAAATGTGATTTTTATTGTTAAAGCAATTTATTTAAAACACGAATACCATTCAACACATGAATTTCCATTCAACGAATGAATTTCTATTCAACACACGAATATAGTTTCAACACATGAAAATAATTCAAACACATGAATATTATTCAAAATTTCGGCAGCATAACGGCAGGGTAGTTAAAACCGGGGTCGTCCCTAGTACGGCTCCTCGCTCTACCTTAAAGCTTCACAGCTTTTGACAATGGGGATTTCATGCATCTAGTTCGCACGTAGGCGGCATGTATATTTTTTTTCTTTCTTTTCCACAAACTAATCCTATGTGGTTTCAACCAAATAATTCTCAACCACAAACGGGTATTTTTCAACCACAATCAATCAATTTCAACCACAAACAATTCTAATCAACCATTCGCTATCAACCAATTTTCACACCAATCACAACCAATAAATATCGTCCATGGTTTGTGGACGAGGGGCTTATATATATATATATAAGTATTTCACTTCTATTTCAACACATATATAATTTTTACAACGCATATATAACTTATACATCGAACGTACAACTTATACAACGCTTATACATAAGGTGTACAACGCTTATATAACTCATACATCGACTATATAATTTATACATCGTCGTTTTCCATATCGTTTATAATTCAGAAATCTCACATTGGGTTCCACTCCACCAAAAATAGCAGAAGGCTCAGAAAAATATGCGGTCTCTTCTAGAATGTAGAAGACATCCACACGAGTCCACTGTCTCTTGTTTCACTGAATTTCGTCAACAAAAGAAAAAGATACGATTTTTATAGTGAAATCAAAAACTGTAGCGCTTTAAAGTGCTATAATATAGTTTAATTTAATTTCAACCGTTACCTTTCAAAGTTGTTCAAAACTAGGTTTGGAATTTTCTTCTAATCCGCGTAGCTTCGCGTCGATCGGCCGACGCCACGTGAGAGAGCTCGGAGAGGCGCACCTGCGCCAGGGAAGAGGTCCAGTTCGGTGGCTCCAGTCGTCGGCGGCGGCGCTTCAAAGTGCGGACGTTCCTGGGGTCAGATCTCGACGCACGATGCACGAGGGAGGTTGATCCTGCTATGGATTTGAAGGTGGAGAGGAGATCTACAATTTTCCCAACTGGGGCATTGGCTATCGTGGCGCGTGGGAGGAGGAATCGGGGAGGGAAGCTTTGAACGTTTTCCGTCGTTCGCGATTTCTAAGCGAGGGAGAGAGAGATAGCTGTTGACCAATGAGATTTTTCTTTTATATTTATAAATTTTAAAAATCCAAAAATACCCTCTTTCACACACGAACCCTAATCCAAACTCAACGACTGTCGTCCCTAGCCAAATACCCCCATTCCGAACACAATGGGATATGTTTCGCTGGTCCATTCAACTGTTTGAGTCGGTTTCTCTTCAAATTAAAATATAAAACGTTCAATATTTAATTTGAACGTACATTTCAATTTGCCGGGGCCACATACTGATTCTAAAAATTCCCGAAAAATAAATCTAGCTATGTTTTGACGATACGGTCCCAACAAAACTAGTTTCATCGAATTCTGAGACCGTTTGAAAAATGGCCCTTTTTTGGTCGATCCAATTTAACTGTAATTGACCAAAACACATTTTCCTTTGCCACGCTCACATACTAGCTTCGAAAATTATGAAATTTGAAACCTAGCAATAATTTGACATTGCGGATCCAACAAAAGTGGTTTCGTCGAATTCTGAGGTCGTTTGCAAAATGGCCATTTTCTCGGGCTATATAAACTCTATAGCGACCTTTCTGAAAATTCGTTTGGCCATAACTTTTGCTTCCAGCTATGAAACTTCAATTTTTCAGATTCGTTAGAAAGATATTCACTAACAGATTTAAATATTTTTGGTTTCACTAAAATCCATTTTATTTTGCACCTGGTACAGTCAGTCAAAGTTTGAGTTCAATTTTTGAAACTACCGCTCCATTTCAGGCCTTGTTTATAATTAGAATTAATTATATTTTTTTAAGACATCAATTCAAATACACTTTTCGTCGCTATTATTTAAAATATTTAAAATCCACTAAAATAGCAAATTTAAAATTTTTAAATTGGTTCGGATTTTCCGGGTTGTTACAATCTCCCCCACTTAAAACTTTTCGTCCCCGAAAAGGAACAAAGTCGAAAGTGGTTTGATTAATCAACTCTACTTTCAATCTGGCTTCCATTCTTCAACTTTTCAGTTTCTAAGAATTTTCAAATTCTTCAAAAATTTGGCTAACACCCGGAATTTTCGAAAATTTTCGCCATAACCTCCTTTGTACGGGGAGGGGTTGGAAATTTATTGGGCCGTATTAGGTACCCAATAAATCCTAATAAGCATGCACATATTTATAGTGATATATTCCGGTGTCCACAGGGGAGTGTGTATAGATCATAACTCCAGAGAATAAATTCTCATCACCCTATAAATGATTTTTGTGCCTTAATGACCAGAGAGACGTGTTTATTGTCATCTCCAGACCCGTGTGGTTTTTTTTATTAATCTTGCAATTTACCGTTACATTTTACATAGTCCATATCAGTCATCAGTTCAACCGGTAATATATAGTCATCGCCATACAAGCCTCTCGCTCGTATGGTAAATCTTCAATCTCGTCACACAAACTCCAAATGCTTATGTGGTATATGATGAAGTATGCCTATCTTCAAGGAGTATGCCATGTAGTGTAGTTCAAAATTAATTGTTACTATCCTATGGCGACGTTTATTATTACACACAGAACAACCAACACTCTGCATCCAATGGCATTCACAGGAGTTGATATAATAATAAAACTGCGCATCCAACTCATTAAGGTTTACCAATTTGTCGGGCACGCAAATAAATTCTTTACTCAACAGCTAATCCATTTACCTGTTGAAACATATATAATGCACATGTGTATATTTCTATCTATTTTTAACTCAGTTCAACATGTGATTTAATCGAATAAATTCTACCATTCATTCTCTTATTGATTAAATTAACTATCGTTCTAATAATTTAATTAATCAAATCTACTATGACACAACACAAACAACAATCAATTTGTTTTTAAATTTTCAAAATCAAACAAATTAATTCATGTACTCTTTTGAAAACATTTAGACTATATAATTAAAAAGTTTACATCAATGCAAAGAAAAACAACAGCAAAGTAAAGAACATAATGGAAATGCAAAATATAATAAATGTACCTTGCATCGGAGTCAATCAGAGATATCCACTCTACACTTAGGATAGGCTTTCTTAATGCTTTCCTCTGTTTCCCAAGTACAATCTCGCGGATCTCCACTCCATTGCACTTTGACTAAGTGAACCTTCTTGTTCCTCAGTTCTTTGGTTTCTTTGCCAATAATCTTTAGCGGCTTTCTTCTCACAGCCAATTCTGGAGTAATTTCAATATCCTGTTGTGCGGCTTCTTCCACGATCAAGTTTGGATCATGAACGTGCTTTCGAAGTTGAGATACGTGAAATACATCATGCACCCCAGGCAACCAATCAGATAATTGAATTCTATAAGCGAGGGTTCCAATCCGTTCAAGAATAGGGAATGGACCAATAAATCTAGGCGCCAACTTCCCAGTTTTTCCAAATCGAATCACTCCTCTCATCGGAGAAACCCTTAGATACACATAATCACCAACAAAAAAAGCCAAATCTCTTCTTCTCGAATCAGCATAGATCTTCTGTCAGCTTTGAGCGGCGAGTAATCGTTTCTTAACGAAATCGACTTTGTCGGCAGCTTCACGGATCGTATCAGGTCCCAATACAAGCATATTTCCAGGTTCGACCCAAAAAGCAGGGGATCGGCACGGTCTACCATACAATGCTTCGGATGGTGACATTGCCGGGCTCGCTTGGTAGCTGTTGTTGTATGAGAACCCAGCCAAATGTAAATGGTCTTCCCATGATCCACCAAAATCGATAACACAAGCCCGCAATAAATCTTCTAGTATACGATTCATCCTCTCAGTCTGACCATCTGTCTAAGGATGATAGGCGGTGCTTAGATTCAGCTTTGTTCCCAGCTCTACTTGAAATGCCTCCCAGAATTTGCTAGTAAATATTGGATCTCTATCACTAACTATACTGAGCGGCACTCCATGTAGCCTAACAATTTCCTTGAAATAAATCTGGGCCAGACTCTGAGCAGTTCTGTTCGATCTGACAGGTATGAAATGAGCGCTCTTCGTGAAGCGATCTACGATCACCCAAATACTGTCATTTCCTTTCCTGGTTCTGGGCAAACCATCTATGAAGTCCATGGAAATATGATCCCACTTCTAACCTGGAATGTCCAGCGGTTGCAACAATCCAGCAAGTTTCTGTTGGTCGCTTTTGACTAGTTGGCAAGTAGAGCACCTGCTAACATATATTGAAACATCCCTTTTCATAGCCTTCCACCAGAATGTTCGCTTGAGATTGTTATACATTTTGGTCACACCTGGATGGATACTCAGCTTGGACTTGTGACACTCATCTAACACTTCCCTTTTTAACTCGGGGATGTCGGGAACACAAATCCTTCCTCTCAATCTAAGAGTCCCATCATTATCTATTTGAAAGCACGAGGGTTCGCCGTTCCGAATCCTTCTGATCATATCCTTAATAAAATTATCATCCTTCTGAAGAACAGATATTTTGTCAATCAAGGAAGTCGTAATGATAAAACTGGCAATCATAACATTTTTTCGACTTAGCGCATCGGCCACGATATTGGCTTTCCCTGGAGTGTACAGAATCTCAAAATCGTATGCTGCAAGGAACTCTAGCCAACGTTGCTGCCTCAGATTCAAGTCTTTCTGGGTGAACAGATACTTTAGCGACTGGTGATCTGTAAACAGTTTGAATTTCTCACCCAGAAGATAGTGTCTCCAGATTTTCAAAGCGAATACGATAGCCAACAACTCAAGATCATGAGTAACGTAGTTCTTTTCATGTGGCTTCAGCTGACGGCTAGCATAAGCAACAACTTGACCTCTTTGCATTAATACTGCACCCACGCCTTCTCTAGAGGCATCTGTCCAGACTTTCAAGTCCTGATTGCCGTCGATAATCGTTAACACTGGAGCCGTTGTTAATCTTAACTTTAGCTCCTCAAAAGCCTCTTCACATTCTGGAGTCCACTTGAATTTTGAGTGCTTCTTTGTAAGCTTTGTTAAGTGACTAGATATCTTTGAAAAATCTTTAACGAACTTCCGGTAATAACTAGCCAATCCAAGAAAACTTCGGACTTCTGTAGGAGTATTAGGCTGTTTCCAAATTTGAATAGCGGTGATTTTACTTGGATCCACAGCAATTCCCTCTTTTGATACGACGTGGCCAAGAAACTTTACTTCATCTTGCCAGTATATACATTTGGAAAGTTTATCTTTCAACACATTCCTTCTCAAAATTTCTAGAACTTGTTCCAAATGTTTTTCATGTTCGGCTTTTGACTTAGAGAAGATTAGAATATCATCAATAAAAACTAGAACAAACTTATTCAAGACTCCTCTGAACACTCGATTCATCAAATCGACGAAGTAAGCTGGAGCGTTACATAAGCCGAACGGCATTACTAACCACTCATAGAATAATTCTGGACCCCTGAATGATGTCATAGGAACACACTCTTCGGCAATACGAAGCTGATGGAAGCCTGTAGCTAGGTCCATCCTTGAAAATACTTGTGCTCCATTCAGACGATCCAATAAATCATCGATTCGCGGCAATGAATATTTATTCTTTATTGTATGCTTATTCAAGTCACGATAATCCATACATAGTCGCAGAGTACCGTCAGACTTCGGGACAAACACCACTGCTGCTCCCCAATCGGAGAAACTAGGCCGGATCAGACCCTTCCATACAAGCTGTCGAGTTTGATTGTCTAGTTCTTCTTTCTCCTTTAGAGTCATTCCCCGAGTAGCGTGCACTACTGGCCTTGCATTCGGGATTAAAGCAATTTTGAAATCAATTTCTCTCTGCGGAGGTAAGCTAACAACTTCTTCGAACACATCCGCATAATTCTTGACAATATGAATATCTTTTATGAGGTCCGGAATATTCTCTGTGACTACAAGGATATTTTCTATTTGAGCAGGAGAAACATCAAGAGCTGACCAAAAGTCTTTTCTATTCGAATTCGGGCCTTCGCAGGGTATGGTTATATAATTCCCTAATTTAATCTTTGCCCTAACAACTCTGTCGGCGCATCTAACCTCTGATTCATATTTGGTTAACCAATCCAATCCCAAAATAAGATCGAATTCAGTAAAATTCATGACGATAGAGATGGTAGGGAAATTATAATAGGAAAAAGAGACAGGCACCGCACAAATCCAGCTAAGATTGAGAGAACCCCCAACCGGATTATGGACAGTCATTGGTTCTTTGAGCTTTTTCAAATTCAAATCCAACTTCTTAACTGCATTCTTTGCAATAAAGCTTCGTGACGCACCTGTATCAAACAGTACTTTATCTGGAATATTTTTGACATTAAGTGTGCCTTCCAAAACATCAGGCCTTCCCTGACTAGCTGAGGGCTCAGAAGTTTCTGCCACTTCATTTACTTGAGCCTCTTTAGTCCTTTTTAACAGCCAGCAATCTTGCTTTACATGACCAGCCTGATGGCAGAGATTGCATTTCCTATTTTCATGAAGCTTTTTGCCAGATTTAAATCCATCATCCTTTCGTTTCTTCGAGGATTTACAATTCCTGGTCAGATGCCCTTGTTTCTTGCAGTTAGAGCATGTGGCCGTCGTTATGTGTTCTTCCTCAGATTTAACTCTTTTACTCTTGGTTCGGGGCTTCTTACTGACCTCAGGCATCGTACTGGCCTCAGGACTATCGGTCTCAGACTGTTCTTTGTTACTAGAACTGACTTCCCCTTCGTCGCGCAACATACCTTTCTTATGGAGATCTTCATACTGATAATCCATGTATATCATTTCTGAAAAAGGAAGCTTCACATGCCCATAACTTTATTTTGGTACTTTCTTTGCAGGCCATGAATAAACCTCAGATTCTTCCTCTTCGGATTTTGAATTAGATGAGGGGAAAAATGAGAAAGTTCATCGAATTTCTTATGATATTCCGGAATGGTCATATCTCCTTGTATCATATAAGAGAATTCATCACATAACCGCTAAGTTGCTTCAGGAGGAGTAAATCTTTCTAAGAAAATCTCTTTGAACCTATCCCAGGTGATATCACCTTCTGGATTATCTTTGATGATTATTTCCCACCAGATTAAAGCTTCTTCTTTGAGTGCCCAAGATGCCACTAATCTTTTCTGATCATCCCTCAACTGGATATGTTCAAAAATTCTTTCAACAGAACTCATCCAAGCTTGAGTTTGAATTATAGATTCATTGCCCGAGAATTGTGCTCCGCCCAGATTTCAATATCTCTTTAATAGAGACTCTAGATCTGGTTCTGCATTTCTTCTGTTTCTGACACTCATTTTTTTAGTACTTCTGCAAATAGCAGAACAAGTGTCAGGTCAACAGAAAAAGTATTTTAAAACATAGAAACATATACTTGAATGTAAATGTGTCTATCGGGGTGTATTTCATTCTGCTTTACCCATACTAGGACCTTACTGATCCTATCTATAATGAATAACTCGTCCTAAAACACTACTGGTCCAATTTCTGACGAGTTCGTTAATATGTTATATTCCAGCACTAAGCTTAACCAAAGCTCTGATACCACGTTGTGACGACCCCAAACCCCGTACTGACGGTGGCAAGGGTAATCTTTGGAATATAACACATAAACAGATAATAGCAGAACAAAATTAAATAAATACACCAGATAATGAACAATAGAATACACTAGATAAACGTAATCATCAGAGTTACGCAGTATACAGGATCATACTTAGTACAAATACAGTTCAGCTATACATAAATGTCTACAGCGGAAAACAAACATAATATGTACAATAGGAGTTGAACAGCATAAAAAGAGATAAATGATAGAATCCATCTTCAGCTCCAGCTATCCAGAAAGAGCCTGCTAAAACCTAAATACAAGGTTGCCCGTGTAGAAAAAGGGGCACTCGAGTTTGCAAGTGAAACAAACTACGAGTCAGTCATGGGACTGGTATGAGAAATCTACTTAACACATTTTATAATATGGCTAATCACAGGACCACGCCACTTTCGTGGAATGGGTTTACTCCATTGGATTGCCAGTGCTTTAAAACAAGTAAATCTTTTAAACATCGCAATGCTTTTTATAAAAATGAAGCCTTTATAAGACTCAGTTCCCATCACACAATGCAACGCAAACCGGAGGATAGAGTTTTACCTTATAATGGCCAAAATATGCTTGATACGAATAAAACAATCAGACTCCAACTGTAAAATAGTAAGAGAACGATTCCCTAGGTATTAACCCCGAAGGCCGAAACCAACATCAGACCAATACCCAGGAAACCATCTGTCTTAGCTCGTTTCCAGTTAGTTTCTAATTTTATATACAATCATAAATATCAATCATAGACGGCATTAATGCCCCATACCACTATGTCGCCATATATAGGTATACAATCAAAACCGCACATGTTGTATTTGGAAATTGGATTTCCGTCATGAACCAAGGCAAAAGAAAGTCCTTACCGAATTCGAGACTGTCTAGCCTGAATCTCAGGCACAGCCGCAACTGCACCTTGGATCGTCAGGGCCGGTCCACCGATGTGGATTATTATGCCTGAACACTGCGTTTCCCCACCCTTTGGGGCGTAAATAAGCCAATGAAGGACTCCATCGGCTTCACATAGTCACCGATATGTCCGAGGCGCCTCGCAACAACAACAACCACATAGGCGAAAATAATATAAATGTCAGCCAGTTTAAGCACTGACACCACCTCTAGCTAGAAGGAAACGCATTCCCTCCCTGATGTCCTCTCCCGTTTCTGGTTCATATCGGGGTGTGAGGCTCGCGAATTCACGTTATACACAAAGCTACGCCACACAGGCGGTGCTTTGATCATCAACCACAAGACTTTGCTTTTCAACAGAAGCCTTGATCACTGCATCTTAGCATGCCACATAGGCAATTCACACCATGTAACTGATGGCTATCGATCACACAGAATGAATTCCCATGTCAGACACACAGTCCATTTACAAGTCCATTCTAGGTCTGAACGAAACCAGAGGCACTATATACCTCGCATACCCATCGATCTCCACGTACGTCTGGACGATCACCACTTATTATCTATATTTCGGGATGCCTCCCAATCAAGACATCAGTTACCATCCAACCGAGGTGAAGATCTGCGGTCTTCAACCACCGTCTTCATCTTCGACTTCTTATCGTCGACTCAGTTATTCAGAATAGGATAAACCCGGTCTTTCTGAGCAACTCGCATATATAATTAACAAGTGCTACACAAACACAACATACACTTCATTCCAATTCATTATTCACTAACCGTAAATTAGTAAGAGAACAAATTCCCAGATATTAACCCCGAAGGCTGAAACCATCAAATATTCAATAAACTAGGTAAATTAGGTTTATTTCCATTCCATATCGTTTATAATATTTTATAATGATTTATCACTATTTTTATTCATTTATCTATAGCCAATTCATTCAAACGACGCTTCGGGCCATAACGCGGCCGTGACGCTGTTTTTCTTCAGATTTGATTTACACATATATGAAAATCTAACCGTTGGATCTTCACAAAGTTTATATCATTAGAAAAATCTTTTCAAAACGAATTCAACGGTTCCAGTTTTGGGAAAATCTGACGGTCGGATCTCCGGGTACACTCGTTTGAAGTTTCGATTTCAAAATACGAACTGCAACGTCATTATTCGATTTAATTTAATTATATATATATAATCGATTCTAGCGCTGTTTTTCTTCAGATTTGAATTAAACATTCCAGACAATCCAACCGTTGGATCTTCACAAAGTGGGTGTCATTGGAAAGATATTTCCAAGGCGAACCCAACGGTTTCGGGAAAATCCGATGGTCGGATCTCCCGCACTAATCGTTTGAAATCACGGTTTCAAAACACGAACTGCAGCTTCATTATTCGATATATTTTAATTATGTATATATATATATAATCGATTCTTCGATTTCAAAACCATATTCTTTTCATACACTTGATAAAAATGATATTTTAATCCAACAGACATTTATTTCGACACTTCACTATTTTTAACAATTCATGTATATAATAAAAATGTGATTTTTATTGTAAAACGATTTATTTCAAAACATGACTATTTTATATAGTTCATATAGATGATAAAAATAAGATTTTTATTATAAAACAATTTCTTTCAAGACACGACTATTTTATATAGTTCATATAGATGATAAAAATAAGATTTTTATTATAAAACTCTTTCAAAACACGACTACCATTCAACACATGAATTTCTATTCAACGAATGAATTTCTATTCAACACATGAATGTTTTCTATAGTTCGTATATATAAAATAAAAATGTGATTTTTATTGTTAAAGCAATTTATTTAAAACAGAATACCATTCAACACATGAATTTCTATTCAATGAATGAATTTCTTCAACACACAAATATAGTTTCAACACATGAAAATAATTCTAACACATGAATATTATTCAAAATTTCGGCAGCATAACAGCAGGGTAGTTAAAATCGGGGCCGTCCCTAGTACGGCTCCTCGCTCTACCTTAAAGCCTCACAGCTTTTGACAATGGGGATTTCATGCATCTAATTCGCACGCAGACGGCATGTATATTTTTTCTTTCTTTTCCACAAACTAATCCTATGTGGTTTCAACCAAATAATTCTCAACCACAAACGGGTATTTTTCAACCACAATCAATCAATTTCAACCACAAACAATTCTAATCAACCATTCGCTATTAACCAATTTTCACACCAATCACAACCAACAAATATCGTCCATGGTTTGTGGACGAGGGGCGTATATATATATAAGTATTTCACTTCTATTTCAACACATATATAATTTTTACAATGCATATATAACTTATAGATCGAACGAATAACTTATACAACGCTTATACATGAGGTGTACAATGCTTATATAACTCGTACATCGACTATATAATTTATACATCGTCGTTTTCCATATCGTTTATAATTCAGAAATCTCACATTGGGTTCCACTCCACCAAAAATAGCAGAAGGCTCAGAAAAATATGCGGTCTCTTCTAGAATGTAGAAGACGTCCACACGAGTCCACTGTCTCTTGTTTCACTGAATTTCGTCAACAAACGAAAAAGATATGATTTTTACAGTGAAATCAAAAACCGTAGCGCTTTAAAGTGCTATAATATAGTTTAATTTAATTTCAGCCGTTACCTTTCAAAGTTGTTCAAAACTAGGTTTTGATTTTTCTTCTAATCCGTGTAGCTTCGCGTCGATCGTCCGACGCCACGTGAGAGAGCTTGGAGAGGCGCACCTGCGCCAGGGAGGAGGTCCAGTTCGGTGGCTCCAGTCGTCGGCGGCGGCGCTTCAAAGTGCGGATGTTCCTGGGGTCAGATATCGACGCACGATGCACGAGGGAGGTTGATCCTGCTATGGATTTGAAGGTAGAGAGGAGATCTACAATTTTCTCAACTGGGGCGTTGGCTGTCGTGGCGCGTGGGAGGAGGAATCGGGGAGGGAAGCTTTGAACGTTTTCCGTCTTTCGCGATTTCTAATCGGGGGAGAGAGAGAGACAGCTGTTGACCAATGAGATTTTTTTATATTTATAAATTTTAAAAATCCAAAAATACGCTCTTTCACACACGAACCCCAATCCAAACCCAACAACTGTCGTCCCTAGCCAAATACCCCCATTCCGAACACAATGGGATATGTTTCATAGGCCCATTCGACTGTTTGAGTCAGTTTCTTTTCAAATTAAAATATAAAACATTCAATATTTAATTTGAATGTTCATTTCAATTTGCCGGGGCCACATACTGATCCTAAAAATTCCCGAAAAATGAATCTAGCTATGTTTTGGACGATACGGTCCCAACAAAACTAGTTTCATCGAATTCTAAGACTGTTTGAAAAATGGCCCTTTTCTGGTCGATCCAATTTAAATATAATTGACCAAAACACATTTTCCTTTGCCACGCTCACATACTAGCTTCAAAAATTATGAAATTTGAAACCTAGCAATAATTTGACATCCTGAATCCAACGAAAATGGTTTCGTCGAATTCTGAGGTCGTTTGCAAAATAGTCATTTTCACGGGCTATATAAACTCTATAGCGACCTTTCTGAAAATTCGTTCGGCCATAACTTTTGTTTTCCGCTATGAAACTTCTATTTTTAAGATTCGTTAGAAAGATATTCACTAACAGATTTAAATATTTTTGGTTTCACTAAAATCCATTTTGTTTTGCACCTGGTACAGTCAGTCAAAGTTTGAATTCAATTTTTGAAACTACCACACCATTTCAGGCCTTGTTTATAATTAGAATTAATTATATTTATTTTCAGACGTCGATTCAAACACACTTTTCGTCGTTATTATTTAAAATATTTATTTTAAATATTTAAAATCCACTAAAATAGCCAATTTAAAATTTTTAAATTGGTTCAGATTTTCCGGGTTATTACAATTAAGATAGAGAGGATTGAGGATAGAATTGAAAATCAAAATTTGAAAATTAGAATTTGAATTTGAACCTGGAGTGCTATTTAGATTCTTACAAAATCTAAACTCTATAACTATATTAATCTTGAACTTTTGTACTCTTGAAATCTTGATTACTCATAGTCTTGAAATTTTTCTGATCTTTGAATCTCTTATCATCTTTATAATTGTAGTCTTCAGTAATATTTCCTGTATATAATTCCTGCACACACATACACATATATATATATATTCTATACAAAAAGTGTTAGCATATATTTTATAATCAATGATAATTGAAATAAGGTTGTTGTCATCAAAACTCCATTCTCCAACAATCTCCCCCTTTTTGATGATGACAACCTTAATTTATAAAATATCATACCTGTGTACCTGTTTGATGATGTTCCTCTTATACCCCCCCTATCTATAAGTTTCCTATAAAGGGTGTCGTTATTGACACTCCAACTGTTGTTAAAGGGGGGTCATTTTTTAAAAAACACTTCACTCTTTGAAAAATTGTTAAGGGGCTACACAAACATATTATTTCACACTACTTAATATTCCCGGATTTCCAGTTCAAATTAGATTAAAAAATTATTCGATAGGGGAAACCGAATTAAAATAAACAGTTCATCGCCACTACACCCAATGCAGCACATAATCAATTATGTATGTATTCGACAGCGATATGTTGAAAATTAATAATCATTTCAGTGCATTTCCTTCGTAATTATAAAATTTGGTATATTTATGTTGACAAAAAAAAAGTTCAATCCTATTCCTTCGAAATCACTTATCCTTTAGTGTTTAAAAAAAACCGATATATGTGAATTAAAAAAATTATGGCCCTTGCAATATTTGTTAAGGTAAAATTATCTTTATTTGTTAAGGCCTAAATGGGTAATAAGGTAAAATTACCTTTATTTGTTAAGGGGTTTCTTTTCTCATTGGTACTTCCCCTAACAATTTTTTAAAAAAATAAAAAATTGGCCTCCCCCTTAACAATATTTGGAGTGTCAATAACAATGCCCTCTATAAACTATTCCTATATTTTATAATTTCTCCCCCTTTGGCATTATCAAAAAGAAATTTTAAGGATACTCCCCCTAAATTATATAACTCTAGAACCAAAGTAATATTCCTAAAAATACACCCCCTAAATTGTATAATTCTCTGAATAGAACATAAGTAACTATCGTTAATAAAATACTCCCCCTTAACTTGATATTCATAAATTTATGTTTTAGAAGATTACAACTATATAAACCATAAATGACAATTTTACTAAACAATCACATGTACATATACATGGATTTATACATATACGACTTATCATAAGAATGTAACAAAACGAAATCTAGAAAACCCTTAAACATTTAATTATTTGATAATAGGAGATTTGTGAATTGGACGATTTGGATAACGGAGACAGAATTCTCGATTCTTTTAAATCACATTCCCATTTTCGTCAAGTAGAACTTCTCCTACGCACTCAACGTTATCATCTTCGTCTGTAACCGTTGGTTGAGTCTCTTGTTGTTCTTCCTCCTCCACCATTTCTTCCTCTTCTGTTTTTTCTTCTGGTTCTTTCTCTTTTTCCATCATTTGATTATCATGATTAACGATAATCGAATTAGTTTCGTTATCCATCATAAACTTTAAGATACTTCTCATTACTTTTCCTTGTCTGTTTTGCTCTTGACATAGTTTAATTTGAAGTACTTGCATCTCAGCCACCATTTGCAGTAAATATTCCATTTTTTCTTCGATTTTGATCACTCTAGAAAGCGTAGATCGTTGAAATGGACCCTCGGATGGTCCAATGTATGAATCGAAGTTGTTTTGAGTATTTGGATTAGTGGAAGCCATTATAATTTTTAATTTGGAGTTTTTACAGAGAAGAAGAATGAAAATGAAAAGTTAAATTAAAAAATTTATATAGTTGAAATAACTAACTTTTGGTGCGAATTAATTTAAAAAAATTCAGTTATATGTCGACATAGCAGAAACTTTATGTCGACATAGTATTGTTTTAATTTTCATTATTTTAATTCCTTATTTTATTTTGTTATATATACACTATTATTTAATTATTATAATTCACTTAATGAAAATATACCTAATTCTTTCCTAAATTTAGTGAATGTTGCTTCATTTAATGGTTTGGTTAATATATCAGCTATTTGTTTATCTGTTTCTATAAATTCAAGTGAAATCTTTTCTTTACTTACATTTTCTCTTAGAAAATGATGTCGCACATCAATATGTTTTGTTCTTGAATGATGAGTAGAATTTTTAGAAATATTTGTAACACTTGTATTATCGCAGTATATAGGTGATTTATTTATGCTTAAACCAAAATCGTTTAAAGTTTGTTGCATATAAATTACATGTGAACACGCCAAAGCAGCAGATATATATTCTGATTCAGTTGTTGATAAAGACACGGTATTTTGTTTTTTACTAAACCAAGATACAAGGGAATGTCCTAGGAAGTGACATGTTCCACTAGTACTTTTACGATCGGATTTAGCTCCCGCATAGTTGGCGTCACAGTACGAAATTGAATCGAATGAATCATTTTTAGGATAAAATAATCCAAAATCTAATGTATGCTTTACATATCTCAGAATGCGTTTTACGGCTGTTAAATGAGTTTCATCATGTTGTGATTGATATCTTGCACACAGACATACACTATGCATTATATCTGGTCTACTAACAGTTATATATAATAATGATCCTATCATTCCTTTATATAGTTTTTGATCAACGTCTTTTGATGTATCATCTTTACTTAAAGCAATATTAGTTGCCATAGGTTGGTCTACCATTTGTTGTTGTTAAATTATACTTATTAATTAAATCTTTTGCATTTTTTTTTAATTAATAAATATTCCATTCTTTAGTTGTCGAATTTGTAGACCTAAAAAGAACGATAATTCTCCCATATGGCTCATTTCAAATTCTTTGGTCATAATATCTGAAAATTATTTGTTCATTTTTTCATTTGTTGACCCAAAGATTATGTCATTAACATATATTTCTACTAATTGTATATCTTTGTTATTTTTCCTAATAAACAACGTATTATCTAATTTTCCTATTTCAAAGTTTGATTGTAATAAACAATTTCGTAATCTATCATACCAAGCTAATCCATATAATGCTTTCTTCAGTTTATATACGTGATCTGGTAATTTTTCATCTTCATACAGGGGTGATTGCTCTACATATACATATTATTTGACAAATCCATTTAGAAATGCACTTTTGACATCCATTTGATATAATTTGAAATTATTATAGTTTGCAAAAGCTGGTAAAATTATAATAGCTTCTGGTCTTGCTATGGGGGAAAAAGTTTCATCATAATCTATTCCTTCTTCTTGAGTATAACCTTGTGCTACTAGTCGTGCCTTATTTCTTACTACCTCACTGTGTTCATTCATTTTATTTTTATATACCCATTAGGTTCCTATTTTTTTTTATCCTCTGGTCTAGGAACAAGTTCCTATACTTCATTCCTAGTAAACTGATTCAATTCTTCTTGCATAGCAAGCATCCATGAATCATCGGAAGAAGCTTCCTTTGGATTTTTGGGTTCGATAATTGATATTGTTGGATCTAGATTAACCCTAAAGGGGGTAAATAGGGTTTATTGAAAATTAAGCGAGATATTAAAAATATCAGATCACAGAATGCAGCAGAAAATAAATGCAGAAAGGTAAATGACACAAGATATACCAGCGTCGGCAAAATCCTGCCTATAGCTGCATTCTTAAGGTTTCTACTAGGTAATAGAACAGATCCCACTTACAAGACCATGTAAACTCGCGAACCTCTTGCTCCTATTCTAATCCTACGCTCAAAAACCTAGACTGATCTATATCCCCTAGATCATATTTTCCCGGATTACAACCCCATAACCCTAGTTTTTTCAGACTCTAGTAAATTATCAGTTAAACACCCTAACTGGATTCCCTAGAATTTTACAGACTCTAGAAACTGTTTGGATTGGTTACAAATAAAAGTAAAAATACAATAAAGATTAAACCAAAACCCAAGATTTAAGAAAGAAATTAAACCTCCCTTTAAACACTTCAACTAGGCTTGACCGGCCACTTTCTTAATGTTGCAGCCTTGTGTGTTTTCCCCAATCACTTTGCTTTGTGGACATCAGAATAGCGGCTGCACCTAGGATTTTTGAAATCATCCCCAAATCAAATCGCAATTGATAAATTTAGCTCTGGAATTCCTCTGTAGACTCGAATGCTTTGAAGCTCCTCTTCTTCAATTGATTTGGCTTGGGATAGCGATCGAAATCCTCTGTGGGTTCTCTGATTTAAAATTGATTGCTCTGAATTATTGTTGTATGATTTCGATGCATTCTAAAACCAATTATGATAGGTGTATAATATAAGATTTAGAAATCCTATCATTTAGGATTTAGAAATCCTATCATTGCTCTCTGATTTTGTATAAAATGACTTGGCCTGATTTTCTCGCTGTCCTCTCTTGAAATTCTCGATCGAAATGCTTGTGTGAATTCCTTGATGAATAAAGACATGTTCTTTGCCTTTAATGAATCCTTGAATTTTTGATGTCGTGACAAAACATGTTAACATCAAACTCGTCTGCCTTGATTAAAACATGCCTTGGATTTTTTCCTAAAAAAATATCTTTGTCCAAATGTTTCCTTGATTAAATTGAAACAGCTTTGATGAAATGAGAAATTCTGGAAAGAAGTTATATATGGCCCTTTGAATTCGATTGAATCATTTCTGGAAAGATTAAAAATACTTGCCAAATATGGTTTTAGTAAAACTGGAAATAACTCACTGATCCAATTTGAGATACAATGTCCATGTATGCAGTTTTTGCTTTGCCATATCTTCATGATAGAATTTATAACTTTCCAAGAAAACTCATTTGAAATCTTTGGCATCTGATTGACTGGAAAAAACATTTGAAAAACATGAATTGATTCTTTTCCATAAATGTCTCATGTATTACTGGAAACAAATAGAATTTGTTTTTCCTTGCTTTGCTTGAAACTGTATTATGCACTTGCTGCTTGACATCAATTGCCATATACACTTGAAGTGACAAAATCAAATAATCTCAAATCCCAATAAAAAAACATATTCTTGTCCCTGCACTGTAATATATGTATATACATATTGTCTGCCATGTAGTAATTATAGTGTATCACTGTGAATATCACAAGCTGTCTAGACACGATTGGAGAACAAAATAAATCAGATCAAGTCAAGAAAAATGATGAGAAGTACACCAGAAATCAAAGGCAAATAATATTTTAAAAATAAAATTTATATTCACATGCATTCAGTTTCATTTCTGCTGCAGTGTAATGTGTGTGTGTTTCATGTGGCAGGTATGGATGACTGGACTGACTGTGAATTGTGAAGACAGAAGATAGAAGACAAGTATAGTCAGTGAAATGTATGAATCATAGTGACTGTATTGAGTGATGAGTCTGTATAACTGAGTGTGACTGTTGTAGAGAGGAACAAGTGTACTGAAAGTATTGAAATGAAAAATATTAGTGAAGTGTACAAATAGTGGAGTTGTAAATCTGTACTATTTAAATATTGAAATAAAATGTTATATTTAAACAAATACTGTGTAAATATTTTAATTTATGTACAGATGTATTCTGCTTAAATATAAATATTATATCCCTGTATGAGATGTAGATATGAAATAGCACCGTAGCAAACACATTTATAATAATATATATTTGTTTGTTATCATCAAACAAAAATCATATAACTGTGTATACAACACCTTTATATACAACAATCTCCCCGTTTTGAAGATGACAAACGAATATTAAGATTTTGAATATTTTAAATGTGTTTGACAGTGAAGAACTGAACTCCCCTATTTGAAAGCTCCATCTACAACAGAAACTCCCCCTATAATTATGCATGAGTGAAAAGAATCAAAATTGAAATATTTATAAAATATTCACTCATAAATCAAAATCTCAACCCATTCTCTCCCCCTTTTGTTATCATCAAAAGGATACAGAATTAAAGATTTAAATGAAAAATGACTAAAAATATAATTTCAGCTTAAGAGGAAGAACAGTCATCATAAATCTCAATCAGTCAAACAAAAACAATAAAAAATTGAGAACTAGTAGCATATTTCACATTGTAGAATGATGGATTTACGATGAATTTATAAAAATGGAGAGAGTTTTAAAAATGATTTCCAATTATTTTCCAAAAGAATTTTATAGAAATGAGGCACAAAAACAGTGATGGATTTAGACTATAATTATAATTTCAACTTAAGTGACAAAATCAAATAATCTCAAATTCCAATAGCTATCAATCAACAGATCATAATACGTCATGAAATATTAACACATTTCACAAATTAGAAAATGGATTGATAGACTGATTTTTACATACCAAGGAGGATTCCATATACAAATTTATTTATGGGTGCGTTTTTAAGAGGTCCCTATTAAGTTTCAAAATATAAAAAAAAACCGGTCATAAACTTATTGTAAATTAGGTCCTTGTTTTCAAAACTTATAAAATAATAATTAAAAAAATAAAAAAAAAATCGTAAATTAGTAATAAAATATATTACGCATTATAAAAAAATTCAGTTCAAAAAACAACAAAAACAATGTCAGAAAGAAGAAAACAGCAAAAAAACATAAAAAACTGCAGTTAAATGCATAATATTATGCACATTTTTGATTTTATTGCATGCATATATGCAATTATTGCAGTTCTTCCAACGGATAGATTTAACATAATTTTTCAGTTCATTTTTATTTGCATCCAAATGTGCAAATTTGTCAAAAAAATGCATACATGTGTTCAACATTTTTATAGGATAAAAAGTAGGGACCTAATTTATAAAAAAAAAACAAAGTTCTGAAAATTTTTAAACCCGCCCCCTATTTTATTTTTTCCGCCTTTTTGTATTTTTTTTAAAAAAATGTGCGTACGTTCATAAAATTTTTTTTCTAAAATATGGAAATAATGTCAGGAATCTACGGAAATTGAAAAAAAAATAGTTGCATACATTTATGCAATTATTATTGATAGTTACATATATATATGCAACTTTTCTATAAGCTGTTTTCAGATTAAAATCTGAAAATAAACCTGCACAAATGTATGCAAGTATTTGAAATTTTTGCGCATATGTATGCATTTATTTGCATGAATAAAAATCAACGAAGATGTATGTAGTGAAAAATATGCACGGATGTATGCAGGAAAGTGATATATGTGCATACTATTATGCATTTAACTGGAAATTTCGTTTTTTTTTTTTTTTTTTTTTTGGTTTTTTTGATTTTTAACGCCTTCATTGATGGTTTTTTGTTCTGAATTTTTTAGTGTTTACATGTTTTATTTAAATACGAATTTACGTGATTTTTTTATATTTTTTTAATATTTTTTTGATGACTTTTCAGAAAATAGGGACCTAATTTACAATAAGTTTATGACCGGATGTGAGCCTAATTAAGTTTCAAAATAGGGATGTGAGCCTAATATTCACTTTATTTATTGCAAATTATTTTCTTTCATTTTCTTTTTATTTAAGAGCACACTGACCACACATAACCAGATCTTGGATTTTTAAATGAGGTCAGTTGCAACTTAATTATAAGTAATCTCTTAACCATGCATGACCAGAGCTTGGATTTTTAAATGAGTTTAGACGAACAATTATGTATTAATTATATTTATCATCAGCTCCGAAAGAAAAACTCCTCGATATATAAAACCAATATGGATGATAGAAATGTGGTAGGTACAGAAATGGTTTGTGAAATCAATTTCTAAGTTAATAATATTATGAAATATGCTCAACTGTACTGGGATCATTGAAAATTTTCAATTATCACTAATTTTGAAAATAACATAGTCACATTTCCATCACAAATATTTTCACATTTTTATTCAAGATGTTTTTTTTTTAATATTAAACTCTCCACATTAATATAAAATCACAATGGATGACAGAATGATGATAGATAATGAAGATGGTCGTGAAATAATCGTCAATTTAAAGATATTATAATAATTGTTCAACCATCATGAAAATCTAAATAAAAATCTCCTTTTGTTGTGAAATATACTGCAGTCACAATTCATCACAATTTCAAAATCTGATAATAATTTTGATGAATTATAAATAGAGTTCAATTTGGATACTGATTTCAATTTCTGAATGAATAATCAATAATAATTTTAAAATTGAAAATCAATTACAAGAGGGATATGAAAAACTAAACAAGTCAAGAGGGATTAAAAAAATAAAAAACAGCACTTCTAAACTGATACCACTTGATGTCTCTATTAACGAGGATTTTAACATGATACTGCAGACAAACAAGGGTATCTCAGACAGCCTAAACCATTCACAAAGCCCAAGCAGACACGACTAACCAATCAAGCAAATTTATTAGAGCAACAGATGATTCCAAAACAAACATTTTTCAACACAGTATCGGAGCAGCACAGAAACCAATATCACAGCAGACTTGTCAAGAAGATGGTCACAAAAATAAAAGATTCATGATCCAAGATTAAAATACATTTCATTTGATATCATTTGAGGGAATATGAAAAACTCAAAATTTAATGAATCAATCACACCAGATTATAAATTTCAGATCCAAGACATGTGTGTGATTCAATAAATTAGTAATTTCAAATGATTTTAAACAAACAAATATTCAAACCAAATAATCATGAAATAACAGTGAGATTTAAGACCAGACTTTCAAAGAAATTTTTCACAAGTATTTCTGACAAGTACAAGAGAAAATTTCATATTATTTACATCAAGTTTGGAAGATAATTCATGATTCAAAAATTAAGAAATAATTTATTTGAAATCACTTGAATCAATGTCAAGTTTTGAGATATAATGAATCAGTCACACAAGATTAATAATAAATTTAAGTGGTGTGTGAGATTCAAAATATCAGGAATTTCAGTTGATTTCAAACAAACAAATTCGAAATAAAATGATCATGAATATAAGATGAATTCCAACATGTAAACAATGTGATTCAAGACAATTCAAAAATATGTAAGCCAATCTGAAAATCAATGAAATTATCATAACTGAAAAATAGCAGTGTGCTGTAATGAGTATAATATTTAAGCCTTTCTAAAAGGAATTAGAAGAAACCCAAAACAGCAGATGTGTGTGGAATTTCATTAAATATTCACATTTTCAAAAAAAAAAAGAATTCAAAATTAACAATGTTCAAGATATGACATGAATTCATCAACACTGCTAGGAATTCAGAAATCAGAAAAGTAAACTTCAAAACAATTGCAGATATTTACAAGTTTAAATTCAAGATCTGGAAATGATTAAAACATTAGAGTTTTATTCAAATAAAGCGAATTTCCAGAAAAATATGAACTCTGCAACCGGAAGTTAAGAAAGCCCAAAAAATATATGGCAGTGTCAATTCAAAACAAAAATAAACAGAAATAAAACTAAAGAAGAGGTGGAAAGAGAAATAAACAAAGAAGAATAAAAACAAAGAATATACAAAAAAATGTGAGTCTAGAGATCATACCTGAAAATGATGTGAGAAAATGAATCTCTAGCTCAATCAGACTTGGCCAAGGAACTCCAAATGATACTGGATTAAAGAATAACTAAAAGTTCTAATCTCTTTTGTACAGTGGTTCCTCAGCTTCCTTCAGTACCTAAAAGTTTAGAGAATCGAGTGGTATACCAAAATTTGTAAAACCACTCATAATTTTGTTAACATATTTTGGTACCCAAATCTGTTTGTATAACAACCCATTTGAATCTATCTTTGCGCCTTTGGGAACCCAAAACTGTTTGAATTTAACGAACCCTGTATTATATCCTTTTGGGACCCAAGATTGTTTGAATGGTTTGTTATAAAACAAATTCTCATCTCGGTTGTGATTTAAAAATCCTTTGAAATTTTTACAACTTAAATTTCCAAACTGATTCCTTTTAAAACAATTTGAGGGATTTTTAAAATCACATGAATTCAAATTTTCTAAACCATTAGTTTTCCCAAAACCGAGACCATTCCTATTACCAGAAGAAAACTGACTTTTCAACAACATATTCAAAGATTTTTCACTGGTTGAAAAACATTTCAAACTCAACTCAAGATTGTTGATTTTAGATTTCAGAAATTATTTTCGTTTAAAAGCTTCTTAGTTTTGGTTTTACTCTTAGAAATCTCAAAATCAAATTGTTTTTGTTTTTCAACCTCAAAGATCTTAAAATTTTTAATTTCATTTTCAAGCCCTTTTAAAATCAAATCAGTTTTCAATAAGGTTTTTTTATCAGCAATTTTATGCTTGGGATATTTGATAGTCTTAAAAATTTTAAATTCCTTTTGTAAAGAACTGTTTGCATCATTCAACTCAATCTCGTTTTCTTTTAAAATCAGAATTTTCTCTTTAAGTCTTTGAATGTTTTTAACTAAATGAACGAGATCAGTTTTTAATTTCAAATAATTTTCACAATCAGAATTTTCTAACTTCATGGCATTAGAAAGTTTTGATTCCAAACAGTTAATTTTGTTGATCAACTCATGATTTTTAGATTTTAAAGATTTGTTTTTCCGATGGAGATTGTCAACAGTTTTTGTTAAATCAGTACATATATAAACCAAATCTTCATACGAAAAATTTTCAGTTTCTGTGTTTGTTGAATCTCCATCGACTGATCTACTTGAACTTTCATCTGTTTCTCCTTTCAATCATAGATCTGAACCTGATTTGACACTCCGGGGTTTTGAGCAGTTGTTGTCAATTTGTCCATACTTCGTATTGAGAGCATTCCAGATCTCTTGCGCGGTTAAACAATGGGAGATAAAATCAAGCTGATTATTACTAAGATAAGAATAGAGAATATGCATGACACAAGCATTTATAACTTTATTTCTCTTATCTAACATATCTCCCATATTTATAATAATATTCCAATATTCAGAATTAACAGAGATATAATTCTATTTTCGATTTCCAAATTAAAAAATCTATTCCATTGAAAATAATTGGAATATTACTAGACTGACTCTCAAAGGACTAACAACAAGGATCCATGATTCTAGGGTTAATAAAATAACCTAGCCCTGGTACCGCTTGTTGGATATAGATTAACCCTAGAGGGGGTGAATAGGGTTTATTGAAAATTAAGCGAGATATTAAAAATATCATATCATAGAATGCAACAGAAAATAAATGCAGAAAGGTAAATGACACAAGATATACTCAGCTTCGGCAAAATCCTGCCTACTGTTGTATTCCTAAGGTTTCTACTATGTAATAGAACAAATCCCGCTTACAAAACCATGTAAACTAGTGAACCCCTTGCTCCTATTCTAATCCGACGCTCAAAAACCTAGACTGTCTATATTCCCTAGATCAGATTTCCCTGGATTACAACCTCATAACTCGTGTTTTTACAGACTCTAGTAAACTGTCAGTTAAACACTCTAATTGGATTCCCTAGAATTTTACAGACTCTAGAAACTGTTTGGATTGGTTATAAATAAAAATAAAAATACAACAAAGAATAAACCAAAACCCTAGTTTTAAGAAAGAAATTAAATCTCCCGTT
The DNA here is from genome assembly GCA_030737875.1 of Allium sativum. Taxonomy (NCBI): domain Eukaryota; kingdom Viridiplantae; phylum Streptophyta; class Magnoliopsida; order Asparagales; family Amaryllidaceae; genus Allium; species Allium sativum. Next base: position 800,630,831 of record CM060912.1, read on the forward strand.
AAACACTTCAACGAGGCTTGATCGGCCACTTTCCTAACGTTGCACCCTTGTGTGTTTTCCGCGATCACTTTGCTTTGTGGAAATCAGAATGGCGGCTGCTCTTAGGGTTTTTGAAATCCTCCACAAATCAAATCGCAATTGATAAATTTAGCTCTGGAATTCCTATGTGGACTCGAATGCTTTGAAACTCCTCTTCTTCGATTGATTTGGCTTGGGATAGCGATCGAAGTCCTCTGCGAGTTCTCTGATTTAAAATTGATTGCTCTGAATTATTGTCATATGATTTCGATGAACTCAAAAGCCGATGATGATAGGTGTATAATATAGGATTTATAAATCTTATCATTGCTCTCTGATTTCGTATAAAATGACTTGGCTTAATTTTCTCGCTTTCCTCTTTTGACATTCTCAGTTGAAATGCTTGCATGATTTCCTTGACGAATAAAGACATGTTCTTTGCCTTTAATGAATCCTTATATTTTTGATGTTGTGACAAAACATGCTAATATAACACTCGTCTGCCATGATTAAAACATGGCTTGAATTTCTTTTTGAAAAAAAAATATCTTTGCCCAAATGTTTCCTTGATTAAATTGAAACAGCTTTGATGAAATGAGAAATTCTGGAAAGAAGTTATATGTGGCCCTTTGAATTCAACTGAACTATTTTTGGTAAGATTAAAAATACTTGCCAAATATGATTTTAGTAAAACTGGAAATAACTCACTGATCCAATTTGAGATACAATGTCTATGTATGCAGTTTTTGCTTTGCCATATCTTCATGATAGAATTTATAACTTTCCAAGAAAACTCATTCGAAATCTTTGGCATCTGATTGACTAGAAAAAACATTTGAAAAACATGGATTGATTCTTTTCCAAAAATGTCTCATATATTACTGGAAACAAATAGAATCTGTTTTTCCTTGCTTTGCTTGTAACTGTATTGTGCACTTGCTGCTTGACATCAATTGCCATATACACTTGAAGTTGAAAAACTGGCTCGACCATTTATGTATATGTCCACCACCTTAAATGATGTTATGCACTTGATATTGCTACTATACTTGATCTTGTAGTTGTCCCATTTTAAAAACTGTTGCCATACATTGTATTTGTGCCCTGTATTTGTCTTGAGTATCCTTACTTGTATTTGAGTTGTTCCTTGCATGTCCATACAGTATTGCACCATGTCATGTACACAACCTTACCGCTGTGTAAACTTGAACAATACTCCACTCAGTCTTGTTGCTGTGTGCATCACTTTACCATTCATGCTTGCTGTTCCATTTTCCATTTTGAGCTGTACACGAACATGCTGTTGTGTTGTTGCGCAGTCTTGTCTACTTGTGCATTTCATTGTGTATTTTCCATGAGCGCTTGTATCATCCTGCTTTTCATGCTGTTTTGTTGATCGTGTAGTGTATCCATGCATTTAAACCCATGAATGTTTGCTCTACCATGATGTGTTGCTGCATCCAATTTGTTCCATCCATGGCCATGTCATTTGCATTGTATGTATGCACCATTCACTTGAAAATTGATCACTGCTGCATTTTTTTTGGCTAACTTGTAACTCAACCCCAACTTCTTGCCTAATGCAGCTGCATCACCATGTGTACATAAGTTGGACCTCTAATCCTTTGTACCATGCATATATTCATGATGTTGCATCATGCTTGTCATCACATTCATGTTGAGTCCAGAAATGATGTGTCTTTACTTCATCATGTTATATGTTGACCATACACCATGCTACCTGTCTTGTATACATACTTGAATCACATGCACTGTTGAGCTTGTGTATACAACTATTTGGCTTGTTGTTGATCCATACTACTAATTGAATTCATGCATTTGGGCTGTGTATTCATGCTGTTGACAAATGCCTTCAACTTCATCATGAATTTGAGATGCATTGACATCATCTTGTATTACTTCCATTTGCTTTGAGGCTGACTTGTTATGGCTCAACCACTTTGGCACATGTTAAATTGTCTTGTCACTCGACCTTTTACCATCCATACTTGAAACTGAATTTTAGACACTTGCACTGGGTCAAGTTGGTCTACATGGCTGCTCCTGAGATGCAATAATGCATTTTGATTGGCGAGGCAGTGTACACGTGTGTATATGTAGCCATACAAAAAACATTTTCTTGTCCCTGCACTGTAATATATGTATATACATGTTGTCTGCCTTGTGGTAATTACAGTATATCAATGTGCACAAGCTGTTTAGACACAGTTAAAGAACAAAATAAATCAGATGAAGTCACTAAAAATGATGAGAAACACACCAGAAATCTTAGGCAAATAATATTTTAAAAATAAATTTTATGTTCACATGCATTCTGTTTCATTTCTATTACAGTGTACTGTGTGTGTTTTTCATGTGACAGGTATGGATGACTGGACTGACTGTGAACTGTGATGACAGAAGACAGAAGATAGAAGACAAGTATAGTTAGTGAAATGTATGAATCAAAGTGACTATATTGATTGATGAGTCTGTATAACCGAGTGTGAGTGTTGTAGAGAGGAACAAGTGTACTGAAAGTATTGAAATGAAAAATATTAGTGAAGTGTACAAATAGTGCAGTTTAAATCTGTACTGTTTAAATATTGAAATAAAATATTATATTTAAATAAAATACTGTGTAAATATTTGAATTTCTGTACAGATGTATTCTGTTTAAACATAAATATTATATTCCTGTCTGAGATTTAGATATGAAATATTACAGTAACAAACACATTTATAATAATATATATTTGTTTGTTATCATAAAGCAAAAATCATATAATTGTGTATACAACACTGTTATATACAACAAATATAAATACAGTACTACTCATATTAATTGATTACGAGTTCTAACAACGGATTCAATATCCCCTAAGATATTTTCTACATTATGGTCTCTAAGTAATCTAATTCTTTTATTTGGTTGGTTATCTTCATTATTTATTTCATTAATTTCATCCTCACAATCGTCTTCATAGTTTTGAGTTAACTTTTATAGTTTTCATTGAAAGATACATTTAATGTTTCTTCTATAGTGTTGGTTCGAGTATTAAAAAATCTATAAGCCTTGCTTCTTTCTGAATATCCAATAAAATTCCTTTATCTGATACTGAATCAAATTTGTCTAAATTATCCTTTGTATTCAGTATAAAAAAATTATTTCCAAATATTTTAAAGTATGCTACTTTTGGTTTCTTGTTATATAAAAGTCCATAAGGAGTTTTATGAGGCAAAGGTCTAATTGAAATTCTATTAATAATATAACAAGTTATTGCTATTGCCTAATCCTAAAAATTTCTTGGTAAATTACTATCGGATAACATAGTTCTTGCACATTGTTATATTGTTCAATTTTTACGTTCACCTACTCCGTTTTGTTGAGGAGTTCTTGGAAATGAAAAATTATGGGTTATTCCCTTTTTATTACAATATTTTTCAAAATTCTCATTTTCGAATTCTCTACCATGATCACTACGTATTATTTTAATTTTTAGTGATAATAAATTTTGAATCCTTTTAGAAAAGGTTTTAAATTGATCGAAAGCATCACTTTTATTTTTAAGCAACAAAGCCCAAGTGTATCTAGAAAAATCGTCAACTATTACATATACATATTTGTTATGATTTATTGATTGAATTTGAGATGGACCAAATAAATCCATGTGTATTAACTCTAATGGTTTTAAAGTAGTAATTTCTTCTTTTGATTTAAACAAACTCTTCTTTAATTTTCCTAATTGACAAACACACATAAGTTATTAACTTTGAATTTCATTTTGGGTAATCCTCTAACTGAATCTAATTTAGAAACTCTAGAAATATGTTTGAAATTTATATGACCGAATCTCTTATGCCAAATCCAGGGATCACTTGTATTGGCCATAAGACATAAACTATCATTCGAAATTATATAAATATTTTTCTTTCTATCTCCTTCGAATATAACTTTTGAATTCCTATCTTCTATGAAAAATTATTCTTTTCAAACTTTATTCTATATCCTTTATCGCAAAGTTGACTTATACTTAGTAAATTGTGTTTTAAATTCCTAATTAATAAAACATCAGAAATAGTAGGAGTTTCAGAATTACCGACATTGCCGATTCCAATGATGTATCCTTTAGAATTATCTCTGAAGTTTACCAATCCACCATCTTCATATTTCAGATTATTGAGTAGTTCTGGATTTCCAGTCATATGTCTTGACCAGCCACTATCCAATATCCATTTGTCCTTTTTCATTTCCACCAATTTCTTTCCAGAATTTGAATTTTCAATAGTCATGTAACACATCAGTTCATGATTTGAATTTCCAGTAGCCACCTTCTCAGAATTTGAATTGCCAATAGTTGCTTTACCCATCTTTTCAACTTTTGAATTTTCAAAAGTGATAGAACTCATCCTTTTCTGTATTGAACAATATTTCAGTAGATCATATGCTTCATTAACACTAATATATGCAGACTCTTTTAACATTGATGCAATGCATGAATTGACACTAATAATATCAGAGATTCTAAAATTTGTCGTTTTATCGAAATTTCAAAAATCAGATTATGATCTTTTTGAAAGACCTTGCTCTAATACCAATTATTAGGGAGTGTGGAATGGATCGTTAAGGCAAAGCAAACACTAAAGGGGGTGAATAGTGTTTGTAAGAATTTAAACAAATCTTAAAACTAAAGAGAATTATGGAATGAACCAAACACCACAACTACAATAACAGATACATATTCAAAAACAAATGCAAAATAAACAGAAATAAAAAATTCAGAAAAGGAAAGAACACACCGGATTTTATACTGGTTCGGATTACTCCTACGTCCAGTCCCGCACAACGCTGGATTGTGCATAGTTTTATTACTATTTCCAATTGTCAAATACACCCTCCTTGATTTCACGGCTCAACAAGGAGACTCCGACTCCTATTTCTTGATTTCACGGCTCAATATGGACATATCGACTCCTATTCCTTGATTTCACGGCTACAATGATACACCAATTTCTCTTTGACTTACACACAAGGTTTATTCTACCCAAGCAATTACAAAATAGCCCTATAACTCTTCAATAGCACTTGATTCAGAGAGTAAATAGTGTAGAGAGAAGAAGTTTGATCAAAATAGGATTGAATTCGACAGAGTATAAAAGTAAGAATCATAAAAATGATTAAGAATAATGGTGGAGTGAAAGAGGACGAAGTTAGAGAAGAAGAGATGATAAAAATTCGGTTTTAACCCCTTTTTATAGAGTATGAAAGGTTGTAATGGTTCTGAAGCGTTTCAAATAGTGAAAAGACACTTCCTTTCAAAATTGGAAAAAATGACAGTTATATGTCGACATTGAGTTTTTGCTATGTGACATACTCATGTGTATTTTTGATATTCAAAGCATTTTTCAAGTGTTTTGATATAAAAATAATTCTATAAATTCTTGAGTAAAATTCTAGTATCGTAAATTAATATTATATGATAGAAAAACATATGAAAACATAAATTAAAATTATATAAATATATTTGTAAAATTATAAGGTTTTAAATTATATAAAGTATAAATATAGAGTATAAAAAAAACTTAAGTTTGAAAAACAAAGAAGAATAAAAATAGAAATATAAGATAGAGAGGAATGAGGATAGAATTGAAAATCAAAATTTGAAAATTAGAATTTGAATTTGAACCTGGAGTGCTATTTAGAGTCTTACAAAATCTAGACTCTATAACTGTATTAATCTTGAACTCTTGTACTCTTGAAATCTTGAAATTTTGATTACTCATGAGTCTTGAAATTTCTCTGATCTTTGAATCTCTTATCATCTTTATAGCTGTAGAGTCTTAAGTAATATTTCATGTATATAATTCATGCACACACACACACACACACACACACACATATATATATATATATATGTATATATATATTCTATACAAAAAGTGTTAGCATACATTTTATAATCAATGATAATTGAAATAAGGTTATTGTCATCAAAACTCCATTCTCCAACAGGATTTGTATCTAGGTTGGGTTCGATGGATGCCCAGTAATGAGCATAAACCAAGTGGATGACTCATAGGCATTTTCTATAGTTCTATGTATTATGATTATTTATTAATGCCAGTAAAACTTCAAGTGGTGGGAGTAATCCTATCCACGAAAGGGATATTTTCTAAATGTTCCCATTCATTTGTCGGCTTCTAACCTATAATTCAAGCGTAAACTTTCTAAGTGATGGTCACTAGTTAGGATAGGGTTTCACACTTGATCCTAATAGACGAGCTCTTGAGTTCGCACAGATGGAGTCAGATGGTTGAGTCTAATTTAACAAAGAAATCTTACGAGCAAATAAAGGGTTGGAATAGGAATTGTGTTGTTTGGAATGATGTTTAGTTATGGTAAATTTTAGTATAGTCTAATTTATGTATGGGAAGGTTTAAAGGAGAATTTCTTGATAAGTTTTGTGGCGATTTGGGTAATCTCCAAAGTGACGTAGTGAAACTCGTCTAAGCAAGCATCATAGAATGCTTAGCGTATTATCCTTATTAACATTATGCGGTTGAGGTGTTCTTGGATCCATGCAAAATTAAGCAATAGTAAATCTTAATTCAGTGATAATTTAATTAGCATATTTTTTATTTTCTTGAAGATATAATTTATTTGGAAGAAAAGGAAGGTTGAGACCCTGATTGCTGGATTTATTCAAGAGTTTCGAGACACGGTGGTTATGTATATCGTATTGGTGCTTTATTCCTTTTGAATTATGGATGGGCTCATTGGAGTTTACGGTTTGACATGCGCGTTTGATTGTTAATGGTTTCCAGGCATGTTGGCTTAGACTCTTATAATACTTCATTGTTTGTATTCTTGTCTGTTGCTTGCGGTTGTTGGTTGTTTTTGATTGCATATTGTTTTTCATTGGTTGTGATTGCTATTGCTTGTTATTTGTTGATGCTTGTTACTTGTTTTTGTTTCTACCGCTTGTGTTTGTTTGCTATGGTTGATGTTGCTTATTGCAGTTTGACTTTGCAGTTAGTTGACTTTTATTGTCGATTGATTTTGTCAATTGTTGATTTCGATGTTTGATATTATGTGTGCTACTTAATGTTGTTTGTCCTTATTAAAGTGATCTGATCATTATTTACTACCTGATTGCTGTTCATTATCGATTGATCGCTACTTCATGAACATATTTGATTGTGTTTGTGTTAGCCATGGTTGTGCTGGTATTGGTTTGAGACACTGTGTTTCCCAATGGAAAGTGCATATGAATTGATAATAGCAGGCTAAGACACCGAGTTCCTTAGTATAAAGACATTAATGATTTGGCCTTATGGTCATGCCTATTAGGGGAACCGGGTGGACGTTTGAGCAGACTAGTGTTATCCCTATTTTTTAGAATCGTTGGATTGTAATGACTAACTATTATTGGTAATACCCATCATTTGTAGTGGGTATTGGTTTGTATTCCTTGATTATCAAGGATTGATCGCTTAACATCCATGTTTGTTATGGAGTCAGGAAGGAATCATACTAGTCCACTACGATTTAATGTGACTCACAATTAGTGGTATATTTTGATGCTAACTCACTTGAGCCTCATCTCTAATTAATTTTCATGTATAACTAAGTTAGTATCAGTTACTACTTCAAGGTTATAAGTGTTTGAATTCTATGTTGACATAATCCTCTTTGTATTTGGTATTTAAGAGCTGATGTGTACCTATTTGAATGATTATTTGTCTTGATTGGAATTTACATAGTAAGAATCTTTCTTTAGAGAGGTTGGATTTTTAAAGAATGACTTATGTCATCTCATATTTCTTTGGGTGTGATGCATCCTAAAATTGGAGTTTCCTAATGTTGTTAGCACGATGAAGGTACTGTTAGGATTATTCCAATATTGATTTTTGGTGTGTTCGGTCGTCAATCCTGTTACTTTCTCATACCCTTATGAAGTTCGTGGATGAAATCCTTTAAGAAGGAGAGAATATAGCAACCTGTATATTAACGATCGAATATTTAAATGATTTATTTAAGTATTTAATTATTAAGTTGTGGATTGCCTTTTATACTCATTTTTTGCAAATGACCAAATTCAGAATTAACAGAACTTTCATTGAGTTCGAATCGATGGTGCGAACAATTCTGAGCATAAGCATCGATATAATTCGATGGATGTATTTTTAGCTAAAAGCTTGTGGTTGATTTGTAAATCAATCCAAAAGCTGATTTTTTTTACATATGATGGAATTCAGTCCCAAAATCTTTTCGACTAGGTCTATAGTGGCTTCCAGGATTCTTTTGAGCCTAAGGTTCAATAAGTGCAGAGTTCAAAATTTTGGGAATGAATAGTGATTTCGGGAAAAGAGAAGAAAACTTGTCTAAGCCCTTTTACTTAGCCTATATGAGGCTAACATCCTTGTAATCCTATTCTCGTTTTCTCCATTCACACTCATTTTCTCCTTCTCTTTCTAATCACTCATTAATGGCCTCATATATCGTATATTTATTCTAACTCTGTGTATTTTGGAGTTGATGTATTCTGACTATTATGAGCTGATACTAATTTTTTAGTTTCTTCCGCTAGTGTGGACTTTATATTGTTATTCTATTTCTGTTCATGTATATTATCCGTTGCATTTGTTGTCATTCCATTGTGATATCTTGTCAATGTCGTTGTTTAGCATTTCGTTCATATTTTACCCCGATAGTTTGTTTTTTATCGCATTTAAAAGCAGGGGATGTTGTAAGTCATCAACTTTCGAGCATCATAAAGTCGGGTCGTTACAATATCTGATGATCCGGATACCTTGGAGTGTTAATCAACCAGCTTGCGAGAAGAATTTCGATATGATGTATGGTGACTAAATCAGCCTTAGAGTGATAATTCATCGACACGATCGGAATTTCGTGATCGACTGACAGTTGACCTTGCAACTACAGAGCATGATTCTAGTAAGTCCATAGTTTTTTTGGATAGATTTACCATTGACCCGAAGACTTCAATGTGTGATTTTTCTATCTCCAAAGAATTCTTTGGATTAAACCATCGTTGGTCTGATGGTTCATAGTGCCATTCCGCTAACTCTAAAGGATTAGTTGGATCAATTTGCCGCTAAACTGGCGGCTTTAAAAATGTTATCCGCTAACTCCAAAGGTTTCTCTAGATCTATTTACTATTGATCCAATGGCTTTAGAGCATGATTCTACTAACTTCAAAGGTTTCCGTATATTAATTTACCGTTGATATGATGGCTTTGCAGCACTATTACACCAACTCCTAGAGGTTTCTTGGATCGATTCGTCGATCCGTCTAATAGTTAAGTCAACATAATCAATGGTTTTGAAGGTTTGTTAGTTCATGATCTTTGTCTGTGGACTAAGAACATGAAGGTATTCTATTAGGTTGTGTTGTTCTTATAACATGAAATTAATATTATAGGTAAGAATACAGTCCAGGTGGTTAAAAAGACTTATTCCTAAGATAAGTAGATAAAGCGGCAAGCCTAGGCTATTTACAATGCCATGTCATCCTAGTAATGATTATTCATTGAAAAATTCGTGAAAAAAGAAAGCAAACTGAGATAGATGAGTACTAATACTTTGAGTAGTCATTTCCATTTTTCGGCGGTTAGTTGGCTAGTTAACTAGTTGATGACCATCTTATGTTAGCTTATTGGGACCCTTATCTGCCAACCCCTAATAATCTTGCTTGAGTATTCGACCGCTAGGGCTTATTCGGCTTATCTACATTGTGAGAGTTACTTACATACTACTAGAGATTAGTATTTTTGGTCGGCTTCTTAATAAATTTTCTTAAATGCAGTAGCTTGTGTCATGCCCATGTGCCTCATGGAAGCAACATTACATACCCAAGCGCTTCTATTCTGCGGTGGATGCTTCATTAGGTGTTTTGTTACACAGGTAAATGTTTTTTAGGGTATCCTTTAGTGGTCTGAATACTTATAGTCTCAAATTCCTAAGTATATTCTTGTCTCTTCCTTAGTTTCCACTATCTCGATTTGCCCTTCTCTAAAAGTACAGTCTTATCTACATTCCAAGAGCTGCTTCCTTCCTGCTTCATCGAGATGTTTTTTTGAACCATTTCCTTTAGCTACTCCATTCCTAATTTCCCTTCGACGAGACACCCTTTCATCCATTTTAATGAAACTTGTCTTTCTTATAAAACACATCAAAAGTTTTAGGTTCCTTCATTTTAATACACCTTTTAAAATAAGTCTCCTTATCAATGATTCGTACTAATGTTATAAGAATCATTTTTTCACATGGGTTGCTAACTTCCATAACTGAAAATGTTGAATTGGTTCAGGAATACCTTTAGTGATTTTTGAAGGCCTTGGAGCAATCCAGATAGCAACATCAAATCTTTAGACCAAGTAGTGTAGAGTTGAAAATGCTATATGAACTTATTAGCCATTACCTTAAACCTTGATATGGATTTATGTGGAAGTTTAGCGAACAATAAGAAATCCATTCCCTCCAAGAATATAGGAAAACGTTGGCTACACACTACACTCGTAATCCATGCGACATTCATAATTTCGTAGAAAGAAATTTGAATCAGTCATCCATCATAGGAAAATTAAACTTCTTCAGATACTCAACATTGGTATTTTATTAAGTGAATAAGGCTCATCTTGTGCAAGACCTTAATCATTATTTTATCCTTCCTTGTCATACCGAATAAGGCTCTTCTTGTAATCATGTCGATTCAGAAGAGACTTTGAGTGGATTATTGATCAATACATGACGAGCGGTCGTATTCACTTATCCTCCTATGGTTTTGGACGATTCTCCACCAAATTGTGTTGTATGATTCTTTAAAGGCATCTTCTCCCTTCAAACTAGATCTTCTCTTCAAATTGCAAGAAATGAGTAACTTTTCCAAAGCTCAAATTGTACTTCTAGACCTAATAGATCTAAAGTAGATAGCCAGATATGCACCTTTTGTTTGATCCTCGGTGAAAGCAGCAAATATTTAACTCCAAAAATGGAATCAATACCAGGTTAATGAAAGCGTCGGTCTTAGAAATAATTAAGATAATATTATCCATAGAACTCAAATGAATAGAAAATAAGTAAAGCAAATAAAAAGAAAAGAGCACAAGAAAAGGAAGACATAAGATTTTTATAACAATTCAGCTGTTAATCAAGCCAACATTCACTTTGTAATTTTTTTGATTGATTGTTTGTCTTTACAAGATGACTTAATCATAGTTTAAGTTCACTAGATTGAGTCACAAGCAAAAGGGTTGAATGGAGAATCACAACAACTTCCTTAACGACTATAATGGGGGAGAAAAAAGGTTGAAGAATGATTTCTACAGCAATGTGATTGCCAATCTAAAACATCCAATTTATGTTGCATGTGATCTTATATCTATAAGATTTTAAAGATGAACTAGACTAGCTTTCCACCACCAGAGAACTTCTATCATGGATATCATGCCAAAAAAATAAGGGCCACTCGGTTCTTTTATGTAACTCATTGTTAAGTCATGCTTATCACTTGATGCCGAGTCATTCTTCTAACTTTGTGGCGAGTCATAGACTTAGATAGTTTTGAGTTGAATCTTCTTGTATTGCAGTTCCAATTCCATCATGATGTTTTTTGCGTGATCTCATAGGTTGCAAACTCATTTTGATGGTCTTCCATACATGGTGTAGATTGAATTGCCACTTGAATCAAATGAGTCATCATGTACTTGACTTAGACAACTTCGATTGCCAGGCAAACATGGTGACAAAGCTTATAAGAGCAAGAGGATCATGATGCAAGAGGTACGAATGAGTCATGGATGGCCCGTATGACTCAATGACAATGAGTAGATGCTGTGTAACATCTGGGGATTTTTGACCGTTCAAATCGACAATGATCTTCAATGTCGACATAAAAAAATCAAAAATACGGATAGTTATAGGAATTTATATAAGAAAAAAAAGAGAAGAAGAAAAACAAACCCAAAATATCACAGCGGAAGGACAAAATATAATAATTAATGAACAGTTCATGAAGCTGTTAAAACATACATTTGATTATATTATACGACAATTATCAGAGTTAACTATAATGAACATACTAATTATTTACAGCGGAAATAAATTATAATACTTCTGGCAAGCTCCATATTCATCTTCATAATGTCGCCTTCAATGACTGAAAACTCAGGCAGACCCGAGCGTATTACATAAAAAGAAACACCACAAACACTCGGATCAGAACTAAAATATATTCATGTCAGTTAAATCAAATTCATGCGATAATATGAGTGCAATAACATAAGAGATGTTATGGGAATTTCCATCTCCTAAGGATCCGTTAAACTAGATACTATATAATATAATACGCTATTATAATAGTGTCTATGGTTAAATATAAAATATTAAAATAGTGTATGCGGGATTACCACTATTACCCTTACGCGTTTATACCGTTGCCATATAGTTTGCATATAACACACCAGTACGTCGAGGGATAGGGATGCGCCGTGATACGACAACGTTAAATCAAAATGGTAGGGGGATCGATCAGGATAATATGACAAGGCATCGAGGCAATACCCATCAGTGGGATTCTACCGGATTGCGGACCCAGGCCAAGGGTAACGCATAGCCGCAACTACCGCCCACCCCAGACAATACTCCTAAAATCAAAGGCGCTAATCAATCACAAAGTAATATATATGGTATCGAAGAAGCATGTCTACTAAGAGGAGCTAGCTCACATTAACCGGGGTATGGCTCCCGTTTTAGTCATTTTAATTATGACCCGAAGGTCAAGGATATCCATCATCGTTCTCTTTCTTCAAATCCAGTAATCGCCTCCAAATCCATCTTACTTCATTCTGGAACTCCACCGCGTACATAGTTGTTAAAGTAGTTTTCGGTATTGGCAGAGAGTATGACAATATCCGATCCCGGTCTCTTGAACAACCAAATGTTTACATTTTTCACACCGGTTTACATTACAAATAGGTTCATACCTCATATTAAAATATCATGTTTCAAAATCATTTAATATTCAAGATAGAATATTATTTATAATGAAATCTCTTTTAAAACCAATTAAAAATCTTGAAACAATTCCAACTTAAATAATTTGAATATTAAAATAATTAATAGTATATTTAAAATAGTTTAGATATATAATAGAAATAGTTTGAAAATAAGTAGTTAATTATAAAATGATTTATTTAAAATAATTTATAAAATAAATAGTTGAAAATTAATTATTATTAAAATAATTTATAAAATGGTTTAAAATACTATAGTTGGAATTAGAATTATTTCTCTAAATTTTGTCCACTTAGACTTGAAGTCATATTTCAACCTTAAATCAATAAATCTCAATTTCAATAATTCAATCGATTTTAAATTCCATTTTTACATTCATCTCAATTAAATCCATTTACCCCAAATAGTTAAATTCCAATTCAGATCCCCATTTTCAATGATTTCAATTTATAACAAATATTGAGTTCACAATTCAGATATAATTCAAATCAATGTTGATTCATAATAAATTTCAAAGGTGGGTGAAACAATTAAATTTCAATAAATTCGATTTCCATTCAATTTCACTTTTATTTAGCTTCAGTTACAACACTAATTTATCTCCCCCTTTATTTATATTTCAAAATTCAAAGTTCAAGTTCAAAGAAAAAAATAAATTATAAAACATCGCTTATATTGTCTTTAAAATAATATTTCAAAGTTCATGGTTAAAACAAATTTTATTTAACCAACCGGTGTCTGTATAAAATTATCTATCCTATGGCCAAGTGATACTTAAATTTTAATTTTAGAATTTTGGGAAAGGATGTATATCATTTCAATCCAAATCAGGGTCATAGGTATTTATCATTTCAACCTACGTTCTTAATTCATTTTAATGATTAATCTCGGGTTTATTCGATGCCCGTAAGTTAATGATTGGGATTAATCGGCACAACAACGGTCATATACGAATAAATATTAATAATAGGTAAATTTACACAATTAACATCAATATGTCAACATATCAAATTCAAGCCACCCATCACATCAATGCATACAGAACAGTCCAATATCATATTACTTTGCAAATTTCAGATGTCAGGTTTTAAACAGTTATGATATGTCAAATTTTTAACTTAACTATAAAATTATATTTAATAATCAAATTAAACTACACTATCGATGCAAATCAATATAAATATGCAATTTAAAATGTCAAACATCAATCCATACAATCATATCATGACATGATATTAATTTAACTAATATTAGAATACTTTAGTTACGCGTGAGTGGGTTTAATCACTCACCTTTGGTTCGAATGCGACTGAACTACAAAATAGGTTCAAAAATCAACCATCTCAGAATCAGTTCAAACCAGCGGGATCGCGAAGAGCTCGTCGATACGATTCCGATGCAACAAACCCCGTGTCATTCTGAAGTCGTGTGAAAAAGTTATACAATTTTTACTATTGGAAATTTTAAATTTAAACAAACAATCTCTTACCAAACAAAATGTGTCACGCCACCTATCTCATCTCCTTCCCCTCCTCTTATTTAAGCATATGTCCAGGAAAAACGCAGCAAAGAAACCCATGCATATCCCTCCTTCTCTCTTCCACTTCTCCTCAATTCCTTCAACGAAACATCAAACTAATTTAACCATCGAATTTCTCTTCTCGAGTGCTTCTTCCCTGACACCATCAACCCACTCTTGGACTCACCATCACAGCCACGTTCCCATCCCTATATGAACATCCCTAGGACAAGTATCGACACTTTTTGTCATGAAAACTACCCAAATTTTGTCACTTGTTGCTATCTGATGCCATGGATTCAAATAGAATAACCAAATTGAAAATCAATCACTAATTAAGACACAAAACTCAACCCTAATTTCATGCCTTTACTGTAAATGTCGAACTTAAAACCAAATTATACAACACTTTCCAACAAAAGTATAGGATTGAAGAGAATATTTATCTAGTTGAATGGAACTTGTTTTAGCATTTTTTTTTTTTTTTTTTGAAATGAGGAGCCGCCATGGGTTTTATCTCAGAAAAATGGCGATTTAATTATGTTTTGCTACAGGAGAAACAGTCAATTAGGTTTAAGCAGAGAATTAAGTTAGAATTTCAATGGTTTAATTACCAATTAAAGCAATCAAGTCTTTCCGTTTTCATCTTTAATTCACTACCCAACATGTCTAATTTATTCCATATTCGAAATACGATTAGAGCAGTTACAGGAATAAATTACGTATATTGTAAATATCAAACTCAATTATTAAACAATCTCAATTAAACATTTTTTTAAGTAATCAATTAATTTTCATTAATCATTCCTTTCAAATATAGCTATTCTTCCAATCCATGCAGATATTTACATTTATATGCAGTTGACATTTATTGTACAAACAACGTATCTATATTATTATCGTATTCAATACGTAAAAGATTTCAATATATAAGAAATTCCAAAATGAGCTAATCTATTTTATATATTGTTAATTAAATATTAATTCAAATTTCAAGATAAGTAACTTACCAATCACAAGTTATTATCGTATATAGTTATTGTAATTCATTGTTTAACAAATCAAGTAAAATTTATATCTTAATAATTTAAGACACAAATAATTAAATTCTATATTTATCCCACTATGATTCAAAAATCACATTAACTTTAACATTATATTTCAATTTTAGAATTAATTTGTTCGTTTTATTATATTAATTCAATATTCATTACAACTCCGTTACTTCCATTTGTTTGCTACATTACATTAAATGTCAACAACAATTTAGCCATCGGAAAAGAAAGTATAAAATTCGTTGACCTGAGAATATGAATGATCCATTTTTAAATCTATTTATTCTATCATTGAAATTTGTAATAAAAATGTGCATGACCATTCAAGCATGTACAACAATTAACGATGTCAAATATTATAAAAACTATATATATATATATATATATATATATATGAAAACGTAAGTAAATAGGCATGTCCTTAAATTTTGTTATTTTAACCATACCGATATTCAAAGATCATATTTAATTGGATATTTCCATTTCCAAATAATCACCTTTATCCAAATCTAAAATATAATTCAAATTAATTTCATAAATAAACTTTGTTTTTGTTTACATTCCAATATTGATTATTTACCACTTCAATTTTTGTATTTCAATTATAAATTACATAAAGCAAAATATTTCAATATTAAGTTTCAACTTTCATTATTTATCAATATAAACAAAATAAAAATTTTAACATTTAAAATAACTTTGTTCAAAAACACACTAAATTTAATATTTTAAATTATCGCAAAATCTCGGGATGTTTCACTCTCCCCCACTTAAAACTTTTCGTCCTCGAAAAGGAACGTAGAATAAGTGGCAAGACAAAATTAAAATAATATAAAATTCTACCAAACTTAGAAACAATTAATTTATACAAAACTCACATTTTCACAAAATTTTCTAAGTCATAATTTCACTTATTAATTACCCTAGTCATGAGTTATTGCCATTTTATTTAAACGACAAAAATTTCCAATTCATATTTAGTTGACTTACACGGAATTATGTTTCACATTTAATTTCAATATCCTCCAATACATCTATTGACCAAATTTAGAATTTGCCTAAACTTTACTATCGTACCTTTTTTTTATAATTTAGTTTTAAATTGCGAATTTCCCAGGTGCTATTTTTCTGAATTTTTGGTTTACACATATCTTGAAATCTACAAGTTGAAATTTAAAATTTTCTCTTTCATTAGAAAATTGTAATCTAATAGAACCAGAAGATTCTTGTTTCAAAGAATTCTGAATTATTTTGGATTATATACATTCATTTAAACTTCAATTCGTAAAATTACGAGCTATCGCTACGCGACGAGCTCGTTTTTAATTGAATTTAGTTAATCCGTTTGATCATCGTTAAGTTTAACATTTATAAGCCTATTCACTTATATTTTTGCAAAACCAAACGTTAATATCAATATATTTAGTTTATTACCAAATAATTCGCTTAATCAATTTTCATTGATTCATGTTACTTAGCATAACATACTAAATATATATCGTTTATTACATAACTTAAATTTTATTTATATATATAACCAATCAATTTTTCACGTTCATAACCCATTCTAATACTTGTGCATTACTTAATTGCTTACCCTTACAACAATTAACTTCTTAATTAATTGGTAATGTATTCATGCTATAGAAAAGAATTGATTTTTACACAAGTTTCGTTTCAATTTATTATCCAATTCTTATGAGTTTTATTTTAATTATAACTCTCTTATAATCATAGTATTCAAAAGTTTCAAAAATTTAAGTTTATTTCATTTCATTTATTATTCAAGATTTCAAGAATTAAATTTCGGGTTTCTTTTCAAATCATGTTTTTTTTTTTGAAATGTTTCATATAATATATCATTTACATAAAACCATACTATAAAAGTATTTAAATAAAGTTCAATTTCGTAAAACAAAGTACAAAATATTAAATGTCTCCCTCATTAGACTCTTGAAAATAAACATCGATGATGTGTGCACTCATCACCGAAATCATTTCCAAAGACAAGAGGGTATACACTTATTTCTAAAATTCATAGGAACAATTTCTATGTGAAACAAGATTTAAAATATAAATATATTATTTCAAACCATTTGCAAATCAATGTTACAAAACCACCCGAAATCAAATTCTCAATTTCATATTTTACTTATTATTTCGTTATCAATAAATTTTCAATATTTGATTTTCTTAAACCGTTCAATAATCAATGGTTTTAATTACTAAATTAATCGAACAATAAATGATGAAAAATTTAATATTATCATTAACAAAATAAAAGTTCATATATTTTTAGATAATTATATATATACAAAATATTATTTAAAACAATATTATGTCAATAAGCCCTATTCGGATGTTTAGAAATCCCTATCGATGCTTTGGCGTCCCAAGTACCGACCAGAGTTCATAAATACTCAATAGAACAAACCAACATAATCCAAAATCATTTCATATCGAAATTACAAGTACGCTCTCTCATATACACTCAAACTCATTCTAGGGTAATACTACCCTATCTCTAATGAGTTAATCCCAAATAGAGCCAAGGTTTTCGCTAAACCAAAGCTCTGATAACAAATGTAACATCCTAGGCTTTGCAACCATCAAGCAGTGGGTGTAACACCCCGTGTTTTCTATGAATATTAAAATAACAAATTAAAGAATACTTCATTTTAAAAGTGGGAATTAAGTAAAATGGGTAGCGTCATTGCATTCGTCTCGGAATTCTGGTTGGCGTAGTGTCCGAGTTTGCATAAATCGGACTCCGTATGAGGAAGTTACGAAGCTTAGAAGATTTCAGTTCAAAGCAGAATTAAATTAAATAATAATTAAAAATTAGAAAACAAATTAAATTTCGAAAATCAGCCAATAAAAGATGAACGGGAAAAATCCCGCCCGAGGGTGTCGACCTCCTAGCGGGTGTCGACATTAGTAGTCGACCCCTATCTTCCCAGATCTGGGTGACGAATTCTGAAGGATAATGGCTTATGTGTCGCGCTATGGTTGGCTGGGTAACGTGTCTATCTGGTTTGGATGGCTCGGATGACTCCTATGCTAATCTAAAGGGCATAGTTTGTCTAACACATCTATAAATACATATCTAAACTTAACCCTAACCTCATAACCCTATTCCATGGTGCCTCCATGTTGTCCATCTCTAAACTAGCCAAGCCTCCTTCTTCTCCAAACTAGAAATCAAATTAGAGAGCTTCAAATTGAAGAAAAGGTTTTCCGCTTCAATCAACAAAGAAAGATTATAATCGCCACAACGTCAACCTATTCTCTTTTTCTAATCCTATCGCGGTAAGTTCAGTTATTATTCAAATTTGAACACATAATAGAAATCATGACTGTAATGAATCGAATCTAGAACTATATCTAATTGTAAGATAATTAATTATGATTGATGCTTATTCTTTTGTCAAATCTGAAATTACCTATGGCTATGAGATTGTTGTGATTGGACCTATCATGTTGTACATCAAATTAGTAATTTCTTTATGTTCAATCCTATCGAATCTGTATACCTATGATGTATTTTCCTTAGTTTGCTCATATTCGTTGTTAATGTACAACATGCCAATTGGAACCAAGATTCTTGTGTTTGGTACACCTTTACATGCCTATTTTCCCTTATGTCAATTCTTGTGTTTCTTCTCTATCCCCGTTCCGTTTTATTTTATGAGTACTTGGAATTGGAAACCTTGTTGAATCTTGTTGTACGTGCGATTGTAACGCAGGGAATTGGGTATAACTTATTGGAGTAATCTTGGACATAACAAGTATATTGGTCATAACTCAAATTAGCTACAATTGTGGATAATTGGCATACAAAAATCTAGACTTGGACATGAATGGTAAATATGTTAATAAGGTAAAAGATGAACATGTCTAACCCGATGTTAGATTGAGTTGCGGTGTAAGACTGCCCGGAACCGCCCGGCACATCCAGCAACTGCAACAATAGGTCTAATGTGAGAGGTTAGCGCATCAAGCCCAAAACCCGAGGTTAGAATGAGTTTGCGGTAGAAGTCTGCCCGGAACCGCCCAGCACATCCAGCAACCGCAAATAATAGTTCTAATGTGAGAGGCTAGTGCATTAATAAATTAATTAATGCCAATGAACAGACATGCTAAGAATGGTAAGGTTAAGTAACATATGAATAAGCGACACTTAACCAATGCAACATGTTAATTAAACAAATGGGTGGGGTTAGGTTAATTTGAGAACACTTAACCGCTCTAACATGTTGATTAGGAAACCCTAGCAATAAGGTCCCATTTCAGTAGTAACCCACTTAGATGTATCACGGTACCCTGAACTAGGCAGGGTGGGGCACAATTACTGGACTGATATAAGCGGTCAAAATAGCGGCAGATGGTGCATCAGTGTAGGTTCCGATGGAGTACGGGCGTGCACGTACTCCGAAGTGGAAAAATCAGGCACTAGGCATCAGTAGTTATACACCGTGCATCTTGAATTGTGTCGGGGTTGCCATCATAGGGATTGATACACCCCATGGTGAGACCAACACAGGTATCTACAAATAAGCGAGGCCGAATGACACAAGTAATAAATACATGCGAGTAGAAGCTGATCGATAAAGGGATCATTTTATTATGAACATATGAGGCTAGTTGAAACAATTGTTAGTAGGTGCAGAGAAATAGAAATGGGTGCGATAGCATATTCAGTTTATCTTGCCTTATCTTGTCTTATGTTATCTTGTTACTATGGAATTGTCTTATATTCAGTTTATTCATGTCATGATCTTTTTTCTTGTTTTCATGTTGAAAATCACTGGGCTTACCAGGCTTTATGTCTGACCCGTTTTCTTTCGTCTTTTTTTCTTCCGTCTTCTTTTCTTCCGTCCCCTCCCCCCTCCCCCCAAGGTCCACAGGGAGGGAATAATTCAGCTTAGTTCAGACCTTTTCCAGCTTGAAGAGAGCAGATGTATTGCTTGGATTCTCTTTTCTTGGGCTATGGTTGTGGTTACACTTTTATTGGGGATTTATGCTGCTTTACTACTGTTTTATGCTTCTTTATGTATTTGGAGTTTTGAATCAAGACGGAGGTTTTATTGTAATGATTTGAAAGTTGGGTTTTGAGACAAAGGTTGTAATGTTTTGACTGAACCACGCTGCTTATGAAATGATTTCAGTTTTTCCGTTGTTTGTATGTCTGTCTTGTAATTTATCTATATCTTTTACCTATAATGTTTCACCAAAGTTAATGCATTCCCTTTGTGAGTGACCTTAACAGAAGTGGGGTGTTACACTTGGTATCAGAGCTGATGGTTACCAGATCAGATAAAAGTTTTTGAAACTATTTTTCAAAAAGTAGTTTTGAAAAAGCATTTTCAAGAAAAGTGTTGTTTTATTTTAAAGACATATTCCCCAAAGCCATAAGCACTATCTTTCTATCCATTGTTTTGAATCTTTTTCTTTTCGTTTCAGCATGTCTGGAGATCTTAATCTTCCAGAGGGAGTGCAAGTACCCGCCTGGTTCCGTCGGTATTTAGAGGCTACGGCCCCCGCCGAAGGACAAGCGGACGCTCCTCATCCCCCAGCCGCAGATGTTGCTCCTCCTTTTCTCCCAGCTGCGGACACTGTTCCTCCTCCTCCTTCGTGTCCGAATGCTTTCTCGAAGATATGTAGGGACTTTCGAGCTATGGGCGAAAAGAACTTTAATGGGACTGAATCATTCATGGAAGCAAGAAACTGGCTCAAGGAAACAGAAGATCTGTTTGTTATCTTCGAAGTGGACGATAGGCGGGAGATACAGCTAGCTGTATGGTTACTAAGGACGAAGCCTCTTTCTGGTGGGAAGTAACTAATGCTGAGAGACCAGTTGAGACTTGGGAGGACTTCAGAATGAGGTTTGGGATGAAGTTCCTCTTGCAAGCTGAACAAAGCCTACAGATGGAGAAGTTCTTAGCACTCAAACATGGAAGCATATCGGTTAAGGAATACGTCAACAAGTTCAACCAATTGGCTATATTTGGACTGGAGTTAGTAAACACTCCACATAAAAAGGCTCTCTGTTTCGCTAAGGGGTTAAATGAGCTACTACACGACCTAGCTATGTCCCATATACCTATGGGTGCGACTTATGAGAGACTGGTGGACATGGCACTGTTACATGCGGAAAGCAAGGGCGAGAAGAAAGAGGTGAAGATGGAAGAACCTCTAAACAAGAAAGTGGAGGAATCGCAGAATAAGAAGACGGATTATAAGAAGGGTGGAAAGAATAACAAACCCCGTGACAAGAGGAAGTGTAATTTTTGTGGCATACATGGACATCTGATTAAGGACTGCAGAAAGAAGAAGAGGAAGATGGGTAGTTGCTTTTAGTGTGGCAAGGCAGGACATATGGCTAAGGATTGCCCAAGAAGGTAAGGGCAAGGGCAGAGGACAAGATCTACTTCTGGAGGGCATATTCGTGCTCTTACAGCACCTACGCAAGTAAGAGGTAGAAATATTTGTATTG
The DNA here is from genome assembly GCA_030737875.1 of Allium sativum. Taxonomy (NCBI): domain Eukaryota; kingdom Viridiplantae; phylum Streptophyta; class Magnoliopsida; order Asparagales; family Amaryllidaceae; genus Allium; species Allium sativum. The sequence continues at coordinate 800,652,958 of CM060912.1, forward strand.
AGAGTTTAGTTTATCTTTCTAATTTTCCTGTTCGTACTCTTTTTGATTCTGGCGCATCGCACTCTTTTATATCTACTGCTTTAGTTGAATCTCTACACCTAGATACCAGTATAGTAGAGGACCCATGGTTGTTTCAAATCCAATTGGGGGTTTGGCTTATTTATCAATGATTTGTTTGGATTTGGAAATTTCTATACTAAGCTTATTTATCAATGATTTGTTTGGATTTGGAAATTTCTGTACTAAGCGCTGGGTTTAGATGCAATGCTTATGTTTTGGGTTACATGGGCTATGGGATGATTCTATGCATGGATTGGTTATCCAGTAATGGTGCCACCCTCGACTGTGAAAAGAGAGTGGTTAGACTTTTGACTCGCCTTGATAATACTCTCGAAATCTCTTATAATCCTATGAATTCTGTTATGCTTAGCTACCTAGAATCTCTAGATGCATCTGTTGAAAATTTGCAATTGTTAGAGTGGTCTGTGAGTACTCGGATGTCTATGAAGAAGTGAAGGGTTTACCTCCAAAGCGAGAGATAGATTTCCGCATATACCTAGTTGATAATGCAAAACCAGTTGCTTTACCCGTTAGACACATGGCTCCAAGGAAAAGGAAGGAGCTCAGCAAGCAAGTTAAAGAGTTGCTCGAAAAGGGGTTCATAAGGTGGAGTATTTCTGAAAGGGGTGCTCCAGTAGTGTTCGCAACCAAAGCGAATGGTTCACTTCGCCTATGCGTGGATTATAGGGAGCTAAACAAGCTAACCAAGAAGAATAGGCACCCACTTCCAAGAATAGACGACCTGTTTGACCAGCTCGTAGGTGCATCAGTTTTCTCCCAACTAGATCTGGCTACTGGATTCCTTCAGCTAAAAGTGGCTTAAGATAGCATAGATAAGACTACGTTCAGGACTCCGGATGGTTTCTTCGAATGGCTTGTCATGCCTTTCGGTTTGACAAATGCACCCGCCTATTTCGTAGACTTGATTGCTAGGGTGTTTAGGGAGTTCATTAATAAATTTGTAGTAGTCTTCATGGACGACATTTTGATTTTCTCAAAAAGTGAGGAAGAACATGCTTTGCATTTAAGGGAAGTTATGGATACTCTTCGAGCACATCAGCTTAAAGCAAAATTCTACAAATGCCATTTTTGGAGATAAGAAGTAAGGTTTCTTGGACATGTGGTGTCCAAAGAAGGGATAGCTGTGGATCCCGCAAAAGTAGTGGCAGTGCAAGATTGGAAGATTCCAAGGAATGCAACCGAAGTACAAAGTTTTCTTGGACTAGCGGGCTATTACATTAAGTTCATTAAAAACTTTGCAAAAATATTAGCCCCACTTACTAGATTGATGAAAAAGAACCTAACTTTTGCTTGGGATTTGGACTATGATGTTGGTTTCCAACGATTGAAGAGTACTCTAACAACAGCTTCAGTTCTGACATTGCCTAATGGAAGTAAGATGTTTACAATATACACAGACGCATGCGGCACGGGTTAGGCGCTGTCTTGATGCAAGAAGGTAAGGTAGTTTGTTATGGAGGAAGGCAATTGAAGATACATGAAAAGAACTACCCAACTCATGATTTGGAACTAGCTGCCATTGTTTTCGCTCTTAAGTCATGGCGTCATTACCTACTAGGAGAATGGTTTGAATTGTTTACTGACCATAAATCATTAAAATACCTTTTCTCACAAAAAGATCTTAACTTAAGACAGCAACGGTGGATGGAATTTCTTGCCTCATACGATTTTGAGATTGCTTATACTCCTGGCAAGGGTAATGTGGTAACATGCGCGTTAAGTAGGAAAAGGCTGACCTTAAGTCCTCTCTTTGTAGAAAGGCAAAACTTGGAGTACATAGCAACCTTTGACTTTAGACCCTCCTTTGAATTTGTACCTGGTTTGTTAGCATCACTAGAGGTGCGGCCTACGCTTTTGAAATCAATAGGAGCCGCGCAACGTGAACACCCTCAGATAGTTGATGTGATGGATAAGTTAATTAGAGGTGAGACTTCTAGTCACCTCAATAGATACTCTATAGATGACAAGGGTTGGTTGAGACGGGATGGAAGACTATGTGTCCCACAAGCAAGGGATTTGGTGAAGACAGTTCTTGAAGAAGCACACCATTCTAAGTTGACCATACACCCAGGTGGAGACAAGATGTATAAAGACATAAAAAGGGTTTTCTTTTGGAATGGCATGAAGAAGGATGTAGCTGAATTCGTCTCTAAGTGCTCAATATGCCAGCAAGTCAAGGCGAAGCAGAAGAAGCCTGGTGGTCTGCTTCATCCTCTAGAGGTCCCACAGTGGAAATGTGATAGCATTTCAATGGACTTTATAGATGGGTTGCCTAGGTTAAGAAGAGGCAATATCAGTATTTGGGTAATAGTTGACAGGCTCACTAAAAGCGCTCACATTATACCTGCTAAGAGTAAGAGGACTGCCTCATCATTAGCATCCATTTATCTTAAAGAAGTAGTTCGACTACATGGGACACCCTCTAGCATAGTAAGTGATCGAGATCCTATCTTTACGAGTGGGTTTTGGAAGAGTTTGCAAGAGGCTGTAGGCACACAGCTATGCTTAAGCATTGCCTATCACCCTCAAACTGATGGTTAGACTGGAAGGGCGAACAGAGTATTAGAAGATCTTTTGAGATTATGCATTCTTGATTTTGGAGGAACGTGGGAAGATCATCTTCCTTTGGTGGAGTTCGCCTACAACAATAGCTACCAAGCCACCATAGGCATGCCACCCTTTTAAGCTTTATATGGAAGACCATGCCGATCACCAACTGTTGGTGGGAATCTATAGACAAGCTCGTACTTGGGCCCGACATGATCAGAGAGACTTCGGAGAAAGTGGACTTAATCAGAAGACGAATGAAGACCGCACAAGATAAATAGAAGTCCTACGCAGATAAAAGAAGGACCGACCTTGAGTTTGAGGTTGGAGACAGAGTTTTCCTTAAAGTATCTCGTTTGAAGAATGTCGTTCGCTTTGGATCCGTAGGAAAATTGGCACCAAGATTTGTAGGGCCATTTCCTATCATTGAGAAGATTAGAACGATGGCTTATAGAGTAGAGTTGCCCGAAAGATTGGCTGGGGTTCATAATGTTTTTCATGTTTCTTATCTACGAAAGTGCTTACATGAGTCTGCGTAAGTGGTGGAGCCGAGCATACTAGAAGAAGTAGAAGTGGAACGAGAAGCGACGGTGAGAAGAGTTCCAACTCGTATCTTGGGAACAGAAGTCAAGAAGGTACACAATCGTGAGGTCAAGCTAGTTAAAGTACAATGGAGTGACGTTGAAGAAGACGCAACTTGGGAGACTGAAGACAAGATACGCGCGGCCTACCCTTTTCTTGTTGAGGGTACATCCTTGATCTCTTTTTCATAAGTTTATGCATGTTTGTACCTATCTTTAAGTATATCTCCTCGGTCCTATTCTTGATCCTTAAGTAGAAACCAATGAATGTGAACATGTATTTGAAACATGTTATGATTGGTGGTTGCAAGTGGTTGCGAGTGGTTGCTCGTGGATGCATATACACACATTAGGTACTAGATCGGCTCAGTCACTTTCATATTGCATATGCATATATGTATTTGTATATGGATTGAAACTTGATGTGTTATCATATGGATGTTTCATTTGTATGAATGATTGTGCACTCATGTAGAAGTTATAAAGTACGATTAGGAATAATTGCATACATGATGGACTCATGGCACTGACATAATTTTCATAATGGAGGTCAACTGAATCAGTAGACCGCCAGATTTTGCCTTAGATAAGGACATATACACACACTATGCATATGATCATGAAAGCATTAGAAATCTTTTTTTAAGACTATGGATGCCTGTGATTGATGGTGAGTAGATGGAAGTTGGATGTTAGGATACATTCTTCTTAACTTAGAGATTTCGGGGATGAAATCCTTTAAGGAGGGGAGAATGTAACACCCCGTATTTTCTATGAATATTAAAATAACGAATTAAAGAATACTTAATTTTAAAAGTGGGAATTAAGTAAAATGGGTAGCGCCATTGCGTTCGTCTCGGAATTCTGGTTGGAATAAAGTCCGAGTTTGCGTAAATCGGACTCCATATGAGGAAGTTATGAAGCTTAGAAGATTTCAGTTCAAAGCAGAATTAAATTAAATAATAATTAAACAAATTCAAATTTCGAAAATCAGCCAATAAAAGATGAGCGGGAAAAATCCCTCCCGAGGGTGTCAAACCCCCTAGGGGGTGTCGACATAGGTGTCGACCCCCCTATAGGGGTGTCGACCCCTATCTTCCCAGATCCGGGTGACGAATTCTAAAGGATTAGGGCTTATGTGTCGCGCTATGGTTGGCTGGGTGACGTGTCTCTTTGGTTTGGATGTCTCTGATGACTCCTATGCTAATCTAAAGGCCATAGTTTGTCTAACATGTCTATAATACATATCTAAACTTAACCCTAACCTCATAACCATATTCTATGGTGCCTCCATGCTATCCATCTCTAAACTAGCCTAGCCTCCTTCTTCTCCAAACTAGAAATCAAATTAGAGAGCTTCAAATTGAAGAAAAGGTTTTCTGCTTCAATTAACAAAGAAAGACTAGAATCGCTACAACGTCAAATAATTCTCTTTTTCTAATCCTATTGCCGTAAGTTTAGTTATAATTCAGATTTGAACACATAATAGAAATCATGACTGTAGTGAATCGAATCTAGAACTATGCCTAATTGTAAGATAATCAATTCTGATTCATGCTTATTCTTTTGTCAAATCTGAAATTAGCTATGCCTATGAGACTGTTGTGATTGAACCTATCATGTTGTACATCAAATTGTAATTTCTTTATGTTTAATCCTATCGAATATGTATACCTATGATGTATTTTCCTTAGTTTGCTCATATTCGTTGTTAATGTACAACATGCCTATTGTAACCATGATTCTTGTGTTTGGTACACCTTTACATGCTTATTTTCCCTTATGTCAATTCTTGTGTTTCTTCTCTATCCCGTTCCATTTTATTTTATGAGTACTTGGAATTTGGAAACCTTGTTGAATCTTGTTGTACGTGCGATTGTAACGCGGGGAATTGGGTATAACTTATTGGAGTAATCTTGGACATAACAAGTATATTGGTCATAACTTGAATTGGCTGCAACTGTGGAAGTCTGCACGGAACCGCCCGACACATCCAGTAACCGCAACAATATGTCTAATGTGAGAGGTTAGCGCATCAAGCCCAAAACCCGAGGTTAGAATGAGCTTGCGGTAGAAGTCTGCACGGAACCGCCCGACACATCCAGCAACCGCAAACAACAGTTCTAATGTGAGAGGTTGGTGCATTAATAAATTAATTAATGCCAATGAACAAACATGCTAAGAATGGTAACATTAAGTAACATATGAATAAGCGACACTTAACTAATGCAACATGTTAATTAAACAAATGGGTGGGGTTAGGTTAAATTGAGAACACTTAACCGCTATAACATGTTGATTAGGAAACCCTAGCAACGTGGATCCATTTCAGCAGTAAACCACATAGATTTATCACGGTACTCTGAACTAGGCAGGGTGGGGCACGACTACTGGGTTGATTATAAACTGTCAAAATAGCGGCAGGTGTTGCGTCAATGTAGGTTCCGACGGAGTACTGCCGTGCACGTACTCCGGAGTGGAAAAATCAGGCACTGAGCATCAGTAGTTATACACCGTGCATCTTGAATTGTGTCGGGTTGCCATCATAGGGATTGATACACCCCATGGTGGGACCAGCACAGGTATCTACAAACAAGCGGGGTCGAATGACATAAGTAATAAATACATGCGAGTAGAAGCCGATCGATAAAGGGATCATTTTATTATGAACACATGAGGCTAGTTGAAACAATTGTCAGTAGGTGCAGAGAAATAGAAATGGGTGGGATAGCATATTCAATTTATCTTGTCTTATGTTATCTAGTTACTATGGTATTGTCTTATATTCGGTTTATTCATGTTATGATCCTTTTTCTTGTTTACATGTTGAAAATCACTGGGCTTACTAGGCTTTATGTCTGACCCGTTTTCTTTCGTCCCCCCTCCCCCCAAAGGTCCACAGGGAGGGAATACTTCAGCTTAGTTTAGACCTTTTCCAGCTTGAAGAGAGCAGATGTATTACTTGGATTCTCTTTTCTTGGGCTATGGCTGTGGTTACACTTTTATTGGGGATTTATGCTGCTTTACTAATGTTTTATGCTTCTTTATGTATTTGGAGTTTTGAATCAAGACACAGGTTTTATTGTAATGATTTGGAAGTTGGGTTTTGAGACAATGGTTGTAATGTTTTGACTGAACCATGCTGCGTATGAAATGATTTCAGTTTTTCCGCTGTTTGTATGTCTATCTTGCAAATTATCTGTATCTTTTACCTATAATGCTTCACCAAAGTTAATGCATTCCCTTTGTGAGTGGCCTTAACGAATGCGGGGTGTTACAGTGGGCTAACCTCCCACCGTGACATATAGTGATACCTCAGAACTGATTTTACGGCCAGCCTCTCGACTGCAACAACTAACCCAATCTTCCCATTGGGATATGTAGGGGTAAGAGTCTCATGCTCGCCACCAAACAACCAAGCGAGAACCCCCTTTCACGTTCTCTAACTATCTCTGATACCAAACGTAACATCCGGGGATTTTTGACCGTTCAAATCGACAATAATCTTCAATGTCGACATAAAAAATCAAAAATGCGGATAGTTATTGGAATTTATATAAGAAAAAAAAGTGAAGAAGAAAAACAAACTCAGAATCTCACAACGGAAGGACAAAATATAATAATCAAATAACAGTTCATGAAGCTGTTAAAAAATACATTTGATTATATTATACGACAATTATCAAAGTTAATTATAATGAATATACCATTTATTTACAACGGAAATAAATAATAATACTTCTGGCAAGCTCCATCTTCATCTTCATAACGTCGCCTTCAATGATTGAAAACTTAGGCTGACCCGAGCGTGTTACATAAAAAGAAACACCACAAACACTCCGATCAGAACTCAAATATTTTCATGTCAGTTAAATCAAATTCATGCGATAATATGAGTGCAATAACTTAAGAGATGTTACGGGAATTTTCATCTCCTAAGGATCCGTTAAACTAGATACTATATAATATAATACGCTATTATAATAGTGTCTATGGTTAAATATAAAATATTAAAATAGTGTAAGCGGGATTACCATTATTACCCTTGCACCGTTTATACCGTTGCCGTACAATTTGCATATAACACACCAGTACGTCGGCGGATAGGGATGCGCCGTGATACGACAACGTTAAATCAAAATGGTGGGGGCTCGATCAGGATAATATGACAATGCATCGAGGCAATATCCATCAGTAGGATTCTACCAGATTGTGGATCCAGGCCGGTGGTAACGCATAGCCGCAACTATCGCCCACCCCAGATAATACTCCCAAAATCAAAGGCGCTAATCAATCACAAAGTAATATATATGGTATCGAAGAATCATGTCTGCTAAGAGGAGCTAGCTCACATTAACCTGGGTATGGCTCCTATTTTAGTCATTTTAATTATGACCCGAAGGTCAAGGATATCCATCATCGTTCCCTTTCCTCAAATCCAGTAATCGCCTCCAAATCCATCCTACTTCATTCTGGAACTCCACCGCGTACGTAGTTGTTAAAGTGGTTTTTGGTATTGGCAGAGAGTATGACAATATCCGAACCCGGTCTCTTCAACAACCAAATGTTTACATTTTTCACACCGGTTTACATTACAAATAGGTTCATACCTTATATTAAAATATCATGTTTCAAAATCATTTAATATTCAAAATAGAATATTATTTATAATGAAATCTCTTTTAAAACCAATTAAAAATCTTAAAACAATTCCAATTTAAATAATTTGAATATTAAAATAATTAATAGTATATTTATAGTAGTTTAGATATATAATAGAAATAGTTTGAAAATAAATAGTTAATTATAAAATGATTTAATTAAAATAATTTATAAAATAAATAGTTATAACATAAAATAGTTTATAAGAAAAATAATTATTATTAAAATAATTTATAAAATGGTTTAAAATACTATATTTGGAATTAGAATTATTTCTCTAAATTTTATCCACTAAGACTTGAAGTCATATTTCAACCTTAAATCAATCAATCTTAATTTCAATAATTCAATCAATTTTAAATTCCATTTTTACATTCATTTCAGTTAAATCCATTTACCCCAAATAGTTAAATTCCAATTCAGATCCCCATTTTCAATGATTTCAATTTATAACAAATATTGAGTTCACAATTCAGATATAATTCAAATCAATGTTGATTCATAATAAATTTCAAAGGTGGGTGAAACAATTCAATTTCAATAAATTCGATTTGCATTCAATTTCACTTTTATTTAGCTTCAGTTACAACACTAATTTATCTCCCCCTTTATTTATATTTCAAAATTCAAAGTTCAAGTTCAAAGAAAAAAATAAATTATGAAACATCGCTTATATTGTCTTTAAAACAATATTTCAAAGTTCATGGTTAAAACAAATTTTATTTAACCAACCGGTGTCCATATAAAATTTTCTATCATATGGCCAAGTGATACTTAAATTTTAATTTTAGTATCTTGGGAAAGGATGTATATCATTTCAATCCAAATCAGGGTCATAGGTATTTATCATTTCAACCTACGTTCTTAATTCACTTTAATGATTAATCTCGGGTTTATTCGATGCCCGTAAGGTAATGATTGGGATTAATCGGCACAATAATGGTCATATACGAATAAATATGAATAATAGGTAAATTTACACAATTAACATCAATATGTCAACATATCAAATTCTAGCCACCCATCACATCAATACATACAGAACAGTCCGTTTGCTACATTACATTAAATATGAATAATTAATAAGATTTCAATGTAACTTACCAATCACAAGTTATTATCGTATATAGTTATTGTAATTCATTGTTTAACAAATCAAGTAAAATTTATATCTTAATAGCTGAAGACACAAATCATTGAATTCTATATTTATCCCACTATGGTTCAAAAATCACATTAACTTTAACATTATATTTCAATTTTAGAATTAATTTGTTCGTTTTATTGTATTAATTCAACATTCATTACAATTCCGTTACTTCTATTTGTTTGCTACATTACATTAAATGTCAACAACAATTTAGCCATCGTAAAAGAAAGTATAAAATTTGTTGACCTGAGAATATGAATGCTCCACTTTTAAATCTATTTATTCTATCATTGACATTTGTAATAAAAATGTGCATGACCATTCAAGCATGTACAACAATTAATGATATCAAATATATATATATATATATATATATATATATATATATGAAAACGTAAGTAAATAGACATGTCCTTAAATTTTGTTATTTTAACTATACCAGTAATCTAAGATCATATTTAATTGGATATTTCCATTTCCAAATAATCATCTTTATCCAAATCAAAAATATAATTCAAATTAATTTCATAAATAAACTTTGTTTTTGTTTACATTCCAATATTGATTATTTACCACTTCCAATTTTGTATTTCAATTATAATTTACATAAAGAAAAATATTTCAATATTAAGTTTCAACTTTCATTATTTATCAATACAAACAAAATAAAAAATTTAACATTTAAAATAACTTTGTTCAAAAACACACTAAATTTAATATTCTAAATTATCGCAAAATCTCGGGATGTTACTGCTGACTCATATGCTTAGTAAATTTTTGATTCATTTTTCTTGGGGGTCCCTTTTCACCTTTTTAAGTGCTCTAGACCAGTTTTTTCTATGTCATTTTGAATTAAATCTTTGTACTCTAACTCCTTTAGATTTTTATTCAAGTAAAAATCCAATTAACAAAATTTTAGAACAAAAGGAAAGCTTTTTCCTTCTTTTTAAATTAATATCTTTATATCAAAATGCTTTTTTTTTTAAAATATGTTCAGGAGGAAAACCGACTGGAGTCGTAAAATCCTCCCTAAAACAATCAATTTTATCCAATAAATACATATATGAATTTAATTCAACATATGTATACTAAACAATGAATCGTATTTTTTGATATATATATATATATATATAATTTTAAATTTAATGACTACATACAAAAAAATATAGTTTCCTTTGCTATAAAATAATAATACATGTAAATGGACTTAATTAACTAATAAAACTGTATTTGTACAGTCACTTATGAAGCCCCTTTATAAATTTAAGTTAATCTAATAAAACTCATTTTAAAACACTATCAAATTTTAAAAAATTTAAAAATAAATTTTGGTCTAATTACCAAAATTACATATCAAAACATATATACATACCAAAATTCTAATGGAAAATATACATACATACGTTCATATTTTAACATCACATGCTTACCGCACATACGCATACGAAATTATGATAAAGAATAATTAGTTAAACAAAATAATGTAATAATCAGTTACACAATCATAAGAGTGTAACTAAGGAAAGTATCTTGCTTTGCCAAAGAAAATATATTAAATATCGAATCTATGTTTATCCACATGAAATCATTGTCAACACATTTAAAAGATGAAATCCCTTCGAGCAAAATTACATACCATTTTTCTTATTTTGGTTTGGTTTTTTTCCCTTAAGAAGAGGAATTTCCATCCATAAAAGAAAGGAGTAGAAGCAGAAACCCTAGAAAGAATTGTGAGAAAAGAATAATAAAATATGTTTAAATAACATAACAAAGAAGGAGGTCATTTCCTTTACCATTTTCGCACCTTTTGAAAAACCAACCCGGCCCTTTAATGGTTAGCCACACATGTCCTTCTGTTTGCCTCAAATTACTTTAGTCTAATTAAGATATTTAACATTTAAATCGTATTTGAACATACATCAATTTATATATTGGTATGTGCATAGTAACTTCTACAAGCACACTATTTTATTACTAATCAATACAATTCTGTTAAAATTATAATTAATATTTTATAAATATAATTTAGTTAATTATAGTATTTGTAGTTTGATTAAAACATGTCGTAGAAAAAAGATTTAACATGGTTGTATTGAATATTTCAGTGTTTATTTGGTCAGCGACTAATATCAAACAATTAAAGTATCGAATTTCAGATATTACCATAGCTAGTGGTATAACACATGGGCTATATTTATCTCTTATATAGCTTCAGTAAAATCCAATTCTAAGGGTTATCCGATATTGATAGTTATTTACACTGATTCTCTTCGTTCGAGTTATATCACATTAGGGATTATGTACTTTGATGATGGTTAAATTCCAATATCGTTTATATTCAACTTTATAGTCAGAATACAAACTATTTTGTTTAATGATATGTATGTTATTAACTATACTACTCCTTCCAGAGAATTTAACTTTAGCTGACCATGATACACTTATTACTTAAATAAGGAGACAAATCCTCTCTTGTATAGTGTTTCACTCCCATTGTTTCCACTTTACTCGAATATGGTTGTTTGGAGGACGTTGTACCACAACTCAACTACAATTAAAGTGGAGCTTCCAAATCAAAGATTAACAGTATTCTTAATTCAAGAGAATTGCATAATTTTTTATACTGATATTTTCTATTTTACCTTCGTCCTAAAAACCAATAAAAAACTATCAAGTGAGTCATTTCATAGTTATCTAGTAACTGTCAATACAGAACTCTTTAGTCCCCCAGCAACGAGTAATGCACTGCCAAATACTTGGAAAGCGTTACATATCCTAGTCTCAATGGATTTATTAATATTCGGTCCCGGTACATCTTGACTAGGAATAATATAATTATATGCTTGTTTTATTATGACAAATCATTCATGATTACGACATATTGTAACTACTATCACAAATTATGTCATTTGTGAATTTTCATTAAATATACTTTGAAGTAAATTAATGAGTTAATATACCATATTATATTAGCCATTAGGTATGTAATAGTTAAAACCATACTATATTTCGAACAAGGTTGGTCATCGAGTTGGATATATGTAATGATTACGTAATTGTCTGTAGGCGTAATAACCTGAAATTTTTAACAATTTTTAAATAATTAGTTAATTGAAATTTAATTTTTAAAAATTAAAATTTTAGATTTTAGTGTTATATGAAACGAATGAACTTGATTTCTGGATACAAAGATAAATAAGAACAATTTAAACAATGGAAATTCAAAGATTGTTAAATCAAAACTTAATTGTCGAGCTAATTAAATTTGTATTTTTTGGAAAAGGTCAACCTGTTTTTATAGTGTCTGCAACCACCATTTGTTATAACAAATAATAAAAAACAACGGTACATGAGAAGACAGAGCGCCTATCTATTAATTCAGTTTTTAAAGTGGACTGGGCGCTGAAAGCTTGAAAGAAAGGGAGCAGTCAACAACACCATGAATGGTGAGTAAACAGTGCAGAAAACCCAAAATAAAAGAAATATGACATGGAACAGAACATAACTTCATAACACTAAATGAAAAAAAAAACATTGACTTATCTATTTTGACTTCATACCTTTGCCAACTACAACACAAAAGTTATAGTTGACACTGGGAAGACCACATCTTTCAATCACTAGGGCTTTGCTGCCCCACCAAAATGGAGCTTTCAAGTCATTATAGCCTAGAATCAAAGCAACCAGGGGTAAAATGGGAAAGGCATGGGGTCTGTATTCTGCAGGGGGAACATGATGTGCATATGGATATAAAGTGTCTTGTTGCTTAGCATTGGACTTTTGCATAGTTGTGGTAGGGGTAACTAAGTTGGTAGGGCAGGTTAAAAAAGGTGATTGTCCAAGTTCAATATTCTTGCTTGGAGGAGAGGACTACACAACAAATTTAGGTCCATGCTTGTTAAAAAAACCAGACTTGGGAGTGGAAGCAGTGGGTTTATTCACGATAGGAGAAGTGTTTAGGGAAACATAAGTCGCTTTATTAACAATATTGGAAGCAATGTGCACTACATTTTTCAAGGGAGAGTGTTTTATGGCATCCACGTTCATATTTTCACAATAAGATGTTACCATTGGATCAACACCAACATGAATAAGGTCATGCTGCACACGGTACCATTAATGATGCCATAGTTATTCAAAAAGCCACCCTAGTGTTCAGGTGTACAAACTTTACCTTCCCCGATCTCATATTCCTCAACCTCTATACTTTCACTTTCCAGCCCTTGATCAAGAGCTTCAAACTTGTTAGAAGTATCAATGCCAACTATAACAGTATCTTTTCAACACTCATTAACTTTGACACATTATTAACAGTGACAACAATGGGAAGCTCAACATCACCTGAGTTTCCACTTTCATCATAAATTTTTGGTACCAAATTTCTTACTTTATTTGTGTTTATACCATCAACTCTACCACTATCTAGGATAGCCTTCACCTTTCTTTTCTTCTTCGTAACTTGTCTCCAAACTTATTTCTTCTTGATCACATGGGTCGCAGCTTTATCAGTTTTATCATTGCCGAGAAAAAAATGGTGTATTAACATTGGTTCCTAAGACACAAACATCCTTAATTTCACTAACTTCCTTTACTTGTTCTACCCTTTTTCCAGTGACATTCTTAGTTTCCATATTGGTTTTACCACAATCACTCAATCCATGACCAAACACTAGACATTTTGGAATATAACATTGGTTTCAACAGATGTTGAACATGAACCATGTGTTCAGAACCATCACCTAATTTAATGGGAAATTCCATTGTCATATCATCATTCGATGTGACTATGACCATACATTTTGCAATTGTAACCTATCTAACTTTTCATCAGAAGCATCCATGTAAAGGAACTTGCCAACCCTAGAGGCATGCTAGCTAATCCCAAGCAATAACCAAGCATATAGCGGGATGTTGAATAGTTTAATCATGACAGGACCACTTCTAATGCTACTACTTGTATTGTTGGATCTAAATTAACCCTAGAGGGGAAGAGGTGGTGTATAATGTTTATTTGATTTTTGTGAGATATTAAAAATCATTACAGCACAGATTGTAGTAGCGAAAAAATGCAAAAATAAAATGGCATATATTTCAACTTCGGCAAACCCTGCCTACTGCCGCATTCCCAAGATTTCTACTAGGTATTAAAACAGACCCCACTTACAAAACCATGTAAACTCGCAAACCCTTCTCCTGCTCTAATCCTACACTCAAAAACCTAGACTGATCTTCATCCCTAAGATCATGTTTTTCCCAAATTATAAACCTGTAACTCGTAAATCCTAACTATAAAACCTATAGCTAATATACCCTAGTTTTACGGAAAAACTATAAAAACAATGGACGATTACAAAAGAAATACAAATTACATGGTGTTACAATAGAGCTGAAGGCCCAGTGGTATAGAGGTCTAAAAGGCAGACTATAACCCAACTAAGACTCATAATTCAATCCTAGTCATAAGGATAACCCAGGACAAGCCATCATGGGACGAAATCGACTCATCCCCATAGGTCGGGTCCGACCAATATACATAATGAGTTTCAACAACACTTCACTTGTAACATATTTTTATCCTTCGCTCGAGTTGCTTGATCCAATCACCGGTCATCTACGAATTGAATTGAGTATTTACCTTTTTGACCCCTTCTTGCTTAATCAATCCATACAATAAACCACCTCATCCAATCCTTGCACAAACACTCGGTCATGGAAGAATAGAGCAAAGTGATCATCACCGCATGATGTTGGAAGAGTCATAAGATGAGCCTAGAAGGCTCAAGGCCGGCCAACCAAAGACTTAGAGCCTAGTCTGCATATTAACACCTAATGAAGTGCAATTTTTTCCAAGTCGTTCCTTAGCCTCTTCTAAGCACGTCCATGAAATTTAAGTTGATCCAATTCACTTTGAACTATATAAGTCCAATTAAAGCTACTTTGTAAAAAAACGATTTAATAATAACAATATACATACATAATGTTTGTTTAGTTTAACCTTATTTGATTGTACAAATTTATATAACACTATATGTACATATAATATTGGTTTAATTTAGCACTGTTTGAAATGTACAAATGTGCATAGCATTATATATTTATATCTCACTAGTTTGATCATTGTATTTTTCTTCATGTTGAGTTTGTTATGGTGTGGTAATGTGTTGCGGTGGTGGGTATTAGTGATGATTAAGGTTCTCCTGAATTTGTGGACAACTATAATTTCCAACTAAGGTAATGGCGATGACAATGGAAGCAATGGGGACAAAGTGACAATGTAATGTGGTGATCAATGGATGTGACGAAATAACTGGTGTTGTACTGACGTATTTGGAGGCATGAATAATGTTGGTGAAAGCGGAAATTTGTCCCTCAACCTAATTATTAATTATGGGGAATCGAACTATTTTTTTAGTAACGTTTGTACTTTTTGGCTAGTTTTCTTTTTATTTAATATTTTAAATAAAACCAATTAATTTGAAATTCGAGAAAATGAAATCAACGTATTTAATATTTACTAATAAAATAAAAACATGATATGTCAAAATGAATACGTATCAACGATGGCTAATTTTATTCAAAGATCGAAAGCTACTTAATTTGGACCCTCTATCAAAACTAATTATAAGCCAAATCTATCGTTCTTCTTCATTATGACATCGACAATTATTTCTGTAATGCTTAAACTAGATCAGGAAATTAATGTAAATGACAAATTGTTTGAAAATTTTAACCACAAGGACAAGAGACATGTGCCTGAAGGTACCAGTTTGCTCTCTGCAGCTAATAGGTAGCAGTTTTGTGTGCCTGAAGGTATCAGTTTTTAGCCTACAAGTAGCAGTTTTGTATATTTGTAGGTATCAGT
Source organism: Allium sativum (assembly GCA_030737875.1). Lineage (NCBI taxonomy): Eukaryota > Viridiplantae > Streptophyta > Magnoliopsida > Asparagales > Amaryllidaceae > Allium > Allium sativum. The sequence continues at coordinate 800,668,841 of CM060912.1, forward strand.
TTTACATGTAAAAGTTTTTTTTCTAGAGAACGACAGTGGAGGATGGAAACGTTGTCAGAAGAGAGGAGTTGAACTGTTTGATAGTGTGATGAGATTATAGATACATTTGAGGTTTTTATGTTTAACCATTGATGTCTAATGAGATTGCAAAGAGTGGTTGTTTACGGATGTATAGTGGTGATTTGTTGGTGGGCTGTTCATGTATACGAGGATGTGGAGATGAAGTTTGGTTAGGGGTGAAGGAGGATGACTTGAGTGATTTGGGAGATTGGAGTTGCAGTAATGAATATGTATTGCGATTCGACAATATAAAACCGTTACATGTGAAACTGATACCATAAACAATATAAAACTGATATCTAAAAACTGCAAAACCAAAAGCTAGTACCCAACCACATGCAAAACTGATACCTAAAAATTTGCCAAAAAAAAAAGAAAGAAAGAAAGAAAGAAATAATTTTTTTTTTCAAAAAAATCATGTGTATTGTTCTTTTGAATAAATTTGGGCTATGTTTTGTCATTTTGAATAAATTTTTGTCTTTTGTCCTTGTGGTTAAAATTTTCAAACTATTTTTCCTTGTAAATTAATTCCCCTAATCAGATTAGAACTATAAGTTATGTAAAAAACAAAAAGAATCATTAGTGAAAAACACCTTGTCCAAACCCATTAATTCACTTTAACATGATGCAAAAAGTCATGATTTCGATTCGTACATTGTGAGATCTAACCCACTTGGCATGTAGTACTTATATATTACCTAAACTTGTATACAAAGCAACTAATTTCAAAAATAAAAAATCAGGAAAATAACGACAAGGACAAAATTAAGGGCTTTTTTATTCATAAGGACAGCCCACTAAAAATTTATCCAAAAGGACAATACATTAGAGTACTTTATTCTGCTGCTGTTTTCTTTTCTTCCTCAGTCCGATATCGACGTCGATCTCGTCACTGATTTTAAAAGCAATTTTTTTTTCCTATTTTGTTTCGATCTTCAGCAATCATCTTCAAACATCCATACCAATCGCCTACAGTTTGAATGCAAAATCGATCTTGCGCGTGTTGATTTGGGAATTCGTTCATGAAATTAGAGTAAAAAGCATTTCCTGATCGATACAAACGAGATCGAAATTGCAAACTGAATTGAATTTGCAATCTGAAATTGGTAATGGACGAAATTTTATGTAACGACACAGTTGATTTTATGTGCGAGAAAAAATCGAGGAAGAAGCTGGAAACCACGCGTGAAACTGAATAAAAATAAACAAAAATGAAAATAACAAAAACTGATACCTACAGTGCCATAAAAATGATAACAAAAAGCTGTAAAGAAGAAAATAACAAAAACTGATACCTACAATGGTATAAAACTGATACCCTGTACCTGTAACCAATAAATAATATAGAAAACTGATACCTACAGGGTGGTAAAACTGATACCCACTGTAGGTTCAAAGATGATCATGACAAAAACAAAGAAAGCCGCATACATAATACTAACAATGATCATACAAACCTGAGATCCTATTATACAGCAGCACAATAATTTGAAGATTAAAAAAAAAAAAAAAAGAAATTGTATAGAAGTTATAAACGATTCAGCACATTTCCATTTTTTTTTTTTAAACAATGCAACAGTTTTTAGGTATCAGTTTTATATTTTTTTAGGTATCAATTTTTCTGTTTTAAATGTATAATGTTTTTTTATGTGATTTTGTTGCTGTGTTAATTTTTTAGTTGTATTGTTGCTTCAACTTTGTAACTCAGTCGAAATTATTTCATTTTAATCAATTAAATTGTTATGTAAACATTTTTTGCGTTAGATTTTCTTTAAAACATTGCAACAGTTTTTTGGTATCAGTTTTATATTTTCTTAAGTATCAGTTTTTGAGTATTAACTGTGTTATTTTTTTTATGTGATTTTGGTGTTGTGTTAATTTTGTACTTGCATTTTGTGCATCAACTTTGTATTCCTCACTTGTATTACACCAAATATTATATTGAAGTTACACAAAAAATCATATGTTTTCCAACTGAATTTCACTAAAAATATGAGAAAACTATTTTGAAGAAATAAAATGATAAAAACCGATACTTGCTTTGTTATAAAACTGTTATCAACAATGATACCGAACTAAAAACCAGCCATTGAAATAAAGAAAAAAATATAAAACCGATACCTTTAAAAATATAAAAATGATACCGAAAAACTGCTATGATGTAAATTCAACTAGAAAATATAAAAATGATACCTAAAAAAACAAAAAACTGATACCTTAAAACTGCTGCACTATTTTAAAACTAAAACTAATGCAAAAAATGTTACGTCACAGTTTGGTTAATTATAATGAAATAAGTTCGACTGTAATACATAGATAATGCAACAATACAACTACAAAATAAATACAACATTAAAAACAGACAAACGAAAATAAAACAGTGGTAAATAAACAAAAAAGATACCTAGAAAAATATAAAAATGATACCCAACTGCTGAAAAGTTGAACATTAAAATTGAAGAACAAAAAAAAAAAAAAAAAAAAAAAAAAAAAAAAAACCATGACTCACCTTGCGAAATTAAAAAACCTAATCGGCAGAAATGAACATTAAATTATAATGATTATAGCAACAAAAAAAATTCAATCTAGGTTGATTCTTCAGATCGATTTTGTGCTCTAGATTTTGCTGTTCGATTTATGTTTAGGGATCGATTGTATGAGATGCCGCGGATTTTGATTTGATTGATATTAAAAATGATTTCGTGAAAAATGATTTTGTGATAGACAATCATTCGAGATGATGAACGACGAGACGATGAACGAGATAATTAGCGACGAGATAAAGAACGGCGGAAAAATTTAATACCGCTTGTCCTTCTGAGTAAAATTTTAGGCGCGTATCCTAACGAATAAAATTTTAATACGCTTGTCCTTCTGAACAAAATCCCCATAAAAAATTATTAGTAGGTCTAATTACCGCGAGGTATAAGTATAATAATAGAATAAAAAGATAATAAATTTATTGATTTTTTCCTATCAAATCAATAAAATTGAGATAATGATTTTTGAAATAGTTATTTGATAATTCTTTAAAATTAAGGATCGGTAAAAATTAGAAGACATGAAAACTTATATATAAGCATATGAAGTTGAATTTGTTACGTTGAATTCTAATTTGAACACTTTGCTTCAATACAAATGAAAAAAAAAAAAGAGTGTATAGAAAATAATTTTATTAAATTACATGGATAGTGTTGTAACATTTACTGTGCATGTAACCTAACCTTTAGGTATGATAGTTTGTTTAGAGTTTTGATGTGGGTATGCTTGTTTTTTGAATATGTTTTGCCCGTTGGCTCTTAAAGGGTACATTCGGTATTTTATTAAGCAAAAGTATATTCGAATCTTTGAGTTAAATGAATTCGAATTTGTCATGAGATTTGTTCTTTTTCTTCACGTGCGCCGCACGCAGTTCAAATTCTCCAATTGATTCAACCTGTTTCCTCTGTTTGTTTTTTCAGTTAGTTTTTCCTACTCTTTAGTACCAGATTTCGATATCAAAACCCTAGCTATCCAATGATGATGAAACGTGGGGCAAAGCGCGCAGCGTTAAGCGATTCCGACCCCAATTCAAACATTTTCGCAGTAAATCTCTCGTTTTTCTTTTTGAAACCCTAGCCTTTCCTCTTTCCTATTTATTCGCAGGTTGCTTAAGACTATATAAACTTGGCTTATTCATTGACACAGTTGAAAAGCAAGAGAGTGATGGATGAACCTGAATCTTCACATACAAGTTTGGATTTAAAACGTGGCGAATCTGCTCGGCAGCATGTTAGAGCTCTCAACAATCAATTTGCAAGGTTTTTATTTTTTCCTTTTATTGCTGTACGTTTTCAAAATTGTCCTTTTAGAATGTACCACGCTCTTCTTTAGATAATGCGAGCAAGTAGTCAGTATATTTCTTTCTATGTGTGTTACTATTCATACTCTGGTTTCTACTTTCGGCCACCAGGCTCGTTCGGCCTTTCACCCCCGAACGGCATTTTTTGCAAAATTTTATACTGTACGGCTGCTGTTTGAAAATGGTCTTTTAGAATGTACCACACTTTTCTTTAGATAATGCGAGCAGTATATTTCTTTCTAGGTGTGTTACTATTCATACCCCAGTTTCTACTTTCGGCCACCAGGCTCGTTCGGCCTTTCACTGCGAACGGTATTTTCGCAAATTTTATACTGTACGGCTGCCGTTCACCGTCGAACGACGCGAACGTCGGTCGGCCGTTCACCACGGAACAACATTGCGTGGTGGGTGGAAGTGTTTTAGGGGTACCAATAGTCGCACACTCTTTCTAGAGTTGAATACCATTTATTTTTCTGCAGTTGGGTTCAGTTACAGCTACAAGACCATCCGGATGAGCTTTGGGAAGATGGGGTGAAAGATTATTTGTCTCATGCATCACATATTTTGGTAATTTCAATGCATTTTACAGTGTTTCAATTTATTTTTCTATACTAGTATATCTTCATAATTAATCTAAATGTTCTTTTCTGTATCCATACGTTTTCGTGATATATCTGCCAAGAGTGCTTGTAGCATACCATGATATAGGCTGAGTTTTCAGCTACTTGTTAGGTGTTTCTTATTCAAGTTTTAAAGCTTAGGTAAACTTCTGAACCATTTACACTGCTGAAGGGGATGGATGAATAGTCACATATATGTATGTAGACATAAATATCGTGTATGGAAAGCATTGACGTCCCAACTTTTTCGTATTTGAATTGTGCCAACTCGACTTTAGAGACACTTACATTTATAATTTTTTCCCTGCAAGAAGTCCGTGCATACCATAAAGTCATTTTTGCCAAGAATTACCATACTTTGATATCTCTTGACCCCAAAAAATTAATAGCTTTAAGTGAAATGATTAGAATAAGTATTCTAAATATACAATATATTACATATTACTGATATGAGATTTTTATTTTTTTTATTTTTATTTATAGAAATGATGTTCATGGCATTCCCATAAATATATATATATATATATATATATATATATACACACACACACACACATCTTAGAAGCACATGCGCTTACGATCGATTTGTAGACATCTCGGGATGCAAAATTGCTGAGATGCAAGCCATTCTCATAAATATACATATGTATATTTGTGTATGTACGTGTTCACATGCATGGATGCACATATATGAACGTGTGCATATGTATATAATGTACATACTGAAAATGGGTGATGAGTTTTACTAATAATTCATGGTATGTACAAACTTAGTCATGTACAAAGTTAACCACACCAAACTTTTATGGTAAAACTTAAACAAGTACTGTACCAGATATCAAGTAATGTAACAAATATTGCAAATTGCTTCCAATACAACTAAAAATAGAACAATTAACTCAACTTGTCAAACTAATCTGCTGTACATTTTCTTCTCCACTACGCTGCATTCTCTCTCCTTTTACATGTGTATCTTAATAAAAAAACGTTACATTTCTTCACATATATATACTAATGGCGGATGTGTATTCATGGGAAGATCTATGTTTACATTGTCCTGGGCTATACCTTGGAAGGTTTAAACACGACTTTTTAAACTGTATGAACTTGACTTGAAGTACTTACGAAGTTTTATCATAAAACATATATTGACAATTATAAATAGCATAGGGCGTTTTTTTTTTTTTTTTTTTTTTTTTGCTTGTACCTGTAAGTATGTCGATAATTATTGTGAATAGTGATATATTGGCTTTCATAATAAAGTTTGAACTTGTAAAGGTAGCAAAATCATGGAGAAATAGTTAATGGTTTTTCAGATCTACGTATGAATCCTTAAACATTGTTATTTTCTCAAATATGAAATAACCGCGTGTCAAAAATGGCATAATAAAGTTGGACATGGTAGATGTTTGGAGGTATAGCCTTTTGTTGTTAATGTAAAATTCAGTAGTATGCCATTTTTTAGATATTTTGTCGTGTCTCATTCTGTCTTCATTATATTTTTAACATGTTTGTTTCTATATACATTATAGGCTTTCGTAATCTTCTTACATCTCTGACTCTATATGGGTGTTGATTGAGAAGTGATGATGTAAATTGTATTCTCTAATTGTCATGTTTATATTCTATCATCTTCTAAGATGATTCTGAAATTGCAAAGCTAATCAAATTTTAGGGCAAGAGATTATGGGGTACAAAGCTGAGTGAGATTATTTTCACGTCTTTCATTGCTATCCATGCCTCATTGTATTGAAAATGAAAAAACAAGTATATTTTTAACGGCGTGGAATTAGCACTAAAAAGTGTGGATTTAGTTCCACCATATTTTGTTCTTATTCCGAATTTCTATTTAAACAGAATGTTTTGCATTGTTGTGAAGTTTTTACTGTGTTTGAAAATCACGGAGCAAAAAACTATGATGTATTATGCGCATTCACGTACTTGACTTCAAATTGGAAGCATGGGCTTTGGGCCACCAGTTTTAACCATGATTTTTTTCATCAAACATGTATTATATATATATATATATATATATATATATAATATAATATAATGAATATATGCACAAACACACATGTACATATATGTATGTATATATGCATGTATATGCGTGTAATTGAGATTAAAAAATGTTAATAAATTTCTGCTTTGTGGGAAAATTAGGAGTTGAGGAACACAAAGGCAAAAGGAAAATGTTAGGAATAGGAATGTTGTTTTCGTTAGCAAAAGAGAATATAGGATCTCACTGTATGTCAAAGTGAATGAACTGTTTTCTTCTTTGTGCTTCATTAACGTTTACTAAATTCAACTTGTTAACGAACACCTTACAAACATAAAGTTTATAAATATATTCTCATAATGGAAATGATGGGAGTGAAATAAATTTGAAATTTCCATGTGTGATATTTCAATCGTATTGAATACTAATAATAATTGTTTTTAACCTTATATTAGAAGATCACTTCACAAATGTTTTCTTGTAGCCGTAAAGGATCAAAAAAGCTCAGTGACGCTTAAGTGCTCTTAGTTTATCGTTTATAACTTTTTCCCTAGCTTAATGCATTTAATATTTATTTGTGTCAAAGGCTGTTATTTTGTAGGAAAAATTCAGGGATGTTGTGGAATGTCTTAAAGCAGAAGCTGCAAAATCAGAGACAATCAGAGTGGCACCTTTATGTAATAATTTCAGCAAGCCTTCTCCAGTATTTGGAATGACCAAATCGAGTTCAAATCCTGATGTGAACAATGGTATTTCACAAGAGATTAAATCACCAGTTCCATCTACTGCGCAAAGTTTAGGCCTATCTTCCATGAAACAGTCGGCTCAATCAGGCTTTTCGTATCTACAAAACTCGGCCCAATCAAGCTCTCAGAATTCAAGCATCTTCTCTGCAAGCCAGAAACCAATTAGTCCAAGTTCGCAAAACTCGAGCATATCAAATTCGCAAAGCTCTGGTTTTTTTGGTATTAGCCAATCACAAACCAGTCCACCCAGTTCAAGCTTTCCAAATTTATCAAGCTCTAGTTTTCATGGTTCACAGAGCACAGGCTTGTTTAATTTTGGTCAGGCCACTGCCAACTCTAATTATCAGACCTCTGGGGCATCCAGTTCGCAGGGTCCAGGTCTTTTTTCTTTTACTCCAAAGTCAGCAGATTCAAGTTCAGGCTTGGGGTTATCTAATTCTCAGAGCTCAAGTTTATTTGCCATGAAACAGTCGCCTGTTTTTGGAGGTAAATTTGTTATACTAACAGTTTATGCACTGAGTTAGCATAGTTAATACAGTTACTTTACTATATGTATGTGCATGCGTGCATGTGTGTGTGTATATATGTATGTATAGGGAGCGGCTATTGAGTCAAAATTAGACGCAAATTTATGTATACAAATTCTGGACCACAAGATTTGTTTGTCTTTATGTGGAAGGTGTAATTCAAGAGGAGGTCCTAATGGTTCAGATTTTTTGTGTTTAATTTTGTGTCCATATAGACTTTCACACACACACACACACACACACACACACACATATATATATATATATATATGGAGCTGCTATTGAGACAAAATTAAACACAAATTTATGTATACAAATTCTGGACCACAAGATTTGTTTGTCTTTATGTGGAAGGTGTAATTCATGAGAAGGTCCTAATGGTTTAGATTTTTTGTGTTTAATTTTGTGTTCATATAGACTTTCACACACACACACACACACATATATATATATATATATGTGTGTGTGTGCATATATATATATATATATATATATATATATACACGAGGAGCGTTCAATAACACCCCAAATAGTGCAGCACCCCTTTAGCCCCCCTGATTTCCACCACCATGGTTACATAGGACGTGGTTCGATACGAAACGCGGTACGAAAACAGATACGTGGAAGGCTGTCTTTAATGTTTCCGGTACGAGGGAACGCAAGGATACGAAACATGTTTTTTCTTCTACTTTGGAAAAACTAATCTATTTTTTATGTTAATTACCAAATTTTGTGAAGATCTTGCAAATTTACAACTGCCCTTTCAATCTATATTACAAATTGATATATTATATAGTTGTCCTTCCAATATATTACAACCATACATAGTTGTACAACACAAATCGAAGAGTTGTTTATTCTTTTCAAAAACCTATGCGTCATCATCTTCTTTTCGCGACCGCTAACGTTTCCGGGTCGCGTTTCGTTTCGGGATCGAGGACGAACAAACTGGTTTCCGCAACGTGGCCACGTCCCACGTTCCTTGTTTCTAAGACCACCACACATTCCCGTTTCTCTCTCCTTCCACTAATTCTCTCTACCCCCACTAACTTATTTAACTATAAATGACTAGTTCTCCTTCGGGTGCAAAAGGGGTGTTAAGAATTTGGGGTGTCATATAACCCCTATATATATGTATGTATATGTATATATATATATATATATATGTGTGTGTGTGTGTGTGTGTGTGTGTGTGTGTGTATATATATATGGGAAATGTTCCGCTACACCTCTTAGACTACACGTGAATCTCCCCCTGAATTCCAACCACTTATTCCAATTTTAATATTAATTCTTTCTATTTCTTTCCACTACACTATACTATTTAATTCAATCGGAGAGAGAAATGATGAACATTAAAATTGGAGTGAGTGGTTGGAAATTAGGGGGAGATTCATGTGCAGCCTAAGAGGTGTAGCGGAACATTTCCCTATATATGTAGCACTTGATTTCGTGCATACAAATTTACTGGAGTACCTTAGATGCTCTGTAGAGTCTTTATGAAAAGTAATCACCTTAATTATTGCAGTATTAAACTTGTAGAATGAATTTCAGGTGCTTTCAAATCTTATTTTGCATTGTTTAGCATCTGACTATCTGCTGACTATATTGGTAGTTACGTGTGCTGTGCTCTTCGCTATCTGCTGTAACTGATAGATGTCTGTTTCGTCTTTCAGGATTACAAGGTTCTACAGCCCAAAAAGTTGAAGCTTCGGGTGAAGATGCAGATGAAGGTTAGATACAAAAACCTGTCATCACATTTGTCTGTATATTTTGAAATGTTAAGCTGTCGACATTTCACTGTGTTCTAGTGTCTATTACATATGCATGGAAAACTTATTTCTGTACTTGCTTCCTTCTTCCATTTGATTTCTCATGATAGTTTGATACACCCAGATTTCATGCAGAGATAAATATTGCATGGTGAGGACCATCAAGTAATAATTAATTGGATTATTTACTTGGTTGATTTACTGTAAGTTACAAGTCATATGACCAACTTATCTCTATTTGTTGAACTTTGCCTGTTGACATGGTTTGTTCAGAAAGTGTTAGTAGGATACGTAGGAGGGAAAAGGCATATTTATCATATGATTATGCAACCATGTAAACATTGTTATCTTTAGTTTTCGAGCAAAAAGGCCAGGAAAGAAAATTTTGAATTTCACTGTTCTTTGTAGTTGCAACATCTTTGATTGATGTCACAGTTTTTCGTTTTTATTACTCAGTGTATTAAAAAAACACAACATGGTGTTGGGCGATGCGGTGATAGTGTCTAGTGCAAAATAGGCTTACCATTGTTTTTCTTGACTGTTTAGTCATAATACAGATTTTTCATTCTCAATGCGGGGTATGAAAAGGCGTAAAATAGTTTCTATAATACATTTTTGGGTACTTCTTAGCACTTTTTTTTTTTTTTGATTATTTTTCTTTTTGTGTGAAGTAAATTAAAAAACCTTTGTCAAAATAAATTTTCTATTACAAGATTTTCTTTTAATATACAAGGTTCTGGTTCATTAGGATCAAATTCACGGCAACAGATATGCTTATTTAGTTCTATCTGAATAGTTCAAAAAAGCATGTGTCAGAGCCAACGCTTCATGGAGCTTTTGAATCTTTGTAAGCCATACGCTGCCGTTAATAAATAACTATGGCATGACTGCAGATTTTTAACTATCAAAATTCTATATCATTTAAACATATGAAATATATCTGAAGAGCTAGTGTCCAACATGAGCACGTGTAAGTCAGGGATCCATGTACTAGAACCTTGAATTTAGGGTTAGTTTGGGGAGAGTGTTATGATTATAGGACTAGTGAATATGCGCAAGGCGTAGTGTTGGTCTTCGGTATATGTCACTACTAATATCGTCATCATCACCTTGATTTTATTTATTTATTTGTTATTATTTGTTTAATTATTTTACTTTATCATATCTTTATTTATGTTTTCACCTTTAAATCTCTTGTTTTTTTAACCTTTAAATTGACTTTGTCATTTGGTTTTGGGTTCCATTTCTAGTCAAACCCAACTTGTTTGGGATTAATGGCTTAGTTGTTGTTGTTAAACATATGAAATAATTTATCAGAATATTTTATCACACATCGTGAATTTTAGGTACAGGTTTTATATTTTTCCTATTTCATTTCTAATGTTCTTCTGATTCTAGTATGAACATGTATCTCATTTAAAATCGTAATTATTTGCGATTTGTTTGAGTTACACATTCAGTGTTATGTATGTTTTGTTTTTGTTTTACCTTTTATGCTCATGATTAGATGGTTAAAGCGCTAAGGCGCAAAACGGCGCGCCAAGCTTGTGCCTTGGGCTTTTATTTACCCCTTGAGCCCTTTTGTGTGCCTCCCTTCGTTACAATTTTTCGTTTGTCTACTCTAAAAAAACTACATTACAAGTTACGAGCGTTACAAGAGGAGGTTCGCGCGTGATGATGAAACATTGTCCGTGCATAATTTCTTTTTTCAAATTAGATATAATTAACACATTTAAATGAAAATGATTTCCACCAACATATAACCACATTTTTATGTTGGAATCATATGTATTTGATTAGATTTTTTTTTATTTTCTCATTACAGCGTCCAACTTTATTAAGTTTACTTCTATTTATTTACATTATTAATCTGTAAAAAAACGAATATATAAAAACTTTTATTTGTCATGTGCTATTTTTAACTCATAAGGTATGGTGATATTCTTCGATGAGCATTTCAAAGTGGTAGAGAAATGCCAGTTGTTAGATCCTATATTAAAGTTATCAGTAAAATGAGATGTTTTGGATTTGAAAAAGAAAAATTCTTAGTTCCTATTTCTAAGGAATAGTTATAGTTGTAATATATATAAAGGAAAAGTCTATTTGGACACAAAATTTAGACACAATTGGTGTCACAATGAATTTACACCATTGGATCGCCCCATGAATTCCACTCCTCCATATAAAAACAAAATGATTTAACGGTTAAGAATGTGTGTCCTCTAATTTATGTCTAATTTCGTGTTTAAATAGCCTCTCCTATATATAAAATGGCAGTTTTGATGATTTACCTTTACATCAAAAAGATGGTATTTTGACTGATTTGTATGTATATCCTACTTAGGATAAATTATAAAAGGTGAATCTTGGAGATTGTACATAAAGGGCAATTTTAAAATTCGTGGTCGGATCAAATGTTTATGCTTTAAAGCCACCTATAAATAAAGATACGATGATACCGTAATACATTATCATCATGTAGACATTGATATAAAGTATAAAAATAGGAAAGAAATCATCTGCTCCATACTAGAAGCACATAGTTCTTTTTTCAATGGAAAAGTAATTTCTGCCTTTATAATGAAGATGACAACAACAACAACAAAGCCATATATCCCAAACAAGTTGGGGTTGGCTAGATTTGGAACGCAGAATTACTTTATAATGAAGATGAATTTCGAAAAAATTATATGTATATTTTGATTGGTCAGACATATTGGAAAAGGTGAATACGGGTATCACATGATTTCGTCTCCTGAACGCTGGCGAGCTAATGGATTGATAAACCATTATTAAATTTTCCTCTTTGTGCAAAAAAAATCTTTTTCACAAATTAGGTATGTTGAACGTATTAAAAGAATGATTTGTAAAATTTAACCTTATTTTTACGTTGAAATCATATGTAGTTTGTTTGATTTTTTTTTTTATTTCTACGTTACAACGTATTTTTATATATATTATTAACCTCTAAAAAATAAATTCATAAAAAAATGTTTAGTTAGATGTTATGTTTAAACGATAGGATATGGTAATGTTATTAGATTAGCATGCTGGATTTGTAGAGAAAGTTCAATTGTCATATTTTATTTTTATGCTATTGATATTTAAGAACATTTTGGATTTGAAAAGGAAATCTAATTATTAGATCTGATTTTTAAGGGATATTAATAGTTGTAATATGTATAAAAGGGCGTTTTTATATTTACATTTATACGAAAAAATGTATGCTGATGTTTTGGTTTACTTGTATCAGATGCTGCTATTTAGAATAGTTTGTAGGCAAAAATATAAAACATTATATACAGATGACAACCTTTGGAACCTTAGCGGTCGGACAAAAAGTTTGCGCTTCCAAACCAACTATTAATAAATATATAAATTAACATGATAATGCTAGTGTTAAAACATGTTTGTAAGCAATATTTTTTGCAAATAAAAAAGACGAAGTTACCAAATACGAAGTCACAACCAATTTCAGATTCTTGTCTACAAAACCAACAACATGGAAATTACAAAAAAAACTAAAAATCAAACAGATGTTCAAATTCACTTGAAATTTAATTTCATTTCCAATTAATTATATCCAAATTTTAATTTAACTAAACTTTAAATTCAAACTGGAATTAATTACTATTAATATTAACCAAACTTAAAATTAAAATTAAACCTTTTAATCAACCTTTTTTCCCGATGTACTCTAGGAGAACCCGGTGGACCGGACAGGTAAATTCCTTACGAGAATTAAGTTGTGTTTGTCCGCTTCAATTCATGGCTCCAGTACTATTTTTTGCGAGGAGTGTGCAAGATAGGGTTCAAATTTAGGTTCAAATTTAAAATTAAACGATCATTGACTAAATTTAAAATTAAAATTAATTAAACTGCTCATTTTCCTACCATGATCCATAATCTAGTGAAAGCATGCTTTTTAGGCGACTTGGAGCTTCATTGCCTTAGCCAAAGGCACACTGTTTGGGTGCCTTGAAGGCTTGAATAGCTTGAGCGCCTTAGCTTCCAAAAATGCACGATTGCTACATCTGAGCCTTTGCGTCTTACGCACACTTAGGTGTGCGCCTTAATGACACTTCTTTATGAGCAAAATTTCACCACTATACTATACTTCTTTAATTTTAGATTTTCATGAATGTTTATTTTGTTTTTCATCGTCCTTGTCTTTCTTCCAAATGATTGGGGTTGACCACATGAACTTTTTTTTTCCAGGGCTTTTTTGTAGATAAATTTATGTTTTTATGTTAAATTATTGTCCATGCTTGTTTCTCATGTTAAAACTTTTTTTTTCCAGGGCTTTTTTGTAGATAAATTTATGTTTTTATGTTAAATTATTGTCCATGCTTGTTTCTCATGTTAACATAACAATTTCGTGTGAATCAGTTTTGAAGTATAAGAAAACCGTTTCATAGTTTCACACTGCTAATTTTAATCATCATTTTGAACATTTACTCAAATCACTTTTAACTGTCAATTTAATTAATATAACAATATCCAACATTACGTATAAGATTGGATATTCTTTCTTGTTATTGGTACATGTTCTAAATTTATTTTATTTATGACATTAACCAACATATTTGTGTTCATAAAATATTGGTCAAATTTTTTTGTCCTGTCGCACTTCCATAAACTTGGAATAATTGTTAGTTGAGCAGCTTAATCTCTTGCACTACCTATCTTGGTAGTAGAAAATGTTTGTTATCCGAGATGACGACATCAATTCACACAAATTTATTGATGGACACCAGAGACTTTCATGGTTGTCACAGTCCGTGATTGTATAAATTTATACAAGTATGATGGGCAAAAATATAAGGGGGGTGTGCTTGTTTTCTCCATTTAGCTGCTCATGTCTTCTGTAGTTTTAGGATACAGTATAAATATCCAGTTCAGAAGAGTAGTACACCATTTTTTATTATCTCAGATTAAAATTCGACTATAAATATACAAAACCCTCTCATGAATTACTAGTGTATTATATGCACAATGTGCTGCAGGCGCATGATGTAAGATGCGATAGAATATTGAACATGGAAAGCGCTTTTGACTACTTATAGTCTTATATAATATAACTTTGAGGATTGTTGAAATTGAGGATACTGGTGTATCTTATACAATCATCATCTTTTATTGGTAGTAAGATGTGCTCATCAATAATGATTTTATATGTACTTGTTATGGAATTACTTTGAAATCCTATTTTTTCCTCTAAACTTAACCATATATATATATATATATATATGTATATATATATATATGTATGTATGTATGTATATACGTACATATGGGGGCGGCTATTTGAACACAAACTTAGAGACACAAATCCTCAACCGTAGGATCTTTTTTTCCTTATGTGGAGATGTGGAATTCAAGGGGAGATCCAATGGTTAAGGAGATGTGAAACTCAGGGGGAATCCAATGGCGGGGATCAATTGTATCAAAATTGTGTGTCCAGATATACTTTTCCTATATATATATCTTTATTAATAATTGTGTTGGGAACACATTTTTGGTCCGATCGTGAAGTGTCAAAAATGCCCTTTAAATTTAAAAAGTATCTCATAAAAATAGGATCTATACGGTTGATTTTTTTCTTTCAAAACTTCATTTATGCATGCGTTGGCCCTTGAATAATGGGTCAATAACAATTCATGCGCAAAGCGCATGCCACGATCACGCGCAAAGTGCGTGCCGTTACGCTCGTGTGTGTGTGTATATATACAGGAGGGTTATACGGCACCCCTCTTTCGTGGTACCCCTTCTGCACCTCAATAGTAGCCACACATAATTAAATAAGTTAGTGGGAGAGAGAATTAGTGTGAAGAGAGAACCGAGAATGTGGTGGAAATCAGAGGGCTAAAGGGGTGCTGCACTATTTGCGGTGCTCTTGATTCTATCTCATGTATGTGTGTATATATATATGTACACACACACACACACACACACACACACACACACACACATATATATATATATGTATATATATGGAGGTTCCTGGGCACCCATTATGTGGCACCCCATTTGTTCCTCAATATAAGCGATTCATTTATATTTAAATAAGTTAGTGGGGGAGAAAATTAGTGAGAAAAGAGAGAAACGTGAATGTGGTGAAAATCAAGGGGTTATAGGGGTGCTACGAATATCGGAACGAGCTCAAAATTCGAATAGAAAATAATATATATGTGGATTGAACATCTACAAAATCTTGTTGGATTTGGATTAGTGTAGCTCACGGTAGGGTGGAGGTGCTGCAAAATGGGGGTGTCCCGGTACGCTCCTCTTTCTTTCTCTCTCTCTCTCTCTTTATATATGTATGTATGTATATATATATAGAGAGAGAGAGAGAGGGGGGGGGGGGGAGTTTATATGGCATCCCAAATTCTTGGCACCCCATTTGCATCCGAACCACAACCTTTCATTTATAGTTAAATAAGTTAGTGGAGGAAGAGAGAATTAGTGGGCGGAGAGAGAAACATGATTGTGTGGTGGAAATCAGGGAGGCTAAAGGGGTGCTGCAATTTAGGGGGTGCTATTGAACACTCCTCATATATATACGTATATATGTATATATATGGAAAAGTTTATTTAGACACAGATTTTTGACGTAAATGGTGACACAATTGATTTGCACTGTTGGATTACCCCATGAATTGCACAACTCCACATAAAGATAAAAAGATCCAACGGTTGAGGCTTTGTGTCCAAAAAGCTGCTTCCTATATATATATATATATATATATATATATATATATATATATATATATATATGAGGAGTGTTCAATGACACCCCAAATAGGAGCACCCCGAAAGCCCCCCTGTATAAACCAAGCATTTATATTAGTTTAAGTTAGTGGAGAGTGAGAGAATGAGTGGAGGGAGAGAGAAATGTGATATGTGGTGGAAATCGGGGGCATTTAGGGGTGCTGCACTGTTTAGGGTGCCATTGAACGCTCGCCTATATATATATATATATATATATATATATATATATATATATATATGGACTTTTCTTTCTTTCCATTTTTGCATTTGTCGTGACTCGAACCCTGGTGGCAAGTCAGGGATATTTATCATTCAACAAATTCAGTTACGTTTTTCATTTATTTAAAAGTGTAACAAGCAATTTCTTTCTATTCATCCAAACATACATGTGGAAAGTAATAATACATACTAGGATGAAATTCAGTGTACACGGCTTATTAGAATTGAAGCCTCAAAGGGTTTTACTTTGAGCAACAACATTTGTTTAAGAGCTAGTGCCCAGTCTGTAACATGTTTGCAGCGGCGGAGCTAGACCAAATGTTCAGCTTGGGCAACATATTTATTTTTATTTATGCTAGGCAACGAAACAATACTTTCTGTAATGTACATGGACTCAATTCTCTTGCTTATTTCCCATTATGGCCCAATCTAAACTATTTTAAATATGGTTTTGTGTAAATGAATTTTGAATTTCCAGCTAGGGCATTGGCTCTAGCCTTTCCAATCTGACATCTGTCTCTGCATGTAGGAATACATTTATATCCATGCACAAAGATAGCATGTTATGAGCAGATTAGTATTTCACTAGTCAGGATGCCTGATTGACTATCGCTGAATACGAAATTCCAGTTTATTTAACTATTAGCCTGTTAATTTCAATCTCTAAGCACTGATAAGTAGAAGCACGATCACATATGTTTGTTAGCTAGCCTTTTAATTTCGATCTCGACGACACTGATACAAGTGGAAATGCCATCTCGTATGTTAGTACTATAATGTCTTTGTTATGAATTAAGTCAATGCCATGTTTCCAGACATAAAACATGCACTGTACGTTGTGATATTAATCCAAGATTGCTGTGTGATGTGTAGCACTGTTTACAGGAGTTGTTTTTAGTGATACTAATATTGGTTGATTGTGTGTGTATACTTGTCCCAGTAACTTCCTATAAGCCATGAATGCACTCAGACGAAATTTTCACCTCAAAACACCCTTACCTAGTTATGTCTTTATACAACACCCTTATTGTCCAATAAAGGACGCAATTTCAAGTTAATAACGTATATTTGTTCACTTTTTTGGTTAGTATATAAGGAATATTTGTTGGTGCAACCTTTCTGTTTGTTTACTGGTTTTTATTTTTTATTTTATACTGTTGTTGAACAGAAAATGAATTGGAGCAACCAAGTAGCCCTTCTTTACAAAAAACTGAAGAGAAAGGGGTTGTTATAGTTCATGAAGTTAAATGCAAGGTCTATGTGAAGGTATTATTATTGTTTACAACAATTATAATCCACCCATCTAATCATTTATCATTTCCTTATTTTGTTTACTGAGGTAAGTTGCAAAATAAAAACGATATCCAATAAATAATCTGAATTGAAAAACTAGCCCTAGTCAGGGGAAATATTTAATTTTTCTCGAGGTTCAACAATATTAGATTTTTTTTTTTTTTTTTTTTTTTTTTTTTTTTGGTTAGCTTCAGTTAACCAAAGCAACATTGATATTCTTATTTTGCTGCTTGTTTTTCCAGCCTGACAATCCTGAAGACAAGGGTTGGAAAGATATGGGCATGGGTCAATTGGCAATCAAATGTAAAGAAGGTGCCAGCAAAGCTGCAAAAGACTCCAAACCCACAATTATTATTCGAAATGATGTAAGTATCTTCTTCTTCTTCTTTTTTTCTATAATATATTGCCTAGGGCTGTGATACACGATTGTTGAGGTATATTTAGTACCTAGAAGATTGAATGTGTAATTTTACTGATGTTAGTTCTTATGGTCCTGCATCTTGAATGTAGCTCAGCTAAGGAAACCTTTTTATATAAAAAAAAGTACGTCCTCGGAAGATAATGTACCAACTTCTCATCATTGGAAACTTTAGAGGAAATAATAGGATTTTCAAACGTTCAAAGTGATGTTTTTTCAATAAAAAAGTAACGTGAATGTACATTTTGGGTTTCTGATGCAAGACACAATGACTGCTAAATACCAAAAGGTAGTATGTCTGGGTTTCTGATGCAAGACACAATGACTGCTAAATACCAAAAGGTAGTATGTCTGCTGAATTGCATAGGAATTATGTATGCATAAATGCAACGCTGAATGTATACAAGTCAACTAAGCATACATATGTTCGAACATAAACACATACAGGCACATAACACATGCTTATTTATGTTCATATACATATATATATATATATATATATATATATATACGTACATACATACATATAAATACATACATACATATATATATATGTATGTATATATATAGAGAAAGAGATAGATAGGATCAGGAGCACCCCAAATAGTACAACACCCCTTTAGCCTCTTGATTTCCCCCACACATTCCCGTTTCTCTCTCTTCCCACTAACTGTCTCCCCCCACTAACTTATTTAAATATAAATGGGTGGTCTAGGATGAGGGGCATTTGAGAGGCTATAAATTTGGGGTGATATATATATATATATATATATATATATATATATATATATATCACCCCAAATTTATATGAGGTAGGTTCAATGGCACCCCAAAAATGGAGCACCCCTTTAGCCTACCACTTTTCCACCATACATTTCCTCTCTCACCGGTGGTGGATCTACGTATATATATATATATATATATATATATATATATATATATATATATATATATATCACCCCAAATTTATATGAGGCAGGTTCAATGACACCCAAAAAATGGAGCACCCCTTTAGCCTACCACTTTTCCACCATACATTTCCTCTCTCACCGGTGGCGGATCTACGTAAGGTCCAGTGGGGGCCGCCGCGCCCACTGAATTGTTTATTTTAACTTTTTTTATTTATTTTGCACTTATTCTTTTGAGTTAAATATGGAATAGCATAGAAAGACAATTAGACACCGTGTAGAAATGGCGACTTCGTTGGCTCATGGAATAAGCGACTAGCAACCTCCTCTCTGCCTCAAAATCTACTTCTTTTCTCCTCCCTCGCCTCTCCTCCTCCATTTGCTAGTTTTCGCTTTGTCTGTGACCAAGAAGTTTGCTATCCACTCAAACCCCTTTTTCCCTCAGATCTGCATCGTATTCCAACTCAATGACCCTCTCCTTCAGCCTTGATGATTCTTCACTATTTTTCTTGTATGGAAGCACTGACGTCTTCTAGACACAGCTTGGCCGATCTATTTGCGTCAGCCACCTTATTTCGAGACTGAAAACGGCTGTAGGGTTTGGCTTTAGGTTTTTTTAGTACTATTTTGTGTATTTTTAGTTTTGTTTGTGATTTGATCACTAAAGCCTGCATTTCACTGTAGTTATGGTCTTTAGTTTTGCATACTATTTGGATCTCTTTTTTGCTGGTTTGACTGGGTATTCGGACTGTCTTGCTTTAGGGTGGGAATTTGTACGTACTTGTGGAATTTTGCCACCGCACCCCAAAAAAAAAAAAAAAAAAAAAAATCTTGTTTTTGTGGGGAGAATTGATCATCAAAACATTGCAGAAAGTTGGATTGATATAAAGTTATATGGGTATGGATAATATTATTACATTAGTTTTGTGAACAGTTTCTAAAATTCCTTATATTGAAATGTCATTATGCTTGCAATTATTGTCACTTATTCTTTTGAGTTAAATTTCCGCCCCCATTGGGTCAAAATTCTGCGTCCGCCACTGTCTCTCACCTTCCATTAACTCTCTCACCTCCCACTAACTTTAATTAATATAAATCAGAGGTGAAAAACAGAGGGGCCAACGGGGTGCTCCATTTTTGAGGTGCAATATATATATGGGAAAGTCTATTTGAACACAACAAATAGACACAAGTAAGGAGACACAAAATCTGCACCATTGGATCTTCTCCTGAATTCCACCTTTCCACAAAAAGATCCAATGGTCAAGATTTTGTGTCTCTATGTTTGTGTCCCAATAGCCGCCCCACCCCCCCTATATATATATATATATATATATATATATATATATATATATATATATATATATATATATAACATACGCATAATATATGTATCAATACTTCTGCAGATCAGTTAGGTGCAGATAATTCTTATTAACAATTTCTTTTGTTTGGATTCTTAAATCTCATATTTTTGCAGGTTGGAAGAATATTACTGAATGCTTTAATATACACAGGAATAAAAACAAATGTTAAGAAGAACACTATTGCCACGATATTTCATACGTCGGTAAGTCCATACAACCTTTTGAGAGTTTTCTTTGTGTCTTGCCTAGGAAAGGTTGGAAAGCCATAAAAAATACAGTGTGATATGTCTTATAATATGACTATGTCAATTGATACTTCTTGGATAATCCAAAATAAATATTCAGGATAGTGGATCAAATGATGGAAATGAATCTGGAAAAAGTAGCATTGTGGCGCGAACGTACTTGTTAAGGCTAAAAACCGAAGATGACACTACAAAATTAGCGGCTGCAATACAAGACTATGCTCCATCAGTATAAATTAATTATATACAAGTTGAATCAAGGATCATATATATGTATGTTGAATGGTGCCCACTGAAGAATATGAAATATTTGTAACCCTGTTGAGGCATGAGTCGGAGTCATTAAATTATCTGTTATGATCAATGTATACTGAGAGCAATATACTATCTTAGTTCATGTAAAAGATAGTTCATTGTTTCATTACAGATTATTATTTATTCCTTGCTGCTACTTACGTTTTTATATCTTACCGTTATTCTAGACCTATGCTCATTGTAGAATCAGAGGGTGCTGTAAACGTACAATTTACAACTCTTTAATGCTATTGTTATACATTGAATTTATATCTATGTTTGGTTCAAGTACTGAGTCGCTGGCTCCTTTTTGGAAGAAAATATCGTTTGATACAGGAAATGAACATCAGGTAAATTATGCAGGAGGAATTTACCTTTATTGTGTTGAGTCACTGCATCTTCATAAAATAGATATTCGGGCTTGCCCGTTGCCAGTAACGAGGACAAGAAGGTAACTTTATTACTTAATTGAAATGATAGGAGCCAAGTGTCAACTTTTTGCAGAATCAAATATTGTCTACATTTACATTATTGAACTGGAGAATATCGTTATTCTTGACAGACGTTTGTATTATAATATCTCATGTTATAGATTAAATGCAGTATTTAATCATCATATGAGTTGGAGAGAATAAATCTTATTTTGTTTATCAATAGTAGTTCGTAATCTTGCTGCTTAGCCGTCTGTCTGTCGACTATTTTTTGCATCATTTGAAAATTTTGAAATCCGACCGTGTCATCAAAATAATTAACAGTTGAGGAAAATAGGCGTAATGACAAATATTGATAAAAAATTTGATGCAAAAGCACAAATTTTTTTTATTTTTTTTGCATCAAGGCCAAACTTTTTGCAAACATACATTGCAACGTCTAAACTTAGGAGACAAATAAAATGATGGTGGTTTGACTGATGACTCCATCACGGATGAACATAGGAGGCGTCGAGGTGACAACAATTTGGGATAGTGACAGTGATGGAGGAGAGTATGACTTTGTACACACCGTTTTCCACGGTGTGTACAAAACACTACTTCCTTTTGGAGGAATTCAGAGGGGCTCATATGGGTCCCTCTGTTCTCCTCCAATAAAGAGGTAGAGTTTTGTTCACCTCACATTTTGTGAGGTGAACAAACTAGTATACCGTGGGGGACATAGGGCTATAAATTTGTTTGAATGTCCGATATTCTTTTGTGTAAATAACCGAAAAATGTCTGTCTGAATTTGCTCGATTTTCATTTAAAACACGAGTTAGGATAACAAAATTTATATGAGAAAAAAATCATTTTTGGTTTGTGTTCGTTCGAATTCGTCTGAATTTCTTGTATTTTGATATGCAGTTGGGAGAAAATATAATAAAAAGTATAAAATTTAATATAAATAGGTTCTCCGATTAGATCCGTTCGTGTTCGTGTCCGAAAAACATTCATGTTTGTTTCCGAATGATTTCATTAAGAATATGAGTTATGACAACGAAATTTATACAAAAAAAAAAAATCTTTCGTTCCATGTTCGGTTCGGTTTTATTTAGCATTTATGAACTAGTATGAAGAAATGAGTAATGCATTTCTTTTTCCAAATTTCCATTTAACAGTGTTGGCGTAACCTCGAAAGATTGATGAGAATAAACTTTAATTTATTTGTAGTGGGATTCATAGCAGAAAACAAAAGCAATTTGGCTTTGACCAACAGAGAAACCATACACATAATGCTGGCAATTAGAACCGAGAACCGAAAACCCGAACCGAACCGACCCGAAAAGACCCGAATCCGAACCGAACCCGATGGGTCTCGGGTCGGGTCTAGGTGATGAAAAATACCATCAAGACCCGATCAAACCCGACCCGCATAGACCCGAACCCGAAAGACCCGACCTAAAAACACTGAAATATATGTATTTTTAGTGTTATTATTCAATCGGACCCGAACCGACCCGACCCGACCCGAACCGAAGCTCGGGTCGGGTCGGGTCCAGATTTTTGAAATGTATAGTTTAGACCCGACAAAACCCGACCCGCCTAGAACCGAGACCCGCCGGGTCGGGTCTGGGTCCATCGGGTCGGGTCTAATTGCCACCCCTATACACATTAGATACCATGCCAACGTCAATGAATCTACCTTTTATAATAGATACCATACCCCAAAAAAAAAAAGGCGGTAAGCACGCCCGTGAGTTGCCGTATCAAAACAAAAGCTATGCATGATCTATACCATTATTTTAATCCAAATTCATTAGACCATCCTAATCCTTACCCCACTTTCATTACCGTCCAAAATTAGATGGGCATGCTCGTGCTCGGGAGGTTGAGTTGTCGACACGTACCATTTAATTACGCATGCATTGTAGCTTTCTTGCGTTTAAACCAATCCTACATCCAAAAGGAATATCATTATTTTAGTGTGTTAATCAGTTGAACTTGGATTGGTTTTTTTTAATTAGTGGATACTCGAGTGCAGTGTTGGCAAAGCGGAACGACTCTGAGGAGATAAGAGGGCTGGATTTGTGTGACGGTCGCTTTTAGGAAATGGACTTGCATTTTCCATGATTGGGGGGTAAGTAATAATAATTATAATAATAGTTGGAAACTTTCGGTAGCATTCGATCCTTCAACGGGCCCCTTTCTTTGTGCATTGGATGATTTGATTCTTGTATTTTGTTTTGTATGGTTTAAATGTCATTTCATACATGTTCTCCTTTTTAATAGATTTTTGTGTTGAAGATAAACGACTGTTGATTTAATTAATTTATTTAAACATCACTGCCTCCCCAATTGGTTAAGACATTGGGGGCAGAATGCAAGAGGTTATGCGTTCGATTCACTCAGATTCTCTTGCCATTGTAGTATGGTGTTTACTGCCCAAATTTGTATATAAATACCTTATTTTTTAAAATTCTTCTTCTTATTATTATTTATATATAGAAATTAAGTTGATTTTAATTATTTAAGGGCTCAAATAAGTTCATTGTTAAGCATATGTTAAATAAAATTTGAAAATGCAACTTACTACAAAATAATTTAATTAAATGGTCGATGATATTTCTTGTTCTAGTTATATAAGCTGATGGAGAGTTTAATGAGGTGAAGATGAAAATACGGACAACGATGATGATAAACAAAGTAGTTGAAACATGTTGACGGTTCAAAATAAAAGAATGATGAAGAATAAGAAAATAAAAATAATTTGAATGTTTATATAAATATAATTAGAATATGAAAATTATTAAATTATAAGATACTTTTACGTTAAATAGTAGAAGAGATAAAAGCATAAGAAAATATATGCTTTTAGGTTATCACAACTTGTGATATGTAAATAAAGTAAATTATTGTACAAGATCTTATTTTGTTTTGGTGTGAATTTCATTATTGTAATGTGAATCTGACCCAAAACAACTTTTAATGGTATCGGAGCTAAGGTTTGTAAAATTTGGTATTTGAAGATTTGTTTTATTCTGATATTATTCGATTCATGTTATGTTAACAACTGAAAATAAGAAATGGGTATAAAGATTCAGATCTAAGATGAAATTAGTTCATCATAAACAAAATTTTGTTTGTTACGAGATCTGAAAATTTAAGACTTAATATATGATATTAATTACACCATTTCTTATGAATTAAAGTCTGAGAACATGTTAACCAACTTAATTATCTCAACGTGTTTTATTTTGACAAGACTTAATACCTGAAATTAATTCTAATTGTTAGAACTTAGATGATTAAACCTTGGTATATAAGTTAGGTTTGAATCAATGAACTGATTTGTTTATATAAGTTAACGATCAAGGAATCTGATGTAAATTTATTGATGCAACATTGAAATTCAGATGTAATCTTTTAACTAAGATCATTTCACAGGTGAAATTGTTTCGTTGTTGTTAAATTTGTATTTGATACAGAATATAAAATTATTTTACCGTAAATGACTTTTATATTTGATAAAATTATGAGTTAAAATTCATAGTTAATACAAGATATTGACTATGTTTATTGTAGAGTTTACCTTACCTACTACATTCTTGTATACATGAATTTGGATCTGTATGACTTCATTCAAGTTATGAATCAATATAATTGACTGCTGTATTGAATTAAATTTGATATATATAGATAGATTTATACACACACACATCCACAACAATTCAATGTATTTCAATGTCCACTCTATAATGTCTAGAGTTATCTAAAACAAATCCGGTTTATGAAAATTGATGCATGTGGGAAATCGATTGTAACAGGATTTCAGCTCGGACCTGAACTGGCTTCAGTGTAAACAAAATTGTTTTGTTTTAAGATCTAAATAGAGTTGTGGATAATATGTGATATTAATTGTATTTTTGCTGCTACTTCCTACTTATTATAATTGATAATGTGTAATATACAAGTCTGGTTAAATCTTTATCTCTATGGGAATTAGTATTAGTAATCAGATCTGATGTAGTTCCTATGTGACAATGAATCAAAAGGTTTGATTTTAGAAAAATATAGCACTATTGCCATAACAGCTGTATCGGTTTGGAACCAAGCAAATACCCAGATTGTATTTGATACATTTAGATATATATACCTTCTGCAGTTTCATGAAGTTAAGATTTGATAGGCATATTTTATAGACTAAGTTAATTAATTTATTTCTATTCTAATTGTACTTCAGATGTGTTCTGATATGGCAGTTTGAAACTGTTTTTAAACTGGACAGTATTTTAACACTTGAACACATTTGAATGCACAATCATAAACGTATACATATATGCTGTTAATAAATATGGGTTTAGTGTTGGCTTTTGTTTTAAAAATCTGACTTATTTATTTGTTGACTTCCTTGAACATTTCTTCCAAAACTTTTAATATAATTTGAGTTTGTAATCTGGATAAATAAGTTTACCTCATTATATATGAGATATAAAAATGAATTTAGTTTTGTATATTGTGAATATATAAAAAATGTATAGATATAATGCAAAATGTTTGCAATTATATTTATATTACAATTGGATATTGTTAACTCATTGCAGATAATATATGACATCTAAATGAGATACACTACTATATATATATATATATATACAGTGATATGCATTTTTTTTTTTACTATCAAGGTAAATATGGGGGCATATTGAACTAAATCACTCCTGGAAATTATATACATATTTACATATGTATATATATTAATATGTATTCCCATACTGTTTCATGATAATTTACAAATTTGATTTGCTGTATAAGACCCTTGCTGTAATAAAGCAGTTGGCATCATGGGTTTTAAAGTTAAGGCATACACTAGAGTTAGTTAAATATGTATTGGATGCCATTGTTTTACCACATGTGCCTTAACACTGAGGTTAACTGAAACATTTAACTTAGAAGTAAGGCTAGTAAGCTATCACACTTGCATGGTTGTGACCCTGTTAGAAATAAGCCATTCTCAGTATGATCCCACATTGATCAGTTCATGATATAAAATTGCAAATATGATTTGCAATAACCAATATATGTGTGATGTATAAATTTGGATATTCAGGTCACCCTTAACCCTTTTACTATACATTAAATGCATGTTTTGAATTGGTAAATAGATATGTAAATGATACATTAAATGCATGTTTTGAATTGGTAAATAGATATGTAAATGATACATTGCATCTATGCATGCAATAGTTATATATAATTAAATCAATGCATAATTGAGATTGTACATTATATGAGGATAGTGAGTATCATAATTGTTCGAATTTTGGACAAATTAAAATATGGGTATATCATTGTAGATAGTGTGATGTATTAAGCCATGACAAATAGTTGCTTTGTAAGTGTTACCTGTGATATACATATAACAATCTCATGTAGAATACATGCTGGGTATCATATGTTCATTCTAGAACAGCTGGTGACAAATTTTCATTTGCTCAGTTATATATTTATATATATTGTGTATATATATATATATATATATATATATATATATATATATATATATAAAAGCTTATGTGCGTGATTGTCACAAATAAGCTAACTATTTTATTTTACTAAATGCAGATAACTTATGGAAAAAGGCAAGTATGACTTGTTTTCGGGATTCATGCTGCATAATGTGCACATATGTATGGACTACTGAGTAATGGGTGTATGAAATAAAATATATGACTGTATAATCTGTTATACGTGAATATATATATATATATATATATATATATATATATATATATATATATATATATATGCACTAGTGTGCAAATAATGTATGTGGTATAAAATCATGAACTGAATTTTGTTTGATATACGGAATAAAATGTAATTATGCTGTGCTGGTTGATTTTTTACCCGTGAATGCGTGAATCTAATATGTCTATATGCTGATCATTGTGGCCCGATACTCATTTTTTTAATAATTTGGCCTGAGTTACTTCATTACTTTTGTGTGGACTTGTGTGAATTGTTCATGAATAGCTGATGATTATAATACTTATAAAATGTCATCCATTTATTTATGTTAATATCTGTTATTGTCACCATACTTGCATATGTCATATGATGCTTGTATGTAGAGCAATAGTAAATACAAGCCTTACAGTTTTAAGTTTGAATGCAGAGTATAAATGCGATGTAAAATTCACTGTATTTGCCTATAATTAGTATTGGGCCTTGCAAACATATTGGGCCTTGTTTTTAAGCTAACAGCAGATTTATGTAACTGGATTTTAATGGGTCTGTAAGTTTGTATAAACACACACACACACACACACACACACACACACACACATATATATATATATATATAATTTTAGAAAATAATTTGGGCTAAGCATCTACGTTGTATAAAACTGGGTCTTAAATCGTTTGGGCTTGAATATTGTATAAAACTAGAAATAAAAGTGGAAACATGAAATTTAATATTAGATTTATAATTTCTGTTTCACTATCTGCGTGAATTAAAAATTAACCATATTTTGAAACGTTCAAATAAAATATATATTTTGGTTCCTTTATTACGTTGGATTTAAATACATACATACATACATATATATATATATATATTTGATTCATATATATATAATTTAAATCCAATTAATATTACGAATATAAAATGCATATATTGTGATATATGTAAATAACTCTAATATTGTTCGCCAATACGAATTATAAAATCCCTCTAAAACAAATTTTGTTATATTAAGTCATGGTGAGGTCTCCCAATAATACACTTATCTATGCCAGTCTCATTAGATGTAGCTAACGCCAAAGCGTTGTGCACCTTTTATTTTGGTTATATGCGGTATGAATAATTGTGATGCTTCGACTGTATTATTGGGTCTAACTTAACTGAGGTTGCATAATAGTATTTGTGGCCTTAGAGACAAAGAGCATGTATTATTCTATATTTGAGCTAATGAATAATTCAATGAACAAAATGTTCATCATGCGATCCAAGAATTATATACGATATAGTTGACATAGGATGTCTACCTAAAAGGTTGTGTTTTGGGTTTTAGCCAAAGCTAGGTCAAGGCATGACTAGATATGGATCTTGGAACACCATTATATATATATATATATATATGTATATATATAACCGGAGGGTTGTTAATTTGAGTGGGAACGTATTTTAGTTTAAATTATACATTTATGTTAATATAAACTTTGATTGTCAAAAATTTGTATTAATATTAAATAAATATTACAGAATCAGTTATTTTTTATTATCCACCGTAGATATTGAATAACAAATAACTCCAATAATTTAAATTAATCCTTAAGCAGGATAAATTGAATTAAATCAAATTTCTTGACTAACATTAAAATTTGAGGATTTTCCTCAAACAAATTAAACATAATTGTTTTACATATGTATAAGACTAAAATGAAAGTGAAGTGTGACTTCAACTGAATCAGATATAAATGTTATAACAATCTACTTATACATCTCTAGTATTAGATACTAGATATGAATCACATAAATGTATGTAAATTTACAGAAATTGAAAAATAAATATAAATCTGATAAAAGGACAAGTGGACTTATGATTGGAGATGAAGCAAATGTTGCTGGATTATCCATAGGAAGTTGATTCTTGTTCAATATACTGGCTTAATTAAATAAATATAATAATTGTTATGAAATTCCATTTAAAATAAATGTTATAATAAATCTTGTTTAGACAAGTTTGAATTTCATTTGTAATAAAAGAATAATTGTTATTCATTTTATTTAAATGAAGTATCATATGGAATCTAAAAAATAGTTAATGATCTTTATAAATCCTTAACTATGATGTACTTGACATAAATACTAAGCGGTATAATTTTAATGATTTAAATCCAACACACCTTTAGCACTGTCAGTTAGCCCATATAAACAAGAAATGTATATCAAAACTCCATAATGATGAAATTTTGAAATCATTTGACTTCGAATCATATGAAGAAGGCAAATCTTGTTTATTAGGCAAAATAACTGAATCACCTTTCATTTGACACAATGAATGGGTGATAAATATTGGGTCTCGTACAAAATGATGTATATTGAGCAATGAATACATAAGCTAGAGGCAGGTTTTATTACTCATTATATTCATTAATGATTTCAGTAGATATAGATATATGTGTATCTTATGAAATACAAATCGAAATCCTCTAAAAAGTTCAAAGAATTCAAAAATGAAGCTGAAAACCAATTTTGATAGAAAATAAATACTCTATGAACAGATCGGGAGAATATTTAAGCTAATAATTTAATGACTATTCAAACGAGTGTAAGATTGTTTCACAACTCACTCCACCTAGAACACCATATTGAAATGGTGTGTCTGAAAGGAGAAATCACACCTTATAAGATATGGTACGATCAATAATAAGTCATATAGATCTTCCGATAAATTAATTTTAGAACAATTGCATTTATTCCTAATAAAATGTTTTAAAGATGCCATATAAGATATAGACTAGGATATGTCCTAGTATGTCTATTGCAAAGATTAAAAACGTAAGCCGTTTATTAAATGTCCTTCCTCTGATAAGATCGCACCCAAATTAGATAACTATTTTGTGGAATATCCAAAAGAAACAAATAGATATTATTTATATAATCCTTTGAGGACAAAATGTTTATTGCTCAAATTGGTATCCATTTAAAGGAGAGCCAGTCTCTTAGATACCGATGGGAATGAACTAGAATTCGAAATATCTCGGAAACCACAAATACCATTGAATATTGTATAGACAAGAAATTGAGTGGGAGTACACAATAATTTTAATGTTATATATTGACAACACATTAATTATTGTGAATAATGTTAGTTTTTAAATCAAGAAATGCATACTGATTCTGAGAGAGAAATGTTGGATTAAGAAGTTCATAATTGAAATTAATTCATTGTTGATCCAATGATTTACATTACGATAACAATATGGCTATTGCCAGGCCTAAAACCTTAAACTCACTATTGATCCAAACATATATTTAAGAAATATAATTCTTACGTGAAGTTGTTCAACGAGGAAATAAACATATCTGCAAAGTTGCAAAAATTGTAATGTTGCAAACCTACTGAATTAAACTCTGTCGCAGCAGAAGTTTAATAGTCACACTAGTTTCATGAGTACACGATACGTGAATGATTGACTCTAGTACAAGTGGGAGATTTTTAGAGTTTATGCCCTAGTGGCAATCCATTTGATGTGATTAATAACATTGTTGTTGTTATTGTTTTATTTGGAATAAAATATTCTGTTTTACATTTATTGCGTAACATGAATATTAACATAATAGAAGTCCTTAAAATAATAATATGGAATTATATAGTTCGAGTAAGACTTGAACTTGAGATTGTATAATATGTTAAGTATTATAATTCTTAAAAGTACCTAGTCGAGTTTTATTGTTGTCCAACAACAATAAAACATTGAGACCAGTATATTGATTGACTGATGATCACATCTCATTGATCATTAATATACGTGATATTAATGCCAGGACATAAATACGCATTGGAGAATATCGTATTGGGCTGACCCACACCCAACGCAAGAAAACTACATGGAATATAATTAACAGTATCATAAGTTATTCTCATAGTGACAGTGATGTAATGGTCCTCCGACCTGAAATCATTATAATTTTATTCGAGGATATTTGTGTTTTAATATCATCTAAAGTTACTTGTGACAAAGTAGACAATAACGGTGATTATTGGATACATCTCGAATCAATGAAAATTATGAATGATCTAGATGGAATTTAACCCTACAATATGTTTATGGTAATATCCATGGGCCTCTTGATTGAGTGAGACTATGAAATGCATGGCCGTGCTCAAATATTGATTTGTTTTATATAGTCTACTCATTGATCAAGAAAATGGATTAAATATAAAGAGGATGATACGGTCCATGCCTTGAGTTTAATCCTGGATATAATGGTTAAAAGGATTATATTACATTGATATACTGGTCACAGAAAGGTTGTATCGAATTGTTGATCTTATTATAACTTGGGTAGCAATGACGTATTGCTAGTGCCAATCATTATTTATGATTTTAAATACGATTTAAAATCATTGTGAACATTGTAATAACCTATAGGGTCACACACTTAGGACGTAATAAAGGGAAAACATTCGTTGGATAAATAAAATATCAAATCTGTTGATATTTTTATTCAATGTTGAAATAGTATACCAGTTGGTTTCCTAATTTAAGGGTACATATTTTTATTTTACAAAGAAAATCGTTCCTTTTAAAATGAAATGCGTGAACCCCATCTAATTTTACTAGAAAATATTAGAAACCCTATCGTAATTTTTCAATCCAATAATGGCGGCTAGCACGGTAGCCCATTCTTCAATTTGATTCGTAACACAATCGAATGAAACATGTTTGTGTGGATATCTATAGAGGCAGGGCGCTTTGTCTTGCTTGGATTCGCTACTTCATACATCCGACTTAAAGTCGTGAGTTCATGGAAGCATCGACAGGTATGATTTCTTCGAATTACCAAATTATTGTATAAGATCATATTTTGTTTTGGTGTGAATTTCATTATTGTAATGTGAATCTTACCCAAAACAACTTTCAAAGGCTTCATTGTCTACCATTTCCACATTGCACCAGCAGCTTGTCCCTCTAAATTTATATTGTGGGTTTTAATGAGGAGGGGATTAGAACAACGTTTTGTTTATTTGAAGTTACATATATACTTTGTCAACAATACCAATTAATGTTGATTGATCTTCATTTAAGTGTTATCTATTTTCCATGACGAATCCATTCAATGATATATGTCGTCCAATATAGCTAACCTAATTTTCTTCAAGGTATAATTATAGATATTTATACATATCTATAAGCATTGATTTTCTCTTAAAGTAACCTTAATCGATTAATACTTCTTTTATAGGGAGGAGGAAGACCCAACGACAATTTAACACCTCTATCCTGAAGCGATCGACATATAACCCCTAGAATTGGCTTTATAAGTTTATTGTCGTGTTATTAACGCTTCTCAAAAATTCATTCAAGGGTTAACTTCTCCATATCCATCAAACAAAAAACAAACAATAACAATGACTTTGAGGTCTTGGTGTATCCCATATAAATTTTACAGTAGTAAAAGGAGAAATCCATCAGGTTATAGCCCAAGTCTTTGCTACCAACTGCTCGAAACGACTATCATAGCCTTACTACTAGAAACTGGTTTAACAACAATACTTACATATCCCATCGAACATCATAGCCATAATCCCGTGTTGACTAAGCTAAGTCCAAGATAATGTCCATTCCAACTACTTAATATCTTTTTTTAGAATTAAAGCAAAACTTATTTCTCTAAATGTATAAAGTTTTTTGATACTTTATATCCAAAGCAAACCATTGGTCTATTTTTCCATATCTATATATAGTTGCATATCCCTACCCCATAGGTTTTATGGTAGAAGACGCCTCACATCAACAATAGTTATAGATAATTTCTGCATTCCCTGGGTAAAGGATAGACTTCTATTGTGCAACTCTACTGACCTCACATCCTAATCCACTAAGCCAAACAAATCTTCCTAGGCCTAAATGTTGGGTTAGGCTCAATCATTCACGTTCAATCTAAAAATATAACTAAGTTTATATAATTCCCTACTGTGAAAATTTATTCTTGTTTTACATGCTTATTCCATATATTAGTCATTTCTTTTATATATCTAATATATGTCAATTGTTTGTAATAAATGGTTATATCAAAATTGGACAATCTATTGGGACATTTATTTTCCTATTTCAATTTCAACATATTATGTCTATTTTATTTTCTGTAAATGCCACATAACATTCTTTAATCAATCTCATTAAATACATTTATACCTCATTTTATACATTTAGCTCCTTATTAACTACAAATTTCTTGTAGTCAACGTCTATAAATTTCGGAGTTACCATTTCTTTTTTTAATCTTCAAGTCCTATAAATTACTATGATGATACTAATAAGTAGTCTTTTTAATTATTAGTAATGCAAGCATCAAAGCTTATTTATTTATTACGCTAGGTATATTTATATTCTATGCTCGTAGACGTAGTTATATGTGTTTTCCCTCTCTAACTATTAATCCTTATACTTAGGAATTTCAGAACATACACGTATATGCACATTATATATAGAACATTCATTTCTATAGGTTAATTTATTAATGCTATACTTCCAAAAAAGTATTACCATCATCCCTAAATTACACAAAAATGAAACTTTGACTCCATTTGAAATTACAAAAAATTATCTTTTTTCTTTTGTTGAAATAAATAATGCAAACTATATTGAAGAACATTTATACTTTACATGTCTCATTCGTCTTTGGTGTAGTTCTTATTATTTTGATCTCATTTATCTTTGGGGTAGTTCTTATTATTTTGAACATCTCCCTTTTTGTACTTAAGTGAAGAATTAGATATTTTATGAAAATTATACGAAAATAGAAATAGCTAAATTTTACCTTACATATAGTAAATTAAAACGTAGAATTTCACATTTCAAGTCAAACTAAAGCAATTAAATTTAGTATTACAATTTCAACTCAAATATAAATACGAAATATACTTTACAACTATAACAACAATCAGATTCCAGGGATCGATTCCTAACTGTAATTTTGAAAATAAATACACAAATGTCCATCAAAGGTAAGTAAAAACACTCAAAAAGTATAAAATGGAAAAATCCTGCTAAAATTAAGCAGTTTTTGCAAAAGATAGTCGATTACAACCAATTATCATTAAGAATTTCGTTCGATTAGGGTGCATGCTCTATTCCAATTACATGCCTTATGAAGTATACACAAGGTTTCACCATTTGTCTTAAGCCTACAACTCAGTGGATCTAACATAAGATATTTGAACAAAACTCAGTGATATATATTTTAACATTATACATAAATAATAAATAATAAAATTTCTATCAACCTTTCAAACTTTCTAAATATCCTTAATCTGAATCCCCTTTAATTTGACTCTTTTTCCACTCTGATCCAAAAGAATAACTACATATGTACCATTAAAATTATAGATCTGAAAAGAGTACTATATTCAAGAGGAATATATATTATGATTATAAGAACTTACCTTTTTCTTCATATCATCGATTCACTCCTTCTTTTCTTCTCTTAATTTTCCATCTTTTCCCAATTTATACAGACATATGTATAGATTATACAACCTTTGGAAATAATGAAGAAGTGAAAGTAGTCGAGCTTGGCTGTTTTGATTAGAAGATATAAGACGATAATTGAGAGGCTAGGCCATTATTACTTGAATTAATCATATCAGTTAGACTAAAAGAATTAAATTCAGATCATTTGTACCTTATTAGACCTATCCCCTAGACAAGAACTTGTCCCCTATTTCACACATGAATTAATTGTTGCTTTAGTTCATTTATTTGTTTTTAACGTTATTTCTAATGTTAACATTTATTTAATGTTGCTTATACCTTAAGCTTCCTTCAACGTTAAAATAATATTCATTACCTTTTTATTTCTATCCATTAACATTACTTAATCTTTGAATTTAAACTCGTATGATAGTTTAGACTCGAAAACTTCAAACATTAATAACTTTTTTAAAGTATGATTACAAAACTTTATACACGGAAGTTCATCATAAGATCTTTACAAACGTAGAGGTGTAGGTTTAATGAGCAGATTCTATTATTCGCTCAAATTCCATCTAGGCCTTTATAATTATCTATTAGTTACCTTTTATTTTATGGACCGTTACATTCATATATTCATAAAAGAATTTTGTCCTCGTAATTTCTTAAGGGTTGAATCATGTAACACATCATGAAACTATTCTAACTATCTAACCCACTAATCTACAGCCAATTTTACAGTTAAATGTGTACAAGTGCACGGTGTATCACAACATATATGACATACATGCTGAATATTCTAAATCGACACCTTCCATATGAATGCATTCTTTTAATAATATTTTTGAAAATATGAGACAAACAACCTATATATACTAGCAGTTCTACACGTTATTAGTTTTCAAATATCAATGTTTCACTTGCTAAAAATAATTTCCATACTCTACAAAGAGAAGCATGGTTCAACCAATTGTGCATCCTACCACTGCCAACCAATCCTTATCATTTAAAATTTTATTTTATAAATTTATACTCCTATGTTGGAAAAGAAATTTAGGCGGAGAATTCTACATTCCTAACTTTTCTTGGATATCTATTCCATTGTATCATGAACCTTCTCTTTTACCCCCTAAAATTTTCCAAGTGCAGTAAGCAAAAAGAGTATTGTAAAATAGGATTATTTCAAACAAAGGTTTCTTTGACTACAAGCATGGTATGGAAATAAAATTCTAAGGATAAAACAATTTTTATATATAATTCATATACTACAACCCTTAATGCACTATAAAATTCATTTTCACTAAAGTGGTAAACTTCCCCTAGCCTAGTCGTGAGGCCTTAGTAAATTAGAAATTCTCCCATTTTTCATAAAAACATTTTCATCATTCCAATCATACTTGCAAAATAGTTTGGAAAAAAATTTCAAACACCGTTTTTTATTCAAAAACACGTGAACGGTTTCTTTTCCAAACCCACTTATTTTTTTTAAGGAATTTGAACAAAAAATTTCAAAAGCATTGGCATTTACCTTTTTTAAAGAGAAAATGTAATCGAGAATTGATTAAAGGGTGCATGGTAAATCCTAGATTTTGAAAACTTTCCCTTCTATTCAAAACAATGACATACAATCTTATTTATAAATTTTATTTTTTAAGGCATAATGATAACGACTCGCAATTTCACAACAAACCTTCCATATCCCTCACTTGCTAAAAACGCTTTTCCTGAGATTCTAAAGTTTATGTACTAGACTAATTTAATTAACTTCCTAACTCATCTTTTGAACGTCCAACGTTACCCTGCATTTTATCGCTAGCTAAGTGTCCTTACGTCTTTGTTTGCACAATTTT
This sequence comes from Allium sativum, assembly GCA_030737875.1. Lineage (NCBI taxonomy): Eukaryota > Viridiplantae > Streptophyta > Magnoliopsida > Asparagales > Amaryllidaceae > Allium > Allium sativum. The sequence continues at coordinate 800,705,393 of CM060912.1, forward strand.
CCAACATGTACACACATATAGCAGTCAAAGCTCATCCATAAAATCAACACAATAATAAAATGTTAACATATCTCATATTATATCATATATTTTTCCGATACTACTAAAGAGACAACTAGAAGTTACTACCCAAACAACCTAAAGAAATATCGTCTAAAAGCAGCCCTTCAACTTCAACTGGTGTTAATGAAACTGTAGTCCTATCACTTCCTAGTCACTTAAAATAGACATTGCTACCATATCATTCTGCTATGACTCACATATCTCCATTACTCATATGTCTTTCAATAAATATAGTTCATCTGTTTCTTTAATCATTACATTCGATTATGGGATACATTCCCACACTGTAGCAGGTAAGAAGTATAAACCATGAACACTTAGAATAACTTAATCATAAATTTATTTGGAAGAATAACCTTTCTACCATCTATTTTTTCTTCTATAACCTTAAGTCAAGCAATATCTTGTTATTTCTATCTCATTGCCCTTTTCTCTAATCATTTTAATATCTTCTTTCTTCCAAAATCTCTTGATACTATCCTCAAATTTTTGTAATTATTTTGTTTATCCTTGATATTCCATGCAAGTATACCTTAATACCTTAGAACTCACAAAAGTGTGCTTTCACACCATTTCCCATTTCTTTGTCGGTTCTTCTTATGAGGTTCACCAAATGTCTAACAATCATCACTTGATTTATTGCAATTATTCCTTATATTCTAAAAAGATTCTTTGTAACTACCCTACGAGCATCCATGCTTTTTTTCCATAGCCATGCCTTTGACCCTATCTTACCTAAGTAGTCGCCCCCATTTATTCTAAAAATTAATTTGGATTTCACTACTCTTAGAAGAAATTAAAACTTCACAGTCATCAAGTTCTCAATCCAATGCTTTTACATTGAAAATATAAACTAGAAATGTTTCTATTGAAAAAAAAAATATTTGGTTCCCAAAAGGAGATACGAAAATCTTCTCATTCAATCTGACTTTCCCTTTTCAAGGACTCTCCACAATAGAGACTTACTTCTTTAAAAGTGAGATTTTAACTCAAGATTTTTTTTAAAGAAATCCAATTATCATTTCAACCTTTTTCAAAAAGCTTCTTCTATAATTTTAAACAATAAAAATAATGAAAATTAGAGCAAGCACAGATAATTTCTATCCTATTACTCAAGCTATATCCACTTCATCATTGACGAAGAACCCAATAACATAAAAATGGGACTTTTAAAAGCTATTGTAATTGTTGCACATATTTATAGAAATTAACCATCATTTCTATCATATTCCTATCGTTTTATCTTTTATTATTTTTAATTAGATTACCATTTAACATCAAAATTAACACCTAAATACTGATACTAAATCCAATCACGAATGACAAATGAACAATCATAGAGACTTCCTTGCAGCCATTTACCACAGAGGATAAAATGCATAAAATAGAAAAAGAGCACCATGTTTTTAGTGTTCAGCAAGCACCGGTCTACATCCGTTGTGCGTTATCCCTTTATTTCTACTGTAAAATTACAAATACAAGTTGTTTTTAAGAATATAGAGATAAATAATATGAAATTTGATCTAGAAAGCAGAAGAGCTTCCATATGTTTTCTAGAGAGAATACCTCTTTTCAAAGTGCCACGGATAGTCTATTTATAAGTTCAATAGAAGTTGGATCGAGCTGAGAATTCGCAGGGGACCCCAAAGAGAAAAATGACTAAGTCCATAACTGGGGTTCAGATCACCCAGAGTGGGCTCGTATCGTTACAGATCTAGCAATCGTGTCATCTAGCACGATCCCATTGAGGGACTCCTTTGGGACTTCGGGTCGGTCCGCCAATGGTGGATCTCTAATCTTCCTTGTCATTTCTGAGTTACTGAGTGATGAGTTGATATTGAAGTATCAGGTTCAGTGTTTTAGATCTTTGTCAATCTGAACTCTATCCAAATCCAAATCCCTGCTTAGCCAATCACAGAATGCCATTCCAGTGAATCCACCCATTGAGAGTTCTGTATCCTTATCTGCGCTCGAGACCCGAGCCATGCGATCAACTCTCCAGGTCATCCGATATAATGTTCAGCAATGCATGCATCCAAATGCAGTATGTAACAACGTTGTAAAAAGAAGGCTCAACACTTACCCTATAAAACATGCATTTCTATGAAAGTTGTATTTTGTATTGCCGTAAGTCCAAAGCTTCATGATCAGTAAGTATCCAAGTTCTCCAAATCAAATCAAACCGGAGCTAAACAAAATTCAACCCAAAGTTCACAATTTTCCCAAGCTATTTATAAATCCTTTGACTGCTTTAGGCCAGCAGCTAAATCCTAAGACGAATCCATAATCTTACCACATTATTTTCCAAATTCAAGAGCTAATATCTGAAGTTAGCGCTAGTTCCTTGTCTAATATCTGAATCCATGTCCATAATTTCTACGGGTCATTTATGTAATGCATAACCATTCAAATCCAAATTTGCAGTCCCTTTGGACTGTAAATTAAATTCATTTCCATTCCAAATCCGAAGCCAATATCCAAGTCTAAGTACATGATTACACTAGATCATTTGTTAAATTCGTATCCATATAAAAGTCTACAGCTGTTCTTAGTTGATATCAAAATCCATGACCTCTTTGATCAAATCTTGGTTTCTTCGGACCTTTGCTAAGCATAATCCATATTCGCTTATATTTAGCCTCTCTGAGATCTTGCCGGGTATATTCTATACCGGACGATTGATCAAGTAGCCTAACCAAGTCCTAGCCAACCCTTGCCAAGCACTATTTGTATTTAATGACTAATCAAGCAGCTCCACTGTCAAGATGGCTGAAAACTTGCCAAACATAATCCATATTTGACAATCGGTCAAGTGGCTTCTCTAAGTCCTAGTGAATTAACCCAATCCTTACTAAACATGATCCATATTTGGCAGCCTAAATTGGCGATCTTACCAAGTCTTAGCAGGATGATGTATCTCTTCTTTAGCACAACCCATACTCCATAACCTATGTAAGCAATCCTGTTACCAAAACGGTTTAACCCTTTCCAAGCACAATTCATACATGATGACCTAAGCATGCAATCATGTTAAAAGAATGGCCTACCTCTTGCCAAGAACATTCCGTACTTGACGACCTAAGTAAGTGGTCTTGCCATGTCCTCGTAAAATGATCTACTCCTTCCTATGCATAGTCCATGAAAAAAGTGCTAGAGTAGGATTTATATGAATATGTGGAAGCTTATGTAATGTGATATATTGAACTTATGCAATAATAAAGCAAGTAAAAAATTAATAAACTAAATATAACTCTATCGCGGATAAGAAGTATGTAAATGTAATAAAGTAAAATAAATGACATCGAGAATTTTTATACTAGTTCGGAGCATCATCTTACGTCCAATCCCAGACTTCTTCTGGCTTTTCACTAGCAACACCCTCACTTCACCCAGAGGAACAAGTTAACAACACACCCGAGCAACCGAACAAGATTTCACGACTAAGCAAACCGAACAGGACTTCAACAATACAACAAGAGCTTTGACTTCAGTATGTGTTCTAAGCAACACGAATTAGTCACGGAATAAGTACACCCTTCCTGTAATCTTATCCTTAGATATTTGATGCGTGTGTGTGAAAATTTGAAGGAAGTATATTGCTTATTGAATTGAGAAATATGAAATAGAATCATCAATTCAAAGCAATAAATAGGAATTTGAATGCTTTTAGAATGTAAGAGAATATAGAAAGTAAGATCAAAATTTAGAGTAAGAATCGGTGAGTTTGAAAGAATAATTTGTGATGTATAAATTATGTTGAAGAGTGTTAATTGTTTATGAAGAGATTCCATGAAAAGAAACAATCGATTCTATTTAGAAATGGATCATAACTCTTCATGAAAAGAGATGTTATTTTAGAAATATGACTGTTAGGTTTGGATCAGTCGACTGGTGGAAAAATGATGAGTCAGTTGGTGTTTGAAAAACGTGTATATATAGACCCACAAATGCACTGGGCTATGCACTTTGGTGCATACAAGTCGACCGGTGCATTATCCACCAGTCGACTGGTCTGTGCTAATGTGTACAATCCAGTGGCTGTTTGCTACTATATATATGTTTGTGTTTTTGTGCTATGATATTTGAGGATAGATTTTAACAAATTCTAACATAACTAAAATACAAATAAATTACCATACTAAATCACTCTTCTTTTGATCTTCTTTTCTTCGTTGTCGTGAATCAAAAATCTCATGATTCAACATTCTTTCCCTTTTTTGATTGATGACAACTTTTTGCAATATCTTGTAGAAAATTCAATTCTCCCCCTGAATATATTCAATATTTGAATTATTTTTCTACCCCAAGTGTATGGCTATACTTCTCCTGCAATAATTTGTTAGTATACTTACCTTTCAAAAGATTTCTCCCTCTTTATCATCGATTAAAAAGATCAAGTAATGTGATAAATGACACGATATCCATCACATACTAGAGTTCATAAGAAAATACTAGATACAATCCAAACATAATAGTGTTCAAAATGCAAGAGAGACTATTTACTACAAGTCTCTTAATAGTTCATGAAAAAAATATAAAATAACTTACTACCATACCATCAAATCAAAAGGCATCAACTTGTGCTATCAGAAGTTGTCCAATTAATTGGTTAAGTGGGCCTCTTTCCTGGATCTTGTGCCTGAGTGGATGTAGAAGTCGAGCATACAACTGCATTCCACATGTTTCTAAGAAAATTCTTAATTTTGTTGAACTTCTTATCCATCTTTTTATCCATCCGCCTGAGGAGAGCTTCAAGTAAGAGCCGATTCCTCACCATAACATCAATAGCTTCACGAGTCATTTGAGATGGAGTAGTAAGCCATATATCTTCCAGATGTGCTTGAATGGGAGTTGTTTATGATTGACCTCTTTCTCTTTGCTTCCACTCATCTAAACTCATGACACTAAGACTTGGCAGAGGTAACTTCATCATTTTCAAATTTTTGTCATCTAAAATTTACACTTTAAATTTTTCGCAAGCTGGTTCGAGAACTTTGGCATTAGTAAGTAATCACATAGTATATTCACTATACTAAACATACCGCAAAGCCCCTATAGTAAATGATAAAAGATGATCCATGATTAGTTAAACCCAGTTGATTTGTACGTCATTGTAGATTACGTATAAGGCTCGTATTGTTTCCGTATAGACCAAATCGAAAGTGTTGGTTCTCGATAAAATAGTTCATGTTAAAACATGATGTAACAACCCAGCACTTGGTCGCAAACCCTTGGTTCTTGAGCCATCCAAATCATCGTCGATAATAAAGTGACCTACTTCATCCCGAAGATGAATTTCGCAATTTAAATATTCTATCGGTATGCCATCGGTTGGTGAATTTAGAATGTGGCCCATTCTTTCTATAGAGAAGATCATCAGTTTTCCACAAATCAAGCCCCATACACAATTATCGGAATTTCTAGGAGAATGTGTTAGGGACCGCGGAATGGATCGTTAAGGCAAAACAAACACTAGAGGGAGGGTGAATATTGTTTTTGAGAATTTAAACAAAATCTAAAACTTTTGTGAACTACTATATGAATCAAACACCACAGAAACAATCACAGGCACAGAATCAAATACAAACACAAATATAAATAAAAATAAATTGCATAAAAGGAAAGAACACACTGGAATTTATACCGATTCGGATTGCTCCTACGTCCAGTCCTGCACAACGCTGGATTGCGCAGAGTTTTATTACTATATCAACAGTCAAGTACAACCTCCTTGATTTCACGACTACAAGGGATACCACCGATTATCTTTCCTTGATTTCAAGGCTACAAGGGATACCACCGATTACCCGTCCTTAATTTTACGGCTACAAGGGATACCACCGATTACTTACACAACCCAAACAATTACAAACAGCCCTATAACTCTTCAATAGCACTTGATTCAGAAAGTAATGAGTGGAGAGTGTAAAAAGAAGAAGTTTACTAAAAACAGAATTGAATTCGGCAGAGTATAAGCGTAGAAATCATAAAAATGAGAAAGAATAATGGTGTAACGAAAGGAGATGAAGATGGAGAAGAAGAATGATAGTAAAATCCGAAATCATCCCCTATTTATAACATTTGAAAGGTTGCAATGTTTCTAAACTGCCATAAATAGTGAAAAGACACTTCCTTTCAATTTTGAAAAAAATGACAGTTACATGTCGATATGGGCATAAATGTTTGTCGACATATACATATGTAAAACTAAATTTTGAGCATTTCAAGTGTTTTGATATATATATATAATTTTGGAAAGTCTTGAATTAAAACATAGTGTTATAAATGAATATTATAAAGTAGAAAACCATATGAAAACATAAATATAACTTATATAAACATATTTATATGATTATAGAGTTAAAACTATATAAATATAAAGTATATAATATATATAAAACTTATAAACTATAAAACCTTAGTTTAAAATCAAAAGTAAAGTAAAGGAAATAAACTAGAGAAGACAAAGATTAAAAGTAGAATTTGAAAACAGAATTTGAAATCAGAATTTGAATTTGAACCTGGAGTGCTATTCAGAGTCTTACATAAACTAGACTCTATTACTATATTTATCTTAAGCTCCTGAATTATTGAAATCTTGAATACTCATGAGTCTTAAATCATCTTTGAATTCTGAATCTCTAATATCTTTAAATTGTACAGTCTTCAGTAATATTCCTGTATATAAATCCTGCATATGTGTGTATATATATGTATATATATATTCTCTAGAAAAAAGTTTTAGTATACATTTTATAATCAATTAATATTGAAATAAGGTTGTTGTCATCAAAAATCCATTATCCAATAATCTCCCCCTTTTTGATGATGACAACCTTAGTTTATATAGTATCATACCTGTATATACCTATTGATGATGATCCTTCAAATACTCCCCTTGTCTTTATGAATACTATAAACTATGTTTATATTTTATAATTTCTCCCCCTTTATCATTATCAAAAAGAAATTCTAAAACTATTCCCCCTAAATTGTATAATTATCTAAATAAAACCTATAAGTAAATCCTAATTCAAAGTAGAATACTCCCCCTAAGTAAAATATTCCCCTTAATAATTCTCTAATACTTCCAATGGGTCATAAATCTATACTAAAGAAAAAAATTCCTAAATTCTATACAATCCTATAATAATAGCACTTCTCAGAACTTCCTACATTCATGATTATTAATCACCAGTACGAACCAATACAAGTATTATAATTACATATGTAATATATATACAAACCAAATCAATCAAAGAACACCACACCATATGTTTTAATATATACAAGTTTCATAGAACCCTAATCAAATTCAAACAAATCGCACCGAATAATTAAACGTTTCTTGGGACTTCTACCCAACCGTCTTCACCAAAGATTGGATCCTTCTTGATGATTTCCTAATCTTCATCTTCATTGGTTGGTGGTGCCTTAGCAAGATTGTTTTATTCATCTCTGAAAAGAGAAGAGATTACCACCACATTGCATCAAAATACTTTTCTTGATGTTCAAACATCTTTATTTGACTTAATTCGAGATGATGCTGGTTTCGTAGAATTATAGAGAGAATTTTTTTGAAAGAATTCAAGGTTTCTTCAAGATTTTCACTAAGATTATGAATTGGATTTGCCATGGATATGAGTAGAAATGAATAAGGAAGAAATAGAATAATGAAATTTTCTGGTAGAAATAGGCTTAAATAGGGTATGGAATTCGGTCAATTTTTAATGGACATGAATTAGTTATTTAATTTTATAATTTGAAAATCGGCCAGTTATATGTCGACATGTACATAAATGTATGTTGACATATGCTATTTTTTTTTATTTTTTTTGAATTTTGAATCTTTTGATCTTATATTATATTATAATTAATTCTAAGATTTTCACAGTAACTTAAAGATAATTTTGACATAAATAAAACTCCATTCATTGCTTAATAGAAAACCAAATACATCCAACTAATTAAGATACACTAAATACGAGACTCGAAAACAAAACATAAGCTAATACATAAAGATAAATTAAATTAGATAGACTAGTTTTTGGATGATGATAAGGGAGGTGAGATTCCAAGAATTCTTCCAATTTTGACAATGAACTTGGCATTTCTGAGAAGTTCTTCTTAAGCTTCTTTTGATTATTGGCAATCTTTAATTGATTTTGAACGATCGTCTCTTTGGAAATGTTTCTAGTGTTGGTTGGACACTCAACACTTTCTAAAGAAGTCTCTTCTTCTTTTCTTCGACTTCCATTGGTGCTTGTTCTTGTTGCTTCATACTTGTTTGGCTTTAAATGTCTCATATGGTTGGAAAGTGAGAGTAATTTGCATGAGATGTATGTTTGAAGAGTCAAACACTTTTCTAGGCACAAACTCTTCTCCATGAAGATCGACTCCAAAGTATTTTAAGATACGAGTGAGATAAACACCATAATAGAGATTGTTTTCTCTTAGTGATAATTCTGTGGGTTTGATCTCTTTGAAGATCATATTGGCCCAATTTATGTTATAGCCACCCATAATAGCAAAGAGGACTTTTTGGATTTTGAGGGTTGGATTATTAAATTTTCTGGAGTGCGGAGTGATGGTATATTGAAGGAGGAGGTTGAAAATTCTTGTTTTTGGACGAAAAAAGCGATTTTTGAAATCCATGTGAGCATCGCTTTCGAATATGTCATGATAGGTCTCTAAACCAGTTTCATCGATAACGAAATCCAAGCCTATGCTTCGACAATTCAAGATATTGCCTAAGAGTTCGGCATCGAGAACAATTTGCGTGCCTTTGATGCTACTTCAAATTTGGTCTTCGTTGCCTTCATAAAATCCTTGATTAAGATTCGCATAGAACATGTTGACAACCTTAGGATAACATACTTCATCATTATCTTATGAGCCAATTAGACTCAAGATTTCGTTTTGTTGGAAGAGAGACGTAAGATCATAAGAGGGAAAATCACTAAAGACAGCAAAAGCACCATGTTAACTTTAGCATTTGCTACATAGTTAACATAAGTCTTGATAGCCTCTTTGTCATTATGAAGATAACCTTTGATGTTTTTTGTTAACTTCAATTTCTGAGTTGAACTTGAGGAAACCATTGAATTGATAGTTTTGAAGAGAACATATATGAAGAATATTGTTTTGAGTTGTGAATGAAGGATAAAAAGGATAATTATATATAGAAATTGAATGGATATGTATTGAATATGCACAATTTTTTAGACTTAAATGACACTTTTTCAGACCTTGGGAGTTGGTGAAAAGTTAAAGGGAAGTTTGAAAGTTTAACCCTTTGAAATTCAAAATTTAAATTTCAAATTTCTGGTCAATATATGTCGACGTATGGACATATGTATGTCGACAAATGTGCATATTTTCAAAGGGAATTGAATTTTTATGAAATGTAATTTATATAATTGATTTATATTTCAGGTTTAAGAATTTATTTTATCATTTTATTTGTTGTTTATTATTATATTATTATTTTGAATTTCAAATTTCAAATTTGAATTTCAAGTATAAATTTTAAAGTTTTTAATTCCAAATCAAAGCAAACAAACAAAGCAATCATTCAACCAAATAAAAATTTAAAATTAATTAAGGTGTACCCAGTTTTTAGATCATTTTCTTCGAAATTTTCTGAATTCTGAATTGTCGTAAAGCACATATTCGAATTTCCGGTTTCTGGCTCTTCATCACTCGATGATGAATTTGAATCATCTAATGTTGCTGTGTATTCTTTCTTTCTCTTTCTTGACGAATTGTTGTTGTCTATTTGTTGAGTCGATTTATCTGGATATGGACACAATTTCTTTATATGGCCTGGTTTGTTGCAGTTATAACATCGACCATCATTACTTCTTGAGCTTCCTTGGTTATAATTTCTCCTATATCTCAAAAATTTTCTAAAATAATTTGTCATAAGAGCTATCTCTTCATCATCTTCACTACTCAAGTCAGAATCATTTGTTGTTGCTTTTGATGCAATAGATTTCTTCTCATTGACTTATTTTCTTTTCTTTTCTGTAATTTGAATTCGTATGACATTAGATTTCCGATTAACTCCTCAATCTTTATTTCATTGACATCACTGGCCTCTTCAATTGCCAAAGTTTTATGATCCCATTCTGGAGTTAGTGAAATCAATATTTTTCTGACTTGATCTACTTCAGAATAAGTTTTTCCAAGTGCTGTTAATGAATGCACTATCTCTTGAAATCTGCAATACATATCGGAGATAGATTCATTCTCGATCATTTTGAATAACTCAAACTGATTAACTAACATTTCTATTTTAGTTTGTTTAACTTTACCAGTTCCTTCATGAGTAACTTGTAAAGTTCTCCAAATTTCATAAGCAGTTTTACATACGACACTTCATTAAACTCATTTCTGTCTAATGAACAGAATAACATATTCATGGCTTTAGAATTGCTTTGCGCAACAACCTTTTGTTCATTTGTCCATTGTGTAAAAGGAGTTGTGGGTTTAACAAATTCGTTTTGTGTACTATTCCATGTGTCTAATCCTATTGATTGTAAATAAATTTTCATTCTACATGTCTAGTATGAATGATTACTACCATTAAATAGTGGTGGTCTAACAGTGGACTGACCCTCTACAAAAGAACTATTACCACTACCAGTGTTGGTTGCCATTATCACTATTTTCAAAGATCAGATTATGAACTTTTTGAAAGACCTTGCTCTGATACCAACTGTTAGGGATAGCGGAATGGATCGTTAAGGCAAAACAAACACTAGAGAGGGGGTGAATAGTGTTTTTGAGAATTTAAACAAAATCTAAAACTTATGTGAACTACTATATGAATCAAACCCCACAGAAACAATCATAGACACTGAATCAAACACACACACAAATATAAATAAAAATAAAGTGCAGAAAAGGAAAGAACACACTGGATTTTATACTGGTTCGGATTGCTCCTACGTCCAGTCCCACACAACGCTGGATTGGGCGGAGTTTTATTACTATATAAATAGTCAAGTACGACCTCCTTGATTTCACGGTTACAAGGGATACCACCGATTATCCATCCTTGATTTCATGGCTACAAGGGATACCGCCGATTACCCTTCCTTGATTTCACGGCTACAAAGGATACCACCGATTGCTTTCACAACCCAAACAATTACAAACAACCCTATAACTCTTCAATAGCACTTGATTCAGAGAATAATGAGTAGAGAGTGTAAAGAGAAGAAGTTTAGTGAATACAGAATTGAACTCAGCAGAATATAAGTGTAGAAATCATAAAAATGAGAAAAAATAATGGTGTAATGAAAGGAGATGAAGATGGAGAAGAAGAATGATAATTTTTTTTCGAAATCAGCCCCTATTTGTAACATTTTAAAGGTTGCAATGTTTGTGAACTGTCACAAAAAGTGAAAAGACACTTCCTTTCAATTTTGAAAAAAATGGCAGTTATATGTCCACATGGGCATAAATGTATGTCAACATATACATGTGTAAAACTAATTTTTGATCATTTTTCAAGTGTTTTGATATATATATATATATGTAATTCTGTAAATTATTGAATTAAAACATAGTGTTATAAATGAATATTATAAAGTAGAAAATCATATGAAAACATAAATATAAATTATATAAACATATTTATAAAATTATAGAGTTAAAAATATATTAATATAAAATATATAAAAGTATATAATATATATAACTTTTAAACTATAAAACTTTAGTTTAAAATCAAAAGTAAAGTAAAGGAAATAAACTAGAGAAGGTAAAGATTAAAAATATAATTCGAAAACAGAATTTGAAACCAGAATTTGAATTTGAATTTAAACCTAGAGTGCTATTCAAAGTCTTACATAAACTAGACTCTATTACTATATTTATATTAAACTCTTGAATTCTTGAAATCTTGAATACTCATGAGTCTTGAATCATCTCTGAATTCCGAATCTCTAATATCTTTAAACTGTACAGTCTTCAGTAATAACTCCTGCATATAAATCCTGCATATGTATATATATACATTCTAGACAAAAGTGTTAGTATATATTATATAATCAATTTATATTGAAATAAGGTTGTTGTCATCAAAACTCCATTCTCCAATAGAATGATGTTCTAAATTAAGATCTGCAAGAAACAATTTTACCATTACAATATTGATCTTCAAATTGTTTCCCTCATAGTCCATCAAATAGTCAAGTCATCCTCTTCTAGCCAAGCCTTGTAACCCGTATGAAGTGAAATCTGGAAATTTAACGAATACTCCATCTAGAAACTTGAGTTTCTCCATTTTATGCCATCTTTCAATATCGATTTCATCGTATAGCCACTTAGCAATATAAGAATCAATTAGCTTTTGAGTTGATGAAGATGAACCTCTTTTTTTCTCTTAATTGGAGGAGCCATTTTTGTTTGATTTAAGGGAGAAAAATTGAATAATTTGCTGCTAGAATTCTAGAGTTTTTAGGTAGAAAAGATGGAGTTTTGAAATGAATAAGTAAAAAAGTGGTTTGGGAGTTTAAAAGTAGGCTATGACCAAAAACTTTCTGGCTGCCTGGAGTCAAACCAGTCGACTGGTGACTGTGCCTGGGTGAATCCTTGGCACATTTTCATATATATCATATATATGTCTATATATACTATATTTTTATGTTATTTCAATGTTTTATGTATATATATATGAGTTGTAAATATAGTTGAGTTTATTATTTAGTTCATTTCAACATGTTAAAAATGATAAGATCGATGTTTATTCATTTACAGAATTTCAAAAACAGCATAAAATTTCTTCTTGCATTATATCAATACAACGATATTAAATGCAAGAACAAATAAAAAACAACTAGAAATGAATTTTAATCTAAGTCCGAAGACGTCAATTTCTTCTTAGGAGTCTCTTTTTTAGGTTCCTCATTTGCCATATAATTTTTATCCCACAAATATGGGATGTATTGTGGGCTAGTTAGTGTGTTCTTCCATGGGCTCTAAGAAGTTGTTGGTTGTTCCAGAGTAGTAAATAGCGGATAATGACATGGTTCAAGTATGTTTGGTTTTCCGCATACTCTTGTCGCTATTTGTTCTAAGAAACTTAGTCATCGTGCCGCAAGTTTTTGCTCAAAATACAATTCTCATTGCAAATCGAGTTGTTGTTGCTGATAGTGGTGTATCTCATCGATCTTGTATTTTGTAGTTGGAGAAACGAAAAAATGTCGCTTTGTTTTCTTCGAGTCCGGTGTATAACCGGTGCGATAATCTTGCCATTTGTATTTTGATTTTTTTCTCCGGGTTTGGAGAGACTATTTTCATTGATTCGTAAGATTATTTCTCATTTGATTTGGTTGAAGAATTTTTTGTAGATTATGACTTGTTGGAATTTGACATTATCTTGTTTTCTTTTGAATTTGATATATAATATTATGAAAACTTGTGTTTCTTTTATTAAAAACAAGGAATATTTGAGTGTTTAAATAAGAGAGGTTACATTAGTATCAGCAGAAGTTAAATGGTCGAAAGGTAGGATTTGTTTTAAACCAGTTATAAATATAGTAAGTTTGTTAATTAATTAGTTTAGAGCAAGTGATTACAGTAGCCTTAATTATAATACTAACTCGTATCCTATGTTAAGCAAGAAACATAACATAGCCCAATGGAAAAGATACTTAACTACCTGTGAAAGCACCAGGGTTTGAGACCTAGCTGATGCATAAAAAAGGTTATTTTTGAATTTTTAGATAAATTTATTGCACTTGGGTTGTCACAATAAATATTTGATTTATTTAAATTTACCTTAAAATCTTTAAGTGTTTGTTGCATTTATATTACTTGAGCACAAGCCAACGTTGCTGATATATATTCAGCTTCACACGTGGATAATGAAACACAATTTTGTTTCCTGCTAACCGAGATATTAGTGAATTAAATTTGCAAATAAAATTTTAATTACCACTTGTACTTTTTCGATCCATCTGTGTTCCCCCAAAATCAGCGTCGCTGTATGATACTAATTCAAAGGAACAATCTTTCGGATAGAAAATTCCAAAATATTTGATGTTGCTTAGATAACGCAATATACATTTTAATGCTCCTAAGTGTGATTCTTTGGGATTGACTTGAAATCGAGCACATAAACAAACACTCATCATTATATCTAGTCGACTAGCGGTTAAATATAATAACGATCCTATCATACTACAGTATAATTTTTGATCAATTCTTCTACCATTTTCTTCTTTTTATAAATATGTTGTACTACTTATGGGAGTAGGTTTACTTGACGTATTTTTCATACCAAAACGTTTTATTAAATTATTACAGTATTTTCTTGATTTATAAAAATACCATTTGGAAGTTGTTAAATTTGTAAACCCAAAAATATGACAATTCACCCATATGCGACTTTTCAAATTCGCTAGTCATAATTTTGGAAAATTCTTAACATATATTTTCATTGGTGGAGCCAAAAATAATGTCGTCCACATAAATTTGAATTATCAAAATATCTTTTTATCACATTTTATAAATAGAGTTTAATCAACCTTTCTAATTTGAAATCCTAAATCTAATAAATAATTCTTAAGGTGATGATACCAGGCATAAAGTGCTTGTTTTAAACTGTACAAAGCCTTTTTCAACTTATAAACGTGTTCAGGGTATTTTTCATGTGTAAACAAATGTGGTTGTTCAACATAACTCTTTCTTTTATGTAACCATTTTAAAATGCACTTTTCACGTCCCTTTGATACAATAAGATACGAATTGGTTCTAATCTAGCGATTGGAGCAAATGTTTCTTTATAGTCTATTCTTTCTTCTTGATTATATCCTTGTGCAACAAGTCTAGCTTTATTTTGTGTTATATTTCCTAACTCGTCTGCTTTATTTTTATAAACCCATTTTGTTCCTATAACATCTTGATCATTCGGTCTTGGAACTAATTCCCAGACTTCATTGCATTCAAACTGATTTAATTCTTCTTGCATGGCGATAATCCAGTTTTCGTCAGTAGATGCTTCTTTTGGATTTGTGGGTTCAATATTGGATAAGAAAGTAATGTGACATACTAGATTTAATTGACTTCTAGTTCTTATGTTTGAATTTATTTCTCCGATAATATTTTAAGTTGGATGATCTCATAATATTCTTGGTGGAGATCTTATTTCACTATTATTTTGAATAATATTTTCATTTTTAACATTACTATTTTCTATATTTTCGGTTTGATTATTATTATAAAAATATATCTCGATTTTCAAAGATATTTTCATTTCTATTATTATGAACAATATTTTCATCTTCTCTAGAATTATAAATTATATTATCTTCATTTTGAGAATTTCTATTTTTCAAAACCTTAGTATTATAAGAATTCTGAATATAATATTCGTTGAAGGAAACATGAAGTGATTCTTCTATTTTATTTGTTCTTTTATTAAAAATACGATAAGCTTTGCTTCGATCTAAATATCCTAGAAATATACCTTTGTTGGATTTCGAATCGAATTTACCAAGCTTATCTTTAGTATTTAGATTAAAACATTTTGAATCGAAAACCTTGTAATATAAATATTTGGTTTTCTATCACCAAAAAGTTCATATGTAGTATTTTCCATAAGTGATCGAATGGAAACATGATTCAAAACATAATAGGTTGTTGCGACGGCTTCTACCCAGAAATGTTTTGGTAACTAACTTTCATTCAACAACTTTCTAGCACATTCTTATAGTGTTCGAATTTTCCGTTCTACAACCCCATTTTATTGTGGAGTTCTAGGAAACGAGAAGTTATGAAAAATTCCTTTTTTTTACAATGTAAATGAAAATTTTCATTTTGGAATTCTCCTCCATGTTCACTTCGTATTTTTTTAATTTTCAAATCTTTCAAATTTTGAATTTGTTTTACAAACATTTTAAAATAGTTGAATGTATCACTTTTATTTTTCAAGAATATCGTCCAAGTATATCTAGAAAAATCATCAACTATTATAGACACGTATCAACTGTGATTTATGGATTGAATTTGAGTTGGCAAAAATAAATCCATATGTAGTTATTTCAACGGTTGCTAAGTTGAAATGACCTTTTTAGATTTAAACGATGATTTCGTTAATTTTCCTAATTGACAAACATCACATAAATTTTCATTTTTGAATTACATTTTTGGTAAATTTTTACCATTTCATTTTTTGAAATTTTATTAATGTTTTCAAAGTTTATGTTACAAAATCTCTTGTGCCATAACCAAGGATCGTTATCTTTGGCTAATAAGAACATATTAAGATTATTATTAATTTTCATATAAAGATATAAATATTTTTATCTCTATTACATTCGAAAATAAAATTTTGATTTTTATAAAAAATACTACATTTATTTTCAGAAAATGATATTTTAAAACCTTTATCGCATAACTGACTAATACTCAATAAATTATGTTTTAAATTATTAACTAACAAAGAATCAGTAATAAGAGGTAAATTAGATGTACCGTAATCGCTGACATCGCCTTTGCCGATTATATATACTTTGGAATTATCTCCAAATGTGACAGTTCCTTCTTTTGAGTAGATAATATTCATTAGCATTTCCTTATCTCTTGTCATATGTTTTGAGCAACCATTATCGAGTATTTTTTCCTATTCTTTAGTGGGACCTGCAAAAAATATATAATGACATTGGTACCCACTTCCTCCATTAGGGACCTTAGAGTTAGTTCTTAGGAAACCAAACCCAAGAGGTTCAGTGACCCTTTTAAAAATATGATCCTTATTATTATGAACAACTTATAAGAATATTTTTATATACTTATTCCTAATTAAGTAATTATTTTTTTTAGGAACCTATATGCTAACAGTTTTAGAAACCTTTTTCTTTATAGACGGTGTTACTGGTTTGCCAGGTTTAGTTTTGCTAGGTTTAGATACCTTTTTCTTGGATTTCTTAGAAATGTTAGTTTTCTGCATAAATCCTAGTCCCTTTTTATTAGATGTAGTTTGTAAATTTTCTATAATTTTAGATAAATTCTCTCTATCTTTATTAGAATTAGTGAAATTTATAATAATATCTTCTAATTTAATTTTAAGACTAGAGTTATCTAATTCAATAATTTTAATCCTAGTATTTAACTCATGGTTTTCAGAAGCAAGCTGATTGTTCTTTTCTTTTTGAGTTTCAATTTCTTGACTCAATAAGGAAAGTTGAGAGTTTGCATTAGATTGAGATTCTTAAAGTTTTCTAATTTCATCTTCTAATGTCTCTTTTTCATCTTTCAACAAATCTCTTTGAAATTCTGCCTTTTCTGATCCTTATTTGCTTTTTTACATTTTCTTTTGAAATTATTTCTTGATTCTAATAATTCTGTATTAATTTCTACTATATATGTTTAAAAGTAAAATCACTAACCTCAGTTTCTTTATCCATGAAGCACACATTAGCTTATTCGTTATCGCTTTCACTATCACTTTCAGAAGATGAAGAATCTGAATCATCCCAAGTTACCGAGAAAGCTCGTTTCCTCTCCTTCTTGTTTTTGTTGTGCTTTCTTTCTTTAGTTCCGAGTAATACTTTTGATAATGTACCATTTTGTGACAACCAAAACATTCAACTGAAGATGGAGCAGTTTTATTATTATAATTCTTGAGATTTTTCTTTCCATTGTTCTTGAATCCCTTCGTGTATTTCAGAAATTTCTGGCAATGAAGGGTATGTCCTCTTCATTATCTGAATCTGCTTCATTCTTTTCAGGATGGAAAGCTAGATTCTTTTTGTCTTGTGCATGGACCTTTTTTGCTTGCAAATTAACTTCATACAACAATATATTTTCTATTAATATTCTTCTGGTTTCATGGTTGAAAGATCATTAGCTTCTTCAATAGCTAAGACTTTCCTTTCCCGATCTTCTGTCAAAGAATTAGGATTTTTGATACTATATCAAAGTCAGAGTATTTTTCTCCTAAGCCCAATAATGAATGATAAATATTTTGAAATCTAGAATATATATCGTTGATGGATTCATTTTCATTCATTTTGAAATTCTGAAATTGATTTTTAAGCATGGATATCTTGCTTTGTTTAACCTTGCTAGTTCCTTCATGTGATACTTTGAGTGTTCGCCAAATTTCATATGCAGTATTGTATATACAAATCCGATTAAACTCATTTCTATCGAAGGCATGATGCAACATATTCATGGCTTTAGCATTAGCCGTAGCTTCTTCTTTTTCATTGGTTGACCACTCGGTATAATTAGTAGTGAGAGGTGTATATTCTTTTTGAGTAATATTCCAAGAGTCAAAACTATTTGCTTGCGTATAAATTCTCATACGTATAGCCTAGTAATTATAGTTCATGCCATTGAAAAATGGAGGTCGTGCAGTAGATTGACCTTCTGTAAAACTTGTGTTATTGCTAGTGTTAGTGTTCATGTTGTTATCTATGTTATCGAGTATCAAATAACCGTTTTATGGTTATAACAAGTCATGCTCTGATATCAAATGAAAAGAGTGAGAGTATGATCGAGTAATATGGATTTATATGAATATACGGAAGCTTAGATAATGCGATATATTAAACTTATGCAATAGTTATGCAAGTTAAAATTTAATAAACTAAATATAATGATATTATAGATAAGCAGTATGTAAATGCAGTAAAGTAAAGAATTTTTATACTAGTTCGGAGCACCGTCCTACATCGAATCCCAGACTTATTCTGGCTTTTCACTAGCAACACCCTCACTTCATCCGAAGGAATAGGTTAACAACACACCCGAGAAAACTGAACAGGACTTCAACATCATGCATGAGCAACTGAACAGGACTTCAAAAATACAACAAGAGCTTTGACTTCAATATGTGTTCTAAGCAACACGGATTAGTCACGAATTAAGTACACCCTTCCTATAATTCTATCCTCATATATTTGATGTGTTTGTAAAGATCCGAAGGAAGTTTATTGTTGGTGAATCGAGAAATATGAAATGGAATCATGATTCAAAGCAATAAGTGAATTTGAATGCTTTTAGAATGCAAGAGAATATTGAAAGTAAGATCATAAATTAGAGTAAGAATCAGTGAGTCAGAATAACGAATTTGTGATGTATAAATAGTGTTGAAGAGTGGTAATCATTCATGGAGAGATTCCATGAAAAGAAGCAATCATTTTTGTCCAAAAATGGATCATAAATCTTCATGAAAAGAGATGTCTTTTTAGAAATATGACCGTTAGGTTCGGATCAGTCGACAGGTGGGAAAATGACCAGTCAAATGGTATTTGAAAAACCTGTATATATATAGGCACACAATGCACTTGGCTATGCACTCTAGTGCATACCATTTGACTGGTGCATTATCCAACAGTCGACTGGTCTGTGCCAATGTGTACAGACCAGTGGTTGCGTGCTACTATATATATATATATATATATATGTTTGTGTTTTTGTGCTATGATATTTGAGGATAAATTTTAACAAATTCTGACACAACTAAAACACAAATAAACTACCATACTAAATCACTCTTCCTTTGATCTTCATTTCTTCGTTGTCGTGAATAAAAAATATCTTGAATCATTTGTCCACACACAATGACCATAAGTTATTAAAGATATTAAAGTTGAAAATTCCATACTCAAGAAGCATAATCCATACTTACCAAGTAATTTTTATTAAAGTACTAAAATAGAGATACATTACATCTAAAAAACCAATGGTTCATCACTATCTCGGATCTTGGAAAGGTACCAAGTCCTGATCTTGTACGAGTGTAAGTGGCTTATTCATTTTACTATAAATATATTTTACATTAAAAAACTCAAACGAAAATCCTAACGATTTATTTTCATCTCAGAGCATGCCTCGGAATCTCTCCAGTTCCCATACATATATAGGCAATGTAGCTGTTTACTATTTGAATCCAATCCATTAGTTAATGATAATCCTTCCTTGAGTCGGGTCTCCTTCGATCCTGTGCAATCTAAGGTTGTTCCCATACATATACTTAGGACTTTATTGCATCGATACAAATTTCTGAACACTAAATAGAGTCGACTGACATGATAACTTTTTCGAAAAATATGTAAATGAAATAATTTTACCTGGTATTATATTTTATTTACAAATGAGTAAATTTTATAAATGGATAGTATCGGTGATGTTTGTTAGGAAGGGAGATTTAATAAATACTTAGTGTTGGATTGTATTTATAAGTAAAATGAATATGAATTGGAATATGAAAACTTAAATTATGTGTTTTGAAAATGCTTTTCAAAAGGATTTTGGAATGTGAATTTGGTTTTATTTGGAAGTCATTCAGGTACAAATATTTTGTTAAAATAAGCTTCAAAGGAAACTTGTACTCCCCTATTTAGTCGCTGGAAAATAAATTTCGGTGATGAGTGCATGCATCATCTATATTCATTTTCGTACCTTGAGCAGGGAAGACCACTTAGTAGTTTTCCTACTTAAATGTTGATAAATTGATTTTGGTGTAAAATTTCTAAATATGATTTGATAGATAAAAAATTATATGTATATATACATAAATATATATTATTCTTAAAATGATTTGAAATGAAAGAATACACAGTTCTTAAGTTCCTATTAAATTAATGATTTTCAGTTTAGGAATAAAGTGAACTTTTAATAATTAGAACTTTTAAAATGAAAAATAAGCAACCAGGAACTAAGTAGTTAATGAAATTATTGAATAGGTTGCTAACTAAATAAGATAAATTAGCTTGACATTCTATTTCATTTTAGAGACATATATATTACTTACCAAGATGTTAATTTTAATATGATTTATAATGGAATATTATAAAAGTAATTTAAGTAACCCAAGTGTTCAAAATTAAATTGTGCCTAAAGAGATGTATAAATAGAAATTTATTGTCACAATAAATGTTATATACTTAATTTATGTATTTTGAAGTGTAAAAGGAATAATTGAAGTAGTATAAGAGAAATACTATTTGGATATGAATTTAGGATAATTTAAGTGAGATATATAAATTAAGTGGTGTGTTAAATAATAAGAAGCTTACAAAATGTTTAGAAGCTACGTTAATACTTGTGAAATGTTTGTATAATTAAAGTGAATAGTAAACAAATGTGAACTTGAGGAATATTTAAATAAATTTACAAATGAAGTTAATATCAAATGGAAGTACTATGGTAGAAATGAATTTAATTTGGAAGGTAGGAAAACTTAAAGTATAAGTTTATTTCACCAATGAATATTAATACGCAAATGGAAATCAAGTTATATAAATAAAATGTGAATTAAATTGTAAAGAAGCTTATATAATAATGAAAAATAAAATAATAAAAATGATGCATTGATGAGCTAAAAAATTAAATGAAAATAACATATGTAAGTAAATGAATGTCAGTGTATGGAAATTGACATTGAATGAATGAATAATAACGAAAAAGGAAAATCGATTGAATAAACTAAGATAATACAAAATTCTTTGTTGTTTCGTTAATGAAATGTTTAGAAAAGGGATACTTATAATTGTTAAGGTGGTATAAATAATATATTAAGTAATTATCTAAGGCAGTTAAGCATAAGGTATACTTGATAGTATATTTGTCACCTTGTGCGATGAAGGTTCTCTGAAGTCGAACAAACCATTAGTTTGGTTGTTATGAATGTATTGTTGTTTCCCTTGTTATTTGTAAACTGTTAGGCTTCTTGTTTTCATATACATATTGTTTGTGTTTTATTTCTTTGTTATTTATGGTAAACAATTGTTAGGAAATGTGGATTACGGATTTTAAAGTTAACACTAGAGGAGGGGTGGATAATGTTTAATGAAATTTTTGAGCCATTTTAAAATCTTTTTGAATTTAACAGAATCAAATGCAAATCATAGATATAAATCAAACACATAACCAAACACAGATGCAAATAATAAGTAAAAGCAGTAAAGGAAAGAGAACACTAGGATTTTATGTTGGTTTGGAGTTGCCCTACATCTAGTCCCACAAAACACTGGGTTGTGAAGATTTCTTTTCAAATAATATCCAATCTTCCAATCCTCGATTCCAATGGACACGAGGTCCTACCTCAATGCTTCCAAGCACAGGGTGCTCTCTTGATTTAACCAGGCTAAAAGGTCACCTAATTGAGTTATAGGCTACAATCACGCCTAGTTGATTTGAACGGGCTACAACCTCATCTTTTCAGTATCGATTTGGAAGAAAGACTCGATAGAACTTTGATCTTACGATTTTGATTACAAATACTCTTATAACTTTGAATAGCACTTGTATCTTTTAGAGAGTGTGGTAAAGAATCAAATTAGAAAAATATTTGGTTTCATTCTCTTTGAATTTCAGTAGAGTTTGGTTATGAAAACTTGAAATTTAAGAGTATAAATGAAGAGGAGAAAAAGAGAAGAGGATAATGAAAGTAGTTAAAAAATTACAAATTTAGATGGGTATTTATAATGGATTAATTGTTATGTCTCGTTAGGAAAAGTTTTGAACAAATAGACACATCTTTTGGAATTTGAATTTTGAACATAACAGCTACTTTGTCGACATGGGGGGTAGGGGATGTTGAGATGCCCAATAAATTTTTAAAAACTATGTAATTGATGCTCAAATAAATCAAGATAATACCAGAGTTTATATAAACTATTTTCCTATATATTAAAGCAGTATAATAAATTAAGAATATAAATTGAAAACATATATTTATAATCTATAATAAGGATATCAAAACTTAATATAAATTTATAAATATAATTATGAGAAACTTAAAACTTAAATATAAAACTATAGATATGAATATAACGCAATAAGAATAATAAAACTCAAGTCAACATATATATATATGTATATGTATATATATTTAAAACCAAAACATAAATAAAAATCTAAAATATTTAAATAAGGCGTTAGATTAAAATCCAAGGAAAAAATTTAACTACTTAATGGGTATATATTTTGAACAGGAAATAATTTTGAAATTTAAAATTAAAAGTCAAGAACATTTTAAAATATTATAAGGCAAAAATGATGAGAAAACTAAAATAATTTTTTTAATGTTATTTTGGAGTTTTAATAAAAATTCTAGACTCAATTACTTATCCTGATTTCTTTAATTCTAGTTAATCGTAAGTCTACAATATTGAACTCTTCTCTTTGAATCATTAAACCATACAGTCTTCAAAATCAATATCTGCATAAGATACCTAAAAATATCATAACAATCATCACCATCATCTCATTCCCTAACAATCTCCCCCTTTTTGATGATGACAACTTTTGTTTATTAAATATACTTACCTGGTATCTTGATTCTTCAGTTATCCCTCCTAACTCCAACAACTCCATTTGAAACTACTAACTCCCTTTAATCTAAGCCCTACTTTATAATTCTCTACATTTTTCATCAACAAAAACTATATACTTATGTTTAATATATAATACCCCCTTAAACTAATATAGGACTGAATCTAGAATAGAAAATGACTCTAATATTCCACTTAAACTATGGTATAATTTTTATTAATAATAAAAAAGGAATATTAATACTAAAATGAGCAATATGAAGATTAAGTCAAGATCAAACTAGGATAATCAATCAATTCAAACTAATAGATTCAAATTATTACACAGCATCAATCCAAATTTCAATTCAAATCAAATCAAAATAAATAAAACATACCTCAAAATTCAAATGTAAATTTAAATGTTTCTTGGAAGTCTATCCATCCTTCTTTTCCAAAGATAGGAACAACCTATAAAGCATCCCATTCTTTATTTTCATTGGTAAGAGTTCCTTTTAGATCGTTATTTTCTTCTTTTTGTTGAGTGTAGATGTCATCCAATGAATGTCATCGAAATGCTTTCATGGTTTTTAATCGCCTACATTTTACTCAATTCTAGGTATCGTTGATTATGGAGAATGATAGAGAGAGTATTTTTTAAAAGAGTTGAGTGTTTATTCAAGATTTTCAATCAAATTGTGAATTAGAGAAACCACGATATTGGTTATATTTTTGGATAGTGAATGGAGACTAATGAGAAACGAAAAGATAAGTTTTTAAAAAAAGAAAGTATGTATTTATAAGCTCTGGGATTTGTTTAAAAATGAATGGACACAAGTTGGTTAAGAATTTTTTTGAATTCAAACAAATTTGGAAATTTGACATTTATATGCCGACATGGGGTAGTACAAATCGACATGTATACTTCAAAATTTTGAGTTTTTAAATTTTTGTGTTGTGTTTTGGTTTATATGTACTTTTTTAATACAATAATGATCATTCCACAGATGCTTTAGAGATAATAAGCAAAAATATATGAACTTCACTGATAATTTTAAACAACGATACATAGAAATGATTCATAACATGGAATTGAAATACAAAATAAAAAGAAACTACTACAACATGAAAATAATACTAGAATTCAGCAGAGGATAATGAAGATAATCTAAGCTAGTGACTCATTTTTCCAAAAAACCTTGTTCGTCTTTGTAGAGATCTTTTCCATTTTCTTACTAAACGATCTCTTTATAATCTTTTGATTTTCCGCTATAGTCTTTTGATTATTGGGTAGGATTTTATTAGATGGACTGGAGATACTAGCAGGATATTCTATGATTTCTAAGGAATTATTCTCGTCTTCTTCCTCATCTTTGATTTTCTGTAACAACCCGGAATTTCAGAACCAATTCAAAATTTTTCCTTTAGCTATTTTAAAGGATTTTGGATATTTAAAATGATTTATTTTAATTAATAAAGACTAAAAATTTATTTTAATCGAAGTTAAACCATATAATTTTATTTTAATTATAAAACGAACTAGAAATGGCGCGGTAGTTTGAAAATTCGATTTTAAATTTCAAATGAATGAATAGGATTCAAAATAAAACGGATTTCAGTAAAACCAGAAATATTTGAACATGTTTAATTATATCTTTCTAATAAAGGTGAAAAATCCAGATTTTCTAATATAATTTGAAAGTTATGTTCAGTTTAAAATAGTCGCTATGGAATTATATATCTATTATATAATATATAGCCTTTAAAAATAGCCAATCGGCAAACGACTTCCGTTTTCGAAGAAACCAATTTTGTTGGATCCAGAATGTCAAATTATTATTAGATTCCAATTTTTACAATTTTTGGATTTAACATGTGAGCGTGGTGAATTTAAACGCGTTTGGTGCTTTTCGTTTGAATTTAATCGACTGGAAAATGGCCGTCTTTCAAACGGTCTTCAAATTCGACGAAATTAGTTTTGTTAGGACCGTATCGTCAAAACATAGCTAGATTTATTTTTCTGGAGTTTTTGGAGTCAGGATGCGGCCTGGGTAAATTAAAATATACATTAAAATCAATTTTGAACGTTATATTAATTTATATTTTAATTTTAACGAAAATTGATCAAAACAGTCAAACTGGCTTGCGGGACATATCCCATTGTGTTCGGAATGGGAGTAATTAGCTAGGGGCGACAGACGGTGGGACTGATTTGGAGTTCGAAATAAAAAGTTACTTTTTGAAATTTAATTAAATTAATTATATATGTTTATAAAACAAGTCAACCCTCTCCCTTTACCCATCGTTCAAACCAAAAATCAAAAAAGGGGATCGACGTTCCACCTCCAGGCGCCACCGTCGCCCCCTTCCAGGGCGCCGCCGCTGGCGATTCCCCCCTTGCTGTGCCCTCCTCCTCCTCCTCCTCTCTCTCTCTCTCCATTTCTAAAGCCCTAGCACCCTCTACATCACCCAAACCCGACGCAACCACCACCAGGCCCGCCTCCTGCCCCACTGCGCCTCCTCTAGCCTCGTCAGACTCCGGTGCCGCCTCCCCCATCACCCACTCCGACCATGGACCCCCATCCATAATAAAAATCCAATATTTTATATTTTCATTTTTGCAAAAACAATCCTGAGCTGCTTTAGCGAATATCTCCCAAATCGTGTGTTTCTGGCCAAAACTCCACATTACCAAATTCGAAGAGCACGATTTTCTCTTCGATTTGAGTATATGAAAGTCAGATTTTGGATTGCGGAGTTGTTCAGAAAACGCGTCCAAAGTCTGCTGTCCAAATACTTTTTTTCTTACAATTTCTGGCGAAATGGACCAATTTCGGAAGAAAGTCCATTAGGCGAAAGTTGTCTGAAATGGCGCTCTTAAGTTAGGAATTAAGACGGCGTGAAGATTGGAGCACGTTTGCAAATTCTGGGATCAGAACAGCGAATCAAAACGTCAGAAAAGCACGGCGGAGTGGATCCCAATGTCAGAACTCCTTCTCACTTAATTTATTTTACAGTAAAATATATACTGGGATGTAGACAGTGTTTAGTAGCACCTGACACTATTTTATTTGTACAAACCATGGTTGTTTGTCTGTTTGGATTGAATTTTGGAAATATTGATTGTGGTTGCGATAAGAATTGTATTGTGACGAGTTGATTGGATTGATATTGTTGTGTATGGCGCGAGCCAGTATCAGGAGAGAGGTAATGCTAGACATTACTCCGGTTTTAATATCGCGCCGTTATAATGCCGAAATTTTCTGAAATAAATATTTATTCATTAAAAATATAATTTTTAATGTGTCTATGAACTGAATAAAATATTTATGTGTTGAATAAAATGTTTGAACAATAAAAATATAATTTTATTGAGTATATGAACTAAACTAAAAAGTGAAGTGTTGAAATAAATATTTTATCATCAAAAATATAATTTTTAACGTATATATGAACGACATAAAATTCTCCTGAAATGAAAATAAATATTCATTTACAAATCGGACGATTTGTTTATGTACATCCATTTAACTGATATTGATTGGGAAGATAATTTTTACACATCGCCCAACCGCACAAATAATATTCAGTATTTGTTGGTTGAACCCCACACGGGTATTGGATGATATTTGACGTACACTAATCCCAATCGTTTAGTTGTATGTCAATCGATTGGTTGACAGACTGTTGTAAGCGTTAATTATTTATATTTAATGCTTATGCAGTTGTGTATTGCACTCTAGATGATGGTTGATTGTATATCATTGTTGTTATATACATCTGTTGTATGAAATCCATATAACTAACATTATATGGTGATTGATTGGGTCTGATTCCAATTCAAAAGGAATGAGTATTTTAAAATAACGAATATTTTAAAATAATGAATATTTTAAAATAATACTCAATAAAAAATTAAAATGTGAATTTGATGTCTGATTTTGGATGGACACGAGAATATTGAAAGTTGATTAGATTTGCGCTATTTCAACGCGAACGATATTTATATCGATTTTATTCATTTTTATAATGAATATAGAAAAGGAAATGATTTCAAAATCAGATATTTTGAAAATATTATCATTTAAATGTTATAATGATAGGGAGTATTCAATTTTGATTTAAAAATTGAAATGAAAGTGTGAATTGTTTTAAAATGAATTTATAAAATATGTTTTAAATGGAAATCGACGAAAAATATATAATATATATATTCAATGGCCTGAATAGAACGCGCCGCGACCATCCGTGAATTTCAACCATTGACTTCGAATTGACATTACGGGAGATCCGACCGTCGGATTCTCCTAAAACCAGAACCATTGGGTTCGTATCGATAAAAAGCTTTCCAACGAATATAAGAGATTTGAAATATTACGGTTGGATTTGGAATGATGTCCAAATCAAATTTGGAAAAGGTGGATGTAAGTGTAGTTTGATGAATGTTTATGGAAATCGACTGAAAGGGCCTTAATAAAATTATTAAAAATATTATTAATTTGTGTAAAATCATAAAATGATTTGGAAAGAATTGGGATGGAAATTCCACATTTGTAAAGATAAAAATATATTTTTATCAAAATGAACCAATTATTAACTAGATTTGAAATCCAATAATTTTTTAATAAATAAATTGTATTTGTGAATGGTTTTAATATAACCAAAAATTTCCAACGAACAAATTGGAACGAAAATAATCTTCGGAATATTTCAATATTGGATTCCGTGATTATACAAATATTGTTATGGAAATTTGGAAGATATATATGTATATATATCGTAATTTCCAATACGATATATGTTGGTTTCAGAATTTGATATTGAATATAAGCCGATATAATTTATATTCAGAGCCTTGTATTTAATATCAAATGGGATTTCGGATTTGTCATGAACGATGTCTTTACTAACACTGTTCTTAAACCTAGTTGAGAAAATAATAAATCTTTTAATTAATATTTAGAGAAGTTTACCAATTAATTAATATTTAATTGGAATTGAATTAAGAATTGGATTTTTAGGTTTATCGTGAATGGTGTTTTAAATAACACTTCTTCTTTAACTCAGTTAATAGTGAAGTTATGTTTTGGAATTTATAAATCTTTATTCTAAGATTTAATGGACTTCTTCCAGAGTAAAGTTTTCCAATTTAAAAAAATAAATTGGAATCGAAGGGAACTAGATTTGGTAATAATGGAAGTGTGCTTCTGTGGAGGAAGACTGTTAATATATATGGAATTTAAAAGGTCTTTTTCATTATTCCATTTATATTATTAGTCATATACGGAAATTGATATCGATTATATATCGATCTGTTTGTGAAGATTCCATAGTTAACGGAATATGATTTTGGGTTTATCGTGAACTGTGTTTTTAAACGACATTAGTTCTTTAACCTAGTTAAAGACAGGATTACGTGTCTGACATTGTATTTCGAACTATATTGTTGATTTCTGCTAAATATATATCTGTTTGGTGGCGGAGAATTTATTCTTTAGCTTAACACCTTTCCCTAAGAGTACGAGCTTAGAGGTTATATATTGGCAGAAATCAGTGGTACGGTGTAGATTGTCAGTGTGGCATGTTTCATTTCCCAAAGTTAAATAATCATTAACAATGATTTTTGCGAGGATTAAAACTAAGTGGAGTTTTAATTAATCTTTAATTAGATTGGAATGAAAACATGATAATTTAAATTATTGCATTTGTGAAATGATGGAGAATGGAGTATCACCAGTTTTACTTGAGGCGATAGTTAAATCTTTAATTAGATTTGAACATGAAATGGTATTTAATTTTACCGATTACACCGTGGGGTTAGATATGGAGTATTACCAGTTTTGCACCATGGGATGAATAGGTTGGGATTGGGAAATAAAACAAATGAATACTTCGGTAAGGTGCGATAATCCTGACTAGTTTGGATAAATCTTAATTTGGTTTGAATTGAGATCCAAAGGGAAATTAAAGAATAAATTTAAAGAATTTATCTTTGACAAAATTAATGGGAAACTTTCCCAAAGGATATGAATATTTGAATAAAAGAATATTCAGGATTGGAATGAGGCGTATGTTGTGTTTTTATAGCATATCACTTGATTTTAAAATACGTGAATTACTCGGAAAGGCCGGGTTTATACCCATTCTGAATAATTGATTCGACGATAAGTCGACGATGAAGACGGTGGTTTAAGATCGGAATTCTTCACATCGTTTGGATTATTACTGATGTCTTGATTGGGCTGTACACCCAAGACAAGGTAATAAGTGGTGATCATCCAGACGTACTTGGAGATCGACCGGATATGTAAGGACCTCTCTCCTGTACTGGACATATGGGAAGGGGAATAAAGTGCCTCCATTTTTTTCAGACCCAGAAAGAACTAGTAAATGGATGTGTGTTTGACATTGGATTTTATTCTATGCTGATTGATTTCTATTAAATATATATATGTTTGGTGGCGGAGAATTTGTTCTCTTGATTAACACCCTTCTCTGAGGCGTACGAGCTTAGAGGTTATATATCGATAGATATCAGTTGCATGGAATGAATTGTCAGTGTGGCATGCTGAGATGCAAGTGATCAATGATTTTGTTGAAAAGCAGAGTCTTGTGGTTGATGATCAAAGCAGGCTTTGAATAGCTTAACTTTGTGTATAGCGTTAACTCGTGAGCCTCCTTGGTATGAGTCAAAAAGGGATAAGGGACCCAAGAAGTGCACGACATTTCCTCCAAGCTATGGGTGGTGTCATGGTATGGAGCCCAGACATTTTTTTTTTTTACCTATGTAGATGATGGATAGCGAGGCGCCTCGGATATATCGGTTACAACGAAGCCGATTGATAAGTCCTATAGGACCGGGAAATGTGTGTTCAAGAATATGAATCCACTAACGTAAGTGTGGACCGGCTTTGGAGGATCTCAGGGTTCACTGTGGGGAACCCTGAGGCATTTGCTAGAGTGTCTCGAAGCCGGCGAGGAGTACATCCCTTGCCTCGAGTCATGATGGAAATCCAATTTCCAATACGTGACATTTCAGTTTTGATTGTAGAGCCCAGTATGGCGACGTGATATATGGTACCCATGTCATTTATGATTGATACATTTATATTTAAAGTTGTTTTATACACTATTCACTTATATAGTATCATATGATTTTTGTTTTAAATGTACCAAGCATATTTGGCTATTATAAGGGAAAACTCTATCCTTCGGGTTGTGTTGCATTGTGTGATGGAACCTAAGTCCTATGATAGTTTCATTTTTCCAAAAACATTGCGTTGTTTGTTATATGCACTGGTATTCTTGGAGGAAAACCCGTTTCGTGTTATACGACGTGGTCCCTTGATTTACTATATTTTAAAGTAAAGTTTTAAATAACTGTTTTAGTTCTCACACCAGTCACATGACTGATCTAGAGTTTATTGTTTTAACCTAAACTCTGGGTGCCCTTATTTTCCACATGGGCAGCTAGTAGTTCTGGTTTTACAGATTTCTATTTTTTTAGGATCCTGGTATACAGCTGGAGTTATATTCGAAAAGCTTTGTATCGGTGTATTCCTTTCAGTTGTGTTATGTATTATTTTTCCACTGCTTTGTTATTTGAATCTCTGATATTTATCAAATGTATATTATTTATTCATACTCTGTTATATTCTTGTACTCTGAAGTAACTGCTGTAATAAGCAATGAAATGTTATATTGTTTGTATTCTGATTTGTCGTGTTCTCAACTCAACTCGGGCTTTCCCGAAAGGGTGAGTTTGGATCGTTTCATCTAGTATCAGAACTTTGCTTTGCATAGCTCGAGAACATGACATATTAGAACCAAACAAAAGAATTCATTGGAGATAGGATTAGTAATATACTATGAGAATAACTCGTTAGAGATAAGATCAGTAGTATCCTAGAACGAACTTGAAGAGTGTTGTTTCAAAAAAAAAAAAAAAAACTAATTTAATTTTGAAATTTAAACCCTATTATACGTATTTGGGTATATTATTTTATTTTATTTGGAAAATCGAGTATATGGAGATTTTGCATATACGCCTTGAAACGTGTATTCAAAGCCTCAAATATACTGAATGGATATAGAATCACACTCTAGTCACCCTAGGATAATTCTAATAATGCTGCAGCATTATCAGTATTTATGTTCGAGTTTCGAAAGTGGGATATCTACATATTTCCAATTGACTGGTGTGAGAACCGAAACTAGATAGGGTTTATTGTTTGTGATTTGGCATCAAAAATATGATTTTTTGACTATATAAAAATTATATGTTTGGAAATTTAATCAACTAACTGATTGATGATTGTGTTGTATGATAATTGGTGCGACTAAATAGAAATATTTGACTAATAAAACCAATAGGAAAATGTAAGGCTAATTTGGCCAAATCGAATCATATATTAAACCGAATTGAAAATTTATTGGAATTGCATACATGTACGTGTATATGTGTGAACAGGTCATAGCAAGGAAGCTAAGAAGAGAAATAAAATTGTATGGCCGACATATAGGTACATGTTTACTACTTTCTTGGGTTTTGGTGATTTTATGAGCCGATTGGCTTGAAGCTTGGGTAGCCACTTAGCTTTTTCTTTTTCTTTTGGATTGGGGAGGGGCCTATGAGGATAGTTGCGGTTTTAAAGGTCTCCCTGTACAAAAGAGGTTATGGCGAAACTTTTCAAAAATTTAAGGTGTTAGCCAATTTTTTGAAGAATTTGAAAATTTTTAGAGATTGAAAATTTAAAGAATGAAAGCCAGAATGAAAGTTGAGTTGGTTAGTTAAACAAATTTCAGCTTCATTCCTTTTCGAGGACGAAAATATTTTTAGTGGGGGAGATTGTAACAACCCCAAATTTCAGAACTAATTTAAATTTTTTATTTTAGCTATTTTAATGGATTTTGGATATTTAAAATGGTTTATTGTAAATAATAAGGACTAAAAAATTATTTTAATCGAGGTTAAAACGTTTAATTTTATTTTAATTATAAAACGAACCAGAAATGGAGCGGTAGTTTGAAAATGCGATTTTAAATTTCAAATGAATGTACAGGATTTAAAATAAACCGGATTCCGTAAAACCTGAAATGTTTGAATCTGTTTTATTATATCTTTCTAACGAAGGTGTAAAATTCAGATTTCATAATATAAATTGAAAGTTATATCCAGTTTGAAATTTAAAATAGTCGCTATGGAATTTATATATATTTTATATAATATACAGCCCTTAAAAATAGCCATTTCGCAAACGACCTCCGTTTTTGATGAAACCACTTTTATTGGACCCGAAATGACAAATTATTGTTAGATTCCAATTTTCATAACTTTTGGACTTAATATGTGAGCGTGGTGAATTTAAACACATTTGGCACTCTCGGTTTGAATTTAATCGACTGGAAAATGACCGCTTTCCAAAAGGTCTTCAAATTTGATGAAATTAGTTTTGTTAGGACCGTATCGTCAAAAATAGCTAGATTTATTTTTCTGAAATTTTTGGAGTCAGTATGTGGCCCCTGTAAAATAAAATGTACGTTAAAATCAATTTTGAACGTTAT
Source organism: Allium sativum (assembly GCA_030737875.1). Classification (NCBI taxonomy): domain Eukaryota; kingdom Viridiplantae; phylum Streptophyta; class Magnoliopsida; order Asparagales; family Amaryllidaceae; genus Allium; species Allium sativum. Next base: position 800,738,299 of record CM060912.1, read on the forward strand.
ATTAATTTATATTTTAATTTTAACGAAAACTGATCGAAACAATCAAATTGGCTTGCGGGACGTATCCCATTGTGTTCAGAATGAGAGTAATTAGCTAGGGGCGACAGTCGGTGGGTTTGATTTGGGGTTCGAAATAAAAAGTTACTTTTTGAAATTTAATTTAATTAATTATATATATATATATTTATAAAACAAGTCAACCCTCTCCCTTTACCCCCGTCGGTCAATCCAAAAATAAAAAAAAGGGATTGACGTTCCTCCTCCCGGCACCACCACGCCACCGTCGCCCCCTTCCAGCGCACCGCCGCTGGCGATTCCCCCTTGCTGCGCCCTACTCCTCCTCTCTCTTCCCCCATTTCTAAAGCCCTGGCTCCCTCTACATCACCCGAACCTGACGCAACTACCACCAGGCCCGCTTCCTGGCCCACCGCGCCTCCCCTATCCTTGTCAGACACTAGCGCCACCTCCCCCATCACCCACTTCGACCATGGAACCCCATTCATAATAAAAATCCAATTTTTTATTTTTTTAGTTTTGCAAAAACACCCCTGAACTGTTTTAGCCAATATTTCCCAAATTGTGCGCTTCTGGCCAAAACTCCACATTACCAAATTCGAAGAGCACGAATTTCTCTTTGATTTCAGTATATGGAAGTCAGATTTTGGATTGTGGAGTTGTTCAGAAAACGCGTCCAAAGTCTACTGTCTAAATACTGTATTTTCGCGATTTTTGGCGAAATGGACCAATTTCGGAAGAAAGTCCATTAGGCGAAAGTTATCCGGAATGGCGCGCTTGAACTAGAAAAAAAGACGGCATGAAGATTGTAGCTCATTTGCAAATTCTGGGATCAGAACAACGAATCAGAACGTCAGAAAAGCACGGCGGAGTGGATCCCAATGTGAGAACTCCTTCTCACTTAATTTATTTTATAGTAAAATATATACTAGGTTGTAGACGGTGTTTAGTAGCACCTGACACTATTTTATTTGTACAAACCATGTTTGTTTGTCTGTTTGGATTGAATTGTGGAAATATTGATTGTGGATGTGAAATGAATTGTATTGTGATGGGTTGATTGGATTGATATTGTTGTGTATGGCGCAAGCCAGTATCAGGAAAGGGGTAATGTTAGACATTACTCCAGTTCTAATATCGCGCCGTTATAATGCTGAAATTTTCTAAAATAAATATTTATTCATTAAAAATATAATTTTTAATGTGTATATGAACTGAATAAAATATTTATGTGTTGAATAAAATGTCTGAACAATAAAAATATAATTTTTATTGAATATACGAACTATATAAAATAGTGAAGTGTTGGAATAAATATTTTATCGTTAAAAATATAATTTTTAACATATATATGAATGGCATAAAATTCTCCTGAAATGAAAATAAATATTCATTTACGAATCAGACAATTTGTTTATGTACACTCATTTAACTGATATTGATTGGGACGATAAATTTTACACATCGCCCAACCGTACAAATAATATTCAGTATATGTTGGTTGAAATCCCACACGGGTATTGGGATGATATTTGACGTACACTAATCCCAATCGTTTAGTTGTATGTCAGTCGATTGGTTGACAGACAGTTGTAAGCATTAATTATTATATTTAATGCTTATGTAGTTGTGTAATGCACTCTGGATGATGGTAAGTTATATATCATTGTTGTTATATACATGTGTTGTATCAAATCCATATAACTAACATTATATGGTAATTGATTGGGTCTGATTCCAATTCAAAAGGAATGTGTACATTAAAATAACGAATATTTTAAAATAATGAATATTTTAAAATAATATTCAGTAAAGGATTAAAATGTGAATTTGATGTCCGATTTTGGATGGACACGAGAATATTGGAATATATGAAGCCATGTTGATAAGATTTGCGCCATTTCAAGGCGAGCGATATTTATATCGATTTTATTCGTTTTTATAATTATTATCGAAAAGGAAATGATTTCAAAATCAGATATTTTGAAAATATTATCATTTAAATATTATAATGATAAGGAGTATTCAATTTTGATTTAAAAATTGAAATGAAAGTGGGTATTGTTTTAAAACGAATTTATAAAACACATTTTAAATGGAAATCGACAAAAAATATATTATATATATATATATATATATATATTTAATGGCCTGAATAGAATGCGCCGCACCGCGACCATTCACGAATTTCGACCATTGACTTCGAATTGACATTACAGGAGATCCGACCATCGGATTCTCCTAAAACCAGAACCATTGGGTTCGTATCGAAAAGCGCTTACCAACGAATATAAGTGATTTGAAATCTAACGGTTGGATTTGGAATTATGTCCAAATCAAATTTGGAAAAGGTCGTTGTAAGTGCAATTTGATGACCGTTGATAGAAATCAATTGAAAGGGCCTTTATAAAATTATTAAAAATATTAATAATTTGTGTAAAATCATAATAAATGATTTGGAAAGAATTGGGATGAAAATTCCGCGTTTGTAAAGATAAAAATACATTTTTATCAAAATGAACTAGTTATTAACAAGATTTGAAATCCAATCATTTTTAAATAAATAAATTGGATTTGTGAATGGTTTTAATATAACCAAAAATTTCCAACAAACAAATTGGAATGGATCTGGAATGGAAATAATCTTCGGAATATTACGATATTGGATTCCGTGATTATACAGAAATTGTTATGGAAATTTGGAAGATATATATATATATATGTATATATATATCGAAATTTCTAATACGATATTTATTGGTTCCAGAATTTGATATTGAATATAAGATGATATAATTTCTATTCAGAGCCTTGTATTTAATATCAAATGGGATTTTGGATTTGTCGTGAATGGTGTCTTTACTAACACTTTTCTTGAACCCAGTTGAGAAAAGAATAAATCTTTTAATGAAGATTTAGAGATGTTTACCAATTAATTAATATTTAATTGGAAATAACACTTGTTCTTTAACTCGATTAACAGTGAAGTTAATATTTGGAATTTATAAATCTTTATTCTAAGATTTAATGGAATTTTCCAGAGTAAAATTTTAGAATTTAGTAAAGTAAACTGGAACGGAATGGAATTCGATTTGGTAATAATTGAAGTGAGCTTCTGCGGAGGAAGATTGTTAATATATATGGAATTTAAAAGGGCTTTGTCATTATTCCATTTATATTATTAGTCGGATACGGAAATTGATATCGATTATATATTGATCTGTTTTCCGTGAAGATTCAATAGTTAATGGAATATGATTTGGGTTTATCGTGAACTGTGTTTTTAAACGACGTTGGTTCTTTAACCCAATTAAAGATAGGATTACATGTCTGACATTGTATTTCGAACTATATTGTTGATCTCTGCTAAATATATATATATATATATCTGTTTGGAGGCGGAGAATTTATTCTCTTGCTTAACACCCTTCTGTAAGACGTATGAACTTAGAGGTTATATTGGCAGAAATCAGTGGTACGGTGTAGATTGTTAGTGTGACATGTTTGATTTCCCAAAGTTAAATAATCATTAATAATGATTCTTGGGAGGATTAAAACTAAGTGGAGTTTTAATTAATCTTTAATTAGATTGGAATGAGAATATGGCAATTTAAATTATCGCATTTGTGGAATGATCAAGAATGGAGTATCACCGGTTTTACTCCAGGCGATAGTTAAATCTTTAATTAGATTTGAACGTGAAATGGTAATTAATTTTACCGATAACACCGTGGTGTTAGATATGGAGTATTACCAATTTTGCTCCATGGGATGAATAAGTTGAGATTGGGAAATAAAACAAATGATTACTTCGGTAAGGTGCGCTAATTCCGACTAGTTTGGATAAACCTTAATTTGGCTTGAATTGAGATCCAAAGGGAAATTAAAGAATAAATTAAAGAATTTATCTTTGATAAAATTAATAGGAACCATTCCAAAGGATATGAATATTTGAATAAAAGAATATTCATGATAGAATGAGGCGTATGTTGTGTTTTTATTGCACTTGATTTTAAAATACGTGATTAACAGGAACCTTTCCCAAAGGATATGAATATTTGAATAAAAGAATATTCATGATAGAATGATGCGTATGTTGTGTTTTTATTGCACTTGATTTTAAAATACGTGAATTATTCGAAAAGGCCGGGTTTATACCCATTCTGAATAATTGATTCAATGATAAGTCGACGATGAAGACGGTGGTTGAAGACTGGAGTTCTTCACATCTTTTGGATGATTACTGATGTCTTGATTAGGCTGTACACCCAAGACAAGGTAATAAGTGGTGATCGTCCAGACGTACTTGGAGATCGACCGGATATGCGAGGACTTCTCTCCTGTATTGGACATATGAGACGAGGAATAAGGTGCCTCCAATTTCGTTTAGACCCAGAATGAACTTGTAAATGGATGTGTGTATGACATTGGATATTATTCTATGTTGATTGATCTCTATTAAATATATATATCTGTTTGGTGGCGGAGAATTTATTCTCTTGCTTTACACCCTTCTCTGAGACGTACGAGCTTAGAGGTTATATACTGATAGACATCAGTTGCATGGCGTGAATTGTCAGTGTGGAATGCTGAGATGCAAGTGATCAAGGCTTTTGTTGAAAACAAGAGTCTTGTGGTTGATGATCAAAGCACGACTTTAAATAGCATAGCTTTGTGTATAATGCGCGAGCCTCACACCTCGGTATGAGTCCAAAATGGGATAAGGGACCCAAGGACTGCACGAAGTTTCCTTCTAGCTATGGGCGGTGTCAAGGTATGGAGCCCAGACATTTATTATATTTTTACCTATGTGGATGATGGATAGTGAGGCGCCTCAGATATATCGGTTACTACGGAGCCGATGGATAGGTCCTAGAGGACCGGGAAACGTGTGTTTAGGAATACTAATCCACTAACGTAAGTATGGACCGGCCTTGAAAGATCCAAAGGTTCATTGCGGGGAACATTGAGGCATTTGCTAGAGTGTCTCGAAGCCGACGAGGAGTACATCCCTTGCCTCGACTCATGACGGAAATCCAATTTCCAATACGTGACATTTCGGTTTTGATTGTAGGGCCTAGTATGGCGACATGATATATGGTACCCATGCCGTCTATGACTGATACATTTATATTTGAAGTTGTTTTATACACTATGCACTTATAATAGTATTAAATGATTTTATTTTTAAACGTACCAAGCATATTTGGCTATTATACGAGAAAACTCTATCCTCCGGCTTGCGTTGCATTGTGTGATGGGACCTAAGTCTTATGATAGTTTCATTCTTCCAAAAAGCATTGCGCTGTTTGTTATATGCACTGGTATTCTTGGGAGAAAACCCATTCCGTGTTATACGGCGTGGTCCCTTGATTTACTCTATTTTAAAGTAAAGTTTTAAATAATTGTTTTAGTTCTCACACCAATTACATAACTAACCTAGAGTTTATTATTTTAACCTAAACTCTGGGTGCCCCTATTTTCCACACGGACAGCTAGTAGTTTTGGTTTTGCAGATTAAAATCCAATTTTTTATATTTTCCGTTTTGCAAAATCACCCCTGAACTGTTTTAGCCAATATCTCCCAAACCGTGCGCTTCTGGCCAAAACTTCTTATTACCAAATTCGAAGAGCACGAATTTCTCTTCGAATTGAGTATATGGAAGTCAGATTTTGGATTGCGGAGTTGTTCAGAAAACGCGTCCAAAGTCTGCTGTCCAAATACTATCTTTTCGCGATTTCTGGCAAAATGGACCAATTTCGGAAGAAAGTCCATCAGGCGAAAATTGTCCGGATGGCGCGCTTAAGCCAGATAAAAAGACGACATGAAGATTGGAGCTCATTTGCAAATTCTGGGATCAGAACAACGAATCAGATCGTCAGAAAAGCACTGTGGAGTGGATCCCAATATGAGAACTCCTTCTCACTTAATTTATTTTACAGTAAAATATATACTAGGATGCAGATAGTGTTTAGTTGCACTTGACACTATTTTATTTGTACAAACCATGGATGTTCGTCTGTTTGGATTGAATTGTGGAAATATTGATTGCGGTTGTGAAATGAATTGTATTGTGATGGGTTGATTGGATTGATATTGTTGTGTATGGCGCGAGCCAGTATCAGGAAAGGGGTAATGCTAGACATTACTCCGGTTTTAATATCGCACTATTATAACGCCAAAATTTTCTGAAAAAAATATTTATTCATTGAAAATATAATTTTCAATGTGTATATGAACTGAATAAAATATTTATGTGTTGAATAAAATGTTTAAACAATAAAAATATAATTTTTATTGAATATATGAGCTATATAAAATAGTGAAGTGTTGAAATAAATATTTTATCGTTAAAAATATAATTTTTAACATATATATGAATGAAATAAAATTCTCCTGAAATGAAAATAAATATTCATTTACAAATCGGACGATTTGTTTATGTACACCTATTTAACTGATATTGATTGGGACGATAAATTTTATACATCGCCCAACCGCACAAATAATATTCAGTATTTGTTGGTTGAAACCCCACACGGGTATTGAGATGATATTTGACGTACACTAATCTCCATCGTTTAGTTGTATGTCAATCGATGGGTTGACAGACTGTTGTAAGCGTAAATTATTCATATTTAATGCTTATGTAGTTGTGTAATGCACTCTGGATGATGGTTGATTGTATATCGTTGTTATTATATACATGTCTTGCATCAAGTCCATATAACTAACATTATATGGTAATTGATTAGGTCTGATTCCAATTTAAAAGGAACGAGTATTTTAAAATAACAAATATTTTAAAATAATGAATATTTTAAAATAATATTCAATAAAGGATTAAAATGTGAATTTGATGTCCGATTTTGGATGGACACGAGAACATTGAAATTTTTGAAGCCGTATTGATTAGATTTGAGCCATTTCAACGCGAATGATATTTATATCGATTTTATTCATTTTAATAATGAATATTAAAAAGGAAATGATTTCAAAATTAGATACTTTGAAAATATTACCATTTAAATATTATAATGATAAGGAGTATTCAATTTTGATTTAAAAATTGAAATGAAAGTGGGAATCGTTATAAAACGAATTTACAAAATACGTTTTAAATGGAAATCGATAAAAAATATATAATATTATATATATATATATATATATTTGATGGCTTGAATAAACGCGCCGCGCCGCGACTATTCACGAATTTCGACCTTTGACTTCGAATTGACATTACAGGAGATCTGATCGTCGGATTCTCCTAAACCGGAACTTTTGGGTTCGTGTCGAAAAGCGCTTACCAATGAATATAGAGATTTGAAATCTAACAGTTGGATTTGGAATTATGTCTAAATCAAATTTGGAAAAGGTCGTTGTAAGTACATTTCGATGACCGTTTATGGAAATCGACTGAACGGTACTTTATAAAATTATTAAAAATATTAATAATTTTTGTAAAATCATAATAAATGATTTGAAAAGAATTGGGATGAAAATTCCATGTTTGTAAAGATAAAAATATATTTTTATCAAAATGAACTAGTTATCAACTAGATTTGAAATCCAATCATTTTTAAATAAATAAATTGGATTTGTGAATGGTTTTAATATAACCAGAAATTTCCAACGAACAAATTGGAATGGATCTGGAATGGAAATAATCTTCGGGATATTTCGATATTGGAGTCCGTGATTATACAGATATTGTTATGGAAATTTGGAGGATATATATATATATAAATATATATCGTTATTTCCAATACGATATTTGTTGGTTTCAGAATTTAAGCCGATATAATTTCTATTCATAGCCTTGTATTTAATATCAAATGAGATTTTGGGTTTGTCGTGAATGGTGTCTTTACTAACACTGTTCTTAAACCCAGTTGAGAAAAGAATAAATCTTTTAACTAAGATTTAGAGAAGTTTACCAATTAATTAATATTTAATTGGAATTGAATTAAGAATTGGATTTTTGGGTTTATCGTGAATGGTGCTTTAAATAACACTTGTTCTTTAACCCGACTGACAGTGAAGTTAAGATATGGAATTTATAAATCTTTATTCTAAGATTTAATGGAATTTTCCGAAGTAAAGTTTTCCAATTCAATAAAATAAATTGGAATGGAATGGAATTCGATTTGGTAATAATCGAAGTGAGCTTATGTGGAGGAAGTCTGTCAATATATATGGAATTTAAAAAGGCTTTGTCATCATTCCATTTATAATATTAGTCTAATACGGAAATTGATATCGATTATATATTGTTCTATTTTCCGTGAAGATTCCATAGTTAATGGTACATAATTTTGGGTTTATCGTGAATTGTGTTTTTAAACGACATTGGTTCTTTAACCTAGTTAAACACAGGATTACATGTCTAACATTGTATTTCGAACTGTATTGTTGATCACTGCTAAATGTATATCTATTTGGTGGCGAAGAATTTATTCTCTTGTTTAACATCCTTCTCTAAGACGTACGAGCTTAGAGTTATATATTAGCAGAAATCAGTGGTACAGTGTAGATTGTCAGTGTGGCATTTTTGATTTCCCAAAGTTAAATAATCATTAATAATGAATTTTGGGAGGATTAAAACTAAGTGGAGTTTTAATGAATCTTTATTTAGAATGGAATGAGAATTTGATAATTTAAATTATCGCATTTGTGATGTGGTCGAGAATGGAGTATCAACAGTTTTACTCGAGGCGATAGTTAAATCTTAAATTAGATTTGAACGTGAAATGGTAATTAATTTTACCGATAACATCGTGGTGTTCGATATGGAATATTACCAGTTTTGCTTTATGGGATGAATATGTTGGGATTGGGAAATAAAACAAATGATTACTTCGGTAAGGTGCGTTAATCCCGACTAATTTGGATAAACCTTAATTTGGTTTGAATAGAGATCCGAAGGGAAATTAAAGAATAAATTTAAAGAATTTATCTTTGATAAAATTAATGAGAACCTTTCCCAAAGGATATGAATATTTGAATAAAAGAATATTCAGGATTGGAATGAGGCGTATGTTGTGTTTTTATAACATATCACTTGATTTTAAAATACGTGAATTACTCGGTAGGGCCGGGTTTATACCCATTCTGAATAATTGATTCGACGATAAGTCGACGATGAAGACGGTGGTTGAAGTTCGGAATTCTTCACATTGTTTGGATTATTACTGATGTCTTGATTGGGCTGTACACCCAAGATAAGGTAATAAGTGGTGATCGTCCAGACGTACTTGGAGATCGACCGGATATGCGAGGAACTCTCTCCTGTATTGGACATACAGGACGAGGAATAAGGTGCCTCCGGTTTTGTTCAGACCCAGAATGAACTAGTAAATGGATGTTTGTCTGACATTGGATTTTATTCTATGTTGACTGCTCTATTAAATATATATCTGTTTGGTGGCGGAAAATTTATTCTCTTGCTTAACACCCTTCTCTGAGACGTACGAGCTTAGAGGTTATATATCGATAGACATCAGTTGCATGGCGCGAATTGTCAGTGTGGCATGCTGAGATGCAAGCGATAAAGTCTTCTATTGAAAAGCAGAGCCTTATGGTTGATGATCAAAGCACGACTTTAAATAGCATAGTTTGTGTATAACGTTAATTCGCAAGCCTGACACCTTGGTACGAGTTAAAAACGGGATAAGGGACCCAAGGAGTGCACAACGTTTCCTTCTAGCTATGGGTGGTGTCATGGTATGGAGCCCAGACATTTATTATATTTTTACCTATGTGGATGATGGATAGCGAGGCGCATCAAATATATCGGTTACTACGGAGCCGATGGATAGGTCCTATAGGACCGGGAACGCGTGTTCAGGAATATTAATTCACTAACGTAAATGTGGACCGGCCTTGGAGGGTCCAAGGGTTCACTGCGGGGAACCCTGAGGCATTTGCTAGAGTGTCTCGAAGCCAGTGAGGAGTACATCTCTTGCCTCGACTCATGATGAAAATCCAATTTCCAATACGTGACATTTCGATTTTGATTGTAGACCCTAGTATGGCGACATGATATATGGTACCCACGCCGTCTATGATTCATACATTTATATTTGAAGTTGTTTTATATATTATGCACTTATAATAGTATCAAATGATTTTTGTTTTAAATGTACCAAGCATATTTGGCTATTATAAGGGAAAACTCTATCCTCTGGCTTGCGTTGCATTGTGTGATGGGACCTGAGTCCTATAATAGTTTCATTTTTCCAAAAAGCATTGCGCTGTTTGTTATGTGCACTGGTATTCTTGGGAGAAAACCCGTTCCGTGTTATATGGCATGGTCCCTTGATTTACTTTATTTTAAAGTAAAGTTTTAAATAACCGTTTTATTTCTCACACCAGTCTCATGACTGACCTAGAGTTTATTGTTTTAACCTAAAATCTTGGTGCCCCTGTTTTCCACACGGGCAGGTAGTAGTTTTGGTTTTGCAGATTTCTATTTTACAGGATCCTGGTATACTGCTGGAGCTATATTCGAAAAGCTCTATATCCTTGTATTTCTTTCAGTTGTGTTATGTATTATTTTTCCCCTGCTTTGTAATTTGAATCTCTGATATTTATCAAATGTTATTATTTATTCATACTCTGATTCAATTATTGTAATAAGCAACGAAATGTTCTATTGTTTGTGTTCTGATTTGTTGTGTTCTCAACTCAATCCGGGCTTTCCCGAAAGGGTGAGTTTGGGTTGTTTCGTTTTCATTCCTTCTTCTTCTTCTTCTTCTATTTCACGAGACAGCCTTTCCACTTTTTCCAAAATTGTTTCTTATGATTGAAACACTAGTGGAGGCTTCACAAGAGTTATGTTTCCGAAATTAAAGATCTTTTAAAAAACAAACTCTTCACCTTTGAAATCAGCTCCAAAAAATTTGAAACACGTGTAAGGTAAATTCCATGATATAATGTATTTTCACCCATTGAAAAATAGTTGGCTCAAAATTCATCCAAAATCACTTGACCCCAATTAATGTTACAATTTCTGTAAATAGCAGAATGAGCTTTGCAAACTTTCATTGTTGGGTTATTGGAATTTATTGAACAAGGTGTAATGTGTGTTGTAGAAGCAGATTTATGATTCTTGCCTTTGGTTGAAAATAATGGTTTTTGAATTCAAAATTGTCATCTCCTTTGAAAATGTGGTGAAATGTCTTTCGATCTTGTTCATTAATTTTGAAATCTGAGAGATCCATTCCCGTGCTCTTACAACCCAAAATATTTCTAAAACTTCACGGTCTAAAACAATTTTAGTGCCTCTTACACTGCTCCAAATTTCATTTTCATTTCCTTCGTAAAAGCCTCAATTAAAATTAGCATAAAACATCTTTATAAGATTTGCATAACAAACATAATCATTTTCCCTTGAACCTTTTAAACTTATAATTCTATTTTGATCAAAGAAATTTTCAAGTTCAAAAGATGGAAAATCATTGAAAATAGCAAATTTTCCCGTATCAGCTTTACCGAAGTTTACATAGTTGATGTAATCTTTTATAGCTTCTGGGTTATTAAAAAGGAAACCTTTTGTGAATTCAGACAACCTCATATTGCTTGGAGTGCTTGAGGATCCATTATTTAAGTTTTGCGAAGAGTAAAATGTAATGAAGATAAGTTTGAACTTTGAAATAAAGGTGGAAAGTGTTGATAAGAATAGAGAGGTAAATAGAGATTCAGACACGTTCTCTGATCAATAGATACCTTAACACATTGGAATTGGTGAAAAGGTGGAGGAAAATTCAAAATTTTGAATTCAAAATTTGAATTAAAGTTTTAGGAGGCATGTCGACATGGAGGGTAGTACATGTCGACATGGTCCTATTTTTCAAAGGACATGTGTATATCTATTTTGAATTGTTTATATATATATTTATATACTTATATATCTTATATTCTTATTTATAAAATTCCTGGAATAATATTTAATATAATAATATTTTTATATTAATGTTTTACTAAAAAAAATTATTTTTAAAATTTTAAAATTCAAAATTTTAGACAATGAATTTTAAATTTAAAACTTAAGAAATTTCAAACAAAGCAAGCAATCAAAAAACCGTTCAAACAAGGGATTTCAACAAAATTAATATAAATGCTCATGAAGCACATATTTGAATTGTTCATCTCTTGTTGTTCGTCACTAGATATGAATCAAAATCGTCTAGTGTGGTAGTATAAGCTCTTTTCCTTTTATTTGAATTATTGTTATTTGGAGGTAGATTTTGTTTATCTAGAGATGGACAATCTCTTTAAAGTGGCCTGGTTCATCACAATTGCCACATCAAATGTTGTTTTGAATCTCATTATTTTTCTCATAATTCTTATATTTATTCATTTTAAAGTTATTTATCTTCCTACATTTTAGAAATTTTCTAAAATTCCTTGTCATTAGTGTTATCTCTTCATTGTTCTCACTGTCTGAATCTGACTCTTTGGTCATTGCATTGAATGTTGTCAACTTCTTTTCTAATGATTTATTCTAAGTTTTTCCTTCATTTGGACTTCAAACGACATTAAATTTCCAATTAACTTCTCAATTTTTATTGTACTTATAGCATTTGTTTCTTCAATCGCTAGAGTCTTTTGATCCCATTTTGAAGTTAATGAATTTAAGATTTTTCTGACTTGGTCTTCTTTTGGGAATATCTTTCCCAAGGTAATCAATGAATTCGCTATATCCTGAAACCTGCAGTACATATCAGAGATAGACTCATTCGGGTTCATTTTAAATAATCGAAACTGGTTAGTTAACATGGATATCTTGGTTTAACTTTTATTGTTCCTTCATGAGACATTTCCAAAGTTTTCAGATTTCATATTTTAAATTACGAACAGGCACGCTATCAAATTCATTTCTATCAAATGAACAAAATAAAATATTCATGGCTTTTGAATTATTTTGTGCAGTGCCTTTTTGCTTAATATTTCATTATGAAAAATTAGTTGTGGGTTCGTCGTATTCAGTTTGAGTGATGTTCCAAGTGTCTAATCCTATTGGTTGTAAATATATTTTCATCTTATAGGCTTAATATGCATAATCACTACCATTAAACAGTGGTGGGTTGGCAGTGGACTGACCTTCTACAAATGAACGAGAATTACTAATGTTGACATTACCAGTGTTTGTTTCCATTTAAACTTTTCAAAAAATAGATTATGAAAACTTTGAAAACCAATGATTTGATACCAATTGTTGGGAAATGCAGATTACGTATCTTAAGGCTAACTATCACTTGAGGGTGAGGGGGGGGGGCATAAATAGTATTTAATGGAACTTATGAACCCTTTTGAAATCTTTTTGAATTTGAAAAAATCAAAAGTATGTCACATATATAAATCGAACATAGAATCAAACACAGATGCAAATAGTAAGTAAAAGCAGTAAAGGAAAGAACACATCTAGATTTTTACTAGTTCGGAGTTACCCTACATCCAGTCCCACACTACTCTAGGTTGTGTATATTTCTTTTCAAATAATATCCAATTTTACAATCCTTGATTTCAAGGAACCCGAGGTCCCACCTTAACTGCTTCCGAGTACAGAGCGCTCTCTTGATTTAACCAGGCTACTAGATCACCTAATTGAATTATGGGCTAAAATCGCACCCAGTTGAATTGAATGGGCAACAACCACACCTTTTCAGTATCTGTTTGGAAGAAAGACCCAATAGAACTTTGATCTAATGATTTTTGATTACAGATACTACTATAACTCTGAATACCACTTGTATCTTTGAGAGAATGTGGTAAAGAATCAAACATTAAAATATCTGGATTGATTCTTTGAATTTTCGTAGAGTTTGATTATGTAAACTTTAAATTTAAGAGTATAAATGAAGAGGAGAAAAAGAGAGAAGAAGATAATGAAATGTTTTTTTTTTTGAATTCAGATGCGTATTTATAGGGAATTAACAGTCGTGCCTCTTTAGAAAAAAGTTTAAACAAATAACACATCTTTTGAAATTTGAAATTTGAAATATGAAAATAACGGCTACCATGTCGACATGAGGGGTAGGGGATGTCAACATGCGGAATAAAATTTTGAAATTCAAAATTTTGAAAACAATGTAATTGATGCTTAAATAAATTAAGATAATTTTGGAGCTTAAACAAGTTATTTTCCTATATGTTAAAGTGGTATAATAAAGTAAGAATATAAATTAAAAACAAATATTTATAATATATAAAAATAACATCAAAACTTAATATTAAATTATAAATATGAGAAACTTAAAACATAAAATATAAAATTACAGATATGAATATAAAGTAATAAGAATATTAAAACTCAAGTAAACACATACACACACAGAGATATACAAACATGCATACATACATATATATATATATATATATATATATATATATTTAAAACCAAAATATAAACAAGAAAATCTAAAATATTTAAATGAGGAGTTAGATTAAAATTCAAGAAATAAATTTAAATATTTAAGAGATATATATTTTAAACAAGAAGTAATTTTGAAATTTAAAATTTAAAATTAAGAACATTATAAAATATTATAAGAAAAAATGATGAGAAAATTGGAATAAAGATCTTAGTGCTATCACGGAGTTTTAATAAAAATTATAACTCTATTACTTATCCTAATTTCTTGAACTCTCGTTACCCATGAGTTTACAATCTTGAACTCTTTTCCTTGAATCTTTAAACTGTGAAGTCTTCAAAATCAATACCTGCATAAGTTACCTGCATATACGTCCTATATATATTTATAAATAATAGTGTTAGTATATATTTTATAATAATAGTTAAAACAGGGTTGTTGTCATCAAAACCATCATCTAAGTCTTTAACGATAACTGAATATTACTCTTATATATAATTCTCACTGTTTTGAATTACATAAGTGGAATGCAGGTTTATGGAAGCAATCCTGGCCATTGATGGTGGTTCGTCCATGAATAGTGGCTTCCAAAATGAACAGTAGAAACCAGTTTATGGTCCAATAGAATTAGGGTGATATATAATATTAATTAAATTCTCAAACAGGCCTTAAACTCACGAACTCCAATCGACTCGTGCCGCCTCTCGCTTTATATGTAAAAGCGCCTTCTGAAAACAATGGGACTAATCTCGAGATCCAAATCGATCATATGCAGAAGTTAACTTTTAAAACTCGAATTATATAATTATAATTCTTTACATAAATCGATGTGTGTTATACTTCACCACGATCAAACGACTCATCCAAACGTTATGAAACTTGACTGCATGCATCAATATAACGATACAGTTCTGATGGAACAAGTTTCATCAAATCGAGATAGTTACTCAGAACAATAATTTTACGTGTATTTCGAGATTGATATGACCGCCAACTGGTCCACTCGAAATATTGTGATCCTTGTACTTTCTATTAACTTAACGTACCATACGAACTCAACGGAATTAGTCTTAAGTCCCGATTCATTCATTTGTGAAAAATACCTTTTGGAACCGTCACTCGAATAATCAACGATCAATATCTAAATAAAATATTTAAATATCCAATCATTAAAATGCGGGTCGTTACACCATGTCCTGACAAGACCATCCGTGATTAGCCAGAGAAATGATAAGTTGTCCGCCAAGTCCTGACAATACAATCCATAACCAAATGGGAAAAGTCTTAACTCTCCACTAGACTAGGAGCCTTGCCAAGTCCTGACAAGACAACCCATCCTTCCCAAGCAAATTCTTTACTTAGGGGCCATATTTTTATGCTTAGCGATCAAAGTCCTTACTGTGCCAAGTTCTTAAAGTTTGAAATTCCAATTCAAAGTTTAATACTCTGCAAGCAAAGTCCTTACGAGTGGAGTATTTTATTAAAGTTTTCAAGGGTTTGCAGTTTTTAATAAGATCAAGGGAAAATCTAACGGTTTATTATTGAGCAAAAAGTATGCCTAGGGGTTAAGGCCTAATCCCATACGTGAGTGGGTCAACTTTGCCGTTTTCGATTTCAAGTTTATTAAGTGATGTTAATTTTGATGGGGATGGTTCTTCGTAGAGCAAACAACATGCCTATGGGTCTTGTCGGTCCCCATACACAGGTAGGTAACCTTAGCCAAACTTAACCAGATAACCAAAAATGAGCGTAGGAGATTGGAAGGTTTATCGTCCGCAAAGAGCATTAAAACATAATCCCGTGCATTGGTAGGAAGACTTAGCCACCCTAACTCCGAAGCCATATAACCAGAAATGTGTGTAGGAGATTGGACGTTTCTCGTCTGTAAAGAACATGCCTAACGATTAAGACCTAATTCTGTGCGTAGGTAGGAAAATTTAGCCCACTGAAATCCCAAGCCAGAATAACCAAATATAAATGTAGGAGATTGGACGGTTACTAGTCCGCAAAGAGCATGCCTATGGATTAAGACCTAATCCCGTTCACGGTAGGAAGACTTAGCCCTTCAAAGTCCTATAATCATGAAAACCAAAAAGATTAGTTAATTATTAGGCAGATAGTTTGTAGCCAAGTATAGATCACACCTAAGGATTAAGACCTAATCCAATATGTGGGTGGGCCGACTTAAAATCATCTAAAATTGGATAACCAGGGCACAATGTCCAAAAGGCCCAAGCCCATACAACCAGAGCCCGAAGGTTGAAAGCCAAAGTCCTAATAATCAAAGTACACAAGCCAGAAGTCCAGATGAACATAAACCATATCCAGAAGTCCAGATGAACATAAACCATATCCAAAAGCCAGAAGACCGAAATGCCAAAATCCAGAAGATGAAATCCAAGAAGCCAAAATCTAAGGTGTGAAAGACGAAGAACCAAAAAGCTAAGAAACCAAAAACCAATTTCGAATTCCATGGGCCACATGTCCAAAGAATCTAGAAATCCACCCGAGCTACTTCCAGGCCCGTTCCCATTCCAAGCCAGAGTAGGTAGCTATGTCTATCCTGGTACTGCAGCCCGATTCCCAACATTCTCCGCCAACTCGCCACATCTGATGCACTCCTCAATCATATCCCGAAGATGCCTGCAATCATTTGTGTTATGACCATCTAGGTCATGAAACAAACAATGCCTACCAGACTCCCTTTCCTTTGGAGTTGGCTCCCTCGCAGGAGGCTTTCTGAATGGAGCAATCAGATGAACATCCAAGTAAATATCCTTTGAAGAATGAGTAAGCTCCACGTATGAAGGGAATTAGTCTGATTCCACTGATATGCATTCCAATCATTTTGAGATGGGAGTTTCCCTTTGGCTTGATCCTTGCCAGAGTTAGACGATCACTCAGCCTTAATAAAATTAACCTTAAAAAAATTCTTATCGGTTCTCGCATCCTTTTCCCTTAGAAATCTAACTACTTCAAAGTAGAATTCACCAAAGTCCTATTGTGGATCTCATTGAAGCGAGATCTTGAAATCTGTCTTATCAATAACACCAGAAACAACAGCCATAAGAACCATAGAAGGATTAAGTTGATCAACCGACGCCACCGTCGCGTTAAGACTTTCCAAGAACTTCCACAAAGTCTTATCGGACCTATGGCTGATCGCCTTGAGTTATAACGTTCTTAGGTAGAGCAATGTGAGCCCTGAACTTTTCGATGAAATTTCCAACCAAGATGCTCGAGCTAGTAACCGAGTCATTATCCAACTGGTTGAACCACACGACAGCAATATCCATAAGATAGAGTGAGAAGCACTTTGCCATAACATACTACGATGCCGAAAGCACTTCCATGTGGCGAATGTAGCGCATCAAGTGAATGATCAGTCCTTCCTTTTGTCAAAAGTATCCAACATCAGTAATTCAAAATGTGATAGGTTATGACATTCTATATATGTTTTGTAAATGGACTACGAGTAACATAGTAAAAGTTCAAAAGCGACGCTTCGCCTCGAATGTATTTCCAAATCACGTCAATGATATGACTTCCACTACCATTTCCAAGCAATCGACTCCAACTTTTCAATCTCACATCAAGGCCCTCGGTGTAATCCAGAATTAGCCAACTGTTGAGCCCTAACAAGAATATTAGCCTCAATCTTTACCTGAGGTGCTGTCACTGGCATAAATCTAACTCTCGAAACCGTGGGAGTTCTTCTATCCAAGCCTGCGCGCCAACGCTTGAGCCATATTTGCAATATTTCCGATTTTAGAACCCAAAACTTGACCAACCTACCTCTTAAGCCGAACTTCCGTCGGGAGTGGGGGTGTTTCCCTCCTGAGTCTAGCCGAACCGGTACCGATCCTAGGATTGGTGTAACGACCCGCATTTTACGCATCGTAGGATCGTAGAATATTTATTTCTCTCACATACGAAGTCGTATGGTCATGTAACTTTGGGAGACGACTACTGAGGTCATTTCCCATGTTCATGATTTTTCCTGATTTTTAAATGACCGTTTTGCCCCTAGCTAATCTTGTTTTGGCCATAACTTTTGATTGGAAAGAATTTTTGACATGAAACCGCTTCCATTGGCTTTGGATGATGGTTAACAATTCCGTAGAGTGGTCACATTAGCCAAACAGAATCACCGTTTGGGAGATATGGCTGAAACAAGTTTCAGATGGTGAAAAACAACTTAATAGGGCTTAACCGGGTGATTAACAGCTAGGCCCAATGGGGAATTTCGGGATTTGAGGTATTTAAAGGCTGCTAGGGTTAGGATTTCGGTTTTTCACTCATTTTCCAACCGCCACAAACCCTCTCTTCAACCTAACAATGGCCTCCAACATCTAAAAACACCTCAAATCACTTCTTAATCAAGTTTTGGCTTAAACCACATCAAATTAAGGAGGAATAGCGCCAAAATAAGGTTAGAGCTGCTGTGTTGCATTGGGAACAACGCCATAACAGTATATTATTTCAGATCTAAAGTTTAATTGTGGCAAAGGTGAGTGATTAGCATTGTTTTGACACTAATTGCAGTTAATTAGGGTGATTAGTGTTGATTAGCGAATTTATACACTAATAAATTCTGGAAAAATATTTATAAATTTGGAAATAATGTTTTAGACCTCTGTTAGAAATTTGGTTTGATTTGGTTAAGTTTTACTAATCATATCATTAATTTTTCCTAAACATGCTTAGGGGAAAATATGGGATTTTGGCTATGTTTGATCCGTTTAACCTTGTCATATTGTTGTTTTGGGTGTGGTCACTTCTATTTGTTGCTATGACTGTACGCTATGCTTTATGGTTGATTAGAGCTGTTAGATTGGTCGAAAACGCCGTTGTATGGCGCAGAACAATCGCTGGAAAGTTGTAGGAAATATGCAGGGTTTCAGACCGGATCGGATCGGATCATTGGGCTCGGATCGGATAGGAGAACCGGGCAGGTGGACCTGATTCGGATTGGAACTTAGCATAAGAGGCTTGGCGAGAAGGAAGGCCATTTGCTTAGAGTTGGAGTTGGGTAGGGGATCGGATCGGAGAGACCAACAGGGGATCGGATCGGGCTAGAGCCAGGGAACGGGATCGGATCGGAGGACCAAGCTTGGAGCTGGAGTTGGAGCGAAGCACCGGATCAAATCGGGACATCTAGGAGGGATCAACCACCGAACCAGGCATAGGGCATCCGAACCGAACCAGAGCTGGAGGATCGAACCAAGGAGGAATGGAGCATTGATCAAGGCATGAGCCAGGACCACCGAACCGAACCGGGTCGGGACTACCGAACAGAACCAAATGTGTACTTTTACCTCATCATGACGACACTTTTGAAGACCAACTCCAATTCGACCAAAGCCCGAGATGCAAAGGAAGTCCAAATGTGGAGCTTTGACTCAGGATCCAGATGAGAACCAATGAGTGAGCTTCATGATTGGGCTTTGCTGCAGGATGTGTGATAAGGGGTTGTCGATGTCTGTAACTTTGAATCACTATGTGTAGGGAGTACGTGAACGGATTCAGGGCCATAGTGGCCTAAGTACGACTAAAGAGCTATATACCAATGAAGTGGGGTTATTTGTAAAGATTTGGTCATGACTTCATGTGGTAAGCTTGGTAGTAGCAGTAGTTGTACAAGTCGAACTCCGTCACTACTTCGATTGGTCTAGTGATTGACAGTGGTGGACATCGTATGCTTTACGCACTGAGTGAGAGATGTGAGGATGATTGCTATGGTTGATTTGTTTGCCATCATTATGACATGCACACCCCCACCCCCGTTATTTTTACACCATCTGTTCAGTGTCACCTTAGAGTATTGTACGGTATGCAGTGCTAACTCTTTGGTTGCAGATCCAGGTTCAGGTATGGTTTAGTATACCTGTTATTGTTCTGTTTAGCTGCTTATCACTCATAACAGACTTTTTGTCTGACCCAGAGTTTTATGTCTCATCTTATTACTCTGGGTGCTCTCACGAGAAGACTAGAGACAGGTTAGCTGGTGATGCACAAGTAGCTTTACCGGAGACGAGCATGAGGCTTCCACGTATGATACATATATAGATATTCTTCCTGTGTTGCTGCTGGTCACTACTTTGGGCATTAGTAGTGCACTCTTCCTTTCTTTTGTTTAGAGACAGTAATTTGAAAAGTTGTAATAAGCTGTATTTAGACTTCCGCTACTCTGATATTGATGTTGGTTTTAGTTATCAGCTTATGCACTGTCTCGCCTATTTTATGTCAAGTACATTATTATTATATTTTGTTCCCCGCATTGTGAGACATTGTACAGGTTTTTGATTAGTTCATTCTCTTCTTCCCTTTCTTTGGCGACCATTATGTGCTAGTTGGGCATGTGTACAGCGCACTTTCGGAGGAAATACCGGCTGGTGCGGGGCGGGCCGTCACACTTGGTATCAGAGCTCTAGGTTGCGTAGTTAACCTAGAGAAGTCATCAGGGAGAGATAGTATACGTATATGAGAGCGCATATTTGTGATTATTTTGGTTTTCAAAAACTATATACATATACTATTTGTATAGCTAACGATGAAGCCGCACTGCACTAGCACCACTATGGAGACGGTTAATCGTTTTCTCTTTACAGATTGAATGATGAGCCGACACGTTAGAGGTGCCGGTAGAGGAGCCAACAATGGGAATGTTGCTGACATGAGGACGATGTTTACTGACCTCATGAGAGAGATGCTTAGGGATGTGCAGAGGGCAGCTCCCAATAATGGTAATGGTGGTGGTCCAATAGTGGAGGCGCGTAGGGCCGATTTCGCCAAGTTGAATAAGGATTACATTAGTCTTGGTGGGAATCCGTTCCACGGAATGGAGTCGGCTATGGATGTTCAGGATTGGTTGGATAGCTGCGAGCGTATCTTCGAAGATTTGGGTATCGAGGATGCGATGAAGAGAAGGCTAGCATCCCGTCAACCGCAAGGACGGGCACTGAATTGGTGGAATGCTATAATGGCAGCTACCCCCGAGGATCAGATTACTTAGGATCAATTTAAGGTTCGCATTAGTGGTAAGTTCATTCCAGCTGCCCAGAAGTCAGTGCTATTTAAGAAATTCTTGGAGCTCAAGCAGAATGGTAGAGCCGTCTCGGAGTATATTGCAGAATTCGATACTTTATCGAAGTATGGACTATCTCTTATTGATACTGCCGAGAAGAAGAATGAGAAGTTCATAACTGGTTTGGATCAGTACTTGGGGGAAAGGCATATCAACCACATCGATGAGACGTTTGAATCGATTGTGGGGAAAGCATTGAGGTCCGAGAGTCTTTACCCTAAGTCGAAGACTGAGATTGCATCTGCAGAGGAGCCAAAGCCGCAAGCAAACGGTGGAGGCAAGAATGGTTTTCAGAATAAGAGAAAGCAGAATTAGACCAAGGATGGCCAGAAGAAAAAGAATAAGCAAGATGTTGAGTGCTTCAGCTGTGGTAAGAAGGGCCACTATGCCAAAGAGTGTCGGGCTAAGCCAGCAGATAGGAAGTGCTTCAACTGTGGCCAAGTGGGACATCACAAGGACAAGTGTCCGCAACCCCCTAAAGAAAAGCAGGTGGTGAAAGCATATGCCTATAATGCTATTCCTTCATCGTCGAATGCCCCAACTGCGGTAGATATAGGAAAGAATGTTGTTATTCAAGGTATGCTTTCTGTTTATGATGTTCCTGTTAGAGTTTTGTTTGATGCCGAGGCTTCCAGTTCTTTCATATCTAGTGACTTGGTGGATAGGTTGGGATAGGAGCCCGAGATTGTCGATAAGCCTTTAGTAGTGACGAACCCGATTGGTGGTTCAACTAACTTTAGCTTGTCATAATGTGGTCTTATCGAGTCATGGATGCATGTTTGTTTGTGATTGCTTTGTTTTGGGCTTTACTGGGTTTGGCATTATTTTGGGAGTCGATTGGCTCCAAAGATACGGGGTGGTGGTAGACTGTGAGGGCTTTTTGGTGACAGCTAGAGCGGATGATGGACGGAGGGTAGTGTTTGGTGGTCTACCCGGTGATGGGGTAATGGCTAGTTTTCTAGATTCCCTCGACATTCCGCATAGTGAGTTGTCAGGGTTGCCCGTGGTTGGCCAGTATCCAGACGTCTTCGAGGAAGTGACGGGGCTTCCACCACACCGAGAGATTGAGTTCCGTATTGATTTAGTGAAAGGTGCCAGACCTATAGTGATGCTACTTCGTCGTATGGCACCAAGGGAGCAGCGAGAGCTCGGGGTGCAAGTCAGCGATCTTTTGAAGAAGGGATTTATCAGAAGGAGTGTTTCTGAATGGGGAGCACCAGTTGTGTTTGCTACCAGGGCGGATGGTTCCCTTCGTTTGTGTGTAGACTACTGTGAGTTGAATAAAGTGACGAGGAAGAATAAGTATCCTCTACCGCGGATAGAAGATTTGTTTGATCAATTGAGTGGCGCGAGAGTTTTCTCTCAGTTGGATCTCGCGATAGGTTTTCATCAGCTTAGAGTGGAAGCTGAGAGTATAGCTAAAACGGCATTTCGGACGCTGTCTGGATTTTATGAGTGGTTGGTCATGCCATTCGGGCTGACCAATGCCCCAAAATACTTTGTGGATCTTATGAATAGGGTATTCAGAGATCAGTTGAGTAAGTTTGTCCTTGTGTTCATGGATGATATTTTGGTCTATTCGAGGACAGAGGAAGAACACAAGGAACATTTGAGGATAGTGATGGAGGTATTAAGAAAACACTAGTTGAAAGCAAAATTCTCTAAGTGTCACTATTGGAGGAGGGAAGTGAGATTCTTGGGCCATGTTGTTTCAGAGAACAGTATTGCCGTGGATCCTGCAAAGGTGGCTACGGTACAAGATTGGTCTACACCCAAGAATGCAACGGACATAAGGAGTTTCTTGGGATTAGCTGGATATTATCCTAAGTTTATCCAAGACTTCTCCAAGATAGTAGCACCGTTGACTCAGTTGACCAAGAAGAATCAAGCCTTCGTCTGGGATGAAAGGTGCGAGAATGCATTCAAGAGCCTAAAAGAAAAGTTGACATGTGCACCAGTGTTAGTCATTCCTAAGGGGAATGAAGAGATGACAGTATATACGGGTGCACGTGGCACAGGGCTAGGTGCTGTATTGATGCAAGGAGGTAGGGTTGTAGCTTATGCAAGTCGGCAACTGAAACCGCATGAGA
The DNA here is from genome assembly GCA_030737875.1 of Allium sativum. Classification (NCBI taxonomy): domain Eukaryota; kingdom Viridiplantae; phylum Streptophyta; class Magnoliopsida; order Asparagales; family Amaryllidaceae; genus Allium; species Allium sativum. Next base: position 800,761,867 of record CM060912.1, read on the forward strand.
AAACATACCCTACCCATGATTTGGAACTGGCAGCGATCATGTTCGCATTGAAGATGTGGATACATTATCTCTTGGGAGAAAGATTCGAGTTGCTTACTGATCATAAATCGTTAAAGTATCTCTTTTCTCAGAAGGATCTAAATCTCCGACAGCAAAGATTGTTAGAATTCTTGGCTTCCTACGATTTCGACATCGCATATACACCAGGAAAGGGCAATGCGGTGGCTGATGCATTGAGTAGAAGACATGCCAGTTTAGGGCCTATGTTTCTAGAATGGAAGCAACTGGAGTACATCGCTGGGTATGGTTTCAGACCAAAGTGCGATTTGGATCCAGAAATGTTAGCAACTTTGACGATCAGACCCACTTTGATTGAGCGGATTGGTTCCAGTCAGAGGGACGATCCTAACCTATTGGAAATCATCTCAAAGTTAGAGATGGGAATCGACGAAGAGATGAATAAGTATGGGCTTGATCGAGATGGATGGCTTAGAAAGAATGGAAGACTAGTTGTACCCAATGTCAATGGATTGAGAGTTGAAGTGCTTAGATAATGTCATCACTCAAAATTGACTATACACCCTGGTGGTAACAAGATGTACCGAGACATGAAGCAGACCTACTACTGGGAAGAGATGAAAAGAGACATTGGGAAGTTTATATCCAAATGCATGAACTGCCAGCTAGTTAAAGCTGAGCAAAAGAAGCCTAGTGGTTTGTTACAACCATTAGAAATTCCAGAATGGAAATGGGAACAAGTGTCAATGGATTTCATTGATGGGTTACCAAGGACTAGATCAGGCCATGATAGCATTTGGGTGATTGTGGACCGATTGACTAAGAGTGCAAGGTTTGTACCCGTCAAGTCAAACAGGACGGCAGCTAAATTAGCAAAACTGTATATAAAGTGGGTAGTGAGATTTAATGGAATACCCAAGGGCATTGTGAGTGACCGAGATCCGTTGTTCACTAGTGGATTTTGGAAGAGCTTACAAGAGGCGTTAGGATCAGAATTACATCTCTGTACCGCGTATCATCCTCAAACCGATGGTCAAACAGAGAGGGTGAATCGTCTATTAGAAGACCTCTTGAGAGCCTGTGTATTGGATTTTGGTGGATCATGTGATGATCATTTGCATCTAGTAGAGTTTGCATATAATAATAGTTATCAGTCCAGTATTGGTATAGCTCCATTTGAAGCTTTGTACGGAAGACTGTGCAACTCACCGTCATGTTGGGTAGAAACTAGTGAGTAGTTTGTGCTTGGACCTGATGTGATAAGAGAAACTTCAGCTAAGATTAAGATTATCCAACAACGAATGAAGGCTGCCCAAGATAGGCAGAAGAGTTATGCTGATAAGAGGAGAAAAGAATTAAAGTTCTCCATTGGTAACTTGGTGTTTGTCAAGATTTCTCCGTTGAAGACCGTGATACGATTCGGCAGGAGAGTAAGTTAGCACCAAGATTTGTTGGTCCATTCCTAGTTCTTGAGCAAATTGGGAATTTGGCATACAAAGTTGAATTACCAGAGAAGATGACAGGAGTTCACAACGTATTTCATGTTTCCCAGTTAAGGAAGTTCGTGCACGACCCAGATGTGACTATTTCACATGATCAGTTGGATGATATCGAAGTTGAACCCGAGGCGGTTGGGAACCGCAAGCCTATGTGTATTGTTGGGAACGATACGAAGCAACTTCGAAGGAAAGCGGTGAAATTAGTCTAAGTTCAGTGGGGCGAGAATGAGAATGACTGTACTTGGGAGAGCATTAGGAAGACGTATCCAGAACTCTTCGCCTGGTAAGATCTTAACTTCGATCTAGTATTTCCGCATGGTAGGATAGGCCTGTTTTGTTTGTTTTGCATGATTGACCGTTGTATATGGTTGGTAGGCATGCGGGATCCTTTGTATGTTTTAGGTTAAGGAATTTCGGGGACGAAATTTCTTAAGGGGGGAGAGTGTAACGACCCACATTCTATGCATCACAGGATCGTAGAATTTTTATTTCTTTCACATACGAAGTCGTATGGTCATGTAACTTTGGGAGACGACTATTGAAGTCATTTCCCATGTTCATGATTTTTCCCGATTTTTAAATGACCGTTTTGCCACTAGCTAATCTTGTTTTGGCCATAACTTTTGATTGGAAAGGAGTTTTGACCTGAAACCACTTCCATTGGCTTCGGGTCATGGTTTACAACTCCGTAGAGTGGTCACATTAGCCAAACGGACTCACCGTTTGGGAGATATGGATGAAACAAGTTTCAGATGGTGAAAAACAGCTTAATTGGGCTTAACCGGGTGATTAACAGTTAGGCCCAATGAGGAATTTCGGGATTTGAGGTATTTAAGGGCTGCTAGGGTTAGGATTTTGGTTTTTCACTCATTTTCCAGCCGCCACAAACCCTCTCTTCACCCTAATAATGGCCTCCAACATCTAAAAACACATCTAATCACTTCTTAATCAAGTTTTGGCTTAAAACACATCAAATTAAGGAGGAATAGCGCCAAAACAAGGTTAGAGCTACTGTGTTGCATTGGGAACAACGCCATAACAGTAGATTATTTTAGATCTAAAGTTTAATTGTGGCAAAGGTGAGTGATTAGCATTGTTTTGACACTAATTGCAGTTAATTAGGGTGATTAGTGTTGATTAGCGAATTTATACACTAATAAATTCTGAAAAAATATTTATAAATTCGGAAATAATGTTTTAGACCTCTGTTTGAAATTTGGTTTGATTTGGTTAAGTTTTACTAATCATATCATTAGTTTTGTCTAAACGTGCTTAGGGGAAAATATGATATTTTGGCTATGTTTGATCCGTTTAACCTTGTCATATTGTTGTTTTGGTGTTTGTGGTCACTTCTATTTGTTGCTATGACTGTACGCTATGCTTTGTGGTTGATTAGAGATGTTAGATTGGTCGAGAACGCCGTCATATGGCATAGAACAGTCGCTGGAAAGTTGCAGGAAATATGTAGGGTTTCAGACCGGATCGGATCATTGGGCTCAGATCGGATATGAGAACCGGGTAGGTGGACTTGATTCGGATTGGAACTTAGCATAAGAGGCTTGGCGAGAAGGAAGGCCATTTTCTTAGAGTTGGAGTTGGGCAGGGGATCGGATCGGAGAGACCAACAGGGGATCAGATCGGGCTAGAGCCAGGGAGCGGGATCGGGTCGGAGGACCAAGCTTGGAGCTGGAGTTGGAGCGAAGCACCAGATTGGATCGGGACTTCTAGGAGGGAGCAACCACCGAACCAGGCATAGGGCATCCGAACCGAACCAGAGCTGAAGGATCGAACCGAGGAGGAATGGAGCATTGATCAAGGCATGAGCCAGGACTACCGAACTTTTACCTCATTGTGATGAATCTTTTGAAGACCAACTCCAATTCGACCAAAGCCCGAGATGCAAAGGAAGTCCAAACGAGGAGCTTTGACTCAGGATCCAGATGGGAACCAATGAGTGAGCTTCGTGATTGGGCTTTGCTGCGGGACGTGTGCTAAGGGGTTGTCGATGTCTGTAACTTTGAATCACTATGTGTAGGGAGTACGTGAACGGATTCAGGGCCATAGTGGCCTAGGTACGACTAAAGAGTTATAGACCAATGAAGTGGGGTTATTTGTAAAGATGGTCATGACTCCATGTGGTAATCTTGGTAGTAGCAGTAGTTGTACAAGTCGAACTCCGTCACTACTTCGATTGGTCTAGTGATTGACAGTGGTGGACATCGTATGCTTTACACACTGAGTGAGAGATGTGAGGATGATTGCTATGGTTGATTTGTTTGCCATCATTATGACATGCACACCCTCACCCCCGTTATCTTTACACCATCTGTTCAGTGGCACCTTAGAGTATTGTACGGTATGTAGTGCTAACTCTTTGGTTGCAGGTCCAGGTTCAGGTATGGTTTAGTATACCTGTTATTGTTCTGTTTAGCTGCTTATCTCTCATACCAGACTTTTTGTCTGACTCAGAGTTTTATGTCTCTTCTTATTACTCCGGGTGCTCTCACGAGCAGACTAGAGACAGATTAGCTGGTGATGCACGAGTAGCTGTACCGGAGACGAGCAGGAGGCTTCCACGTATGATACATATATAGATATTCTCCCTGTGTCGCTGCTGGTCACTACTTTGGGCATTAGTAGTGCACTCTTCCTTTCTTTTGTTTAGAGACAGTAATTTGAAAAGTTGTAATAAGTTGTATTTAGACTTCCGCTACTTTGATATAGATGTTGGTTTTAGTTATCATCTTATGCACTGTCTCGTCTGTTTTATGTCAAGTACATCATTATTATATTTTGTTCCCTGCGCTGTGAGACATTCTACAGGTTTTTGATTAGTTCATTCTCATCTTCCCTTTCTTTGGCGACCGTTCTGTGCTAGTTGGGCATGTGTACAGAGCACTTTCGGAGGAAATGCCGGCTGGTGCGGGGCGGGCCGTCACAATTGGTATCGACACGGGGTTGAGTTTTAGGAATTTTCCCCAAGTCCCGACTAAACCTTAAGGAGCACTAGCACTTGGTCCCGCAAAATTCCACAGACCCGACGATCTTTCAAAACCTTTGATCCAAGCCATAAGAGCATTTATAGTCGCTTTTTGCCTTCTAAAGTGGTCTTCCTTCCTTTCCAACTGCGAAGCCATATCCTTATTTAAATCTTTAACCACTTCATCGATATCCTCTCGAGCCACATAATTCGGCGGATATCCAGTATAGGAAACTTCTTGACTTTCTTGCATCCCCGCTCCTTTTGAATGAGCTAAAACGACCTGTTTCCTTTTAACCATCCTCAGAATTACGAGAAATCTAAATATGAGTCGTCCCCTCCCTAGCGCGCTAAAATGTTGACGTGGGAAATTGGTCATCCGCACACCAACACCCGATGATTACGAGTTACGCAATAAACCCAAACACAGTTCAGATGCAGAATTACTAAAAAGTAAATAGTACCAAATTTATAATGGTTTGGCAAAAATGCCTACATCCAGTATGATGTAACTATTCATCTTTGTCATATAGTTACAAATACAATCCTTCCCCACGTCTTAGGTTTACAAAGTTACGGATTGAGAATAAAAAAGTCCTTGCTAATTCTCTATCAATCCCAAAAGCCCAATATAATCTTCTTATATCCCAAGTCCAAAGAGTGAAGCTTCAATGTCCAAAAAATTCTTTGTCCAAGAAGATGAAACTACGCCAAAGTGTGTCCAAGAACCCAATGCAAATGCCAAAATATCAATCCAAGTGTCCAAATGTTGATGAAGATCTTTAAGAGGGAGCTTACAAGCCCATGAGAGTCTCCAAAGTCCAAGTAGCCATGTAGGAAGCCATTAAAGAGCTAAAAAACTAAGAAATCCACCCGCAACAATAGCAAACAAAAAAATGTTTGGGACTGGTGTGTCTACAACACAGTGTTGGATGGATCTTAAGGCTATTCCAAAACTAGATGGGTGAGGTGAATTTACTATATCTATTCAGAATGAAAACAGAAGAAACAAGTAATAAAATAAAATGCAATAAAGTAAATAACACCATGATTTTTATATTGGTTCGGATTAACCAATCCTACATCTAGTCCTGCACTCCACTGTGTAGAATATTACTATAATCACTTGCTTTCCATGGGTGGAAAGAACACCTTTATAATCTTGATTTTACAGGCAATAAGATACACCTTCTCCTTATCAACAACAAACAATGCAAGTAGTCGTATCTTCAATACATATTTGGTACAATGATCCTATAGACCTGCAATGACAATATATCTTTGAATTCGTTGAGGAAATAAGATGAAATCAAAGAAAGAATGATGTGAATTCAAGTACAACTCTATGATATTGTTGGCTTGCAAATCAATGAAGAATTGGAGTGAAAGAGAGTGGATTTACAAGGATAGTTAGATAGTATTCAGGTGATTTAAAGTGCAAATGTATGGAGAAGAAGAAGTAGGAGAAAATGAGAAAAGTCAATGTTAAAATTCGTTTCTAGAAGCCATTAAATAGTGATTAATGGGATGTGTCTTTTGGTGAAGGGAAATAACTCCTTGTTTGAAAGTTGAAATTTGAAAAACCATTATTTGTCGATATACAAAAACATATATGTCGACATATATGTATTAGCAGCACTCATAAATGTTTCAAATTTTCAGCATTTCAAATTACCTTATATTTGTGGATTTTTGTATTTCGGTTGAGGTCAATGGCTAACAGTCTTCAAGTACAATTTTTGTGGAATGTTTAATAATATATTTTAAAGGTTCAACCAAGTCCTCATCACGTCAAACACCTCTACTCCTTAGCATTCTTCTCTAATAGGCTTTGATTATCCCTACTTTGTTATTCTTCCATTACTCTGATTAACCTCCTTTTATAATTCTTCTTTTATACTTTTGTTTATCTATAGATGTCTCCATAATATATCTGACGTAACTGCACGACTCAACAATACGTTAGTGGCAATATTTATATGGTTGTTGTCAGCAAATCAATACCTAGAGCATTAACAATCTCCCTCTTTTTGATTATGACAACCATATAAATATTTGATAGATAAAATATAATACTTCTATATTTGACATCCCCTAACTCTGTGCACTCCCCCTATCATTTTGCTTAGTATATTTATACCTTTTCTCCCCCTTTGTCATCAACTAAAAGGGAAAAAAGAATTCTTTAATTTACTACTAGATGATATATAAAGTTTGCATATGCATATAAATATAACACAAGAGGGGGAAATCAGATAAATTCGCAACATGAAATAATCTTTATAAAATAATTAGATGAGTTTAGATTTATCGACTTTGTCGATGCTAATAATAGATCCTTCTTATATATTTCCAAGTGTAAATAAATTTCTCATAATATACTTTGAGCCTCTGCTATTTGGTCCTAAAAATTATAAAATATGCACATTGGTACCCTTTTTATTTTAAAGTCCATGAGGTTAAGTTTTGGGATGCCAAACCCACAAAGAGTTTGAATGCCCTTTCAAAATATAATCATTAGATGAATGAACCTTATTAATAAAATTATCAATATATTTTTCCTTTTCAATATTATCCAAGATTTTTGGAACCTATAAGTTAATGAATCTATTTGGAGGATTTAACTTTAATTTCCTAGGTTTACGTTTGAACTTGATAGCCTTAATAAACCTAGTACTTTGAGCTTTTTTATTTATTTGGCTGTATGGGTGTATCCAAGTCCATGTTTATTCTTAATGTGTTTAGATGCAGGTAATAATTTTTCAAGATTAGTCTTCCCTTTGTTAAATTTATCAATATCAATTTTCGTTTTATCAAAATCCTTACTATGGTTAAGAATAACATTATTGAGAGATGTTATTTTGTCATTATGATCAGGGATATGTGATTTCATTGAAAGATTTTCTGATTTTAAGGACCCATTTTCACTTTTCAGTTTTTCATAACATACATGTGTTAAATTGTAACAACCCGGAATTTTGACAATAAATAGTTATTTAATTAAAATCTCAAAAATAGGAATGTCTGCAAACGATTTAATTTGACCACGAAACTTTAACCGATGCGTTCGTCTCATAATTTTGGTCAATTTTCATATTTGGAGTTTCACGAATGGAGTCCATGTGAAAAAGTTACGGGCAAAATACGAAAAACAAACGGAAATAAATAAACATAATAATTAATATATATGTTTCCCACTTGGCCAACCCTTATTGGCAAAACTGGTCAGAGGGCAGTCGACAACCCCTAGGAAGGGTGTCGATCGCTTCGTGCTTGTAGTGCCCAATGGCGGCTAGGTTTTGAGGGGCAATTTCGTTAGATTTTATAATACGAATGGACGAATGTTAAATAAAATAGATCTAACCGTCCAAGGCCAATTCCACCCATATAAATAAAGGGATAAAACCTCATTCTTTTCCACACAAATCTGCACTAGCAGCGGAGCCCTTCCGTTTTCCTCCTTCTCCAAACCTAATTTCTAAAATAAAAATAAATTCATACAAACAAATCAAATCCAATTCATATGAAGTTGAGAGGATTAGCAGATCTAATGAAAAAGAATGCAAGTTGACGCTCCAAATCAGATTCTCACCTCTCTTCCCATTTTCTTACATCTCTACAGATCTGGAATTTCCTCTTTCCAAGTAAATTGTAGATTTATAAGAATTTGGGGATTGTATGCCTAAAGGGTTTAAACTTTGGATTTGGAGGCTATAAGGTGAGTGGAAAATTTACGAATACAGTTATAATAACTTATCTATTTCGTTTGAATTAGATATAAAATTTTATGCCTATTTCCTATCAGATATGTTCATTTAAGTATTGTAAATTTATTGACAACTCTCAGATCTAATTATGGACATAGTTAAAACTTGTGAATTGTATGTTGTGGTTATGCATAGTATCAATTGTAGGATTCTTAAACTTGTTCACGCATGTTCCTACAGTTATGCTGTAAAATATGTGTAGTTGTTGCATAACACTATAGATCTGGAAATCAGTCACACTAAGCACTAATTAGATGTAGTTACATTCCAGATCTTTAGTTCAGTGTTGAATAATAAAGTATGTGAATTTGGGTAAAAAGATGCAATTGATAAATTATGTGATTGTAATATTAGAAAATATGCCTGGTTGTTATCAATATTGATAGGTTTTGGCTTAATCGTTGTAAATATGCCGTTTTCCTCCTTTTTTAAAAAAAGTCATTATTTTGAAATCACAAAAGATATGATAAAAAAGATTAAAAAGGAAAAGTGGTGCAAATGTACGTATAAATATATATATATATATATATATATATATATATATATATATATATATGCGTAATTTGCATCGACTATTCCAAATTATATATTTACATATGTTTCTTGTGATTTGAAAATGTGCCAGTTACACTAATTAGGCATTATTTACAATGACTACGACTGACAGTCTTTTGTGAGATTTGAAACCTTTTGGCAAGATTGAATGCAAAAAGGAACGTTTGGTTATTTACTTAACCAAATCATTTGATTCATAATAATAATAATAATAATAAATATAAAAATAATAACTACGTTGACCGCACAAAAACATAAAATCTAAATATGTAGATATTATCCATCCAAATCAGCGTAAAACGGTAAAATATACATTGTATGAAATGTTTGAATGTTTAGATAAGGTTCAATTATGGAATTATATGTAATTGAAATCATTTTGAATTGAAATATTTGTGGTGACTATTTGTAGCAATCAATATAATTAGTTGCTACAAATAGGACCGCAAAATCAATAAATAACAATTGTGACTAATGTTGATTGGGGAAAATGAATATAATAGGAAAATGGTTAAAATTCCTAAATTTATTAGGATAAATGTTGTAGACCCCAATTAAGAAATTTGAATTTATAAACCGCATTTAGACACGAGGTTAAGCTTAACTTGTAGAATAAGTCTGCCCGGAACCAACCGGCGTATCCAGCATCCACAGGTGGTCAGTTTAATGTGCGTGGTCAAATGCGTAAAGATAAATGTACTAAGGCACGAGGTTAAGTTCAACTTGTGGTAGAAGTCCGCCCGGAACCGACCGGCAAATCCAACATCCATAGGTAGTCAACTTAATGCGAGATGCCTAGTTGATATATATATATATATATATATGTATGTATGTATGTATGTATGTATCTATAACAATCAACCAATAAATAAATAGATAAATAAATGAATAAGAATAGTAATTGCCTGTTAGGGTAACAAGTAGATACCTTGGGACTGATATATGGTTGCCTTAGGAGAGTATGTCTGTTATGGTCACAAAGGGCAACAAAAATAGAAACAAAAAAAAATGGGTGTCAAAAAGGGGATTAATGGATATTGATTTTCGTTTAAATACTTGGTCCAAATTAGGGAAGAAATCAAGTAAATACCCTAAAGAAAAAGGGATACAACCTTCCTTAATTATGTTAATAAATATAGAGCTTAAAATATAAAATATAGTTGGACTTAGTAAGTTAATAATATAAAATATTATTAACCATATAAACCCGTGACGATAATGAATCGTACACGTATTGTATTTCCGTGTAGGGGGACTAGACGGGAATAATTTAATAACATAGCCTACTTTAACCCAATAGGGAAAGGTGCTAAAGGAAAATGGGGTACGAATCCAATAATCTTCGCGTATAGTCCGCTTCCTTGGGTCTTAAGCCGCTAGGGCTGAGGAGTCCACCTGGGAATAGGTCTTTCAGTCTAGGGGTCTTAAATGGCAGTTGTGCATGGGCAAACCCAAATCTAGAAACTAAATACGTCAGATATGGCTACCTATCCTACGGGAAGTAATAAGCGACTAAGGGGGTTATCTAATAAGGTCAGTTAGAAGGTATAACGAATGATAAAATACCATCTCTCACCTTATGCGGGGAAAGGGTATATGCCTGAATGATGGAAGCCTTAACTAGTAGGCCCTTAGTTAGTACCCTCTAGTTCATGTTAACATTAAGTAAATTATTGAGAAATAATAAGTGACTAATCGGTCCACCTAGGTTCTTAAGCGATCAGGAAGAATACACCCTATCTATTATTGATAGTGAGGCAATAAATGATGAAGGATAAGTGAATGAAAGTATATGGATATAGGAACTCTGTAATTAGGGGTCTAATCTCGATATAGTAACCAGCTAAGCTCTAGTACATAGACTTCACAAAAATATGCGTAAACGTCCTATCTCAGCTTTATACTTTGAGAAATCTACTTTGGAAAGAGTAGTAGGGTCGTGCGTAAACATCTACAAAAGGTTAGGTTAGAATCACTAACCTCGATAGGCATACATCTTGAACTGAACCAAACGGAATGCCTCTGTGTATTTTAATCTGTGTTGTACATTTCCTGTTCACCAGAATTTTGTTGTTCTGACCACCCTCCTCGTTACAACACCAGGTTTTCTAAAGAAGGTCGGTTCTCACAGGTGTTTTAGTTTGACTTTCGGTTCTCGTTCTCCCTCTTGCTCGGTATTGGTAAAGTGACTTACTTTGAAAAAGGTAGTTGCTTGAGTTAATACTAGTTTATCCTATTTTGTTTCCGCTGTGAGTTACCTTATCATACTCTGATTATACTCATGCTCATTTATTGCAGGTACCAGATATACACATTCCATGCTTGTGTTCAAGTTTTGATTTTATCGAAATTTGGGCGCTGAAAAGTGTGGGGTGTTACATTTGGTATTAGAGCTTAGGTTAAATGACCAGAGGAATTAGTTAAATTATGACTCATGAGAGAACGTGATTCAATTTTCTTTTCTATTTTTCTTTGTCTTTATTACTCGACTTAAATTTATTTCGACGATGAATTAGTCGTGGGACTAATAATAAAAATGGGCTTTGAGCGACTAAGAGTTGGAAAATGTTGAGTTCGGGTTTCTAGCCAATTCTGTCTTACCCTACAGTACGTTGGTGATCTCATCGTGAAGAGCATGAGGACGGCATATAGTGTTATTATCCATTTATACTTTTTAAAAACCATTTGATTAATTTTTGAAAACCAGTGCTCTAGTAACAGTTGTTGGAGATTGGTGTGTCTACAACACAGTGTTGGATGGATCGTAAGGCTATTCAGAGACTAGAAAGGTGAAGTGTATTTACTATATCTATTTAGATTGAAAATAAAAAGAATTAAGTGATAAAATAAAATGCAGTAAAGTAAATAATACCGGGATTTTTATATTGGTTTGGATTAACCAATCCTACATCCAGTCTTGCAATCTACTGTGCAGAATTTTACCATAACCGCTTGCTTTCTAAGGGTGGCAAGAACACCTTTATAATCTTGAATTTACAAGAAACAAGATACTCCTTCTCCTTATTAACAAAACCAACAAACAATGGCAAGTAGTCGTATCTTCAATATAGATTCTTGCATATTTGGTACAATGATCCTATAGACCTCCAATTACAATATATCTTTGAATTCTTTGATGAAATAGGATGAAATCAGAGAGAGAATTATGCGAATTCCAGTACAACTCTTTGATATTGTGTGGCTTGCAAATCATTAAAGAATTGGAGTGAATGAGAGTGGATTTGCAAGGATGATTGGATACTATTCAATGGAGTTGAGTGCAAATGTATGGAGAAGGAGTGGGGGAAAATGAGAAAAGTTGATGTTAAAATTCCTTTCTAGAAGCCTTTAAATAGTGGTTGCACGGATGTATCTTTTGATGAATGGATGGAGGAAAATAACTCTTCATTCGAAAATTGAAAATTTGAAAAATTGTTATATGTCGACATACAAAAACATATATGTCAACATATATGTATTAGTAACACTTATAAGTGTTTCAAATTTTCAGCATTTTTAATTACAGTATATTTGTGGATTTTTGTGATTCAATTGAGGTCAATGGTTGATTATCTTCAGGTATAATTGCCATGAGATCTTTAAAAATATATTCCAAGGTTCAACCAACTCCTCATCATACAAAACACCTCTGTTCTTTAACCTTTTTCTCTAATAGGCTTTGATTATCCTTCATCTGTTAATCTTCCATTACTCTACTTAATCTTCTTTTATAATTCTTCTTTTGTACTCTTGCTTATATCTATAAATGTATCCATAATATATCTAACATAACTGCATAACTCAAAATTATGTTAGTAGTAATGTTTATATGGTTGTTGTCATCAAAATCAATACCTAGGGTATTAACAAAGAATCCCAAAACCAGACAGCAAGTGGGATATTTATAGGGTGGGGATACGTATTCCGTGTCCCCAAAAGTTCATACCTCGGGGTCTGTACTGAACCGGGAGCTTAGCCAAAATCTGTTGCTTCTAGATCAAAGCACTCAATCCATCCAAGCCACTACTTTGTACTCCGCGATACGAAGTGAGTATTTCATATTTTGCACCTTAGGAAAATCCACATCATGCCAAGCCTTCATTTTGTATCCCTATTTCAAATCTCGGGAATACGAAACCCCACGAAGACGAAAACCAAGAAACCAAAACTAGAAGAAGGAAAACCAAAGCCAATTCTTGTAATACTAGAAGCAATTTCATACCCTTTGCCTTCACTGAATTTTCCAAGATCACCTCGTCTTCGTATCGTATCCTAGGGGATACAAAAAACATCATGCCCACCCCTGAAGTGGGATACTAAAATCGAAAGCCAAAAGTAGGTTGCGAGAGTTTGTATAATATGAATACATATCCCGGGTTCTATATAAAGAGTTCCGACCCATGGGTACTTAACTAATTCTGCAACTTTTTGAACTTCACGAGTTGCACCGATACGAAGGTGTTTTCGGAAGTTGTACCGACCCCGAAACACTTAGCCAAATTCCCTAATTTTTCCTGAGTTTCGCGACTTCGCCCAAATCACTTTAAACCTTCGTGAGTTCGCACTTGAGTCCCGAACACTCCAATAACCAAAGACTGACATGTAATTGCCATGCGAAAAAGCGGGTTAGCAGTGATTATACCCACTTACACAAACAAGAATATTTGATTATTAGTTAAATTACAGTCATGATTGATACAATTGCATTGACGTTTGTTTGATCGTTTAAAATTGTTGTTTACCTTGAACTGCATAGATATTATGGTTTAAATTGACAGTTTAACTCAAATCGACAGTTGGTTAAAAACAGAATATAATTGCTTGTATGAAGAAAAAAAACGTGATATCTACTGATTGGTAAACCATTATGACATTATGATGGATGATTTAGATTGATATGTTAGGTTGTATGGATGTTAATTATAATAATGTATCATGTTATTAATCTTATTTATATATGACTGTTGTTTGTATTGATTAATCTCAACCATTTACCCTAGATGTTACAGACATTAAATAAACCCGAAATTTATCGTTTATGATGAATCAAGAACATAGGTTGAAATGATAAATACCGATGACCCCAGATTTGGATTGAATTAAATGATATATATCCGTCCCTAAAATACTAAAATTTAAATTTAAGTATCACTTAGCCATATGATAGAAAATTACATACGGACACCGGAATGGTTAAATCAGATTTCCTTTAAACATTTGAATTTTGATTTATTTAAAATATTGTTTTAAATGCAATAAAAATGATATCTTATAAATCAGTTTCTTGTGAAGTTGAACTTTTAATTTAGGAACTGAAAGTTAAAGGAATTTTGATTTATTGAAATTGAATTATTTTGAAATTTAGAATAAATATTCATCATCAAAATTTATTTTGAATTTATGATATTTAAATTGATACTTGATTATTGAACTCGAAATTTATTATATATCGAATAGTTTTAAATGAAAGTTTAAATTAAATTTTCTATTTTATCCGAATCGAACTAACTGAATTGAGTTGAAGTAAATTTGTAATATTTGTGAATTAAAGTTGAATTGAAACCTTTTGAATTAAACTTAATGATGAATTTGATTCGAACAGGAATGGAAACTGAAATTCGATTTGGAATGAAATACTTAAATGAATTCTTGAAATTGGAATATGAATCCAAGTTTATTGAGAGGGAAAGGAATAATTATAATTTAAACCATTCTTTTAAAAGTACCTTGTTATATATATATTCAAAAAAAATATGTATATATATGCACACTATTTTAAATAACACTATTCGAATACTTAAACTAGACATGCAAATTTCTTTAACAAACATTATCTTAATATTTAAACTATTTTTATAAATCCTATAATTTAATTTCAACTATCTAAAATATATAAATTTATTTTATACACAGACTACTTTAATATTCAATTTATCATCTATAAACTAATTTAATAAATACTATTTTAATATTAAACCCTTTTTACATATATATAAGCTATTTTAATATGAAACTAATTATTTTTCAAACTATATATATATATATATATATATATATATATATATATATATATATATATATATATATAGACACACCATTTTAATGTTATAAACTAACTTAACTATTTTAATAGTCAAATTGCTTTAAATGGGATTGTTCTAGGTTTTAAAGGTGTTTGTTTTTAGCTAATGTTTCAAATAAGAAGGTATATTCTATTTTGGATTTGTTGGGTCGATATGTGTGGATTATTGTCATCTTGAACGATCAAAAATTCAGGTTATTACTGTTGGTATCAGAGCTTATACTCAGCCGGAATTGTGTGAGTAACGTTACAAATGTCAGTCGGTGTGGTACTGATGTGGGTTACATACACAACGCGTGGATAATGACTGACATGTGCCAACGAGGAACTTGGACTCTTTTAAGCGGGTAAAATGATGGAAGAAAACTAAGTAAATGTAAAGTGATAAACTAATTTAAAAATAAAATATCTAGAAAAATTCAAAAAAAAAGAAAAATTTCTTAGAATTAACGAAAGAGCTTTAAACTTTCCGCTTTACTATTATTTAATAGATATGAATTACAATGCTTAACACACTTCTGTAAAATAAATAATGCGTATCATGGAGCACAAATCGGGTTATGTTTATTAACATTATCCTTTTTAGAGAGCAACGCTAATTAAATCGCTTAAGAAATGGTCAAAAGGGGTAAGATAGATGTTCAATCTACTTCAATCCTGGTCATTCCAAACTTCATCTACCACAGAAAGAAAAAAAATGATGATCTAACCAAAATCGACCTGTTACCTTCCTCAGCTGCTCCTTCTTTACCACCTCTTTTCTACCTAACTCTTTTCCTAAAAAAATTGCGATAGTTTTCATATGGACAGGATCATACTGACTGTAGGCTGATACCAAGTTCAACATGAACCATATACTAATCCTTCATAATTAAACAAATGACAGAATTATACACATAAGTACCACGTCACCATGTCTCCCTTATATTCCTATAAAACAAGTAATAACGCCGTTAACAACAATCCAATACGCACAATATATGTGTAATCCCTACCTCAAAACGAGTCCCACAAAAAAGACCTAAACCCATCTTTAAATTTGTCCTATCGTTCCGAGCTAAAAAGCCATGAATAAGAAACATCACAATCACGTTTACTCTCCCACTCTCAGCAAAACATAACTACCACTTACAACCAATTCTCTATATAAACTCCTCCACTCTCGATTTCTTCTTCTTAAAAAACACAACAATTCATTTCTTTCAGACATGTCCTCCACAGCAAAATCATCGTCGAGAATCATATCGATAGCGGATACCGTATCCTGGTACTTAGCTTTGACGCTTGTCGCGGTGATATTGATCAGCTCTCTACGTTCTAACCACGGAGAGCAAATTGAGTCTGTGGTTCATGGAAAGAGATCCTTGAACAGGCCGTGCGATGAAATATACGTGGTGAGTGAAGGGGAGACTCTGAATACGATCAGCGAGAAGTGCGGCGATCCTTATATCGTTGAGGAGAATCCACATATTCATGATCCTGATGATGTTTTCCCTGGTCTTGTCATTAAGATTACTCCTAATTCTGCTAAGTTGGGGAAGCTTTAGATTTCGGGTGGACGACACGGGTAAAGAAATTGATATATACATCATATATGTTGTTAGTTTTATGGTTTCATGTGTTATTTGTGTATATAAATATGGAACTAGGATGTTTTCCTTTTATTTTCCTTCTTTTTGTTGAGGTGATCAAGGAGAAGAAAGATATATATGTGATGTGTTTTGCAGTTTCTTGTTGAAAGTATAGGTGTATGAAGTTAGTGGATGAATGAATAATGCATGTGTTTCATTTGAGAGAAGTGATGGGCATAAATCAGAACAAGGGCGAAGATTTTTCTGTCCTATTGTTTGAGTGCTTGGCCCTATATCTATACATGCTTTAAAAGTCAACTTTAATAGAAAAATGGCATGTGTGTATTATCATTAACTATCAGTTCCTTTTTTTCTTAATAAATTTGTTAAAACATTACACTACTTTTTCCTAAGAGAATTAATTTACTGATCACATGCATAACTTGACTTTTTGCGTATTGTTTGCTTCCGTATAATTACTTTCTATTTTTAGTTTTAACCCATGAATTATTTTTTATTTACTGGATCAGTATAATTGTAGGAAGGAATAGTGAACAAACAAAATGGCGTAAATCACAAGCAAAGTCAAATGGAAGAATGACGTTCATCTTATAAAGTTGATATTGACGACTGAAGCAATTGAGTTTGTTATTTGTGATTCTGAATGGTGCTTTTCTTTTGTTTAACTTTGGTAAACTATAACTCAACTTGATTAAACAGTGCTGGTAATTGAATTAAAATTATCTGGTGGTTAACCAATTTTATTCTGTTTTTTATGGAGATAATAAATAAATAAAGGTAATTTTTATTTTAATCCACAATATCAGTAAGTTAATCCACCATGTTTTACAGGATTATTGACTTTTACTAAAATTTAGATTTTAATCAGTGTAGCAAAAAAAAAAAAAAAAAAAAAAAAAGAACGTGCTTATTTTCTCCTTTTCTCTGTGTTTTCCGTCGTCTTCTTATTTCTGCAATCCTAGCATCTAATTCAAGCTTAAGCAGAGTAATTAAACGTAATACAGTAAGTGGTTTGTTTAAAATTTTTTTATTTTATTTTATTTTTGAAGTTGATTAATTGTATACATAACTGTATTTTTTTTAATATCACCATTATCATATATAATTGTAGTTAGCTATTTTATGAAATCTTGAAAAAATTGTACATTAGTAGAATATCATTTTATTCAAATACTGTAATAGGAGTATACGCTGTTTGGATAACATTCACTATCTAGACCTCCTAAGTAGTTGTACTCTCAAACAATTATAATATATAATTTTCTCTTTTATTGATTTATTAGTATTGTTTAATTACTTGCTATTTGTCTTATATGTAGATCTTGAATTTGATTTTAGTTCTTATTTACTGTTGTTGCCCGGTGCAATTGGTGATGTAACTTCAAAATATTAAACTATTTGAAAACATTTAATGCAAATTCATCTACTGGAATCTTAATCTTAGTTTTTATTTTCATAATCATCTACTACCATATCATGTCTGATCATGTTCAAAGATAATTAGTGAACTAACTGTATCTAATTGATTGCTTCTTTGCTGAATTCAAGTGCTACCAACTCTATTTTAACACATATTTATTTGTTACAACTTTATAAGATGGGAGGGACAATTCAGCACAAATAATTGTGAAATAACGCAGAATTTTGAAAGAATAATTACAAAATCGATTGTTAGTTGTATAATAGGGTGAAATCTTTAAGTTAATCCACTCGTGGATTAACTTACAAAATAGTTGTGGATTAACTTATTAAAGTAAAACAGTTGATTAACTTATTAAAACCGTGGATTAGAATAAAAAAATTTACCTACCAATTCCAAAGCAGAACTAGCCAGTTTAAAAAGAGAGTACGTAAAAAATGTAGTATATAACCACATATCTTTCTATATCTGCTTGAATGGAGGAATGGGAAGCAAAAACAAATTATCTCTAATAGTAGTTCTAATACATTCGAAGTTATGATTCGTTTAGTGTAACTATCAAAAACACCACTTTGCAAATATTAACAAACCTCAATATTCTTTTAACAATAGTTTTAATTCATTTGACATCACACTATTTGTTTTATATTCACGTGAACCACTTAAAACATCCATATTCGGATGTAACCAAATGCCAATATCAATTAAAAGTATGATATAACAATTAAACTATATTAACAATTTCGAAACGAGTTTCCATAGATATTGCTAAATTTTAATATCACTTAAAAAATAATATCTACATAATGAACCATTATGTAAGGATAGTCGGAACAAAAGTCTTCATTCCTTCCACATAAGGCGCACGCATACGAGTTAGCACACGCATCCTTGTAACAAAAGAAATCCCTCATGTTACGTGAATACCAACTCATATTTGTACTCTACTTCTTTAATTTATTTCGTTATGCAGGATTATTTGTTCAAATAGTCATTCCTACCTTAATTATATGTGACACAATCCTAATAGTCTCTGCCTTGACTCGCATCCTACGAGTATTTTTTGAAAGCACTGTCTTACCTGCATGGCTTAATCCGTAACCCTCGACTATGGACCTGTGGTATTAGAGTTATGTAACAACGGTCGAAATAAAGCCCCAACACCTCCTGCATAGGGTGCACGCGTATGAGTTGGCACACACATCTTTGTAACAAATTGAATCCCTGATGTTACGTGTCTATCAACTCATATTTGTACTCTACTCATTTAATTTATTTCGTGATATGAGACTATTTGTTCAAACTGTCATTCCAACCTTAAAACATGCGAGACAATCTTAATATGAATGCCTACAAATTCGTTCTTCATTGACTAGAGGAGCGTTTTGTTGCACACCAAACCATGCAATACCCATAAATACCACATGATTCCCACCATACAACAATCATTCATTCTCCGTCCACTCATACACTCTCCACCCACTTATTATTAAATATAAATGAATGGTTATGGTTCGGATGCAAAAATGTTGCTTTCAAACACGAGTGCTGCATAATCCTCCTCTGTTAATGTTTATGAGACACGTCACGTCTTTTAATGTCACCCACATGAGAATGCATTAGGTTCTGTGAAACGCAATAATAATACAGAGACTGGTTTTAATAAGACAAAATGTAAAATGCACTGGAAAACTTTTCAACTTTTTATTTCAAATCAAATATAACATTACATCTTTCAAAATAAAGCATCACCGTCATAACCATAAACATTTGTCTCATAAACCATCAGAGTACAAAACGACCACAAAATAATATCCCTCTTATGTCATCACAATAAACATAGAAAAAGAAACTGAACTAATACGTGGAAATAGAAGTAATCCAAGTCTAAGTTGAATCTATGTTATATTAAGTGTTAAGCGAGGCGAGACGATGGAAGCCTCGCTCAAAATCATGAATTTTCTATAATAGGTCATTTTGAAATCTCCCTCAAAACGAATGAAATCTTGCCAAAAAACATGGTTTTATAGACTTAATTTGCCTTCTCTTCCTTTTTGGCTTAATGGCGCTTAAGCGACGCATAAGCACTGCTTAAGCGCTAGATCCAAATTAAGTTTAACTTGTCCAGATTAACATGTTTTGCATATTATCCCAATTATACAGTCATTGGATTTCGTGTTTCAATATGCCTAATTTTCCTTTTTTTACTGTAATGACAAATTATTCTAATTTAACCGAATTTTACGCAATTTTAACGGAAATAGCCTGGGCACTCGATGGCTTAGGCTTAGCGCAAAGTAAAAAGGAAAAGGAGAAACTATAGATCCAACACAGAAATACATAAACCGAATAGATAAGCATAAAACTGTATATAAAACTAAGACAGAAAAAGGGGTAATAATGATGTACATGTAACAAGTAATAACTGAAAACTTAATAGATAATAGACAATAAAATAACATACAAACTTATAAACACTGTATAATTCCAGATCCAAATTATTTACTATCTGAATATTTTTTAGATAGCATATCTAAAAATAACTAGAACTCACAATTGATTTGAATTAGATCCAGAAAAGAGTGTTTGTAATAGTTGTTGCAGAAGAAAATCAATAGTTATCCCTTTAATCTATGTTCAGGCAGCACCTCAACATTTTCTTAATTTTTATTTAGAACATAGCTTGGAGGAAGAAGATGAAGAATGTTTATGTATAAGAAAATGGTGAGGCTGTTAGACTATTTATAGATTGGCTAGGATAATTTTAAACCATTAGATATTATGTTATTAAATCAAACCGTACACCTCAAGCTGAGTCAGCATATATATTTAGCAAATAAAACAGTCTAGATTCAGGCATAGGAATCTGCCCCGCATGAAGGTGGGTCGACCCACTTTAAGTATAGGTCGACATAGGGGTTGATCCATTTATAGCTGAGTCTATCGGTAACCGTTGTTTTCTGCATTGTTTAATTTTATACTATAATATATTTTACTTCAATCTTCTTTAGTTCCTAACTTTTTCATACTTATCCGATTTAAGGAATCAAGAGTTTATTTGAACCAAAATTTCGAAACAGACGCAACAATAAAGTCTATTTTACCTAATTTTGAATATTTTGTTAATTAATATCAATTTTATTATCCTCTTTATATATATCTACTACGTATTAAAATATGGGATGTTACATTCTCCCCTCTTAAAGAATTTCATCCCCGAAATATCTAAGTTAAGAAGAATGTTATAAATAAAAACCTACACCCATCTACTCATCCATCAATAACTGGTATCCATTATCCTTAAGATTTCTAATGGTTTATGTGAACATATTCAAAGGTGTTGTGTATATGTCCCTAAACTAATGCGAAAATCAGGTGGTTCATTGATTCAGTTGACCTTCTTAATGCAATATATGTCTATGTCATGTATCCAATATGTATGCAAAAGAATCCTAATAGTACATATAAATTCTATATGTATGCACAATCATTCACCGAAGTTCAACATTCATGTGATGATTTAACCATTTTTATCCACTGAAAATTAAAAATGCGCACACATCCATCGAAATTTAATTCACGTGCAAAGCGTGTGTTGTAACACTTGTATTAATAGCTGGTTTAGAAGTAGGGCTGGCAATTAGAACCGAGAACCGAAAACCCAAACCATATCGACTCGATAAGACCCGAACTCGACGGTTCTCGGGTCGGGTCTAGGTTATGAAAAATATAATTAAGACCTGATAAAACCCGACCCGACCAAAAACATTGAATTTTAGGTATTTTTAGTGTTATTATTTAACCGAACCCAAACCGACCTGACTCGAACCGAAGCTCGGGTCGGGTCAAGTCTAGATTTTTGAAATGTATAGTTCATACCCGACAAAACCCGACCCGCCTAGAACAGAGACCCGACGGGTCGGATCCGGGTCCATCGGGTCGGGTTTAATTGCCACCCCTATTTGGAACCGCATTTTTGGTCCGATCGTAAATTTACCATTATATATATATATTAAAATGTTATCTCACATCATTTTTTCAATAAATTTAGAGATAAAATCTTCCTCCAATTACTTTCAACGTATTCAAATTTAGATATGATTCCAATTGTTTAAAATATAATTTTTATTACTAGTTGCTTTGAAAGCACAAACTTTTGATCTGACTGTGAACTTCCTAAAATACCCTAATATATAAATTTTAAATATTAAAGTGTTATTTCATGTTATTTTCCCAATAAACTAGGAGATTTAATCCCCCTTTATTTACTTTAGATGTATTCAAATTTAGATGTTGATTCCAATTATTTAGATTATAATTGTTTAAATATAAGATCTCTCTAGATAAATCGGCCGATATTTTAATAATTATTATGGTATTTTTAGAGACTCGCTTTTTGTATCAACATAAATCACTAAAAATGTATTTTATATCATTTGAAAATATGGTCTACAAAATTAATTTTCTTTATAAATCGAAATCGCTCCTCTATAAATATTGTCAACTGTCAGTAGCACTTAAAAGTATGATCTAACAAATAAAGTTTTTTTTTTACAAGTTTGTTCTTTGTAAATTAATAATACATTTAAAAATCAAAATGGGAAATAAAATTGATATAGCAACTTAAAAATAATAATTCATGTCAACTACATATAATTTTATAAAAACAAAAATGTGACTAGACAACAATAAAACTCATTTTGATATGAATTTTTTAAACATAATCAATTTGTTCAAGAACAATTCATGTAAGAAGCTTGTGTGCATTGATCATGCATGAGCTGTAACTTTTTCGTATATGTAGTTGTCTTAGAAAATGAAATTGGTTCAACCGTAAACTTCTCAAAATACCCATATATATATACACATACACACACATATTCAAATATTAAACTATTACTTCTTGTGGTCTTCTCGTTAAACCAAGAGACAAAACCTCCTTATAATTACTTTAGACATATTCAAACAAATGCCCTCTAATATCCCTTGAATGATCAAATAATTACACTTTCTTTATAAATTCAAACTACATTTTACCATATAGTAACACATTTCAATATAATTGCTTGTCTTGAAAGCTCAAGTTTTTAGTCTGACTGTAGACTTAAACAATATCAATATTTAAGAATTCTATATCGTCAAAAAAAATGGCGGAGCTTCTGTTTCTTCAGGGCGACTAGGGTTCCCTCCTCTTTCGAGTCTTTCCCCAGTCTCCCTTCAATCCTTTTCGCTTGCATTATTTTCGTCCCTTCCCAATTTTGCTCGTCCTCTTCTACTGCTATCCCCTGATCCCCATCGTACCCTAGCTTTCTTCCCTGTGATACAGTTACTCCCCCTTCCAGATCTAGATCCAAGCCTTTTTGCTTCTTTCGACTTCGATTGATCGCTGATACTTTCGCCACCATCTATTCCCTCTTACTCTTTTTTGGCATCTTACTCCCTGCTCACTTTTCTTTCCCTAAACCTAGACCTGGTACTGATAGGTACCTCTCCTAAGCTTTTCCAGTTCCTGTCCCTATTGCCTCCCTATTACCAGTTTACTTCACCTTTGGTTGGTCCATTTTGCAGGATAGTGTAGATGCTAGAGTCTCACTAGTAGCAGATAGTACTCCCACTGTCTGCACCTCAGGTTGCCTCTCCTCTCCTTAGATTGCTCCGTTGCTAGTGATGGTTTGGTTGTCACATAGGCTGTTTTGGTTAGGCTTTGGGTTCTTCTTGGTATAGGTATATGGTTTTGTGTCTGTGGGTGTTCAGATTTTTTGGTTACTCTGTGATCAGCGAGAACTTTTCGAGTGTGTCACCTTAATGCTAATTGGATGTAGGAGTATGGTTTCTTTGGTTATTAGTAGATTAATTCGTTGTTAATTTATCAGTGGCTTATTTCTAGATCTGGCATTGATGCTAAAACTGATGAATGCCATTGAGCTAATTTTTTTGTAGCTTTGTTGTATTTCGAGCCTACTTCAATTATCTGCTTCCTGCTTCTACTTGCACATGCGGCTTCAACTATCTACATCTTCACTTCAACTCTCTGCTGGATTTCAATTTTCTGCTTCCTCTTTTTAGTTAGAAGTGTTTATGTGTATTGGCTTGAATTTTCAGTGTAGCTAGCTAAGTTCTTTCGTATAGCGTTCTGGCTTGGAGATCAACTATTTCAATATGTTCGATTGTCGTAGCCTACTGCTGGCTTTGGATATTTGATGACACAAAGATAATCTCTGTGTGTGGATTGTATGGGTAACTATGTCTCAACTGTGTTGTATTGTAAACTTTTCTGCTGGTAACTAGATAACAACCAATCACACTCTGCATGGTGTATGATTACGGTTACTTTATATTTTGTAATTAGTGTTGGTATGTCTGTAGCAGATAGGCGACTAGTCTATCTTCTGTTATATTTTGTACTCATTATTTGCTATAATGAAAAACGGGTACGGTCCACTCTAAAATCGACTGGCTTTGCTAAAGGAAAAGCTTATTAAATATTAAATTGTTATTTCGTGTGATCTTCCTAATAAACTATAAGATAAAATTTTCATACAATTGTTTTAGACACATTTAAATAAATGCAATCTAATATCCCTAAAAAAGTGAATCTAACAGTTATACTTCTTTTCATCAAATCATAACAAATTCTTGAATTACTTGAAAATATGATACAATAAAATTTTGTTATATAATCGTTCTTCACTCATTAATAATACAAACAAAAATAAAATAAAATAAAAAAGATATTGCAATTTAGAAGTAAATATTCAAACTAACAACATGTACTTTCAACGAGAAAATATAATTACCTTTGCAAATTATTTTTTCTTTTGTGTGCGTGTGTGTGTGTATATATATAGACACACACACATGCTATGTGGATGCATTCATGTATGTGTAGTTAAAAAATAGTGCATACAGAGTATTTTTTGTTTTCTACCGGCACATGTTCAAACAATTTATGAAGCTCATGCAAATACAAGGGTAGTGAAAGCTCTATGTGATTCTATGAACACTTGAAACAAACCAAAATTAACAAAAAGCCGAAATGATATAATTATTTTCACTGGGTTTCGAAAAGTTGTCCTTTGTAGTTTATGTATTTGGCTATTCCGATATATGAAAAAGGAACAAATAATATTACGAATGAGATTATGCTACTTTTTCCTAAGTGATTTTCACCCACAACACTTCTTAATTCACGATAATAAGTTTTTAAGTACAACATTTTTAGAAAATTAGTTTTAAGGGCAATTTATTAAAAAATAAAAAAATAAACAATTTATCATTTTGAGTTATACTGAAATAATTATAAATTCAATTTATCATTTAGCATTTTATTATTTGTGTATAGGTGAAAATGGTTAAAAAAAAAAAAATTTGTCCTAAAAAATATTTTTTTGAAAGTGCATCATTAGAACTATGTTATGATGTAATGTTAAGTTGTTATATCTAATTTTTAAATTATCTTATTATAATGTTGTTTCCATTTCGTATTTGTTGGAGAATCTTCTTCGAAGCGACCTATAATCAAACAGATTTAATATATTTTCAAATTACCTTTTCGTTTTGAAAATTAGTATCTGTCGATTGCGAACCCAACGAATAAAGAATAATGTTTTATGCCTCAACCAGGATATATGAAAATTAAGTTACATTATAATGAAGGAGGTGAACATCTTCTCAAGTGACATATCAAGTTCTAGCAGCCTCATAATATGCAAAGCATCCAAGTAACAATTTTCTTTATTGATATAACTATTTGCAGCAAATCCGTAATATTTCAAAAAAAGAAAAAAAATAATGATCTTACCAAATCACGTTTATTCCATATATGGAAAAGTAGTGTACAGAATAATTTTAAATTAAAGACATAAAAACATGGGTAGCTTTCCTGAAAACATAGAGTATTAGTAAAGACTGCAACTATCTTGATAATGTTCGCCATACAAGCTTGGTCTAGTGCTGCATCTGGCACCTTCCCCTTCCACGTTGCATTTTAAATTTTTATTTGGGTGGCTGCAGTTTTTTACTCGCACAAACCAGAGTTGTGCATCAATCATAAGCTTTATGCGTCGATCAACTTTGAGCGCCGGTTCTTGAGAACAAGTACTTCTCACCATTTTCTTTCTTTCCACATAACACACGCTTCTCTCAGTGCTCGCTAACTTAGCCGTAGGCTTGGCTCAGTCTACAAAACGCAAAACTCATCAAAAAATTATACCATAATGTAGGTTTAGATAACAAGGGGGAAATAAAATTCGTTTAAAATAGGAAGAAAGCATGAAGCACGCCATGATTTCACCAGATTGTAGCCATCATTTGATATTTGCGAGTAAAAAAATCTTTTCATCTGTAGTTAAATCTCCTTGCATTCTATCTGAATATGATATCCTATTCTTGTTTTAAGTTCTTACATCCTGGCTGAAGATGTCAATTCAGCAACTTCTGAAAATGTATCCAGTTCACAACAACAAACTGTTAAAATTTTCTTAATTATTCAATTTTTCATGATTAATGATGTACGATTCAATTGGATAGTCCTAAGATCACCAATACCGAATATTTCAGAAAACAAAAAGGGAGAAACTTAATATGATCTATTGTTTGAGATGACGTACCTTGATTACCAGCATAATATGTAATGGATGTCATCTTCTTTCTTTGACTTCTGATGTTTACTCTTCTTCTCAGAATTCGGCTATCTCTTACCTTATTTCCTTATGTGTTTCTTAATGGAGAAGAATACAACTCTTGATTTAGTAGACAAAGGACTCAATCCTTTATATAACATATAACTCTAAATCTGGTACATCCATCATATACCAATTCAATGCTTAAAATTAATCACAGACCTAACGTTCTATATATGAACGATCTATTTATGTCCTAATTAATTGGGTCACATTAAGATTAGAAAATGCATAATGCAAAATGAAACGTTCCATTTACGATCCAATTAGTAGGGTCACATTAAGGTTAGATTCCACATAACGTTAAAGGTAAATGAAACGTTTTATTGCAGTTTCTAACATTCTCCCACTTGACCCCATCAAGTGTTGAACATCATTCTATGATAAATTACTAAGAGTTAGCGGTTGTACATTATTAATTCAATGCATTCCCTTCCATATACTACAATACCAGCAATCCATCAATTTACACTATTAATTTATATAAACAACATAATGATCCACATAATGTCTTATATCATAATGATTAAGCATAATATCTTTATAAGACACTTTCTTATTTAAACTTACATAAAGTACGTACTACCACATTAAAGAAGAGACCCATAATTGTATATCAGAAACGCATAAAAGAGCTTAGAATGTCACACATCAATCATTATTAATACAACCAAGACCCATTCTTTGAACATGTTCCTCAAATTGTTTTAGCTGTAAGCAATCATAAGTTTTGTCTTCATGTGCATGATTGACACTCTTTGTTTCTGAATCTTATCTTTCACAACAAGATACGTTAGTTCAATATGTTTGACACCTTTAGAGTACTTGTCGTTCTTTGAAAAAATACCGCTGTAGAGTTATCACAATAAATTTTCAACGGCTTGCTGATGATGTCGACAACCGCAAGTCCTGAAATAAGGTTCCGTAACCATAATGCATGAATTGTGGCTTCATAACATGCCATAAATTCTGCCTCTATAGTAGATGAAGCAACGATAGTTTGTTTCACACATTTCCATGATACGACACCTTGAATAAACATAAACAGGTAACCAAAAGTTGATTTTCTAGTATTGATGCATTCAGCAAGATCTGAATCACTATATCCAATTACCTCCAATCCATTGGATCTACTATACATGAGCATGTAATATTTCGTGCCTTGTAAGTACCTCAAAGCTTTCTTTGCAACTTGCCAATGTTCTCTTCCTGGATTACTTCGATACCTCCCTAACATACCGATCGCAAAACTGATATTCAGTCCAGTACAGGTTTGAGTATACATCAGGCTACCAACTACAGATGCATATGGAATTGATTCCATTTCCTTTCTTTCAACATCGTTCTTAGGACATTGCATGAGATTGAATTTATCACCTTTCTGTATAGGAACTTTCCTAGACGAACATTTACTCATTCCAAATCTCTTTAGAATTCTTTCGATATATCATTTCTGAAACAATCCCAATATTCTTTATGATCGATCACGAAATATTTCTATTTCAATTACATAGGATGCCTCTCCCATATCTTTCATTTCAAAGTTCATTGAGAGAAATTTCCTAGTCTCATGCAATATGCTTAAATTATTTGCAACAAGCAAGATGTCATCAACATAAAGGACTAGATAAATAAACTTGCTCCCACTGTTCTTTCGGTATAAATAGCGATCAATCGTATTTTCCTTAAAACCAAAAGACGTAATAATGGTATTGAACTTAATATACCATTGTTGGGATGCTTGTTTAAGTCCATATATTGACTTCCTAAGTTTACACACCAATTGCCCTTTACCTTCTACGGAAAAACCATCAGGTTGATCCATATAAACTTTCTCATCAAGATCTCCTTTCAGAAAGGTTGTTTTCACATCTGTTTGATGCAATTCCAAATCATAACAAGGTACTAATGCCATTATAGTTCTTAGTGAGTCCTTTCTCGAAACAGGAGAAAATGTCTCATTGTAGTCAACACCATCTTTCTGATTGTAACCCTCAGCAACAAGTCTAGCTTTATACGTTCGATATTACCGCTAGAGTTGTGTTTGGTTTTGAAAATCCACTTGCATTCGACTCGTTTACACCCATGTGGTAACTCAACGAGATCCTAAACTTCATTCTGTTGCATGGATTTAAATTCTTCTTTCATGGCATTAATCAATTCCTTTGACTCTTTACTTTCTATAGCATGTGAAAACGAAACTGGGTCCTTATTAATTCCTATATCATAATCTGATTCTTGCATATAAACCACATAATCATTAGGAATAGGTTACCTACGAACTCTTTGAGATCTTCTTAATGCTACTTCTTGTGGCTCATGCATGCGTATCAATATTATGTAAGTCATTTCCTTCAGGAAGTACCTCTTTACTTATATGTTGTTCATCATGATGTTATTCTTCAACAACTAGAACAACATTTGGAGTTATAGTAGATGGAGAAACTATTCTAGGCAGTGTAACATTTACACATGTTTCCTTTATTTCTACTATTTCTCTTCTAACACTCCCACCGACTTCACCAATCTCAATGAATCTAGCATTACCAGTTTCTATAATTCTTGAACTATGATTAGGATAGTAAAATACATACCCTTTAGATTTTTTAGGGTAACCTAAGAAGTACCCACT
Source organism: Allium sativum (assembly GCA_030737875.1). Taxonomy (NCBI): domain Eukaryota; kingdom Viridiplantae; phylum Streptophyta; class Magnoliopsida; order Asparagales; family Amaryllidaceae; genus Allium; species Allium sativum. The sequence continues at coordinate 800,791,093 of CM060912.1, forward strand.
AATCGTTCGAGAATCTAATTTCTTTTCATGTGGATTATAAATTCTCGCTTTCGCTGGACAACCCCAAACATGCAGGTGTCTGAAGCTAGGTTTCCTATTAGTCCATAATTCAAAAGGAGCTTTTGAACAGCTTTACTAGGAACCCTATTCAATAAATAATTAGTGGTTTTGAGAGCATAAGACCACAAATTCTTAGGTAGTGTAGAATCTGACATCATACTCCTAATCATATCTATTAACGTCCTATTGCGCCTTTCTGCTACACCATTTTGCTGTAGTGTACCTAGCATTGTGTATTGTGCACATATACCATGACTTTCGAGGATTTTGCAAATGGACCTGGACAGTGGCCTGACTCATTATGTTTGCCATAATATTCACCACCTCTGTTAGATCTTATGATTTCCATCTTTTTATTTAATTGCCTCTCAACTTTCTTTATAAATGTCTTAAGGACATTCACAGATTGAGATTTTTAATGAAGCAAATAGGTACAACCATAACGGGAATAATCGTCAATAAAGGTGATGAAATACTTTTCTCCATTAAAGGCTGAACTGTCCATATGTCCGCTAATATCAGTGTGAATTATTTAAAGGAGTTGGCTGCTTCTACTGGCTCCTTTCTTATTATGTTTGGTTTGTTTAACTTTAATACAATCCACACATAATTGTAGATCATTAAAGTCCAAATTTGACAAAATTTCATTACTTACTAATCTCATCATTCTTTCTTTAGATATGTGACCTAGTCTTTTGTGCCATAGGAAAGCAGAACTTTCATTCAACATGCTACGTTTGCATCTAACATTATTTACTACATTCAGCAAGGAATTCACATAATTGTCATTCAGTTTCAATTTATATAGACCATCAGTTAGAATACGAGAACCAACATTATCGGTCTTCTTATATAAATCAAAACAACTAGATCCAAACATACATCTCAAACCAGAAATATCCAATTAATTACGGAAATAAGGTTTCTTGATAATGAAGGTACATAAAGGGTACTATATAAGTCTAATACATATCCACTTTCTAAAATTAGACGATAAGTCCCAATGCCTTCTATTGTGGACTTCATTTCGTTTCCCATATGGAGGAAACATCCTTCATTTAGATTAATAGTTCAGATCATAAGAAATCCCTACGCATTATAAGAAACATGTGTTGTAGCACTAGTATCAAGCCACCATGTATTAATAGGAACTTCAACTAAATTTGATTCAAAACACACGAAAGATAGATGATTACCTTTCTCTTCAACACGAGCTATCATTTTCGAACAGTCATTTGATAATGTCCTTTCTTTTTATAGAAATGACATCGAACGTCCTTTAGTTCCTTCTTGTCCTTATCCTGCTCATTCTTAGAGGGTGCCTTTTTCTTCTTGAAATGACTTTAGCTTTATTACTCACAAAACTTATAGAGTGATTCACTTGACTTTTCAAACGTCCTTCTTCCTGAACTAGTCTACTGGTCAATTCATTAACATTCCACTTATCCTTTACAGTGTTATAGTTAATTTGAAATGGTCAAGGTACCGAGTTCGGAATAAACTGGACAAAAGAATCCTCTATTTTAAGCCCAAGAGAGTTTAACCTTGCTTCAAGATTAGTCATCTCTATAATGTGCTCTTGCATAGTTTCGCGACCCATCAAATTTCATGGTCGTGAGTTCTGCCATAAGAGTACTAGCGACTGACCGAAAACGCTTTTCCACAAACTGCATATATTCCTGAGCACTTTCTATTTGTGGAATTGTTGACTTAATGTTGTTAGCAACAATCATCTTGATAAACATAAGGCTCAATCTTTTACTACGTTCCCATGCTTTATGGTGTGATTTTTCTGCCTCAGTACTAGCTGCTGTAAAAGCAATAGGTTAATCCTCAAGGAGTACCAAGTCAAGATCCTGAACACCTAAATGGAAATTGACTTGTTCTCTCCATTCAGAAAAATTAACACTGGTGAACAATGTAACAGATGAAGCATGTGCATTCATGGGAACTACTGCAAATAAAAATTGGAATAACTATATGCTCATAACTAACGGGATTCGGATATGTACATAACAATATAATATAACGCTCCTTTGGGTAGTTACTATCTTATAATTAACATAATTAAATACCAAAACATAAGTGAGTAGTTAATATATTCAATTAAGTAAAACCGACATCTTTGGATGATCAATATTTATCTAATCAAAGTATCTATTAAACTTCATCATGTTAATTAGTTATAGAATAAGACTTTCCTTAGAGTAAGTTCTCAGGTTTTATCATTAGTGATGCCAGTTTTTTTTAGTATAATTACAACTGGCAATTCCTATTAATAATCATTATGTCACTTATGCACTAAATGGTTATTCTAATTTTGACCACTTTGATGATTAACAAAATCATAAATCTCATGTGCATAAATGACTTATTACACATACTCGAATAATCATCATGAGTAAAGCATAGAATAGATCAACTGCAATCATAGGAAATATTCGGTTATTGGTTGGCTCTGATACCACATGTTAGAATTTTCTTAATTATTCAATCTTCCATGATTAATGATGTATAATTCAACTGAATAGTCATAGGATCACCAATACCAAATATTTCACAAAAAGGGAGAAATTTAACATGATATACTATTTAAAATGGCGTACCTTGATTAGCAGCGGAAAATGTAATGGTTTTCATCTTCTTTCTTTAACTTCTAATGTTTACTCTTCTTCTCTGAAATTGGTTTCTCTCTCTTACCTTATTTTCTTATGTGTTACAAGATGGAGAAGAATAAAACTCTTGACTTAGGGAGAGAAAGGACTCAATCCTTTATATAACATTTAACTCTAACTCTAAATCTGGTACGTCCATCATATACCAATTCAACGCTTAAAATTAATCACAGACCTAACGTTCTAAATATGAACGGTCTATTTATGTCCTAATTAATCGGGTCACACTAAGATTAAAAAATGCATAATGGAAAATGAAACGTTCCATTTATGACCCAATCAATAGGGTCACATTAATATTAGAAACTGCATAACGTAAAAGGTAAATGAAACATTTTATTGCAGTTTCTAATAGCAGATTTCTAACACAAACTGTTATTACAAAGAAGGAATTGATCAAAATTATGATTAGTCAACCGCTCATAGTTCGTCATCAAGAGGATAACCATCTCCTGTGAGAACTCTAAGTTGAGATTGTAATTCAAGACAATGACTTAGAAGGCTTTGTTCTTGGAACACTGCCTACTTCACCAAAGTATATTTCCAATCAAGAAACCATAATAATCAACAACAGAGATTATGCAAAACATCATAGACAAAATAACCTTATTAGTTCTAGATTATTATCATCAATGAGAAAAAATATCCTATCATAGATGATTGCACGCAAATCTGCCATTGAGATCCACAAAACAATTGAAAGAGTTTTCAACACCCAATCTACCGACAAAGTTATGCATTATAAAGAAAGATAAATAACATTAGAACGAATAATCAGATCATAAAAGACGATGTATTACTAAAAGATCAAAATAATTTGTGGCAAGTTAAAAGCGGTAGGATATAGAATTTCTAATTCTGAAAAAATTCTAACTATTAAATGGTCAAAGTGATGAATATGATTCAGTTGTATCAGTTATATTTGCATTAAAAACTTTACCTTATGCGGATGATTTCTATTCAGTATGTTAGGGAATGCAGAATGGATCGTTAAGGCAAAACTAACACTAGAGGGGGATGAATAGTGTTTTCAAGAAATTTAAGAAAATCTAAAACTAATATGATCTACTATATGAATCACACACCACAGAGATAATCACAAACATAGATAAAACACAAACACAGAATTAAACTGAAATAAAATGAAAAAAAGGAAAGAACACACCGGATTTTATATTGGTTCGGATTACTCCTACGTCCAGTTCGATGCAACACTGGATTGTACATAGTTTTGTTACTATATCAAGATCCAAGTACAACACCCTTAATTTCACGGCTACAAGGTTACCGCTGTTTCCATCACCCTTGATTTCCCGGACTACAAGGTTAACACTGTTTCCTTCCTTGCTTTCACGGCTACAAGGAGCACACCGTTTCCAAGACTATCCCAAAACAATCCCGAATGATTACAATGCCCTATAAGTCTTCAATAGCACTTTTATTCAGAGAGTAATGGGTAGAGAGTGAGAAGAAGTTTTATATAAATAGAATTGAAATCGGTAGAGTACAAGTGTAGAAATCATAAAAATATGAAATAATAATGGAGGAATGAAAAGGGATGAAGATGGAGTAGAAGAATGGTTAAAAAATTCAAAATCATTGCAATGCTTTTGGAACATTACAAATGGTGAAAAGACACTTCCTTTCAAAATTGAAAATATGACGGTTATATGTCGACATGGCCACATATGTATGCCGACATATGTTTTTTGAAATTTTTTCAAGTATTTTAATATATATATATATATATATATATAATATTCTGGAAATTCTTGAATTAAAACATAGAGATATAAATAAGTATTATAAAGTAGAAAATCATATGAAATCATAAATATAAATTATATGAACATATTTATAAAATTATAAAGTTAAAAACTATATAAATATAAAAGTATATAACTACATAAATATATTTAAACTTATAATCTTTAAAACTCAAATTTAAAATCAAAAGTAAAATAGAAAAACTTAATTAAATTTTGAATAGAATTTGAAATTTGAAAATCAGAATTTGAATTTGAACCTGGAGTGCTATTCAGAGTCTTACATAAACTAAACTCTATTACTATATTTATCTTGAACTCTTGATTTCTTGATTACTCATGAATCTTGAATCTTCTCTGAATTCTGAACCACTAAAACTCGAAAATTGTACAGTCTTCATTATTAATTCCAGTATTCAAATCATGCATATATGTATATATACATATACATATACATATACATATACATATATATACATATACATATACATATACATATACATATATATACATATACATATATTCTAGATAGAGATGTTGGTATATATTTTAGAATCAATTAATATTGAAATAAGGTTGTTGTCATCAAAACTCCATTCTCGAACAATCTCCCCCTTTTTTATGATAACAACTTTGGTGTATAAAATATTCATACTTGTTCATACCTGTTGATGCCGATCCTTCTAATACTCCCTCTGTCAATATGAATCCTGTATATTCTACTTATATTAAGTCTATATTTTATAATTTCTCCCCCTTTGGTATTATCAAAAAGAAATTCTAAAAGTACTCCTCCTAAATCCTATATCTATCTATATAACCCCTATACTAAAGTAAATTACTCCCCTTAAATTCATGTTTATATAATATCCTAATTCTATATATAACTCCCCGTAAATTTATAGCTCTCCCTTAATCTATAATTCTCCTTATATCTATAAATTTCCGTAACTCCCCCTGAATTATGACTTTGCTAGTCTAATAAAATAAATAAAAGAATAATAAACTAAGCAAACCAATCAATATTTATAATCAATTCAAAGAAGCAATTCAAACAATCAATCTAAACCATCTACCAAAGCAAAAATGCATGTCTATTCAAAAACACCTCTTGAGACTTCAACTAATCCTAGAAACTATAAAACTCCCTCTTAATCTAATACAAGACTAAACCTATCGTAAACTGTAATTCTCTTAAAACCACAATAGGACTTTAATCTAGACTAAGTAATAACTTCGATAAGATACCTTAAAATTACGATATAAGTTAAATTAATATAAGTTAAGTAATGACAAAGTTAATCCAAACAATCAACCAATTCAAATTTTGTTGTCACAAAACATAAATTCAACTATATTCAAACATAAAGCCAAACATTTCTTGTAACTTCTATATATCCTAAAAACTTATGAAACTCCTATTAACCTAAAATGCATAAGTATATTTTTAACATACCACCAATGAAATTCAACCATATCAAACAAGTCAATCAAGTTATTTATTTCAAACAAATCAGACAAGTCAATTAAGTCAAACAATTCAAACAAGTCAATCAAATCAAACAAATCAATTGAGTTAATCTGGTCTAAGTAAATATGTTATGTATTAATAATCCTATATATTTCTATGATAATAATTCCCTATGTAGTATACTTGATATGTGTAGAATTAAAAGCTAACATGTAACGCAGTGTGTGTAGTATGTTGGTTATATTGCAGTATGAATTATGTGTCATATGTAAAGCAATATGAGATGATATATTGAATGATATGTATCTTGTGATGTGAATGATTTTATTTCGACATGCATTATAATAAATGAGACATGATATGAAATAAGTTGTTTAATTATATTATGATAATAATGATTTGATGATGATACGTATTTCTGTTAAATATATTTAAAGTAATGTCTAACTATTATGCGTATACGTATATATTATAAATTATTTGAATCAAACAAAGATAATGTTAATTTCTAGACTTAGGTTAATTATACTAATGAAAATGCTTGAAAGAATAATAAAGATAAGAGTTTAATAAATTTTTTTTTGCTATAAGTAGTAAAATATTCAGAATAATTCTATGAGAAATATGGAGCTAAACAATCTTAGTATGGTACTTCTTATAGTTAAAATTGAAGATATTTTTAAAGAGAATATAAAAACTGTATCATATAAAGTAAATTATTTTGATATAAACATATATTCATAAGTATATATAAAACCAATTTAAAAAAGGACTTAAAATTTAATTTATTATGAGATATACATAAAATGTTTTGATACAAGTCAATATTAAATTCAAACTTAAGAAATCAAAACATATTAATTTGCTAAAAAACCATTTATATGTTGAAACTTTAAAAGAAATCTATAATTATATAAAAAATTATTTTAGATAATATAAAGTAACCTATAAAGCTATAACTTCTTATATTAAACTACATATTTAATATATATATATATATGTATATGTATGTATATATTTCTTTATATCAAAATTTTAATTCAAATATACAAGTTTTAAGAAATCAAAATTAGTATGAAGTTACAAATAGTATCTGTGATAGTGTAATCAAGGGGTGGATTCAGTTCGGTACCGGAACTTTGTATTCAAAACCATTACCGTACAGAACATATATGGTAATTGAAAAATCGTACCATTACCAACCAAAGAAATCAGTTACCAACACTTCGGTTTATGGTTGGTAATGGCTGGTAAAGGTCGGTAATAAGTTTTTACCGTTTACTAGTATGATATCTTTTTGTTTACAATATTTCACGTTGAAATATTAAATATTAAAACTATTTTTTTTTGGTAATTATATTATTATTTATCTATCTTATTTTACGTAGTCAAACACGCAAAGAAGCATTATGGATGAATTAAAATATCATATAAATTATACTATTTCTAAGATATATGATAAAAATTGCATTAATCTTGTATCGTAATAGTATTTTTCTAGGTTTTTTATTAGATCATCACATATTAGAAATTCGATGCTATGTAATAAACATATATGATGAAATATAAGAATATAAATATGTATTGTTTAAGATATGTGGTAGGTATGGTAATTACTATTATTAATGCTCAATTACCATTACTGTACCGTATATTGTCATATGGCTTGGCAAACCGTAACAATCAAATCGGTTACCAATTGTTCGGTACCACTTTCGTTGGTAGCGGTTGGTAAGTGGTAATATGGTAAAAATGTCCAACCCTAATTCCAAAGTTGTTATGAAAAATATATTATAAGTTAAACTATGTATGTTTAAATTTCATATAAAGACATATTTATATTTTATAATAATAAAATGTTTGAAAATTTTAAATTATTAACATATTTATGTACTATATATACTTTCAATATATTTTTGAACTAAAATGAACATAAGTAGATGATCAAAATTGATGACTAGAGTTTGAACTGACATTTTCATATTTGAGAAGATGTCCTTTCAAAACCAAATCAAAGAGTAGTTAAAATTTAAAATAAGAAGAGATTCTAATTAAATTGGTGTATTGATATGTATACTATAGTGTATTGACATATGAACCAAAATATCTAGGGTTATTAAAGGGATGAATTTCTATACCTAACTATAAGCATATATATATATATATATATATATATATATATATATATATACCTAAATTCTATGATAATTTTGAAATAATTGTAAGGCGTGCCTAATTTCGCAATCCTTCTTTTTTTTGTTCTTCCATTGTTATGAATCACACGTTCACTTCTTTCAGAATTTGACGATGAGATCTGCTCTATTGCAACAGACTCGTTTTTCTGATCAGAATAGTATATTCATTTGCTGAATTTGAACATCGTATGAGAAAGATATTGAAGATTTAGTAGTTCAACCAACTTGGCGTCAAAATTTTGGAATGAAAAGACACTTCAGCCATTATAAATAGGCCCAAAAGTCATGTCCCTTCACAATCTTTTTCTCTTTTCTTCTTCTCGTTTTTCACTTTCAATCAAACTTTCATGAGGCATTACTTCTTCATTTCTTAACGAAATTGGACGAAATCAGCGACAAATCAAAGATAAATGCAAGGACTACGATCTAGTAGCGGTTTTGGGATGAATTTGGATGGTATTAGGGTGCATAAAGTCGAAACAGTTGGAGAGATGTAAGAAATCCCATACACAATTTTCAGTTTTTCATCGCCAACTTCAAATAGTCATATCTCACTCAATTTTGATCAGAATTCGATGATCTAACCATCCAAAAGACCACGAAAACAAGAAATACATTATGAGAAAGGATTTAAGACAAAATAGTCCAACATATTGGATTAAATTTGAAGACAATCGTCGACAGTTTTGGTTTCCTGCTCTCTGTATTCACCAAAACTTCATTTGATCATTACTTGGTCAATTCTTGGTGGATTCACATGAAACCAGTGACATTATGAAGCAAATGAAGAGAAGTATCCAAAGTTATAAATTGATATGGTACCCATTTCTTTGTTGATTTACATTATATATATCCATTTCTTCTTGATGTCTTTTTACCAACTGTCATTACTCTTTTCCTGAAAGAAAAAACAACTTTTCAAATAATCAAATAACTTTTTAAATAATCAAATGACTTTTCAAATAATCAAATGACTTTTCAAAATAACTAACTACAATTTTAAAGAATAATATCATGATTGTTTTGTAACATATACATATATCAAAAAAATTGAAAATTTTAAAAATTTCAAATTTTAAAAACTCAAATTTCCAATAAAAATTCAATAATTACGTAAACAGCCGTCAAATGGCGATTGAAATTTGCGATTTCGCTCTTCTACATTCAGCGTCCCTCAAATTTCCGTTCTTCTAAATCGCAACCAACTCTTTCATCATTCCCTTCTTGTAGCTCGCCTCCTAACCTAGTCTCCCCCAATTCTCCATGCCGAAGAACAAGAAGCTAAAGCAGTGTTTCTTTAAAAGCGTAATGAGATTTGGGCGTTGTTTTTTAGAGCGGGTTTCCATGCTAAAAGAGCCATCTACAGATCTTATGAACAATGCCCCATTCCGAATCTTAACGGATGCCCTTGCTTCGTCAAGTTCTCCAGATCCGTTATCTGGAATCAGATCTGTGTCCGCCTTCCATGACACGATTATTTCACCTTTGATTGTGGGAACACATGACAATTTGAGATGGCAAACAGAAAAATATCTCCTATGTTTGAAGATGACATCAAGCTAAGCTCTTCAGGTAACTCTCAGATTGAAATTGGGAATGATACTGATAAGGTTGCAAATTTTGGTAACAGAGTGAGTAACAATAAAAAGTAGAGCGTGGGCAGCTATGACGTGCATTTTGACATTGCTACATCTATGAAATTTGTAGAAGTGCCACACAAGGCTGATGCCTTACATAACCATTCCACTGTGTTGAAATGCAATGAAGGTGCTCGTGTAAATGCCGTTAACAAACTGTAAAGGCCGTGGTTGTGCCTTCTGCTTTCAAAACCCCAACACTGTCCCATTCTACACTGTCCCATTCTTCAATGTCTGCAATGTCCCCCCCTCGGTGGTCACCAAACAGAGTTATGATGCATGCTTTTCAGCTCTTCCCATATGCATTGGCTTGTACTCTGCTCGTATTTTCACTTCATCCGTAGAAAACCCTAGTCCTCCTCCTGCATTTTTCAAGAGGGAGCCAACTATTGGAAAGATCATTTAGTGGTGCGTATCGACTATCGATTGGCTTGGAACTAGAGAGGATCTCTTAGTGTTAATGTTGTGAATGGTATTTACTACTTTAACTTTTCGAGTACAGAAGAGAGAAGGAAGGTGTTGGAATCAGATCCAACAATTATTGGAGGAAAACCTCTTATTATTACATCTTGGAGTCTACGGTTGAGAGAGCAAGAGAGTGTGTTTCATCCATTCCAGTATGGGCTATCTTTACCAAAATTATGTCTGTTCTACAAACACTTCCTGGCTTGAATTGGTTAGCTAGTAGAATAGTGAATTTTAAATGTTTGATGCGAACACGGAGACAAGAAAAAATCTTATCTTTGCAAAGTCATTGATTGAAATATCTTCGAACAAGCCATTACGAACAAAGCTCAAAGTAACAATAGAAGGCTATGATTTCTATGTTGATGTTCAATATACTTGGCAACCAGAAATATGCTCAAAGTGTCACTGCTTTGGACATCTTCTAGAAACTTGTTAACTTGTTGGCCTAAGTAAGGTACGTGCACCTCTCTTGAAACCTGCTCCTAGTATTTTGGTTCGAAAGAACAAGATAGAAGAAAAACCAGTTGAGAAAGAACCTAGTATAGATAAAGAGCAGACGGGTAATAAGACTATATGTGATGATGGTTTAAAGGAAAATGAGATTGTAACATCAGATGCAGAAACTGATAATGATGGAATACATTGGATGTCTGATGATCGTTCGTGGGTCCATGAAGTTTCAGGAATGAGATATGATCCATATGAAAATGAATATTATAAATATGATTCAGACAAAGCAGAGGATATTAGAAGACAAGAATATCAAGTTGTGGGAGATAATTTCGAGCTCATTCAGGAGGGTGTACTAGGCGAGAAGAACAAGACACTTTACCATGATTCTACTTGGGATGGAATGCGAGTTTCGTAGTCCTAATCCATGTTTCGTACCTAGGCTTGCACTTCTTTTTTCTGAATATGTCAATGTATAGGCAGTGATAGCGATTCCTCCTGTTATTCCACCCTTATGGGGGATTAACTGTTAGGTCCTTTGTATTAGTTGAAACTCTTTGTTTCTCTCCTATTCTTTATTGTAATAGTGTTCTATCACTTCAAACTAGATGGAGTTTCTGTGCCTGTGCAGAACTCCACTTCTTTCTTTTCACTTCTAATAGAAGTGGTACAACCACTATAAAACCAGCTTACCTTACCAAAAAAAAACTCAAATTTCAGAAATTAGATTATGAGTTCAAAAAAGTGTTATAAATCATTTCAAAATTTACCATTTAATTTTTTTTAAAATCAGATTATGAACCTCCTTTTGAAAGACCTTGCTCTGATACCAATTGTTAGGGAATGCGGAATGGATCGTTAGGGCATAACTAACACTAGAGGGGGGTGAATAGTGTTTTTGAGGAATTTAAGAAAATCTAAAACTAATACAATCTACTATATGAATGACACACCATAGAGGTAATCACAGACACATAATCAAACACAAACACAGATATAAACAGAAATAAAATGCAAAAAAGGAAACAACACACCGGATTTTATACTAATTTGGATTACTCGTACGTCCAATCCCATGCAATGCTGGATTGCGCAGAGTTTTATTACTATATCAATATCCAAGTACAACACCCTTGATTTCATGGCTACAAGGTTACCACCGTTTCCACTACCCTTGATTTCCCCGGTTACAATAACATTGTTTCTTCCTTGATTTCACGACTACAAGGAACACATCATTTCCAAGACTATCCCAAAACAATCCCAAATGATTACAACAAGCCTATAATTCTTCAATAACACACTGATTTAGAGAGTAATGAGTAGAGAGTGAGAAAAGAAGAAGTGTTATATAAGTAGAATTGAAATAGGTAGAGTATAAGTGTAGAAATCATAACAATATGAAATAATAATGGAGGTATGAAAAGGGATGAAGATGGAGAAGAAGAATGGTTAAAAAATTCGAAACCAACCCCTGTTTATAAGATTTGAAATGTTGCAACGCTTCTGGAACGTTACAAATGGTGAAAAGACACTTCCTTTCAAAATTAAAAATGTGACGGTTATATGTTGACATGGCCACATATGCTCTTTGAAAATTTGAAAATTTTTCAAGTGTTTCAATATATATATATATATATATAATTGTAGAAATTATTGAATTAAAACATAGTGATATAAATAAGCATTATAAAGTTGAAATCATATGAAAGCATAAGTATAAATTATATGAACATATTTATAAAATTATAAAGTATAAAAGTATATAACTATATAAATATACATATATACTTATAATCTTTAAAAATCAAGTTTAAAATCAAAAGTAAAATAGAAAAACTTAATTAAAATTTGAATAGAATTTGAAATGTGAAAATAGAATTTGAATTTTAACCTGGAGTGTTATTCAGAGTCTTCCATAAACTATACTCTATTACTATATTTATCTTGAAATCTTGGTTTCTTTATTACTCAGGAGTCCTGAATCTTCTCTGAATTCTGAATCTCTTGAATCCCTAAAACTCTAGAACTGTACAGTCTTCAGTATTAATTTCTGTATTCAAATCCTTCATATACATACATATATATATATATATATACATATATATTCTAGATGGAGATGTTAGTATATATTTTATAATCAGTTAATATTGAAATATGGTTGTTGTCATCAAAACTCCATTCTCCAACACAATATGGTTATCACATGAAGCAAGAATGTATGCCAAAAAACCACAATAATTATATCCACTACAACATTATAGGCTTTTAATAGCATCAGCCCTCCTATTTCTTTCAAACGCTATTCAAATTTCACGCAATCAATGCTATTAAGTAAACATAAAAATGCATTTAACACTATATGATAAAACAGGCGGGAGAAAATTTATTTTATGCGGGAAATAAATAAAGTCTGCCCGCTCCTAAAAAAGTCTTTCCCTTAGCCGCCTCAGAAACCCAACCTTTGTAAAATTCCTCCAAAACCACGAAACCCTAATTTCCTTCATCCATAGTCAATTGAAAATTGATCTACTGCTCACAACTGATCCCAATAGTTAAACGCAACCACTAGTCCGAAACATAGTCGTCAACTACCTACTTAGAACCCTAAATCGGTGCTTCCCAATTTGAGCTGCGGTGAGAGGTACTACAATAGTAATCTTATATTATTTTGTTTGATTTTTCCTCTTTTAATTTGAGTTTAGATGGGTTTTTACTTCTAATTAGAGAACTTTAGTGTTGAAAATACCAGTGCTAGAAGACTAAATAATCAAATTTACTTTTAATGAATGTTTAATTATGTTAATATTCCCTTAAATGCTTAATTTATGCCATCACACTGTTAATTATTAACCGTGTTACTAATCCTAGTTATAGTTTGGCTAAAAAGGTCTTATTCAGAGGATTTTTTTTAAAAGACATAATTTTTTTAGATTAATACCCTGAGGTTAAATTGCAACAGAGGGAAACATTACAGAGTCTTACAGCAAATTTAGTAGAAACGTTTAATTGCTAGCAATTGAGGTTAAATTGCTAATGTATTTGACTAATTAACATTCTACAGATCCAGTCCTTTGTGTCATATTCGAGGTAACTTGTATTTTACTTTTGAGTTATAACATCAGTTACAACTCTCAGAAATTATATAAATTTGTACGGTTTACCTTGATCAAGAAATTCATGATATCAAATAGTGAGTGTAGTGTGTATAGATTTCTCAATTATTTCTCAACAAAGAATCATAAATATGTGCTGGTAAATTGTAATTTATCAGAACAATATGCTATACTTTGGAGCATTGGTTGGTCGGGTTGCAAACGAATTGCGAATGCCCGATTTTTTTTTTTTAAATGGAAAAGCATACAGATTATATCCCAATGATGGAAAAACTAGCTTCATGGTTTGTCCAAACTTGTAAAACAAAAATTTATATACTACAGCTTTCCTATTTTGAAAATTCCTAGAATGGTTTGTTTTCAAAAAATAGGTGGCCATAGAGGATTTAGTGGAAACTCGTGGAGGTTATCAGAAATGGTGTTGGTGAAACTACATACGTCAAGCTGTACTACCATAGTTGTGATGGGTAACAAGGCGATATATTCATTTATTTTTGTTTTAATTAATTTATGTTTATGCCTAACGTAATGTTATTTAAAATATGTGCTATAACTTGTACTGTCTTAACTATGAGCTTTTTTTTGAGTCAGTTTGGGGTTTCGGAGATTACAAAGTTCATTTATTAGTTTTCTTAATGTAAATTATATCAAATCTGTTGATTTGAAGGCTATTAATTGTGATATATCATTTACCAATAACTCAACAATCATATTCGTTTTCACACATGTATCTCTTTAAGCCTCAATTTAGTAAAAGTCGTGATCACTAATAGATTTATGATTAGAAGATTCGAATTTGACTAATGCTTGCACATGGACATGTACATATAATTGCACTCTTTATCAGGTTATGTATCGATAGTCAACTATGCACTTCCTTTTCTTATTGTTCAAATCGTTTGGTCTTGGATAGATGGAGCATGGGTAGGGTGGAGAACAGCAGGGGAGGTGATGCAGGTCTGAACAGAGAGGTGGATCGGGTGGTGGTCGGGAAGCAAGCAGGTCGGAGGCAGATCTCGGTGGTGACACGCAGCTCAATGGAGGTTCGGAAAAACAACGCTGGTCGGAGAACAAAGGTTGATGTCGGTGTAGGCTTGTGGTTTTGATCGAGAGAACAAAAAGAAAAAAATAAGAAGAGAGAAAAAGTAGGCAGCTTCTATTCCATGCTAAGGTGCAGGCCTCCTAATGAAATGTTGCCTGTGAATGCTTTTAAACAATCACGTATCTCTCTCTTTTATTTTTCATGTATCCACTCGTTAGGAAGGTAAGCTCTTTTAAAGAAAAATTGTAATTTGAATATTGTTTGTTAATCTTTTGTTTTTCTTATTCTTAACTTTAGTTAGTACCATATGCAATGGATTTTCTTCCTTCTTTTCTTATCCATTGCGCTATATTCAGTAACAATCACAAACTTGGAATTTAATTTAGTACCATCTGCAATTTTGTTTCTGTGGAACTTTGACTTAATTATGAAATGTCTGGTCATTATTGAACATTGTATGATACATTTATTAAATTAACTATATACCACAAATTTAGAATGTTCTGCGTTTGTTTGAAATCATCATGTATCCATAACAACTAAAAGTTATAAGGCTGTAATAATTTTATTTTTATTAACGAAAATCATGTGTCATTATATATTCAAAAGCAGTAGTCTTTCTAATTTGATTTTTTCTTAGACCAACGATTGTAGTATTTTAGTACTAAATGCAAAAGGCTTACTTTCTATTAAAAACTTCATGTTCAAATACTCAAGGGACCATTTTAGTTTCACTTTTAACGAAGCCATTAGTGTAATCCACTTATTCATTGAGCTGGCCTTTGCTTCTCCATCGACTGAATAATGCATTATAGTCGTGGTCAAAACATTAGTCGTTAATATATATGCTATCAGACTATTCTCTTTGAAATCAGGCATGACATTTTACTGATATTTATTAATGATTTGTTAACTGATATTGCTAAATTATTTCATATTCAGGTTGAAAGCAAATTCTGTTAAAAATAAGCATTGCTGCTAAATCTGCTATTCTAATTACAGTATTGCCGTATGTTGTGAAATATTATTTCGAGTTGAACTCTTTGTTCTGCTGTCTCATTTTTAGATCTGATTTCCACAATTAGCACTACGAACACTTTGTGAATGTTTACATGGACATGTACATATAATTGCATTCTTTATTAAGATGCACTGTTGTACATTTGAATAATACGATCATAACTGTCGATGCATTGTCTTCAAAATTGATGAAAATGCTCACAGAGTCATGACGAAGAAGTTGGGGAGATCGGAGATAGTTGGGATGATTTTGTTGCCAGCATGCCAGAAGTTAAGCGTGGACACCAACTCCTTTATGCCATGATGTGGTAAGTTAAATTTGAATCGTAGTCGACACTATCTCCTATATGCCAGGCTATACTGAAATATTGAGTATGTTATTATTTCTAATAGATCTGTCCCTTTTGTCTTGCATTTCCAACAAAACTTTGATAGATTTGATTTGTTTTGGCATATTTTATAAAAATTTTATACAGGAATAAATTTAGTAAAGAAATGGTAATGGACCTAGGCAATTTGCCAATTATAATGTTATAAAACTAATTTCTAGAATCCACTGTTTAATGGTAGCTTTGCATAAAATGTAAGATCAAAATCATAAAAGATGAAATTGTAGGTATATAAACTAGCGTATAATATCAATGGTATTGTGATTTAACTTCAAATTTAACAGTGATAGTTATGGTGTAGAAACTCGACAGAGATAACACATCTGTTGTTGTCACTGTAAACTTCATGATGTGCAAAAACCTTACTGTATTAAGGTGGTATATTTACCAGTAAATATAGGTATGTAGTAGATGTTTTCACATAGGGGTGTATTAGAGTTCTATTCTTTATACTTGTTATATTGGATCTTCAATTTACAGATGCAACAAACCACAATTATCCACTTAGCAAATTGCATGAACGTGCTAAGAAAGTTTGATGTGCTGGTCTACTCTTGTTGGAATTTTGACATTTCATTGATTTATTATTAGATTTCTCAAGCCATGTCAAATTTAATACAGAAATATAATGCTAAAGCGAACTTGTTGGATGGTAGGTGCATGGATATAAGACGTCACAGTGGCTTGATCATCTAGGATGCATAAAGCACTAATAACAGTGAGGCACTTCAAACTTGATTTATAATTTTATGAAAATAATAATTGTTTTGATTATCCTGGTTGCAAAATGGTATTTGATTTTCATGTTTCAACTGTTGTTTAGGATCATAATTTGGTTGTTCTTTCCGTTAAATTGAAATTCTTTACTGTAAAATCAAACTATACAGAAGTATATGTACTAAAAGTTTCCTTCTTGCTTTCCAACCACCTGCGTTATGTGTGTTCATCTCACCTTCAAAAAAAAAAAAAAAAAAAAAAAAAAAAAACTCAAAAGCCATAGTGTTTTGGCCTAAACTGTCAATCATAGAGTTACATGAAATCACCTTTAGTATTCTTAGGGAAAGGATTTTCAATGTTTCATCAAGCTTGGTGTTTTATGCAAATTATAGTAAGCAATGTTAATGTCAGAGGCGACATTACTAATAGGACAATAATTGTACGATTATTAGTGTGTTGACCAAAGTGCATAAAGTATCAAAGGGAGACGAAGTAGGTTCGATATCGGTGAGTAATGCAAGCAATCTAGAAGTTAGTTAGTGGGTGGAGCAGGATGAGCCTGGGGTTAATATTACCATTAGAGAGTTGATGATTGGTTCAGAGAGCTTAAAAAAGTCAAATTCAGGTATCCATCTTCCACTTTAAAGCATAGTGCATATAAAAACCTTTTATAAAATCATTGAATTTACACAGATTGCTAGAAGTAAACTATTCTTTTTTAAATTTGTATGTGCAATCAAATTTGTGATCCTTTTATGAGTATAAAAAGTTTTCTTTTTTCTTTTTGGAATTTCATGGCTGGGCTAAATCTTTTTCTACATTCGAACTATCAAGCTTTCTTTACTTAAATGGTTGAATTCTAAGCGCCGATTGCTGCATATTCAATGCCAAAAAAAAAAAAAAAAAGAAGAATAAGAAGAAAGAAAGAAAAAAAACACTACTTATTAGTCAACTGCAAATAAACTTTCAGGTTTTGTGATTCTTGAACTAAGTAGATTTTGTTGTATCTCTATTAAGTGGACCGAGAGTGGATGCGACTGGAATTGGTTCAGCTGGTGTTGTGAAGCATCAGGCAGTTGATAGTACTCCTTTGAGATGTTTTAATCAAGCTCTATATCTTCTACTGGTGCTAGCGAAAGTGCATTTAGAAATATCAAAATCATTGCTGAGTGTCTTGCTGATGAAATTATTAATGCGGCTAAAGGGTCTTCTAACATGTAAGTGTTGTCATACACAATACCTATGAATTAGAGCATGTTTTATCTGTTATGTTGTAATTGGAGCATGTTTTGACTTTTAACTTCGTGTTTCAAATCTCTATCTTGGAGTGTTGATTGAATTAGTAAACCTTATTTTTTTTTAAATCCGAGCAGCGTTCTTCTGTGATTTTTCTATACCAACAATGTGGTTATTATTTTCTGGTACTAATGGTGTACCGATATTATCGTTACGGTAGACATCATTATCATTGTAAATCTAAAAAAATTAGCTGTTGACAGCCATTATGATCTAATTTGATTATTAGTATGTGTCTAAATGTACAAGCTAAATGGGCAGAATTCCTAGTAGTTCTGAAATGTCAAATCTGCATATGTTACAATTTGAAATTAGGACTAGGTATTATCATTATAAAACTAAAATCAAATGAACTATGAACATTATTGCATTGCAAAGATTGAAAAAAAAAACATGTACAATCGGTTGTTTGAGTGAGTTCTGCTTGCAAGCAAACCAAACATTATTGCCTGATTTAAGTCCTAAATAATGACAATTTATACTTGCTAGGATATTTTGGAATGTTCCAATTTTTAATATAACTGTTTTATATATGTTGGCATATTTTGTAGAGTTTTCCATTGTTGATAATGTCTTCTGTTTTTGCAAAAAATGAATAAGAGTTTTATTTAATAACTCACTTTCGGAATTTGTTGTTCTTAATTCGAACTGGTCCACTCCATGGAAAATCCAAATTCATTGGTCGTATAGGAAGCAAAATTTGGTGACTTTGTCATAATTGCACTTTTGGAATCACTCGGGCTTGTTCAAATCGCTAAGTGCATTATATTTTTTGTCATAGCTCCATTTTCTCTTTTTTACTTTTGTTTCTTTTACTTTGTCAAATATACGACATAATAATTACTAACATGTTGACGGTTTTATTTAACGTTCGCAGGACCACTATTGTTGCAGTTAAGGAGAAGATGTCAGAAGCCAAGCAATATTACATTTTTCGTTTGTCTGTTTTGTAAGTAACTTGATGCAAAAATGTGACCATTATATATAGTATATTACATGTGGATATAGAACAATTGACAAAACAATTTGTATGAAATACTAAGTTTGAATATGTGAGAATTTATTTGAATGATGTGCATAAAATACCAAGTATGGATATTTGAAAAGTTGTTTGAACGGTATACATGAAATATTATGTAGTAATTTATATATTCGTTATTTGTAAAAAATTGTTATATTTATATGCATATAAGAAATGTTAATCTTTAAATGTGTGTTTATACATGAAGAAAGAAAGCTGAAATGGCGATATTTTTTTTTTATAAATTAATAATATAGTCAATAGCGTTTGAAAAACACTATTAAATACAAACGCTATAGAAACGAATATCTCATTAAACGCTATGGAATCGTACATATAAACGCTATAGAAGGCATGTATCAGATGGTATATTGTATAGCGTTTTTATTTGATAGCAAAGTAAAACGCTATGCAAAGTTTATTTTTCATAGCGTTTTTAATTCTGCTATTTAAAGTAAGAGGCCTAACATATCATGTCGTTACATGGCGTTCTCTGAAACGCTATATTAGGTTATAATAGCGTTTTTCAAACGCTACGAATGCCCAGTTTTGTTGTAGTGATCTATCCATTAAATATTCAATCAGCTTCAGAAATAATGGTTGAAATAATAAAGATCGACCCATAAAGAGGTGGATATTCCTATAAATCTAAAGGTAGAGGTAGATGGAATAACCATAGTAAACCAAAGTGTCAAACCTGTGAAAAAAATGATCATACAACTTTATAATACTACCTTAGATTCAATTCAAATTTTATAGGAAACCAAAACACTGACAATCAAAGAAATACTAATCTCAGTGCAAATATAGCACAAGTGCAACTAATACAAGTGTTCAGTCAAAAAGCAACATAAATCACACTTAAAATGAGATTGCAATACCAAAACATACACTACACCATAATGGTCAAATGGCAACTCTTATTTTTTTCAACTGCCAACACTTATATGTGTTGTAGTCTAGTAACACTAATATGTGTTGCGGTAGCAAAAATGTGTCACCAAAAATGTGCCAACACTTTTATCTGTTGTTATACTTGGTCAATTCTTCTTTTCGAAGGGCAAAAGGGTAAGTTGCCAAACATAACCCTAATCGAATGCTCAACGCTTAGTCCTCATCACTTATTCCTTCCAGGCTACAACAAACGTAAATAAACAGAATGGACTTGGAAGATTGAAATCAGCGATTAGCTCATCAACATCAGAGACACGGCGGAACTCGAAGAATTTAAATCTGCGATTAAAAGAATGGACTTCAAATTAGGGCTTTTTAATTCAAGGTTCGATTTAGTAATTCAAGGTATGGTTCGATTTAGTAATTCAAGGTTCGATTTCATTCCACCGCTAGTAATTTAGGTCTTTAATTTTCACTTCTTCTGCTAAGGATCATTACTTATGCCCTTATCGACATTGATTGCAACTCTTATTGGTATGGTTTGACTGCATATCTTGATTTTGCTTCATATTTTAGCAGTGTTTTTTAATTTTGTTTTAATACAGTTGTTGCTCAATGTGTTTGCTAGATACTTCAGTTTCATTCTATTGCTTATTTAGGAGCAGGTCTGCTTGTTGAATTGCAAAATTTAAGGAGATTGGGTATCCATATCTATTCACTTTCATTTGAGATGGTGAGTTACGAACTTGTTTATCCAAATTAATGGCTTTATCTGGATATCTATGTACCGAGGCAACTAATTTATCTACCCAATAAGGTCTTTTAACTCAATTTTTATTTAAGTATTTATCATGCATACCATCAGGAGCATCAAAATTCTTCTTTTTCCATTTTTTTAAGATGATTGTTATTCAGAAAACGGAAGCTATCTTTGTATGTTCACTTGTTTCATCCACCCGTATTAATTATATGAAGCATCAAAAATTCAGTGCAAAGAAAAAAAAAGAATGGTTTACAAATTGTTAGCATTCATGATTGTGGGTAAATTTCATAATGTCATTCATAATGTAGTTTTTTGGTGTTTGTATGTTGGCTGCTATTTTAGCATATTGCAAAAACCGAGTCGCTGACTCAGTGTGCAAACTGAGTCGCGACTGAGTCTTACATCTCGCCTTATAGATCTAAAAACGGCTCATGTATGCTTTCGTGTTTAAAACTTTGGTCGTATGTACTATGTAAAAATCTATGTAGTACAAAGATCAAACACACAATGTGAAACCACAGATAGCTTCAATGGTATTGAAAGCTGCAGTAATTCGAGAGCATTGAGATAAAAATTAGAATATGCATTTGAGACAAAAATGCAAAAGTCATTTTTCAATTGAACGGTGAGTGCACATCTAGTTTTATAGCCCATTTTCATCTTCAGTGCACGCATAGAAATTGCATCACTATTCACGTATTTTCATATTTTGATCAATGCTCTGTGCTTGAAGACTTCAATTTGCAATTAAAAGAGAACAAGTCAGTATTGTTGTAGATCTGTGTGTAATTTTCTCAGTATAAATGCAGAGATATTCAGCACACACCAATTAAAAGAGAACAAATCCATGCTGCACATTTATAACTCACCAACATTGAATCGTCTAGGCTGTAATAGACACATATATTTTACAAATTTCACATATATTTTACAAATCTCTAAAATTTTGCAGACCTATGCTCGGTGAAAACCGGGGACCATTGAGTGTTAAAGAATTGAAATAGTCGGAACATCAACTTGAAGATTCCTTATCACAGGCTCGACAAAGAAAGGTAACATATCTAATTCAATAAATTTACATCTAATAATGGTTACACCTTACTGGATCAAGGTTTTATTACTGACAAAAGATGGGTAAACTGTAATATAACTTCTTTAAAGGCTAATGAATTAGGTTTAAATCAGTTTGACAGATTAAAAAAGAGAACTACAATTAATAGTATCATTTCAGTGAGTGGACGAACTAGGTGAGGAGGAAAAAAATAGCCAATCTGAGAGACGTGGATCCTATTATCCTTGAGATTATAGATCTCAGTTTTTCTGTATTTTCAGCTTTAAAAAAGAAATTCTTTACCTAAACTCCTTTGCCTGGCTTGAACATAAAACCAGTCCACTTAATTATTGTACTCGTTTTGCTTAATATTGTATTCTTCCTTAATGTTTTATTTTAAGGTGATTTGGGAAGACCTCATTTAGACTGAATTTGATATAGCTTAATTTGTATGTGTTTGTAATTTATACATGTCATGACAAACCACCAGGTTTGGTCATATAATCTTAGGCTTGAACAGAGTTACCAAAAACATGTAATTCTTACATCTAATACCAAAATCTATAACAACATTTACAATGTTTGTTCATGCTATCAAGTAAACTTATGGATAACCTTTATATGGATAAACAAATTATAAAATAGTATAATAACGTAATTATGTAAAAAAATCCATGTGTTGATAAACGTCTATGTTAGGAAGTAGGAAACTTGGAAACAACTTATAGGATAGGCTATGAATAATCTGTTGGTAGGGAAAAAAACTTGAGTATCCCTCTGGTAAATGCAGCTATCAGAAATTTGATGCATTAACAAACTCGAGTGCCTTCAATAGGAATTGGGATAGTGGAAAACAGAACTTGAATAAGGAATACATTATTTAATGCATGTGTAATTCATATTCTAATTATATGAACAGGAGAACACCAAGAATTAGCTCAAAAAATTAACCAGTGGCGGTGGGCTTTTGGGATTGAAAAACAATACCGGTTCCAGGACAAGTTTCAGATTCCAATGATAAGAGCCGCGGTATGATCCCGATTCATACAATCCCAATTCATATGTGCCTAACTGAGAAAAAGTTTCAAGAATAAAACCCGGACTAAATCATCGGTAAAATAATGGCATTTTCACCAGTAATAACTATTATGGGCCAAAGTTCATTGAAGAATAATACCAAGCAACATATAAAGCATCAAGAGAAACAACAATTATGAAATACATTAATAAGAAAACATCAACTATAGTTAGAAAAACATAAGTAAGAACAATTAAAATGAATCGTTTATTTGCCTGCATTATATTTATATTCGTTAGCAGCGCAATAACAAACAAGAATTACTTGAGAATATTAAGTTATAGGTGTGCAGGGTATGTACATGGAACATTTATCAAAATCTTCAGCAGCTTTTGGCTCTACTATTTGGATTGAGAGATTCCTTCCATTAGCTAAGTATAACTTCGAATTCTAGTAAAAAATATTAGCATAAACCAATTAGGATGAAAGACAATTTTAGGGTGATTAGGCGGTAAAAGCCAGTGAAAAGCTAAAGTTTCTCGAAATGGCCAAGTGTAATGAATATTTTTATGCAGACTATCCTTTACAGAATATTATTCTCATGCATGTTCGTCTTAACATATTAGAAATTTCCAGGGTTACGATGTTTGTTAAATGAAGCTAATGGTTTATTCTCTTACATTTCTGTGGTTGATCTTATTAAATCGCGCTTTAACGACGTGAATTGGAATAAATTTCTCCAGGATAAAATTCACTATTCCAAAATGAAAATCTGTTAGTATGCATAGTACACTGATTGATTATTTTATAAACTAATATCATCTAAAATAAAAGAAACAGCAGCATCTAGTCTTACATATAGACCTGCAACTTGATTTTATTTTTGTTCGGACTAACAATCCGACCTTGTTATTTTTGTTCGGACTAACATAGCTTCAAGACTACAAGCTATATTATGGAAGTGCTATTATTGCATTCTATTATTTGAAGTTTTGTTTATGCTTAACCTTGTGTTCCATGGTTTCTAAATCACTTTGTGCTGCGGTATATATTATATTCGATGTACTATTTATTGTTAGTAGTACTTAGTTTATTGTTTTATCTCCTTATATAGGTCCATTGTTTATAAAGGCAGTTGCTTTGTCTGTCCCCTTTGTTGACTGTTGAAGTAAAAGATAAAATTGCAGAATACTAATTTCAAACTAATGTATATGTTGTTCAGAATACTTATTATGACAACACAAAATTTATTATTGCAGTTCAAATTGATAGGTATATCAAAATTTATTATAACAGTTTAGAATTTTCTGTTTCAACTGATATATTAGTTTCATCCCAATCTTAGCACCCTAGATAGCAGTAAGATTGGATCATGTCTGTAGCCAACTTCCAAGCATAGTAAAGGGGATAACTTAATCATAATTTAATGGTACTATGTTGTAACTTATTTTTGAATGTGTGAGAATTAACTGTACAAACCCAATATACACATGTTTTGTCTTTCATGATATCCATAATCCAGCACACTCTGATTGAAAGAGAAAGTATTGCCAATTGGTGTTTGTAAATCTGAGTTATATTTTGGAATGAGAACAGCTTCACTCCCGATGGTGATGCATTATTATTTTCTATGGATTTAAAAACCAATTACAATCGTTGTTTCCTTATATATTGCAATGATAGTGGAGGTGGAAAGTTTCCTCTACCTCATAAATCTGAATATCGAGTACATAAGTAGTATTTTAACTGATTTTGGTTCATTCTTCATATAATATCCCACATATTAGGAAAATTGCGATGCAACAATGTTCTTAATCTTGGATGGCTTGTATATTCTGACAAATCATCTGAGGATGGCTAAGTGGAAGTTGCTTAACATATATCATTCAAATGTCCTTGTTATTGCTTCATGTGTCTTTTACTTGTCTTATTGTAGTTGTTGTCAAGGGACTGCCTTCTAAAGCTTCCTAGCAAGATTTGAAGGTACAAATACCAAAATTTATTAATATTATTGAATAATTTATTTCTTCTTAGCATCTCATACTGTTGTAATGACTTGTAGGATCATATGAGGAAAGCTGGGGATGTTTGCTTTGCTCAAGTCTACCATGACGGCGATGGTAAATACAACAGTCATTTTTAGCTCACATTTGTATACAATTCATTTGGGAAATTGTACTTATCAAAGCATCTGCTTTGCTTGATAACTTGTCTTGCATGCTTTTCCACGCATAGTGGTAGTGCAGTTTACCCTAAGTGTTTGTTAATTTAACTGTCTAACTTTTAGTAAATCTTCTTGACCCTAATGTGATTAGCTCATCCTAGCATCATTTTCCTTTTCTCTCTGCTGTACGTTGATCTTTCCTTTTTTTAATAACAAGATAAATAAATATCCGTATTGGGTCTAGAGTCTAGACTGGCAGATTCTACTTGCTGTTTTGACTGTATTTTTAATAGATAAACATGAACAAACCATAATTAGGATATTTTTTATCAATACCTCAAAGCCCTTAAGTATTTAACACATCAATATAAAATTACTAATTGAGTTACACAGGATAAAAAAAGTGACATCGAAATTGTTTAATAATTAGAAAGATTATATTGTTATCATTTGCTCAGAGTAGAAGTCAAATGAAATAAATGATGAAAAGTTCGAACCTGGCTAGAAATTTAATCCATTATTTTAAAATCTACGACTAAACGTATTCCTTAAATTTCTGAAGTATTCCATACTTTCAAAGTTAACATTGAATGTATTGACAGTTTCTTCAACGACATGGAATAATAACTCAAGTGAGATAGTGCAAAGTATTGGGAAAATTGTTTGCATAACAGAAGTTTTAGATTTGGAAGCGCCGATCTACGATGGTCCTCAAAACGAACAATACAAGCTTTGTGAATTTTCGGATGGAGGCTTTGTGATATGGTTCACGTTTCGCCTTCACGGTATCTAAAATTCTACGTACCTTTAGTAAAACTTTGCATTATTTTTTATAATTTGAACGTTATGGTATTCTAAAATTGGAAGCATGTAGCAAATATTTGAATATTATGGGAATGTGATATTGTTGAATTTGAAATATGGAAGTGTACTAAATCTCATATTGAATTGATATGTTGAAATATATATGTGATTGGAAATCATAAAGTCATGTTATACTCATTTGTTTTATGATTTTTAATATTAATTGTGCATTTATTAGTGTTAGCAATGAATATGTTTGTAACTCTTATAAGTGTTACCATATCTTATGGTTCCAACATTTATAAGTGTTAGCAATGAATATGTTTGTAACTCTTATAAGTGTTACCATATCTTATGGTTCCAACATTTATAAGTGTTAGCAATGAATATGTTTGTAACACTTATAAGTGTTAGCAATGAATATGCTTGTAACACTTATAAGTGTTAGCAGTTACTCTGTTCGTAACACTTATAAGTGTTACAGGAAATTCCTCACACGCCGTTGGTGACACATAAAAGTGTTACAGAAATTATTTGTAACACATATACTTGTTGGGAATCCACTGTTTTGGTGTAGTGATATTCAAAATGAAAGATGATATCTAGATATAGGAGCAACCAATCATATACCAAGCAATCTTAACAACTTAATTCTTAAAAATAAAAATATATAAAGGTAAACAACAAATATGCATCGAAAATGGTGAGTCTGTTGAGATTACACATATTGTTAAGACATATATTAAAGGTGCAAGACAATTATTTCTAGATAATTTATTACGAGCACCTAAAATTAAGAAAAATATGTTAAATGTATCTCAGTTTTCTTATGACAACAAGGTTTTCTTCGAATTCTTTCCAAGTATTGTTTTCTTATTTCTTCTTTTGCAAGGTAATAAAGACAAGGGACTATAAAGTTTGGGCTTATCAACAACAACTCTATAAAATGAAAAAAATGTTGTAATCTATCAGAGTTAAAGGTACGAATAAAAACATATTTGGTTTGTAGCATTATAAACTTAGCCATCCAAGTACAAACATAGTAAAGCATGTTCTTTCTAGAACTTAAATTGATTTGATGATATTTCTTTACCATATATTTGCACTAATTGTCAAGTGGAAAAAAAAACCACAAGTCTGCACTTTCTGACTCTATAACCGAATAAACTTAACCATTAGAGTTAGTTGTAAGTGACCTTTGGGGTCAAGCACCAATGAGTCCAGATTATGGTTTTAAATAATGTATATCATTTTTTGATGCTTATTCTCACAACACTACAAAGGCCAAATTGTCACGCTTATAACCGTTAAGCCACTGTGCGTTGGTGATTTTTATCACCCATGTTATCACGGTTATATTCGTGACAAATACCAATGCATACTATCACGATTATAAGTGTGATAATATTTTTTATCCTCACGGTTATAAGTGTGATAAATTTTAGTTCTCCAACAGTTATAAGTGTTATAATACTTACTTATAACTGTGACAGATTGCATATAGTACGCTGTTGTTTCAACATTCACATCAATAAATAAAACACCAATATTTCATATTAAATATACATAAATATATATTCAGCACTAGTGTCGACTACATACACAGTAGCAACATTAGAACAACATACTTATCATTCACCAAGTTAACTCTAGTCCTACCACTGAAGTGGTCATCCAAATAATTTCATCCTTAGTGCATATTTGTACTTATGGACAATCAAGCAAGGAATACTTTTAGTTTTTAATAAACAAGGAATTCTACAACTACACTTTACAATAACTGATATGCTTAAATTGCAGTAAAAATGTTTTACTGATGTTGTAACAACCCAGGAAATCCGAGCCAATTTAAAATTTTTATTTTGGCAATTTTAG
This sequence comes from Allium sativum, assembly GCA_030737875.1. Classification (NCBI taxonomy): domain Eukaryota; kingdom Viridiplantae; phylum Streptophyta; class Magnoliopsida; order Asparagales; family Amaryllidaceae; genus Allium; species Allium sativum. The sequence continues at coordinate 800,818,985 of CM060912.1, forward strand.
CGAATTTTGAATATTTAAAATGGATTATTTTAAATAATGACGACGAGAAATTTATTTTGAATAGAATTAGAATGTATATATTTATTTGAATTGACGTTAGAATATAAATATTTTATTTTTAATTATAAAAGGAATTGTAAATGTCGCGATAGTTTGAAAATTCGATTTCAAATTTCAAATGAATGTACAGGATTCAAAATAAACCGGATCGAGCGAAATTCCTTGTTGTCACAGATGTCTTGAACGAAAATGGAAATAAATGTCAATATCCTTTTGCTATGCGTGGTGCAATATTTCTGACTTAACTTCTACCATATAGATAAAAATTTCCAGATTAGTAATAATTTAATGCACAATTTAGCCATGGCATGTCACATAAAGTTATAAGTGGCAATTTCAATGGATATAATAATAGAATAAATATCTATTTGCATAATATGTTACAAGGGGTGTTATTTATGGCCAAAGCTATTATTAAACCATCAGGTATTAGTATTGTTCAGGATAAAATCAGATGTGATCCATGTTAATTGGTATTTCTTCCAAAATTTCACAAGAACTATAAATGAATCACATATTTCATCCAAGATTGTTAAAGATCGAAAAGCAGTTGAGACTCCATAAGTTGGGCATCACAATAGATCATGCAATCGTGTTGATGGACAAGCACTAAAAACTATCAACAAACACATGCATGCACTCACACATTCATAAACATATACACAAATTCTGAGCCAATATGTTATCAAAGGTGTTCAAGGTAGCTCTGCTAGTAAAGAATAGTTGCAACAAACTCTGGGGCAATATTGATATTTTGTATGCAATTCAATTTTTTTTTGTTATTACAAAGTATTTTACATTAAGGAAGAGGAGAAAGAAAAACTCTGGACTGTGAATTACGTTATGCAAAGGTTAAAGCGAGCATAAAGACATGATATTTATTTTATTAACCACCTAAGGTGGATTAAGTAACCAATGATGGTTATTCGAGGACCATAAACAACCGTCATTTAAGTTTACAAGGTTCTAGGAATTACAGGTTCAAGGCAAGATTGCCCAAGTAAATGTTAACCATATGCCTTAATATGTTTGTTATTATAAAACTTGGTATAAAACATAATTTCTATTATTGAACAATAGTTATTACATATTATAAATACTTGGATAAATACATACATACATGTTCATTTGCACCATAATGAGAGTACAGTGTAGCAAGATAACAGGGATTTGGTAAATACCGCTATAATAATTTTGAAAAGGCCACAAAAAACATAGAAACAAATAGAAATCTAGTAAATACCTAAGGGAACATTTTCTAACGGACTTCCACGGACAAATGATATACATTCTCCTGCACATTTAATTACCATTCATTTTTTGATTAGGCATTGGAAAAATTGCATGTAGAGGAGAATCAAAATTTTGAATATGTATATATACATGTGTATGAATATGAATATGTATATCACAACACCAAAATTGTTATTTTGTAACAGTTATAAGTGTTACAAATTACATTCCTAACGGCTATAACCGTCGGTAGAAGGTGCATGGTAAATTTCGTAACGAATATTATAACGGTTATTATAACCATTAGGAGATTTGTTCTTCCAATGGTTATAACCGTTAGAAAATTTCATAATCCTCATGGTTATAACCGTTAGAAAGCCAAATTATTCCAATGGTCATAACCGTTGAATATTTATTTGTTCCAACTGTTATAACCACTGTAATTTCAAACACATATTTAAATATAAGAGCTACCAACACTTATAAGTGTTACAATTTTGGTACTATTGAATTATAATACATACAACATCTTTGAGTATCACAACATATCATTTGATTTAGATATACGAATGTTAATTTATGACAGTAACACACATGAAACCAACTTTTAAACTAACATTCCATCAAATTGAAGAGAAAGCTTCATACATACTAAGGAAATCATATCAATTTTATAAAGTTCATTGTGACAATTGAAGTTGCTGAAATCCACAACCCAATGTTATAAGAAGAGGAGGCTATGTAAGTTTGTTATAGCAAATATCGACACCACAATGTCGCCAGAGTCAAGTATAAACTACCAACGTATACTTCAATTCTCGATATACAAGTCCGTATAGGATTTAAATATGTCCCTTCAACCTACATTCTGATTCAACATGTGTTTTATTACACCTGCACGAACAGTTGACCAGGGGACAACACCTCACCGAGCCCAAATTCGAAAATTCTTGTTGGCTTCCATGGAAACAATCGTAATACCTTATAAGTAAAAAGAAAATGAACATTAAAAAAAAGTCCAAACAAATAAGTATATAAACACCAAGTTGTGGTCGTTGCCAGAACATTGCAATATCCAACAATTTTACATGCAAATATAACTTTATGTAGCAGTGAAAATAATTACTATATATAGTTTAAATGTGATATGCACACATGACATACCCCTCGAATGGTTTTCTTCACTTTGTTAACCAAATGTTGTCTTGCTGCCACCTCAAAAGCTCCAACACCCTGTAAAGCATAAATTTTCACATAACCAAAGTAACTTTGAAGCGAGCAGTAACTTTGGACTTTATGATACGATTTAATGGTGGTATAATCATTACAGACATGCCTTAAATAGATTATGATCAACCCATCAAGTATAAAAAGATAAGATGCTTAGAAGATGGGATAAGTAGTTATTAAAAAGTTTAAGAAAGAAAAATATTATTGAACATCATTTAAGATCCACAATCTCAAATTCCAATTAGAGAATCAATTCAAATCGAAATTAAGATAAATATTTTAACTCATACTAAATGAAAATATAAAGATACTAAAAGAATCTTATCCGGTTGCTTGCATAAAGAAGATTAATAAAATCCTTAAGTTGTCAAAAGGGCATCAGCGTAAGGCAGAAAATAACTGAAAATATGCTCCTATACAAGCAATCCCATAATCCCAAGTACCAAATTTACAATGAACAAAAATAACAAATAAATATTAGACGACTTCAAACACTTAACAAAACAATGGCCTTGTCTTCGATTGTATTCTTAACGGATCTAAGACAGTCATTAGGTCCTGCAGTACATTGAGTATTATGATTTATCCTTGATTTGTGCAATGGTATGATCATTAGGTCCTGCAGTGCATTGTGTATTATGATTTAATTGCCTTATCAAACTAAAATGTGCAGTTCATAGATGAACCTGGAAAAACCTTTGATTAGTGGTACATGAATGAGGATTTTTCACATTCTCTACAAAAGTGTATTTATCTTCACAAAGGACGTGCTCGTAAACAAACCAGCCCAGCCAAGACATGATTCGTCCAAGTCATCAACAGAGTTAACAGCCTCTACACCACATGCTAGAACTAGTCTTTCCATGTTTCTTCTCTTTGCTCTTCGAAGTGCAAATACTTATAAGTTAAATACTACTAAATTAATGACCAAAAAACAAATCTCATGACTTGAACGTGCAATCAAAATTTCCAAAAATTAAAATGCCAATTTCGCTTGTTTATTAGAGCCGGTACACGAATGGATTATTGTATGGAAAACTATGATGTGGCATATCATGCGCACTAGATAAGTAACTCAAAAAATTTGTTGAACCAACCAATGAGAGAACAAGCATCTCTAGCAGTTTTGTGCCTGCATTATGCTTATCTAAATCCACAAAGTATTTTTCATTTAAAAGTTAACTCCATAAATGAGCGGACGTCTGAAGGTCCTCTATACTGCACATGACGTGGTAATCATGTGGTAATCACTAACAAAACAAATAACTAATTCTTCATTTATAGAAGCTAAAATCCGGTAACAAAAAAAGAAATGTAAGTTTATGTATTTAGAATAAATAATATACTGTAATTTTGGGATAAGAGTATACCCACAAGGCCATATAGCAGTTAAACTTATTTTCACCTCATCAATAACTATACGATCATATACATTGTGTAAAGTCAATGCTACCTTGTGTAAAGTCAATGCTCTCAATAACTATACGATTATATACACTGGTAAATATTTAACTGGCGTTAGAAAATGCAAATTAAAGAATTATAAACATGATAAATGTATAACTTAACAAAGATCAAGGGCATGTGCTGGTTCATCTTATTGTAGTGTTTGATAACTCGATGAACAGTTTCAGGTACTTATTCAAGTTCCAAATTATGGCAAAGTTCATCCTTTTCAGCAGTTGGAAACTTATACAACTCTCAATTTACCGAACCTACTGTTCAGTTTGTATGCATTTCGAAATATCTGAAATCAATGTCTAGTATAAACAAGAAGCATAAATATAAGAAGAGATGACAAATAATAAAAATGAAACAAATCTACCATTTTCTCCCGCTTTCGTCACCATGCTAATATGCACGATCCTATAGTCAAATTTGTCACTTAAATAGGCGTACAAACAAAATAATTCACTTTAGTTAATAGTACGTCATTTTGAGAAGAAGAAATAGGCTAATTTATAATAAACATTGGGATTACAACTCATAAAAAAACAGTCGGAACCCCTTAAACTAACTTAGTCATTTACACAACAAGTGAATCGGAGAGCAGATTTGCACATGAATTTGACCCATATAGCAAGAATAAAATTGATATAGTTTGTATTGTTATTATAATACCATGGTTGCTTTTAAGATCTTGTTGAATTCCAGTTTATCTTCATTTTTTGTTGTAGAAAGCGTAATATTGATGCCATTATTTATAACACCCATTTAATGTCAATTTAAGATCTTGTTGAATTCCAATTTACCTTCATTTTTTATTGTTATTATAATACTCGTTTAATGCCACTGTTTATATCCATCTCAACACCGCATACTTAAAAAAAGTTTAAATGGTCATATATAATGTAGTAAGAGTCCATAATACGTGGTTAGCAAACAATAAGGGAAGAGGACAAGAGACAACATTTGTAACACCCCGAATTTTTAACGACACTAAAAGAGGATAAATTAAATAATAATTAGTTTAATATTTAGAACTAAGGAAAACAGACCGTGCCATCGCTTCCGTCTCGAAATTTTGGTCAAAATAGACATTTGGTTTGCGTAAAACGGACACCGTATGAAGAAGTTATGAGGGTTTTAAGTTTGTATACGCGCAGAAAGATTATATATATACACATGAGTCAAAATTTTATCCAGAACAGTTCGAATTTGAAAAATTCGTCAAGGCGACAAATATCCCGTTCTAGGGGGTCGACCCCCCTAGAGGGGTGTCGACCTAGGGGTCGACCCCCCTTAGGGGTGTCGACTTATGGGTCGGCCCCCCTTAGGGGTGTCGACCTATGGGTCGACCCACCCACAGGGGTGTCGACACCCCTAGGGATGACATGGCACCCGGTTTCAGGAGGACTGACAACTATATATATGTGTCCTATTCTCCTATTTTCTTCATTGGAAATAATGGGGGCCATATGCTGTCGGTATACGAACTGAGACGGAACCGTTTTCTACAACAACGTACAATATTTCAGTTTTGCAAATCAAATCCAGAAATTCAAGATCCATTCTCTCTATTCTCTAAACCTAACATTGCGAGTTCTTGTTGCTTTTGGGTTTAGATAAATAAAAGTAAAATTATGAAAGACTGTGATTTGAATATATGTAAACCATGAATCTATGCTATTATCATATCTTATGTTATGTCATGATATATCTACTTCTCTAGATCCCATTTCAATAATTTTATTCTACTATGTTATATTGTGGATCTTGGTTTGTAACTATATTGTGGTTAATATAAATCTGTTAATTTGGAAAGTTACATTATTGGATAGATCTAATCATTTATGTAAATCATGAACATATGTCACCTTGAATTGGTTAGGATTGGATCTAAATCTTTATCTTAATGGTAACTTCTATGACTTGCTATGATGTGGATTTGTGTAGATCTATTTCTAAATCAATAGATCTAATTTATGTGTACATTGAAACTGTTATATCTTGTAACGACCTGGATTTTCGAGATCCTGAATAATCGACATATAACCCAATGTCGACTATTCAGACCTCGGAAATACCGGATAGTTAATAGGAAGAAGTTAGAGGGTGAAAGAAGATAAGGTAGAACTATTAGAATAGAAGAAGAAGAAGAACACAACAACATCAGAGTAACACGGATCTCACAGCAGAACGAATAAAATATAGTACACAAAAAAACATTGAAACACAAATCTGTATTTGTATATTAGAGTCAACACTTACATCATAGCGAAAATAAACAATAGCTATAAAGTGCTGCTGAAGCCTCCTGCTCCAAGATCCATCTAGTGTATCAGTAAATCTCGACTACTTGACTGCCCGTACAAATTTGGGCACCCAAGAGTTTAGGGAAAACAAAACAAAATAAACTCTGGGTCAGTCATGGGATTGGTGTGAGTAAACTCTAGACATTTGTTTAACGTTTCAAAATCCCTTTCAAAAGAAAAGATGATCGTAAGATCGATCCACACAAAAATACGGATAGTTTTTACCTTACGATAACCCAAAACATTTTCAAAATCAATACTTTCTGATATTATAATAATGTCGAATCACAAGTAACTAACAATCTAGTAGAACGCTTGCATCTCATGCTCCACATATATATAGTATACAATCAAAATCACAAGCGCTTATTGGAGATTGGATTCCGACTATGACAAGGTATGGAGCCACCTGCCGATAGAGTATCTATAGAGAGGAACACACTGGGTTCAACAAGAACGTCTTACAACCCGGTCCACACATGACCGACCACTCATTTCTCTTGAGTGTATCAAATATATTGTCACCTACGGTTGCTAGCAACATAACCGTTCCCGGGAGATACAGAAGCGAAAAGAAGTAAAAAATATGAATATTCTCTAGATGGTGACAATACACCCTAATGGGGGCGACCCACATACCCATGATGCCTGCCCGATTTTTGTTATTTCCCGGTTTATGAGGCTTGAGGTCATAACGTATCTTTTGATTGATCATACCTCCATTTACTTTGAATACCACATCGTCATACCCGCCACATCACAAACTGATTTCCCCAAACATACCACGGGTATAAAGCTAAGATAAACGAATTTCTCTGCCACCAAACGTAAGTACGTTTGAAGAGATCAGCTCACGCGATCTATTAGATATACTCAGTCAGACATTCGTCCATTCAAGTTGGTCTGGACAATCCGAAGGCACTATTCTATAAATCCATCTTAGGAAATTTCTACCTAGGATCGCCAGAACATCCCTTGCACAACTCCATCTTTAGTTATCTTCATCATATTTGATTCGCAATGCTAATGCCCATACGGAGTGGTTTTCAGATAATGAATTTGATCCCGGTCTATCCGTATTGACGATGGAAAAATGGTCAAAAACTTTGATAGTCGGTGATTTAACTATCAAAGGAAAACATGTGTACAAACAACCGTGTATTTCCAAATGGCAATTTTACCGAGCAAATCATCAATCAACACCGATCCCCTTTAATTTAATTTATCAGTCAATTATTCATTCCTTATGCCCAATCCCACATATTCGTAAATTCTTATTTTCTATATTTAGAAAATATACGTTATTAATCATGGGAAAACATTTCCATATTTACTCCTGTTTCTTATTTTCAATATTAAAACATTTTTGATTTCTTATTTGGAAAACATTTCCAAAACTCCTTCATTGGATTTAAACAGATGTTTAAATAAAATATCACTATGCCAACTCGAACCGTTAACACTTATTAACTAAATTCGATTAACTAACCTTCACTATCGAACCTTAACCATTTCTTAGTTAAAAATGAAGTCAATCAAGTTGGGGTATAATCACCTCTCAGACCTTAACTAAACAACATTTCTAACCTCGAAATAGACAAAGTTCACCCTTTTAAATCTTAACGAGCTTCCTTACGTAACTCTCAGATTCTATTTACGAATCCACTTCTTTTACAAAAATCATTTGATTATAACAATAGCGTTATAGTCCATACTTTCGAAATATAATAACTTAAATATAACTTTTATTTATTAGTTCGAATAAATAAACAAACAGCTAATTTATTAATGAATAAATAAATCTTGATTTAAAAACGGAAAGTAAATAGTACTTTCCTACATTCGATATAGTTGAATTTAAATGTATAATTATATCTCGAATAATCAATGTTCGATAACTCTTTTGCAAATAACTATATTCGATAACTCTTTCTTTCGAATAAACTAAATTCGATAGCTCTTTTCGAATAAACTATATTCGATACTCTTTCCTTCGAATAACATATATTCGATTCACTCTATTCGAATAACTAATAATATTCGACTAACTTTATTCGATTAACTAATTCGATTAACTCTAATTCGATTCACTCTATTCGATTAACTAATATTCAATTTAACTCTATTCGATTAGCTCTAAACGATTTAACTCTATTTGATTAACTCTAATCGATTCAACTCTATTTCAATTAACTCTAATTAACTCTAATTCGAATAACTAATATTCGATTAACTCTAATCGATTTACTCTAATTCGATTTACTCTAATCGATTCAACTCTATTTTGATTAACTCTAATCGATTAACCCTATCTCATTCAAATTCCCATTTGAATTTCTATTTCAAAATCCCAATTTTCTTTATAAATGTTTATTTATAAAAAAACTATTTTAATCCATTATTCACATCGAATGTGAATAATATTTCTTATATACATACCAATTTAGTTTGATTTTATATTTAAAAATAATATTCCATTTCCAAATTCTATTTATAGTTGTATTTGTATAATTATTTCTACAAATCCTCCTTTTAACTTCTAACAGTTAAAATCTCATTAAAATTCCTTTTTTTTAAATGTTGAATTCAAATTCTATTAACCTATCGGTGTTAAAACCAATTTCTACCTCTTCATATAAATTCAGATTTATATATTCAAATTATCCAATGATAAATATTTATCTTAATTTATAAACATCGTTTATAAATTAATCTTCTCAATTTATCTGTAAAAAACAGACTTCCATTTAATTATACTTTAAATAAATCTTTTCCACTTATTCTCTTTTATAAAATTTTATTCATTTTATAAAATACTTGATTTTATAATACACTAATTATTTCCCAAATATTTACTTTTCTAATTATCCTATTTATTTTCCAATATTTCCTTTTAGGTTCTATTGGATATGTTTTACAAATATTTCTTTTCCAAATCTATATGTAAATGTTTTTCAAATATTTCCCTTCCACTTCTATTTATTTTACAAATAATTCTTCTTATAAGATCCATTGATTTTATAAAATCCTAAAATTTAATATCCACTTTGAATTTTTTTTAATCATTTGATTTTATATAAATATATTTCATTTTCAATAGACACTTTGAAAATCCCGTTTCTACATTCCAGTATTCCTTATGGTACTTAGCATACCATATAACAATGATCAATATCATCTAAGCACACATAATCAACAACAAATTATATATCACATCATATATCACAATAAATGAAAACAATAAAATAAATGTTAAGGAATCCGGTTGGATCCCTCCGACCAGTTTTCCTGCATCCACAGATGTTACACAGTGTAATTCATATCAATTCCAATTCAATATAACATATTCTGATGAACAGAATAAATGTTTGTTTAACGATGTGTGTGTACATCATTAACTATAATTTCAACCAATCAAACAACAATTCAACCAAACAATCATCACACAGAAATTAATCATCATTTATCAGTACTAGATTATATTTATAAAAATATCATTTAAATAGAGTTAATGAGTTTTACTCACATTGGCGATCATCGTTAAATAACGATAATTGTCGGTTGATTCTGACAGACAATTTATTTCGCTATAAATTGTAATGAGAGCCAATCTACTCCCAGTCAATTCCATTGCATGGTCGCCTTCCATACGATCCCTACGGATCTTGTTTCGTCTGATTTTGACCACGTATGATGAAGTTATGAATTTTACAAGATATTATATAGCTAAATATCATTAACGTTAATGATTATATAATTAAACTCTTAATTAATCCTAATTAATGCCTTAGTCCATGTCATTACCGTAAATGATTTTCTTCCCCAATTGAAGGAATACGCGACCGCTCCTCCTATCTCACCATTACAGGAAACTTCTTCCCATCATCTCTCCCTCTCTAATTATCGATTTCACAATTGAACTTCTCCATTAGCTTCCTCCTTCCGAGACCTCCTTTCCATCTCCAGCATCCCATACTCGCAGCACCGGGCAAAATCCGACGTTGACACATCATTCAGTAAACCGAAGACACCATAGCCGCTGCAAACCTCCTCCAAACTCCTCCTTCACTTTATACAAACCAAAACTGAAATCACCATTTCAATCCCCATTACAAATTCCATCTAATGATCACCTTGTCATGATGCTCGCGTTCTTCATCCCGACGGCGACTTCATGAACTCACACACCCATATCGACATAAGTTTTCATCAAACACCCCAAATCTTTGCAATTAGATGGTATTTCACATCCTAAACCCAATTGTAAACTCCACCAATAGAAGCTTAAATTTCTCGAATGGATAAACCCTAGCTCGCTGTTGCAAAACGCAGCAACCATATATGAAGTTCGAACTCCAAATTACTCACATAGACTTGAAGAGCTTTACTCCAGGATCTCGCATATAATTATTTCAGGATTTATAAAGATTTATATGAATTTATATTGGATTTTAAAAGTTACGATATGAGTTGAAGATGGAGGCGTGAATTTCTGTCGTTGTTGACCAAGGGGGGAAATTGTTTTAGGGTTAGATAAAAGGGTAGTCTATTTATAGGAAATTTAAATAATTTTATATTTATTATTTTATTTATTTATAGCCAATTGCTGTTTGTATTTATCCATTTAAAATCCGTGTGATCACATACAATACCCAAATTCGACGAAAATGGACATGCACCTACGGTTTGACATTACGGACCCAACGAAACGGGTTTCGTCGAATTCCGACTTCATTTGCTCACACAACATATTTTTAAAGTCAAATTATCGAATGTTTTTCACATTAAAATACCGTACAGCTACATACTGACTTCAAAAATTATGAAAATTGAAATCTAACAATAATTTAATATTTCGGATCCAACAAAATTAGTTTCGTCAAAAACAGAGGTCATTTGCAAAAATCGCTTTTTTTAAATCCCTAAATAAACCCATTTAAATATAAATATATTTAAAAATAATTAAATTAAATAAAAATAAATTTAATATTATTGCATATCTCCGAAATAACCATATCAGAATTTATAACTCGATATTTCAAATCCGAATTATATCGAAATCCAATTTATATTAAAAATCCATTTAAAATATAAATAAATCGTTATAAATCATAAAGGAATTCCATAGCGACTTTTCGAAAATTTGATTTGTACATAACTCAAAATCTACACAACCAAATCCCCAATTTTCTCTTCCATCAGAAAAATATACTTCACCAGCTCCGAACATTTCTTGTTTCACAGAAATTTGACTTAAAACGGATTCTGTATATTCGTTTAAAGTTTGAATCACCAAATTACGAACTGCCGTGCCATTTCGAGCTCGATTTTAATTATAATATAATTATACGTTCAACTGTCGTTTATATAATATATTCGTTAACATAATTCAACTCTAAACTGAATTATATATTATATATGATCCAATTCACACAATATTGCGAATTCTACTAATTCTGACTATTTCAGAAATAAAATATATTATTCTATTATTTATATTAATTAAATATTCAATATAATTTAATTTTGGTCATTTTAAATTACCAAACCATTATTTAAATAATTAAATAAATTATTATTATACCGTAAAAATACGGATCGTTACATTCTTCCTCCCTTAAAACAATTTCGTCCTCGAAATTGCTAAGGTAGAAAACAAGCCCTATTAACTGGCTTAAAAATCTTTTAATTTAATTCTTTAACTTCAGTCTCACTATACCAATTAATTCCAATTAAAATATTAATTCATTTCCGGATAACTAAAATTTTGAAAAATTCTGAAAATTTTCTAATACCCTGAATTTTTAGAAAATTTCGCCAGCACCACCTTTGTATGGCTCAATCGGTACAACTACAACTCGCCTCTCTGGGCCTTCTCCAACCCAAAAGAAAATCAGACAGCCAAGCGGCTTGCCAATTCGGCTCATAAAATCACCAAACTCTTATAAAATAAACATGTACCTTTTTGTTGGTCATATCATTATATTGTTTCCATCTGTCACCAATTCTGCATATACCAATATCTTCCCAATCAAATTCCAATTAGTTTTTAACATCAAACCAAATCATTCGCTTATACAAGCCAAGTTCCATTTCAAACCAAAGTTCCATTCTTGATTCCTAACTCCTAACTCATCAATTCAACCCACTTAACTTCGTTAAGTTCCATTCACCTATTTCATTAACTTATTCATTCCTCTAATCAGTTATCTTCATCCCACAGTCACAATTCTGATTTTTATTTCAAAAATCAAACCATTTACTCAGCCGAGTCCAATTATATACCAAATTCCAATTCGATTTGATATTACTCCATTTCAATACAGCTTCCACTTAACTGGCTTTAACCCAATTTCAATTTTTTTTCACAAATTTCAATTCAATTTGTTTTTTATTTCAAACAGTATACTTCTGGGATTTTTAAACTGTTTACCCTTTTCAAAAATTAAACTTTCCTTTTCAGGATTCAAAACAACTCATTTTCCCAAAATAATTCGAAAACAAAATCTTTGGTAGTAATCCGTCACTTACAACCTCGAAAATGAACACTGATGATGTGGCCAGCAACATCAGAATTATTTCCCAGTGATCGAACTGAGTTCAATACTATATCACTTTCCAAAACTCATATTTAAATATTTCCATTTTGAAATTATTTCAAAATATCATTCACAACGCTTGTAAAACAAATTTAAAATCTCCCAGGATTTTAAAATTTCCATAAATTTAATCCAAATTCATTTCCAAACACTTATTCCAATTTTAGGAATTTTAATTCCAAATTCTGGTTTTAACTTTAGATTAAATTCATCTGATTTCATAAATTATATTCATATGAATTTTGATTGGTTATTTCCATAACCATTTTACTTTTACAGTCTCATTCGATTATAATAACCACCAACACGTCCAATATATTATAATAATTCAAATATTAATCATTCTTTATATAAAATATAATTTTGGATAAAATTATTTCATTTACCCACTTTTCAAAACATAATGTGTCGGTTCATCGTGTTCAAGTGTTTAGTAACCCCTATCGATATAGTGGATCAAACTGATCGACCAGAATCCATAAACAACTCAACCAATAAATCGCCACAATATAAACCATTTTTATATCAAATAACAAATACGTACACTCGTATATAGACACTCAAGTCAATCTAGGGTATTACTAACCCCATCTCTACCGAGTCACGTCACAGAGCCTAGGTAATTACTTAACCTTCAACTCTGATACCACTGTAACGACCCGGGTTTTCGAGATCCTGAGTAATCGACATATAACCCAATGTCGACTATTCAGACCTCGGAAATACCGGATAGTTAATAGGAAGAAGTTATAGGGTGAGAGTAGATAAGGTAGAACTATTAGAATAGAAGAAGAAGAACACAACAACATCAGAATAACACGGATCTCATAGCGGAACGAATAAAATATAATTCACAAAATAACATTGAAACACAAATCTGCATATGTATATCAGAGTACAACACTTACATCACAGCGGAAATAAACAATAGCTATAAAAGCTGCTGAAGCCTCCTGCTCCAAGCTCCATCTAATGTATCTGTAAATCCCGACTACTTGACTGCCCGTACAAATTTGGGTACCCAAGAGTTTAGGGAAAACAAAACAAAATAAACTCTGGGTCAATCATGGGACTAGTGTGAGTAAACTCTAGACATTTGTTTAACTTTTCAAAATACTCTAGACATTTGTTTAACTTTTCAAAATCCCTTTCAAAAGAAAAGATAATCGTAAGACCGATCCACACATAAATACAGATAGTTTTTACCGTACGATAACCCAAAACATTTTCAAAATCAATACTTTTCTGATATTATAATATTGTCTAATCAGAAGTAATTAACAATCCAGTAGAACGCTTGCATCTCACGCTCCACATATATATAGTATACAATCAGAATCGCAGGCGCTTATTGGAGATTGGATTCCGACTATGACAAGGTATGGAACCACCTGCCGATAGTGTATCTCTAGAGAGGAATACACTGGGTTCAACAAGAACGTCTTGCAACCCGGCCCACACATGACCGACCACTAATTTCTCTTGAATGTATCAAATATATTGTCACCTACGGTTGCTAGCAACATAACCGTTCCAGGGAGATACAGAAGCGAAAAGAAGTAACCAATATGAATATTCTCTAGATGGTGACAATACATCCTAATGGGGGCGATCCACATAGCCATGCTGCCTACCCGATTTTTGTCATTTTCCAGTTGATGAGGCTTGAGGTCATAACTTATCTTTTGACAGATCACACCTCCATTTACTTTGAATGCCACATCGTCATACCAACCACATCACAAACTGATTTCCCCAAACATTCCACGGGTATAAAGCTAAGAGAAACGAATTTCTCTGCGACCAAATGTAAGTACATTTGAAGAGATCAGCTTACACGATCTATTAGATATACTCAGTGAGACATTCGTCCACTCAAGTTGTCCTAGGTTTAGACAATCCGAAGGCACTATTCTATAAATCCATCTTAGGCAATTTCTACCTAGGATCACTAGAACATCCCTTGCACAACTCCGTCTTCAATTATCTTCATCATATTTGATTCGCAATGCTAATGCCCATACAGAGTGGTTTTCAGATAATGAATCTGATCCCGGTCTCTCCGTATTGACGACAGAAAAATTGGTCAAAAAGTTTGATAGTCGGTGATTTAACTATCAAAGGAAAACATGTGTACAAACAACGATGTATTTCCAAATGGAAATCTTACCGAGAAAATCATCAATCAACACCGATCCCCTTTAATTTAATTTTTCATTCAATTATTCATTCCCTATTCCTAATTCCATATATTCGTAAATTCTTATTTTCTATATTTAGAAAATATACGTTATTAATCATGGGAAAACATTTACATATTTACTCCTGTTTCTTATTTTCAATATTAAAACATTTCTGATTTCTTATTTGGAAAACATTTCCAAAACTCCTTCATTGGATTTAAATAGATGTTCAAATAAAATATCGCTATGCCAACTCGAACCATTAACACTTATTAACTAAATTCGATTAACCAACCTTCACTATCGAACCTTAACCATTTCTTAGTTAAAAATGAAGCCAAACAAGTTGGGGTATAATTGCTTCTCAGACCTTAACTGAACAACATTTCTAACCTCGAAATAGACAAAGTTCACCCTTTTAAATCTTAACGAACTTCCTTACGTAACTCTCGGATTCTATTTACGAATCCACTTCTTTTACAGAAATCATTTGATTATAACAATAGCGTTATAGTCCATACTTTCGAAATATAATAACATAAGTATAACTTTTATTTATTAATTTGAATAAACAAACAAACAATTAATTTATTAATGAATAAATAAATCTTGATTTAAAAATGGAAAGTAAATAGTACTTTCCTACATTCGATATAGTCGAATTTAAATGTATAATTCTATCTCGAATTATCTATATTCGATAACTCTTTAGCGAATAACTATATTCGATAACTCTTTCTTTCGAATAAACTATATTCGATAACTCTTTTCGAATAAACTATATTCGATAACTCTTTTCGAATAAACTATATTCGATATTGTATCCTTTGAATAACTTATATTCGATTCACTCTATTCGAATAACTAATGTTCGACTAACTCTATTCGATTAACTCTAATTCAATTCACTCTATTTGATTAACTAATATTCGATTTAACTCTATTCAATTAGCTCTAAATGATTTAAATCTATTTGATTAACTCTAATCGATTCAACTTTATTTTGATTAACTCTAATTAACTCTAATTCGAATAACTAATATTCGATTAACTCTAATCGATTTACTCTAATTTGATTTACTCTAATCGATTCAACTCTACTTCTATTAACTCTAATCGATTAACTCTATCTCATTCAAATTCCCATTTGAATTTCTATTTCAAAATCCCAATTTTCTTTAGAAATGTTTAATTTATAAAATAACTGTTTTTATCCATTATTCACATCGAATGTGAATAATATTTCTTATATATATACCAATTTAGTTTGATTTTAGATTTAAAAATAATATTCCATTTCCAAATTCTATTTACACTTTTATTTGTATAATTATTTCTACAAATCCTCCTTTTGACTTTTAACAGTTAAAATCTCATTTAAATTCCTTTTTTTAAATGTTGAATCCAAATTCGATTAACCTATCGGTGTTAAAACCGGTTTCTACTTCTTTATATAAACTCAGATTTATATATTACAATTATCCAATGATAAATATTTTTCTTAATTTATAAACATCGTTTATAAATTAATCTTCTCAATTTATCTGTTAAAAACAGATTTCCATTTAATTATACTTAAGATAAATCTTTTCCACTTATTCTCTTTTATAAAATTTTATTCATTTTATAGATACTTCCTTTTATAATACACTAATTATTTCCCAAATATTTACTTTTCTAATTATCCTATTTATTTTCAAATATTTCCTTTTCAATTTATTGTAAATGTTTTACAAATGTTTCTTTTTCAATACTATTTGTAAATGTTTTACAAATATTTCCCTTCCACTTCTATTTATTTTACAAATAATTATTTTTATAAAATCCATTGATTTTATAAAATCCTAAAAGTTAATATCCACTTTGAAATTTCTATTTTTTTAAAATCATTTGATTTTATATAAATATATTTCATTTTAAATATACACTTTGAAAATCCCGTTTCTACATTCCAGTATTCCTTATGGTACTTAACATACCATATAAAAATGATCAATATCATCCAAGCACACATAATCAACAACAGATTATATATCACACCATATATCACAATATATGAAAACAATAAAATAAATGTTGAGGAATCCGGTTGGATCCCTCCGACCTGTTTCCCTGCATCCACAGATGTTACACAGTGTAATTCATATCAATTCTAATTCAATATAACATATTCTGATGAACAGAATAAATGTTTGTTTAACGATATTTGTGTATATCGTTAACTGTAATTTCAACCAATCAAAAGCCAATTCAACCAAACAATCATCACACAGAAATTAATCATCATTTATCAGTACTAGATTATATTTATAAAAATATAATTTAAACAGAGTTAGTGAGTTTTACTCACATTGGACGATCATTGTTAAATAATGATAAACGTCGGTTGATTCTGACAGACAATTTATTTCGCTATAAATTGTAACGTACGCCAGTCCACTCCCGGTCAGTTCCATTGCGTGGTCGCCTTCCATACGATCCCAACGGATCTTGTTTCGTCTGATTCTGATCAAGTATGACGAAGTTATGAATTTTACAAGATATTATATAGCTAAATATTATTAACGTTAATGATTATATAATTAAACTCTTAATTAATCCTAATTAATGCCTTAGTCCATGTCATTACCGTAAATGATTTTCTTCCCCAATTGAAGGAATACTTGACCGCTCCTCCTATCTCACCATTAAAGGAAACTTCATCCCATCATCTCTCCCTCTCTAATTATCGATTTCACAAATGAACTTCTCCATTAGCTTCCTCATTCCGAGATCTCCCTTGCCATCACCAACATCCCGTACTCGCAGCATCAGGCAAAATCCGACGTTGACCCATCATTCAGTAAACCGAAGACACCATAGCCGCTGCAAACCTCCTCCAATCTCCTCCTTCACTTTATACAAACCAAAACTGAAATCACCATTTCAATCCCCATTACAAACTCCATCTAATGATAACCTTGCCATGATGCTCGCGTTCTTCATCCCGACGGCGACTTCAGGAACTCACGCACCCACATCGACATAAGTTTTCGTCAAACACTCCAAAACTTTGCAATTATATGGTATTTCACATCCTAAACCCAATTGTAAACTCCATTTTACCAATAGAAGCTTAAATTTCTCGATTGGATAAACCCTAGCTCGCTATTGCAAAACGCAACAACCATATATGTTGTTCGAACTCCAAATTACTCACATAGACATGAAGTGTTTTACTCCAGGATCTCGCATATAATTATTTCAGGATTTATAAAGATTTATATGAATTTATATTGGATTTTAAAAGTTATGATATGAGTTGAAGATGGAGGCATGAATTTCTGTCGTTGTTGACCAAGGGGAAAATTGTTTTAGGGTTAGAGAGAAGGGTAGTCTATTTATAGGAAAATTTATATAATTTTATATTTATTATTTTATTTATTTATAGCTAACTGCTGTTTGCATTTATCCATTAAAATCCGTGTGATCACATACAATACCCAAATTCGACGAAAATGGACATGCACATATAGATTGACATTACGGACCCAACGAAACTGGTTTCATCGAATTCCGATTTCGTTTGCTCATACAGCATATTTTTAAAGTCAAATTATCGACTGTTTTTCACATTAAAATCCCATACAGCTACATACTGACTTCAAAAATTACGAAAATTGAAATCTAACAATAATTTAATATTTCGGATCCACAAAATTAGTTCATCGAAAAAGGAGGTCGTTTGCAAAACTGGCTATTTTTAAATCCCTAAATAAACTCATTTAAATATAAATATATTTAAAAAAATTAAATTAAATAAAAATAAATTTAATATTATCGCATATAATATCATACAGCTCCGAAATAACCATATCAGAATTTATAACTCGATATTTCAAATCCGAATTATATCGATATCCAATTTATATTAAAAATCCATTAAAAATATAAATAAATCGTTATAAATTATAAAGGAATTCCATAGCGACTTTTCAAAAATTTGATTTGGACATAACTCAAAATCTACATGATGAAATCTCAAATTTTCTCTTCCATTAGAAAAATATACTTCACCAGCTCTGAACGTTTCTTGTTTCACAGAAATCCGACTTAAAACGGATTCTGTATATTCGTTTAAACCTCGAATCACCAAATTACGAACTGCCGTGCCATTTCGAGCTCAATTTTAATTATAATATAATTACACGTTCAACTGTCGTTTATAATATATCCGTTAATATTATTCAACTCTAAACTGAATTATAAATTATATATGATCCAATTCACAAAATATTGCGAATTCTACTAATTCTGACTATTTTGAAAATAAAATATATTATTCTATTATTTATATTAATTAAATATTCAATATTATTTAATTTTGGTCATTTTAAATTACCAAACCATTATATTAATAATTAAATAAGTTATTATAATATCATAAAAATACCGGTGATTACATATCTATTTTAACATCTAGATCTGAATTATGTGATCTAATTTATCACCTTGTGTTATCATGTTAGATCTATTTTAACACCTAGATCTGAATTATGTGATCTAATTTATCACCATGTGTTATCATGTTAGATCTATTTTAAACATCTAGATCTGAATTATGTGAAACGACCCGCAAATCCGTACCCTTTGAGTCGACTAATAACACCACGCGTCCAACTCAAATTGCACAGAAATACGCATCATTTTTAGAAAGAAGTTAGAGGGTGAGAAAATAGAAAGAAAGAAATATTAGAATAGAAGAAAAGGAAGATCACACACTCACAGCGGAACAAATAAAATATATTAGATAATATAACTTTGAAGCACAAATCAGTATTTGTATATACATACCATTATCAGAGCACAACGATTATCCCTGGAACAGTTATAAACACCTGTTTCCAGATACAACATAGTACACAGCGGAAAATATGATAGTCTATAGCCAACTGGTGAAGCCTCCTGCTTTGAGCCCCTCCAAGTGAATCTGTAAAATCCCGACCACTTGACTGCCCGTACAAATTTGGGCACCCAAGAGTTTAGGGAAAAACAACAAAATAAACTCTGGGTCAGTCATGGGACTGGTGTGAGTAAACTCCAACCATTGGTTTAACTTTCAAAATCCTTTCGAAAGAAAAGATAATCGTAAGACCGATCCACACATAAACACGGATGGTTTTTACCTTACGATAACCCAAAACACTTTGGAAATCATATATCATCTGATATTATAATAATGTCTAATCACAAGTAATTAAAATCTAGTAGAACGCTTGCATCTCACGCTCTACATATATAATATACAATCAAACTCGCAGGCACTTATTGGAGATTGGATTCCAACTTGACAAGGTATGGGACCACCTTCCGAACGTGTATATCTAGAGGTAAATACACTGGGTTCAACAAGAACATCTTGCAACCCGGCCCACACATGACCGACCACTCATTTCGCTTGAGTGTATCGAATGTATACCACCGACGGTTGGGATCAGCAACCGCCTCCCGATAAGGGACAGCATCGATAGATTTAAGAACAAAAGGAATTTCTCTAGATAGGTGATCATACATCCTAATGGGTGCGACCCACATAGCCATGCTGCCTGCCCGATTTTTGTCCACTTCCGGGTTGATGAGGCTTGAGGTTTGAATTATCTTCCAGAACATCTGGCCCTCCTTCGCTTTGAATGCCACATCGTCAGATCCATCGGAAATCACTAATTGATTCCCACAAAAATACTCAGATTGTTAGGCTAAAGAAGTTTCCCTTCTATGCCACTAATTTCGTACGTTTGAAGGAATCAACGTACGTAACCCCCTTTGGAAATACTCTGTCAGACACTCGTCCATACAAGTTGTCCTGGGTCTGGACAAACCGAAGGCACTATCCCGTAAACAGGATAGCCCTTGCATAACTCCGTCTTCAATTTTCTTCAGCATAAGTTGCTTCATAACGCTTACGCCAATACGGAGTGGTTTTCAGATATCAAATCTGATCCCGGTCTCTCCATATTGACAATGGAGGTATATATAAAAAATAAAACTTTGATAGTCGGTGATTTAACTATCAAAGAACATCCATACAATCAACGGTTCTATTTCCAAATGGAAATTCTATCAATCAAGCATCAAACAACACTGGGCCCTTTTTATATTAGTTCTTTATCACATTATCATTTCCAATTCCCATTTTCCACCTTTCGTGTTCTTTCAAAGCACTATTTTCTCTCTCGATCATTGGAAAACATTTCCAATATATATAATTCCTTTATTGAGAAAATATCTCTTATTCCACTTAGAAACCATTTCTAAATCCTTTTGAATTAACTGATGTTATAAACATCGTTATTATAACTCAAATCATAAATCATTCGTTAACTAACGATATCACTAACCAACCCTTGCTATCGAGCCTTAACCATTTCTCCGTCAATAATGCAGTCAGTCAAGTTGGGGTATAATTGCCTCTCAGACCTTAACTGAACGACATTCTTAACTTTGAAATAGTCAGAGCTCACAACTTTAAACCCAACATTGCTTACGCGACTCTCGGATTTGATCTACGAACACACCTTCTTTATAAAAATATTGATTATAACGATGACGTTATAATTGTTGTCTTCAAATGTTTGGTTTATAAAACATTTCTTTCAACAACAGCGTTAAAACCGCTGTCTAGCATTATAGAACACTTATCATAACCATAGCGTTAAGATTGCTATTAAAACAGTTATTATAACGGCAGCGTTAAAATTGCTATTTAGATTTACCAAGACATTTATTATAACAGCAGCGTCTAAAATTGCTGCATGGATTTACAACATCTATTACAACAGCGCTAAATTCGCTGTTTAGTTTTATGAAAAGCATTTCTTACAAAGACAGCGTTATAATCGCTGTTTAAAATTATAAAAGCATTTCTTATAACAACAGCGTTATGATTGCTGTTTTGAATAAAATACCGTGTGCGACGCACACGCTTCCGTTGTTCATTTATAAACTCTGTTTATTTAAACAATTCAAGTTCTCCTTTAAACATATTTATAAACTATACATTCTTTTAACCACTTAATTCGATTTCTATAAATCCTCTTTTTATATACATTTTATTTGCAAAATATTTCCTTGTTTAAACTATTATTCTTTTATTTTAAGCATTTGAAAATCTTTCTTTAAACTTTCCTCTGTAATTTGCTAAATTCAATCCATTTCAAACATTGGTTTCAAAACCGATACTCACTTTCAAATATACATTCATATTTGAACTCACCTTTTAATTTATCCAATGGTTAATGATCCACTCAATTTATAACATTTTTCTTGGTTTACCCAATGGAATAGGTTTCCATTTGCAACTCAATGAAAAAGAAATTATTTCTAATTTGGAAATAAACTCTGCTTTTAAATTCTAATTTCCTTTTTCACATTCGATGATATTTTACGGTATCTAAAATACCAGGTTCCTAAGGCCAGGGTAAATCAAACACACAAATTCAACCATGGATAATGTAGCATAGCATATATCACCATCAAATAAAACAGTAAATAAAATATTGAGGGATCCAGTTGGATCCCTCCAACCTGTTTCCCTGCATCCACAGATGTTAGTAACATCAATAATATTATTTCACATCAAAATGAAATATCAGAACAAATGATCAATTAATGGTGTAATCCTATCAACCAATTCAACCAAATTACCAACTATTCAACCAATCAATCATTGCACATTATAAAAATATTTAAAACTCGTTTATATATTAAAATATAAACGAGAGGAAGTAAGTGAGTTTACTCACCTTGTTTGCAGCTGAAGATTCTGCTTTTATTTTATTTAACATCTAACAGCGTTTGGTGATATCCCCAAATTCATGTAGCTCTATTCTCGGCGGAACTAGTCCAGACCGTAGATTTCGTCGCTACGGATTCAGTTGCTCCAATATTGCTTTCTTCCCGGTAACATGTTGAGCTTGGAAATTTGGTTTGGTACCTTATCAATGCACTGGCCGGGTTGACACTGTTAGTCCAATACGGTCTGTTGACCCGCGATATTGTTGATGAAGAGGTTGTCAGTCTGGAATTCTATATTGACATAAAATCTTTATACAATGTTAACTTAAGGGTTGGTGTGGAGTCCCAAGATGAGAGGTCCAGTTTAACTATAGAATAAAATATAGCCGATTATCTTCCCCGCACCCTCTCTTTCCGCTATAGTACATCAATGGCTAAAACCGTGCTTCCTCCGTCATTTGATCCCTCATCGGTTCACCATTTTAGAGGCCAGAACCACCAACAAACTCGTTATGCCGAGCTCCGTCATCCTATGTCCACTGGAAACAACTCGGCCATCCCATAAAAATTTCGTCTCCCATCTTGTACCCACGCTGTACAAGAGTACAGCAAAACGTTTTGGAATAAAATACATCCACAATTTTCCAATAGCACTCCTCGTCCAAAATACATTGTACTATAACAACCACGCACTCCTCTCCCTTCCACCGGTGACCGCTGCGCCATTATTAGGCCTCCACCTCACCTCCAGGTACTCACGACAGAAGGGTCAGCCCCAAATACTCCTCCATGGTGACATAATTTCCATTTCAAACAGGTTCCAACCTTCTCACTACCATTCACTATTTGTACCCAACATGCAAATTAACGCCAACGTTCAACTCGTCCGACCCCCCCTCAGATGAGCTTCCATCGCTTCAGCAACTCACAACTCCTCCCAGACCGACGCCTATTTACTTGGTGCGAACGAGAGACTCTGAAGTTCTAAACGGTATTAAGTTTCAGGCGATCTCGAAAGAATGGATTTAACAAGTTTCGATTTTGGTTTGGATTCTCTTTTTATTCACGAAGGATTTAAGAGTTGCCGATGGAAAAGGAATTCAAGAGGAATGATTTTGGGCGTTAGGGGTGCTGAGGGGATTTTGTTTTGGTTTTGTGTCTGAAAGAAAAAGTAAGAAGAAGAAAGTAGGGACGGTATTTAAAGGCAAAGTGGTTTGGCTACCACGTTTCTCAACACCTTGGGGAACACGGCTTTAGTTGTTTGGCACGCACGGAAAGGAAATGGCGTGGAGAGCACGGTGTCTGAAGTTTGTAGCGCAAGGAGATAAATTTTATTTTATATTATAACGAAACTTCACGGTGAAGTATCAAGTAAAACTAATCACAGTCGACTTCTGTTTACTGATAAAAAAGTTAATCTTGGTGTAAAAAGGTATTCTGAACCCAATGGGACAAGTTTCGCCGAATTCCGACTTCGTTTGGAAAAAAATCCTTTATAAAACCAGAAATCAACACACGTTTAAATTTTTCACGATCACCAGATAAATCAAAACAACTCGAAACTGCGAACATCGACAATAACTTTTCGATACGAACCCAACGGCATTAGTTTCGTCGCATTCTGAGACTGTTGCCCCGGTAGACTGTTTTTGGCGCGTACCGCAATGCCCTTCTGAACACCAAATTTGCCGATCTCTAAAAATAACAAACTATATACCTACCCTGACTATATCTGACGCTACAAACTCACCGGAACTGGTTTCGTGGCCTGATTTGATCGTCTGTTCCAGTTACACCCAAATATCTCTTTATTCAGTTGAATTAATTTAATTGCACTGAACGGGCGTTTACTGCCACCGTGGTTACATACGACATCGGTTTTCCACGCCACTCACCACCGTACAATAATTTAACGATACGGTCCCAATGAAACTGATTTCATCGAAATCAGAGTCCGTTTGCAAAACGGCTATTTTAACGCGTATATTTTAAATAACGATTTCCACAGCGACTATTTCAAAATTTGATTTGACCATAACTAACAAATTATAACACGAAATCTAGATTTTTCTCTTCTATATGAAAATTATAATCAATACGGTTCCAACGTGTCTTGTTTCACAGAAATCCGACCTATATCGGATCCTGTCTCCTCAGTTGAAGTTAAAACTATATATTACGAACTGCCGCGCGATTTCGAGCTCGTTTTATAATTATATTATAAATTTACGTTCAAACTTCGTTTTTATAAACAAATTCGTTATAAATTCTTATATATAATTCAAAATAAAATATTTAAACCAATTTAAATATTCAGAGTTCAATGGCTGAAAAATCTGGGTCGTTACATTCCTTCCCCCTTAAAATAATTTCGTCCTCGAAATTGCTAAGGTAGGAAAAGACACCACATACCCTATTAACTCGATCCACAAATCTCTTTTGTTCACTTCTTAACTTTAGTTTAACTGGGCCAATTCATTTCAATTAAAAATATTTATTTATTCTTACTAACGAACATTTTCAAGAATTCTAAAAATTTCCTAACACTTTAAATTCTGAAAAATTTCGGCAGCATCTCCTCTGCACGGCTCAATCGGTGCAACCACAACTCGCCTTTCTAGGCCTTCTCCAATCAAAAGAAAATCAAAAAGCCAAGTGGCTTGCCTCATAGGCTCATAAAATCATCAACCCAAACAATATTGTAAACATGTACCCTTTTGTCGGGCATGACTCTATCTCTTGCACTTGCTTCTATTCAAAATCTGCTCAGCATACATATATCATTTCCACTTGGTTTCAAATCAATCCAACTTCCAATTTGTAATTCTCTAATCAACTTCTGATTAGTTTACTTCCATTCACTAATCCAAACCGAGTTCTGTTTTCAAAAATCAACCCCCTTATCCTGCTTGAGTTCAATTCCATCACAGTTTAATTCCAGACAACATCATCCAATATATATATTCAACTTGTTTATACATAGGTCGAATTCATATAAATAATTCGAATATCAACATTTTCTTTATTTCTTCCCTATTCAACTCCATTTGAGATTATCACTAGTTCAATCCAACTTTTACTTAATCTTACTCAAGTTAAATTCAATTCATTTCATTCTCTTTTACCATTTCAATTATTCAACTTATACAAGTTAGACTTTAATTTCAGAATTCAAATTCCCGGATTTTATTTCAAATTTGTTTAAAATCATATATATACACATATTTATAATCAACTCAATTCAAAACATTCGAATATCCAAAATAACTTGTCCTTTTCAAACAAGTTTTCATTTTCAAATTACTATGGTAGCAATCCATCACTCAGAAACTTGAACATGAATGCCGATAATGCTGCAGTCCATTATCAGAATTACTTTCTCGCCACTGAAGTGATTTCAGTGCTTAATCACTTTAAAAATCCATTTAAAATCATTCTTATTTAAAAATCCTTCAAAGTAACATTATATTACTATAGAGATACTTCAGGAAATATTTCTAAACACTCGGGATTCAAATTCTCAAATTCTGGTTTGAATTTTATCTCAGTTCATCTTATTTATGTATATTTTCCATATACAAGTTATATTTGATTATATATATAACCATTTCAATATTTTATAATTCCATTTGATTGTAATAACAACCAACCAACTCAATAATTTCAGAAAATTATCCCTTTTATATCAAAATATCCTTTGGGCAAAATTATATCATTTACCCATCTTAAAACAATACTACGTCGAATTGTTTTGTTCGAGAGTTTAGAAACACCTATCGATACGGTTGTACTTCCTGTATCGACCAGAATTCATAAACCACTCAACAAACCAGCCAACACAATATAAAACAATTTTTATATCAAATCTACAAATACACGCTCATATATATATATATACACTTAAACTCAATTTAGGGTGTTACTAACCCCATCTCTATTGAGTCACGCCACAGAGCCAAGGTAATCACTTAACCTTAAGCTCTGATACCAACTGAAACGACCCGCAAATCCGTACCCTTTGAGTCGACTAATAACACCACGCATCCAACTCAAATTGCACAGAAATACGCATCATTTTTAGAAAGAAGTTAGAGGGTGAGAAAATAGAAAGAAAGAAATATTAGAATAGAAGAAAACGAAGATCACAAACTCACAACAGAACGAATAAAATATATTAGATAATATAACTTTGAAGCACAAATCAGTATTTGTATATACATACCATTATCAGAGCACAACGATTATCCCTGGAACAGTTATAAACACCTGTTTCCAGATACAACATAGTACACAGCGGAAAATATGATAGTCTATAGCCAACTGGTGAAGCCTCCTGCTTCGAGCCCCTCCAAGTGAATCTGTAAAATCCCGACCACTTGACTGCCCGTACAAATTTGGGCACCCAAGAGTTTAGGGAAAAACAACAAAATAAACTCTGGGTCAGTCATGGGACTGGTGTGAGTAAACTCCAACCATTGGTTTAACTTTCAAAATCCTTTCGAAAGAAAAGATAATCGTAAGACCGATCCACACATAAACACGGATGGTTTTTACCTTACGATAACCCAAAACACTTTGGAAATCATATATCATCTGATATTATAATAATGTCTAATCACAAGTAATTAAAATCTAGTAGAACGCTTGCATCTCACGCTCTACATATATAATATACAATCAAACTCGCAGGCACTTATTGGAGATTGGATTCCAACTTGACAAGGTATGGGACCACCTTCCGAACGTGTATCTCTAGAGGCAAATACACTGGGTTCAACAAGAACATCTTGCAACCCGGCCCACACATGACCGACCACTCATTTCGCTTGAGTGTATCGAATGTATACCACCGACGGTTGGGATCAGCAACCGCCTCCCGATAAGGGACAGCATCGATAGATTTAAGAACAAAAGGAATTTCTCTAGATAGGTGATCATACATCCTAATGGGTGCGACCCACATAGCCATGCTGCCTGCCCGATTTTTGTCCACTTCCGGGTTGATGAGGCTTGAGGTTTGAATTATCTTCCAGAACATCTGGCCCTCCTTCGCTTTGAATGCCACATCGTCAGATCCATCGGAAATCACTAATTGATTCCCACAAAAATACTCAGATTGTTAGGCTAAAGAAGTTTCCCTTCTATGCCACTAACTTCGTACGTTTGAAGGAATCAACGTACGTAACCCCCTTTGGAAATACTCTGTCAGACACTCGTCCATACAAGTTGTCCTGGGTCTGGACAAACCGAAGGCACTATCCCGTAAACAGGATAGCCCTTGCATAACTCCGTCTTCAATTTTCTTCAGCATAAGTTGCTTCATAACGCTTACGCCAATACGGAGTGGTTTTCAGATATCAAATCTGATCCCGGTCTCTCCATATTGACAATGGAGGTATATATAAAAAATAAAACTTTGATAGTCGGTGATTTAACTATCAAAGAACATCCATACAATCAACGGTTCTATTTCCAAATGGAAATTCTATCAATCAAGCATCAAACAACACTGGGCCCTTTTTATATTAGTTCTTTATCACGTTATCATTTCCAATTCCCATTTTCCACCTTTCGTGTTCTTTCAAAGCACTATTTTCTCTCTCGATCATTGGAAAACATTTCCAATATATATAATTCCTTTATTGAGAAAATATCTCTTATTCCACTTAGAAACCATTTCTAAATCCTTTTGAATTAACTGATGTTATAAACATCGTTATTATAACTCAAATCATAAATCATTCGTTAACTAACGATATCACTAACCAACCCTTGCTATCGAGCCTTAACCATTTCTCCGTCAATAATGCAGTCAGTCAAGTTGGGGTATAATTGCCTCTCAGACCTTAACTGAACGACATTCTTAACTTTGAAATAGTCAGAGCTCACAACTTTAAACCCAACATTGCTTACGCGACTCTCGGATTTGATCTACGAACACACCTTCTTTATAAAAATATTGATTATAACGATGACGTTATAATTGTTGTCTTCAAATGTTTGGTTTATAAAACATTTCTTTCAACAACAGCATTAAAACCGCTGTCTAGCATTATAGAACACTTATCATAACCATAGCGTTAAGATTGCTATTAAAACAGTTATTATAACGGCAGCGTTAAAATTGCTATTTAGATTTACCAAGACATTTATTATAACAGCAGCGTCTAAAATTGCTGCATGGATTTACAACATCTATTACAACAGCGCTAAATTCGCTGTTTAGTTTTATGAAAAGCATTTCTTACAAAGACAGCGTTATAATCGCTGTTTAAAATTATAAAAGCATTTCTTATAACAACAGCGTTATGATTGCTGTTTTGAATAAAATACCGTGTGCGACGCACACGCTTCCGTTGTTCATTTATAAACTCTGTTTATTTAAACAATTCAAGTTCTCCTTTAAACATATTTATAAACTATACATTCTTTTAACCACTTAATTCGATTTCTATAAATCCTCTTTTTATATACATTTTATTTGCAAAATATTTCCTTGTTTAAACTATTATTCTTTTATTTTAAGCATTTGAAAATCTTTCTTTAAACTTTCCTCTGTAATTTGCTAAATTCAATCCATTTCAAACATTGGTTTCAAAACCGATACTCACTTTCAAATATACATTCATATTTGAACTCACCTTTTAATTTATCCAATGGTTAATGATCCACTCAATTTATAACATTTTTCTTGGTTTACCCAATGGAATAGGTTTCCATTTGCAACTCAATGAAAAAGAAATTATTTCTAATTTGGAAATAAACTCTGCTTTTAAATTCTAATTTCCTTTTTCACATTCAATGATATTTTACGGTATCTAAAATACCAGGTTCCTAAGGCCAGGGTAAATCAAACACACAAATTCAACCATGGATAATGTAGCATAGCATATATCACCATCAAATAAAACAGTAAATAAAATATTGAGGGATCCAGTTGGATCCCTCCAACCTGTTTCCCTGCATCCACAGATGTTAGTAACATCAATAATATTATTTCACATCAAAATGAAATATCAGAACAAATGATCAATTAATGGTGTAATCCTATCAACCAATTCAACCAAATTACCAACTATTCAACCAATCAATCATTGCACATTATAAAAATATTTAAAACTCGTTTATATATTAAAATATAAACGAGAGGAAGTAAGTGAGTTTACTCACCTTGTTTGCAGCTGAAGATTCTGCTTTTATTTTATTTAACATCTAACAGCGTTTGGTGATATCCCCAAATTCATGTAGCTCTATTCTCGGCGGAACTAGTCCAGACCGTAGATTTCGTCGCTACGGATTCAGTTGCTCCAATATTGCTTTCTTCCCGGTAACATGTTGAGCTTGGAAATTTGGTTTGGTACCTTATCAATGCACTGGCCGGGTTGACACTGTTAGTCCAATACGGTCTGTTGACCCGCGATATTGTTGATGAAGAGGTTGTCAGTCTGGAATTCTATATTGACATAAAATCTTTATACAATGTTAACTTAAGGGTTGGTGTGGAGTCCCAAGATGAGAGGTCCAGTTTAACTATAGAATAAAATATAGCCGATTATCTTCCCCGCACCCTCTCTTTCCGCTATAGTACATCAATGGCTAAAACCGTGCTTCCTCCGTCATTTGATCCCTCATCGGTTCACCATTTTAGAGGCCAGAACCACCAACAAACTCGTTATGCCGAGCTCCGTCATCCTATGTCCACTGGAAACAACTCGGCCATCCCATAAAAATTTCGTCTCCCATCTTGTACCCACGCTGTACAAGAGTACAGCAAAACGTTTTGGAATAAAATACATCCACAATTTTCCAATAGCACTCCTCGTCCAAAATACATTGTACTATAACAACCACGCACTCCTCTCCCTTCCACCGGTGACCGCTGCGCCATTATTAGGCCTCCACCTCACCTCCAGGTACTCACGACAGAAGGGTCAGCCCCAAATACTCCTCCATGGTGACATAATTTCCATTTCAAACAGGTTCCAACCTTCTCACTACCATTCACTATTCGTACCCAACATGCAAATTAACGCCAACGTTCAACTCGTCCGACCCCCCCTCAGATGAGCTTCCATCGCTTCAGCAACTCACAACTCCTCCCAGACCGACGCCTATTTACTTGGTGCGAACGAGAGACTCTGAAGTTCTAAACGGTATTAAGTTTCAGGCGATCTCGAAAGAATGGATTTAACAAGTTTCGATTTTGGTTTGGATTCTCTTTTTATTCACGAAGGATTTAAGAGTTGCCGATGGAAAAGGAATTCAGGAGGAATGATTTTGGGCGTTAGGGGTGCTGAGGGGATTTTGTTTTGGTTTTGTGTCTGAAAGAAAAAGTAAGAAGAAGAAAGTAGGGACGGTATTTAAAGGCAAAGTGGTTTGGCTACCACGTTTCTCAACACCTTGGGGAACACGGCTTTAGTTGTTTGGCACGCACGGAAAGGAAATGGCGTGGAGAGCACGGTGTCTGAAGTTTGCAGCGCAAGGAGATAAATTTTATTTTATATTATAACGAAACTTCACGGTGAAGTATCAAGTAAAACTAATCACAGTCGACTTCTGTTTACTGATAAAAAAGTTAATCTTGGTGTAAAAAGGTATTCTGAACCCAATGGGACAAGTTTCGCCGAATTCCGACTTCGTTTGGAAAAAATCCTTTATAAAACCAGAAATCAACACGCGTTTAAATTTTTCACGATCACCAGATAAATCAAAACAACTCGAAACTGCGAACATCGACAATAACTTTTCGATACGAACCCAACGGCATTAGTTTCGTCGCATTCTGAGACTGTTGCCCCGGTAGACTGTTTTTGGCGCGTACCGCAATGCCCTTCTGAACACCAAATTTGCCGATCTCTAAAAATAACAAACTATATACCTACCCTGACTATATCTGACGCTACAAACTCACCGGAACTGGTTTCGTGGCCTGATTTGATCGTCTGTTCCAGTTACACCCAAATATCTCTTTATTCAGTTGAATTAATTTAATTGCACTGAACGGGCGTTTACTGCCACCGTGGTTACATACGACATCGGTTTTCCACGCCACTCACCACCGTACAATAATTTAACGATACGGTCCCAATGAAACTGATTTCATCGAAATCAGAGTCCGTTTGCAAAACGGCTATTTTAACGCGTATATTTTAAATAACGATTTCCACAGCGACTATTTCAAAATTTGATTTGACCATAACTAACAAATTATAACACGAAATCTAGATTTTTCTCTTCTATATGAAAATTATAATCAATACGGTTCCAACGTGTCTTGTTTCACAGAAATCCGACCTATATCGGATCCTGTCTCCTCAGTTGAAGTTAAAACTATATATTACGAACTGCCGCGCGATTTCGAGCTCGTTTTATAATTATATTATAAATTTACGTTCAAACTTCGTTTTTATAAACAAATTCGTTATAAATTCTTATATATAATTCAAAATAAAATATTTAAACCAATTTAAATATTCAGAGTTCAATGGCTGAAAAATCTGGGTCGTTACATTATGTGATCTAATTTATCACCTTGCGTTAACATGTTAGACCTAAACCGATTGGACAACTAAATTGCTAATTTAGATCTTACTATGCTTATTGTGACATCATAGTTATGTTAGACTCAATTGACTGCCAACCGTTCATCGGTTTTATGTCCACCTTGTTATGATGACAATTGCATGTCCACGCCAGTATGTATGTTCACCTTATTGTAATGCTAGTTTATATTTATGCCAAGATGATCACTTTGGTTATATTCCCATTATTTTCCCTATTATCATTTATGACTAGGCTATTGTCTAGCCTAGGCATGCTGCCAAATTTATGAGTGCGCTAGTTAAGGAACGGGGAAAAAAGGGTTAATATTGGCATAATTTGAATATGAATATTTTTGGACATATAATTCAAATTATTGGGTAAAATGGGTATTAACGTCTATAAAAGGAAAGGTTTAATTGATTGATTAATTAATTAAAAATGGAATGTTTAGTAATTACAATTAGGAATTGTAATTGTACTTTTGACACGAGGTTAGGTTACATTAGTGGTGGAAGTCTGCCCGGACCCGACCGACATATCCAGCATCTACATGTTGTAGGCCTAATGTGAGAAGTCTATCCCATTATAAACCATAAATGGACAAGGTAAAGAATTGGACAACTTAACCGAAGTTAGTCCATAGGGATTGTATGAACTTAAATTTAAGTTGGGGGTTAAGTAAACTTGGTTGAACAAAAGGGGTGGGTTAAGTAAATCTTAGGTAGGTGGGTAATATTAGTATATATAGGCCCACAAACTTAACCGTTAAACAAACATGCTTGAATCAGTGAGTGGGTTAAGTAGATTTAAGGGGGTGGATAATATTTATATATAGGCCCACAAACTTAACCTAATAAGGTTATGTAATTAAAGACACCTAGTGTTATACATAACTGGTGGAATGGTATACATTACCGATGGAAAATATAAAAGGTTATGTAATTAAAGACACCTAGTGGTATACATAACCGGAGCAAATAATAAAGTTAAGTAATTAAAGACACCCTTTAGAGTAAGCATAACTGGTAGAAATAAATAAGGCTATGTAATTAAAGACATCTAGTGGTATACATAGTCAGTGAAAACCTAGTGTGGATATAAGACAAAGGGGAGAGCTTGTATCATATTGTGTGGGACCCATTTCAGTCAGTAACCCGGAGTAGGTATCAAACAAAGTACTCCGTACTAGGTGGAGAAGGGGCACGCTTACTGACTGATCTTAGGAGATCCAAACGTGGAGGACAGTGTGGGCGGCGCAAACCAACCGGGCCATGTGCGTGCATGAGCCAGGCAGAGGGGGATAAGACGACCATGACACCTGTAGATATGGTTGTGCACATTATTACGACGAGGGGTTGCCACTTTAGGAAGTGATACCTCCTACTGTGGGGCCAACACAAGGTATCTGCGAGGGTTAGGGAGTCGATCGATCAGGGTAATAGATAGGATATATTTGGACGTATACCTAAGTCTACCACCTTATAGTTGAAGGGACCACCTCTTTCTGGATATATTAGTAACAGTGTAGAGTAATCATTAGTAGAATATACACCTTATCCTATCTACCTTATCACACTTGCCATTTATGTATTGATCTCTCTTATTCACTTTATATGCCTATCATGTTACTTTTATTTATTTACTAGCTAAAAGTAACTAGACTCACCAGACTTTATGTCTGACCCTTTTGTTTTTCCTTCTTTCTTCTGTTCCCCCCAG
The DNA here is from genome assembly GCA_030737875.1 of Allium sativum. Taxonomy (NCBI): domain Eukaryota; kingdom Viridiplantae; phylum Streptophyta; class Magnoliopsida; order Asparagales; family Amaryllidaceae; genus Allium; species Allium sativum. The sequence goes on from CM060912.1 coordinate 800,853,080, forward strand.
GTTCTCAGGGGAGGGAATTCTCAGGCTTAGTCAGGATTCTGCTATCGTCTTGTTTGGGGCTTCTAGATATATTGCTCAAGCTTCCATATTTGCTACTATGGATTATGATTTAGGGATTATGCTTTCTTTGTTATTGCACTCTGATATTTAAAGTACAAGACAGAAGTTTTAATGATGTACTGAGTTTATGTATTTTCAAACATATGGTGTAACCGTGCTTTATATAATAAAAGTTTTTAATTCTGCTGCTATTTTATATCTGTCTTTTATTGTTTCTGTTCTGTTTACCTATTACGCTTCATGAAACTTAATGAATTCGCTCAGTGAGTAACATTAATGGACGTGGGGTGTCACACTTGGTATCAGAGCTGAAGGTTACCAGATTGGATGAAGTTTTTGAAAATTATTTTCAAAAAGGTTTTAAAAGAAAGCATTTTCAAAAAGAAAAGTCTGTTTTGAAAAACATATTCCCCAAACCCATAGGAAATATCTCTCGATTCTCCGCTTGATTCATTTTTCTTTTTGTTTGGGGAACCGATTCTTCCTGAAAGGTGTCTCCATTCACGCATAATGTCATAGGCATGTTTAAACTGCGGCACACGTCGAAGGGCAATGAGGTGCCTAACCTCCATCTGTAGCTGCAGTAATATCACCTGCGGCTAATTTTCTCGAGCTTTGTAAGGATTTCCGTGCGATGGAGGCAACTTTCGAGAGACTTGTTAGCTTGTTACATAAGGACGGTAAAAAGGAGAACAAGGGAGTTAGGGCTAAGGAGCACAGCCCAAGAATGAGAAAAATGATGGCCCAGGAAGGGAACACAGATAAAGTTCAAATAAATTTGAAAGGAAGAAGTTAAGATTGAGGAAACACAAAACAAAATGGTATGGCCCAAGAAAGGACAACAACAACAACAACAACAAAAGAAGGGTGGAAAGAATGACAAAGCTAAGGGTAAGAGGAAGTGCCATAGTTGTGGACGAGAGGGTCACTTGGCCCAAGACTACAAGAAAAGAAAGAATGCTTGCTTCGTTTGTGAAGAGGTTAGACACTATTCTAGGGAGTGCCCAAGGAAGCAAGGGCAAGGTCAAAGGACAGGAACCTCTGGAGGGCAAGCGAATGCTCTCATAGCTAGTGCACCAGATAGAGGTAGGAAAGTTCCATGGAAGGTATGATTTCTATTTCCAGTCACCCTATTAGAACCCTTTTTGATTCTGGCGCTTCACACTCATTTATATCTAGTTCTGCAGTTGAATATCTACACATAAAATACTAATATAGTAGTGGATCCTGTTGTTTTCTCAAACCCATTAGTGGTTCGGCTCATTTATTTATGATTTGTCGGGGTTTGAGAATATCTGTGTTAGGCGTCGAGTTTGAGTGCGATGCACATGTGCTTGGGTTTATGGGCTATGAGTTGATTCTAGGAGTGGATTGGCTTACCACATATGGTGTCATTCTGGATTGTGAGAGGAGGGTCGTTAGACTTCTGACCTGTCATGGGAGGACCCTCGAGATTTCTTGTGACCCACAAGGGTCGGTTATGCTTAATTTCCTAGAGTCTCTTGATGCATCTCTCAATGATCTGCAATTTGTTCCAGTAGTCTGGGATTATTCTGACGTTTTTAATGAGGTACGGGGCTTACCTCCGAGGCGCAAGATCGATTTTCGTATATATCTGGTGGACAATGCAAAGCCAGTTGCATTACCAGTGCGCCATATGGCTCCAAAGGAAAGGAGGGAGCTACGTAAGCAAGTAGGGGAGCTACTTGAGAAAGGGTTTTCTTTTGGATGGGATGAAGAAAGATATAGCAGCGTTATTTCTCAATATCTGATTTGCCAGCAATTCAAAGTAGAGAAAAAGAAGCCTGGTGGGTTACTTCATCCGTTGGAGATTCCGTAGTGGAAATAGGAGAGCGTCTCTAAGGATTTCATAGATGGTTTGTCTAGGTCAAAGAAAGGCAATACCAGTATTTGGGTGGTGGTAGATAGACTCAATAAGAGCGCTCACTTTATTCCGGTTAAGAGTAAGAGTACGACATCGTGGTTGGCAACAATTTATGTTTGTGAAATAGTTCATCTTAATGGAGTACCTTCCAACATCGTAAGCGATCATAACCCCATCTTTACTTGTGAATTTTGGAGGAGCTTGCAAGAAGCATTAGGTACACGGTTGTGTTTGAACACCCCTTATCATCCTCAGACCGATGGACAAACAAAGGGGGGGAAAATTATTCTTGAAGATCTTTTGAGGCTGTGTATCCTAGATTTCGGAGGAACATGGGAAGAACATCTTCCTTTAGTAGAGTTTGCCTATAATAACAATTATAAAGCTAGCATCAGCATGGTACCCTTCGAAGCACTGTACGGACGATCCTGTAGATTACCCATTTATTGGTGGGAGTCTACCAAAAGATTATTACTTAGACCATATATGGCTAGGGAAATGTCCGAAAAGATTGACCTTATTCGACGGCGGATGAAGACAGCTCAAGATAGGCAGAAATCCTATGCATACGAGAGAAGGACTAACCTCGAATTTGAAGTAGGAGACTTGGTTTTTATCAATGTGTCACCTCTGAGGAATGTGGTTCGCTTCGGGTCCGTAGGGAAGTTGGCACCTAGATTTGTGGAACCATTTCCCATAACCGAGAGGACTGGCCAAATGGCCTATAGAGTGAAACTCCTAGACAATCTATCCAGCGTTTATGATGTTTTCCACGTTTCCCATCTGCGGAAGTGCCTACATGGCACTGTAGTAATCGTTGAGCCGAATGTATTGGAAGAAGTAGAAGTGGAACGGGAGGCGACAATCAGGCGAGTTCCTTCCTGTATTCTTGGATCAGAAGTTAAGAAGTTACGCAATAAAGAATCAAGTTGCTAAAGGTTCAATGGGGAGATAACCCAGAGGATGTGACTTGGGAGACCAAAGACAAGATTCGTACCATTTTCTTTTTGAGGGTATGCTCTTAACTCCTTTTTCCAAAGCTTTATCAGTACTTATTTCTATCATTTGAGTATGTCCTATCAATAGTATTTTCGACCTTTAGATAGGAATCCTATGGATGTAAGCATGTGTTTGAGATATGTTATGATTGATGTATGCAAGTGGATGCAAGTGTTTGCTAGTGGTTGCTTGTGGATGCGTATACACACACATTTGGCACTAGATCGGCTCAATCACTCTCATATTGCACATGGATGTGTGTGCATTTTCTTTTCTTTTATGGATGGAAATGGATGTATTAGCATATGGATGTTGCATTTGGAGGAATGAGTGTGCACACATATAGAGCTTACATGTTATAATAGGATAATTTGCATACGTATTGGATTCATGGCACTAACATATGTTGCATTAAGGAGGTCAATTGAATCAGTAGACCACCTGATTTTTGCATTAGTGTTGGGACATATACACACTCCTTTGCATATATTCATATAAGAATTAGAAATCTTTAAGGACAATGGATGTCAGTGATAATTATCCTATGGGTCGACATATAGAGATTTTTGAATGAGTGTGCACACATATAGAGATTTCAGGGATTTGCATTCTCCTCAACATAGAGATTTCAAGGACAAAATCCTTTGAGTGGAGGAGAATGTAACACCCCAAATTTTTAACGACACTAAAAGAGGATAAATTAAATAATAATTAGTTTAATATTCGGAATTAAGGAAAATGGACTACGCCATCGTGTCCGTCTCGAAGTTCTGGTCAAGATAGACATTTGGTTTGCGTAAAAAGGACACCGTATGAAGAAGTTATGAGGGTTTTAAGTTTGTATATGTGCAGAAAGATTATATATATATGCATGATTCAGAGATAAGTCAGAATTTTATCCAGATCAATTCGAATTTTAAAAATTCGTCAAGGTGGCAAAAATCCCGCTCTAGGGGGTTGACCCCTTTAGAGGGGTGTTGACCTAGGGGTCGACCCCCCTTAAGGGGTGTCGACCTATGGGTCGACCCACCCACAGGGGTGTGGACACCCCTAGGACCGATGTGGCACTCGGTTTTAGGGGGTCTGGCAGCTATATATATGTGTCTTATTCTCCTATTATCTTCATTGGAAATCATGGAGGCCATATGCTGCCGGTATATGAACTGAGAAGGAACTGTTTTCTACAACAACGTACAATATTTCAGTTTTGCAAATCAAATCCAGAAATTCAAGATCCATTCTCTCTATTCTCTAAACCTAACGCTGTGAGTTCTAGTTGCTTTTAGGTTTAGATAAATAAAAGTAAATTATGAAACACTGTGATTTGGATATGTGTAAACTATGAATCTATGCTATTATCATATCTTATGCTATGTCATGATAGATCTTTTTCTCTAGATCCCATTTCAGTAATTTTATTCTACTAAGTTATTATCATGGATCTTGGTTTGTAACTATATTGTGGTTAATATAAATCTGATAATTTGGACAGTTATATCATTGGATAGATCTAATCATTTATGTTAATCATGAACATATGTCACCTTGAATTGGTTAGGATTGGATATAAATCTTTATGTTAATGGTAACTTCTATGACTTACTATGATGTGGATTTGTGTAGATCTATTTCTAAATCAGTAGAACTAATTTATGTGGACATTGATACTGTTAGATCTATTTTAACATCTAGATCTGAATTATGTGATCTAATTTATCAACGTGTGTTATCATGTTAGATCTATTTTAACACCTAGATCTGAGTTATGTGATCTAATTTATCACCTTGTGTTATCATGTTAGATCTATTTTAAACATCTGGATCTGAATTATGTGATCTAATTTATCACCTTGTGTTGTCATGTTAGACCTAAACCAATTGGACATCTAAATTGCTAATTTAGATCTTACTATGGTTAATGTGACATCATAGTTATGTTAGAATAAATTGACTGCCAACCTGTAACGACCCAGATTTGTTGATCGATTTATTTTAAATATCTAATATCGTTTTAAATATTGAGATGATAATAAATGGAATTTCATATTGAGATATCGATTCAATAATCGATTATTTAATTTATAAAGTATATTAAAATATCGTAATACGAAAACAGTAATAATTCAAAGTTAAAATTGAATTGAAAAACAGTTCAGATAATCAATATAGATTCTAAATGAAAAGAAAACGATAATAATAATTATTTATTCTCGAGTAATTAATTGTTTGAAATTTAATTTATATCGATTTATATTAATATCTTTTCCATATGATCAAATTGGGCTTCGAAACCATATCCAGTGGTTCAGAATAGTTTTATAACCCTAGGGATGTTGGTTGTTGTGTTCAGAAAGGAGTCCGGGATCACGGGGTATTTTAAATATGGTAAATCACAGGTTCAATTAAAAAAAAACCTTTACCTTCCTTCCTAAGCTAAGTACAATAAAAAACTACCCCTGATAAACCTCACGCAGTAAAATACCTACCTTCATTTCCTTAACTAGAAAGCATCTCTCCATTTTAAAATCATGACTTCCTATCCCCTTTTTCTATTTCTTCTGTAAACAATTTAAATGCCGCTGCTCTCTCAGTGTAATTAAAAATCAAAGCTTCTGTAAAAATTATGGCTCCCTCTTCATAAATGAATAAATCGAAAAACAAATGTACTAGGGTCTCCCTTCTTTCCATTATGTAATACGCGATTTCCATTTTTCAATCAGAAGGTAAAACCGAACTCCTCAAAATAAAAATGACCAAAACTTGAATTCATTTCAAAGGAGGAGGTTTTTCATTTCGTGAAGTTGGGTTCTTCATCTCGCTGATTAGGTGCGATGCTCCTTCGCAGGGGTCAACATCGGTCGATCTAGGGTTGCGACTTGGGATTTATACAGTGGTTGGATGTTCGATTCGATCTCGATTTTGGTCTCGAAGGCTAACTATAAGGTCATGGGCTCAATTTCAGGCTATGCGTTGGTGAAAGGGAGGATGCGACAGTGATTGTCGCACTGTATTAGTTGAAGTCGCGATTAAGGTTGAACGGAGGAGCGCTGTAGACGTGATGACAGTCTCGGTTCTGGGAAGATCAGTTGGACACAAGTGATTTCTTTTCTTCCGAACTTATTAATTGAGGATGCAACTTGGAGTGGGTGCTCGTTGATGGTCAGATGGTTTCAGATGTTGAGTAGATGTCGGATGTCCAGGTGGGTAGGAGTTGGTGTTTAGGCGACTGCTGATAGAATATGTGATAAACAAGGGAGGTTGTGATGCTAAGTTCATCAGTACATTTGGGTTTACATTTCAATGTAAATCAAAGAGAGGATGCATGAATTAAGTTTCGAAAGTCCTGGGTAAAAGACTGAAGCAGGTTCGCGCTTTCGTTTCTGAGAAGAAGTAAACAAGGCTGACTTTTGATCTTAGCTTAATGAAATGGAATTAAGGTAATTACGTTAAACCTATAACTAGTGAGTTTGATTTATAATTTACAAATTAGAAACTTATAATATGTATATCCATGATCAGAAATGGTGGAGTTGTATGTGGTTTATACTGGAAACGAAGAAGATGTATTAGAGTGTAAATGTGAGGTAAGGTATAATTTAGTAATTTATTTAGTTTAATTATTTTTATTCGAGTAGTTAAATTAAATAGATAAATGTTTAATCGTTAATTAAAATAAATAATCCTAGGAAAAAGATTTCATTTGAGTGGATGGAAAGGCGAGACGATAGAGAATGTTAAATAAATATTCGACAATGGAAAATCACTGTGAGTAAATCTCACTCTGTTTTATTTAGAATTATTTTTATGTGTTAAAAATATTTGTCTGTTGGTTGGTTAGTTGCATTAAAATATTACTGTGGCTATTATGAAAAATATATTAGTTATTTAGGATTGGTTTGTAGTTTATATATATATATATATGTATGTATATATATACATATATATTGGTGATTGGATTCCCATAGTATCATTAACGGATACCCGTAGTATCATTAGCGGATGACCCTATATGCCCCACGCTATGATAGTGGATGACCTTCTATACCGCGATATCCTACCTCGAAGCAGGATGGGTATTATTTATGTTGGCTAACGTCTATGGATGCAGGGAAACAGGTTGGAGGGATCAAACTGGATTCCTCAAAAATATTATTATTTGTTTGTTTCACATATATTATCATATATGATGTGTTGGAAAATATGTATTTGACAACTTGGTGTTTTTGATTGGTTGAATGTCACTGGCCCTAAAATGTTGATGTATAAAAATATTGTGAAAAGAATATTTGAGATTTAAAAGGGGAAATCTATTTTTAAAAATAGAATTTGAATTTTTAGTGAGCTATAGAAATATTAACTTGTTTTGAATAAATAAAACAAGTATTGAATTTATAAACGATGTTTATAAATTGAAATACATAGGAAATTGAAGTATTGAATTTATAAACAATGTTTATAAATTAGATAATACAGAAAATTGAAGTGAATTTATAAACGGTGTTTATAAATAAATGGGAATGATCTTCATTGGATAATCAGATAATCAAAGTGAACTTATAAACGATGTTTATAAGTGGAATAAGGTTGGGAATTGAAATGAATTTATAAATGATGTTTATAAATAAAATGAATTAATTATCAAGAGATAAATTTGAATATTTAAATTCAAATATGAATTTAAAAATAGAATTTGAATTCACTTGAAAGGGAACAGTTTTTATTCCGTAATTAGGAATATAAAAGGAATGAAGTTTCAAATAGAAATTTGAATTGGAAATTTGTTTAATATATAAAACAAGGAAGTTAAATTTATAAACAACGTTTATAAATTAAGTGAGATAATTATCATTTTGATAATTTAAATATTTAAATTCAATTATGAATTTAAAAGTGTATTGGGAAGTGATTAAAACAGAATGATTGATTATATTTCGGAATTCGGAATATAAGTTGAATTGAGGAAAATCCAACGGATTATAATTAGAATTTGATTTCATCGAATTTTATAAACTAATTTATTTCTAATGGAATTAGAAAATAATAACAGAAATGGAGTCGTAATTGAATTGGTAACTGAGTAATGGAAAATTGACAATTAGATATAATCAAAAATATTAAGTTGGATTTGAAAACTGGATTTAATATATATTAAAAATATATTAGAATGGAGTTGAAATTTATTATAAATGAAGTTTAAACGTTTATATTTAAATATAATTAAAACAAACTCGCCACAGCACGGCAGTTCGTAAATTGGCGTTTCGAACTTCAATTGAGTATATAGAACTTAATTTAAGTTGGAATTCTTTGAAACTAGAATCGTCAGAACCGATTTGATAATAGTTTTCTAATGGAAGAGAAAAATCTGGATTTCATCTTATAGATTTTGAGTTATATCAAAATCAAATTTTCAGAAAAGCAGCGCCATAACCATTATAAAACCATAACAGTTTTTTTAAATAAATAAAAGGGTTTTAATAAAATAAAATATGAATTTCCATTAGAAAAATCTAGACTTGAGTTATACTATAAATATGAACTCAAGTGGAGTAAGTGAACTAAATTTTGAAACAAAATCAAATTTTAAATTATTGAATAGAATTAACTAATTTGAAGAATAATTATTTAATCGAGTTTTGAATCGAAACTGGGCGTTGGATAAGTGAATGGGGTTTATGAATTTATATTCGAAATCGAATATGAAACTTGAATTGGAAATGGAACTCAAATGGGTTTATAAGCAAGTAAATATTTATATCTGAACATGATATGTTCAAACTAAAGGGGTTTAGCAAAAGAGCTAATTTAAAAAAATAAATTAGCGAATGGAGTTAGGAATGACTGGATTTAGTTGGGATAAATTGGAAACAGGTGAACATGTGTTAGACAGGTATGGGATGAAGTGTATAAAGATTATAATTTGTGTGCCCAATAAAAAGGTACACGTTTAATTCCATATGAGATTTTGTGCGCCTAATCGGCAAGCCACTTGGCATTTTGATTTTCTTTTTGAATGGAAAGGGCCTAGAGAGGCGAGTTGAGGTTTGAACTATTGACCGGTACAAAGGAGGTTATAGAGAAATTTTATGGAAATTTAAGGAGTTAGAATATTTTAAAGAAAATTGGATAACTCAAAAATCAATATGTCAATATATATTGAATTCGATAAGGAAACGAATTAAAAATAGAATATTATAAACAAAAAGGAAATCGATAGTCTGGTAATAGAAAGAGAAATATATATACGTTTTAAAAATGAATAATTGGCTTTATAGGATGTGGATTATTCAAGGTAAGTGGTTTTATCTGTTTTGAAGTTATTGATGTTTTCAGTCAAGGTCTGAGAGATAGTTATACCCCAACTTGTTGCTAGCTGTGTGAGCTGGGTACGCATGATAGAGGGTTCTCGCTTCGCGTTAGGTGGCGGACGGGAGACTCTTACCTCTACATGTCCCTCGAAACTAAGGGAGGGTTGGTTGTGAAGTCGAAAGGCTGGCCATAAAATGAGTTGGGGGGTTACCAGTGTAAGCCACGGGGGGAGGTTAGCCCTCTGCCTTGGGGGTTGAGGGATGGTTGAAAAGCCTACTGAAATCGTCGGTTCATTACAGTTGGTATCAGAGCTTAGGATGAGCGAATACCTGGGCTTTGGTGGGGTTGTGCTCATTAGAGATAGGGTCAGTAGTACCCTATAATGAGTTGAGTGTATATATACGAGAGAGCGTATTTGTTAATTGATATAAAATTTGTTTTATGTTGTGTTGGCTAGTCTACTGAGTGGTTTATGAATTCTGATTGAATCGTGGGACGCCACGAAGTCGATAGGAATTTATAAACACTTGAACAGAGAAATTTGACACAATATTGTTTTAAGTGGGTAAATGAAATAATTTTACCCGAAATTCTATTTTGGTATAAATAGAATAAATTTATGAAATTATTATAATATATGGATGTGTTGGTTGTTGATATTATAATCCAATAAGATTATAAAAATGAAATGGTTATATGTAACCAAATATAATTTGTATAAGAATAAAATATATAAATGAGATGAATAAAAATTGAATTCAAACTAGAATTCAGAATTTTAAATCCTAGGTGTTTGGAAAATATTTTTCTGAATAAATACAAAGTAAATATAGCATTACTTTGAAAAGATTTTAAAGAAAAATCATTTTAGATGGATTTTGAAATTGTTAAAGCACTTAACTCACTTCAATGGCTGGAAAATAATTCTGATGATGACGGCAACATCATTAGTGTTTATTTTCAGGTTTCTAAGTGATGGATTGCTACCTTAGAAAAGTTTTTGAAGGAAATTTTTTGAAAGAAAACAAGCTGGTTTGAAAATTCAAATGTTTTGAATTTGAAATGGTTATAAATATATGTGTATAAATTAGTGTGATTTCAAAAGGATTTGAAATGAAAAAACTCAGGAATTTAAGTTCTGAAATTAAAATTTAACTTAAGTAAGTTAAATAAATTGAAATAAATAAATTGAATAAAATCAATTTGAATGAATTGGAATTGGATATGAATATATAGATTGGAAGTCATTCGGATTTAATGAATGTTAACATATATGGGGTGCCATATGAATGAAAACCAAAAGTTTGGTAGAACTAAAGTTGTTGAAATGTGAAGAGTTGAGTTTCAACATAAATGAGTTTTGAAAAGTTAATGAGTTAGAAGCATTTTTCTTACCTTAGTAATTTCAGGGACGAAATTTTTTTAAGAGGGGAAGAATGTAACGACCCGGATTTGTTGATCGATTTATTTTAAATGTCTAATATCGTTTTAAATATTGAGTTGATAATAAATGGAATTTCATATTGAGATATCGATTCAATAATCGATTATTTAATTTATAAAGTATATTGAAATATCGTAATACGAAAACGGTAATGATTCAAAGTTAAAACTGAATTGAAAAATAGTTCAGATAATAAATATAAATTCTGACTGAACAGAAAACGATAATAATAATTATTTATTCTCAAGTAATTAATTGTTTGAAATTTAATTTATATCGATTTATATTAATATCTTTTCCATATGATCAAATTGGGCTTCGAAACCATGTCCAGTGGGTTCAGAATAGTTTTATAACCTTAGGGATGCCGGTTGTTGTGTTCAGAAAGGAATCTGGGATCACGGGGTATTTTAAATATGGTAAAATCACCGGTTCAACTCAAAATAAAATAAAAAAATTAAAACCTTTACCTTCCTTCCTAAGCTAAGTATAATAAAAACCTACCCCTGATAAACCTCACGCAGTAAAATACCTACCTTCATTTCCTTAACTAGGAAGCATCTCTCTATTATAAAATCACGACTTCCTATACCCTTTTTCTATTTCTTCGGTAAACAATTTAAATGCCGCTCCTCTCTCAATGTAATAAAAATCAAAGCTTCTGTAAAAATAATGGCTCCCTCTTCATAAATGAATAAATCGAAAAACCAATGTACTAGGGTCTCCCCTCTTTCCATTATGTAATACGCGATTTCCATTTTTCACTCAGAAGGTAAAACCGAACCCCTCAAAATAAAAATGACCAAAACTTGAATTCATTTCAAAGGCGGAGGTTTTCATTTCGTGAAGTTGGGTTCTTCATCTCGCTGATTGGGTGCGATGCTCCTTCGTAGGGGTCAACATCGGTCGATCTAGGGTTGTGACTTGGGGTTTATATGGTGGTTAGATGTTCGATTCGATCTCGATTTTGGTCTCGAAGGCTAACTGTAAGGTCAGGGGCTCAATTTCAGGTTATGCGTTGGTGAAAGGGAGGATGCGACAGTGACCATCACACTGTAGTAGATGAAGTCGCGATTATGGTTGAATGGAGGAGCGCTGTAGACGTGATGACAGTCTCGGTCCTGGGAAGATGAGTTGGACACAAGTGATTTCTTTTCTTCCGAACTTGTTAATCGAGGATGCAACTTGGAGTGGGTGCTCGTTGATGGTCAGATGGTTTCAGATGTTGAGTAAATGTCGGATGTCCAAGTGGGTAGGAGTTGGTGTTAGGGCGACTGCTGACAGAATATGTGACAAACAGGGGATGTTGTGATGCTAAGTTCATCAGTACATTTGGGTTTACATTTCAATGTAAATCAAAGAGAGGATGCATGAATTAAGTCTCGAAAGTCCAGGGTAAAAGACTGAAGTAGGTTCGTGTTTTCATTTCAGCGAAGAAGTAAACAAGGCTGACTTTCTGTAATAACCCGGAAATCTGAGCCAATTTAAATTTTTTATTTTGGCAATTTTAGTGAATTTTTATTATTTAAAATAGATTATTTTAAATAATAACGACGAAAAATTTATTTTTGATAGAATTAGAACGTATATATTTATATACGTCGTCGTTAGAATATAAATATTTATTTTAAATTATAAAAGAAATTGAAAATGACGCAGTAGTTCGATAATTTGATTTCAAATTTCAAATGGATGTACAGGATTCAAAATAATCCGGATTTTAACAAATCCAAAAATATTAGAATCTAATTGAGAATATCTTTCCAACGAATCCAAAAAATTGAAATTTCATAGTGGGGATAAAAAGATATGTCCAGTTGAAATTTCAGAATAGTCGCTATGGAATTTCGGCCCTTGAAAATAGCCATTTTGCAAACGACCTCGGTTTTCGACGAAACCACTTTTGTTGGATCTGTGATGTCAAATTATTGCTAGGTTTCGAATTTCGTAATTTTTCGAATCAATATGTGAGCGTGGCAAAGGAAAACGCGTTTAACCAGTTTCAGTTGATTTTAATCGACTGGAAAATGGCCATTTTTCAAACGGTCTCAGAATTTGGCGAAATTAGTTTTGTTAGGACCGTATCGTCAATACGAAGCTGGAAAATATTTTTCGGGAATTTTAAGAGTCTGTATGTGGGCTCGGTAACTTGAAATGCGTGTTCAAATTCAATATATAGAGTTATATGTTGATTTTGACGAAAACTGACCGAAACGATCGAATCATCTTACGATACATATCCCATTGTGTTCGGAATGGGGGTAATACGCTAGGGACGACAGGCGGTGGGCCTCGTTTAGAGGTCGAATAAAAAAGTCAACTTTTTGAAATTAAAATAATTAAATAATATATATTTTTTCCTTTAACCCCCCCCCCCCCCCCCCGGTATATTTTTCTTCCCCAATTCAGTTTCATTTGAGATAAATAAAAAGAAAAAAAGGGGGGATCGCGATTCACGCCCTCCCCCCCCCCCCCCCCCCCCGATCGTTCGCCGCCGCCAGGAAGCGCAGCGCCCCCCTCGCCTCCCTTCTTCTCTTCCTCCTCTCACCTCTCGCTTCTTGAATCCCCTCCACTTCCTTCATCGCCCCCCTCGAAGACCGCGCCCATCCCACATCCGATTGCCGCACCGCCCATCCGGAGCCCCCGCTGAACCACCGTGACCCGCTCCCTTCTTCCAGCCTGTCGAACAACACCCCCCATCGAAGAAAAACCGCCTCCGCCTGTAGACCGCACCGCTCCACTCGCCGACCCCCCCTTCGAGTTCGACAGTAAGCCCTTTTTTACTTACTTGTTTTTATATAAGTAGTTTTAAATTTAAAATACGATTTTTAATTTATGAAATGGCTTTGATTTCAATTTATAAAAATAGCATATAGTATAAATCAGTTTTGTTCATTATTAATATGAAATCAAATTATTATTGATGATAAAGTTTCAACTTTTATAGAGAAAGGTTTAATTTTTATTCATTAGAAAGGTTCGATTTATATTATAGATAAAACAAAAAACATATAATTTTTATAATATAGAAAGGTTAAAAATATAAATTTTATACTAGTGGCATAATAAAATTATGATTTATACTTAGGTAGAGTATTAAAAATATGGTTTTTGTTAAAGTAAAAATATAAAGATATAATTTTTATATAGTAATGATAATAAAAATTCGATCTTTACATATGAAGTAGAAATATAAAAATATAATTTTTATATAGAAATATGATTTTTATTTACTGAAATGAAGTAATAAAAATATAATTTTTATTTGAACAGCGTGAAAAGAACTGCATTAGAGTTTTAAACAGATCCAGACGGGTTAACAGTTCAATAGCAAAGCACGGCGGAGTGGAACCCTCGGTGAGAACTCCTCACTTTTAATTTATTTCTAGTTTAAAAATATACTAGGATGTAGACGGTGTTTAGTAGCACCCGACACCCGTCGTCCACAGACTATGGACGGCTTGTATGCTTGTTTGTTTGATTTTGTGTGTAGTTGATTGTGTGATATGATGTGAAATGAAATAAAATATTTAGATAGTTAAAAATATTTTATAGTTGAAAATAGAATTTTTAACGTGTATTTAAAATGAAATAAATATAAACAAATCGGATGATTTGTTTATATACACAAATTTGACTGATATTGATTGGGACGATAAATTTTACACATCGCCCAACTGCACAAACAAAATCTGTGTTTGATTGTTTGAAACCCCACACGGGTATTGGGATGATATATGACATACGCTAATCCCAATAATTAGTTGTATGTCAATCGATTGATGGACAGACTGTTATGAGCGTTAAATATTTATATTTGATGCTTATACAGTGTAGAATGCACTTTGAATGATGGTTGATTATTTGTCATTGTTGATATATACATGCGTTGTATGGAAATCCATAGAAATAAAATCTATGGTAATTGATTGGGCCTCATTCCAGTTTTGAAATAGAATATTTGAAAAGAAATATTTGAATAAAATATTTGAGAAGAAATATTTGAAACGAAATATATTCGAAATAGAAATATATAAAGCCGTGTTGATTAGATATGCGCTATTTTGACGCGAACGATATTTATATCAATTATATTTGTTTTTATAATGAATATTGAAAAGTGATTTCAAAATCGAATATTTTGAAATGAAATTCGAATTAAATTGAATTGAAACAAATTAGAATTCAAATTAAATTGAATTGAAACGAATTAGAATTCGAATTGAAAATAAAATGAGTTCGAATAGAATTAAAATTGAATAGAAAACGAATTCAAATCGAATTGAAATTGAATTGAATAGGAATTCAAATCAAATTGAAATTGAATTGAATCGAATTGAAATTGAATTGAATAGGAATTCAAATCGAATTGAAATTGAATTGAATCGAATTTAAATCGAATTGAAATTGAATTGAATAGGAATTCAAATCGAATTGAAATTGAATCGAATTTAAATTGAATTGAAATCAATTTGAAATGAATTTAAAACGAATTTATATTGGAAAAATTCAATTTTGATTTGAATTCGAAATAGAAGTTGAAATCGTTTTGAAAACGAATTTGAAACGATTTATAAAATACATTTAAAAGGAAATCGACGAAATATATATATAATGGCCTGAATAGAACGCGCTGCGGCAGTTCGTGAATTTCGACCATTGACTTCGAATGGACATTGCGGGATATCCGACCGTCGGATTCTCCTAAAACCGGAACCGTTGAGTTCGTATCGAAAAGAGCTTTCTAACGAATATTAGAAATTAGAAATCTAGCGGTTGGATTTGGAATTATGTCCAAATCAAATTTGGAAAAGGTCGCTGTAAGTGCAGTTCGATGGCTGTTGATGGAAATCAACTGTACGGGCCTTGATAAAATTATTAAAAATAGTAATAATTTGTGTAAAATCATAAGAAATGATTTGTGAAGAATTGGGATGAAAAAATTCCATGTTTGAAAAGATAAAAATAGATTTTTATCGAAATGAACTAGTTTTGAACTAGAATAATAATTTATTTATTTTTAAAATAAATAAATTGGATTTGAAATGGTTTTGAAAATAACAAGAATTTCCAATAATTGAATTGGAATGGATTTGAAACGAAATCATCTTCTGAATTGTTCGATGTTGGATTTCGTGATTATACAGATGTTGTTTTGGAAATTTGAAAGATATATATATATATATATATATATATATATATCGTTATTTCCAATACGATATTTGTGGGTTGTAGAATTTGATATTGAATATAAGCCGATATATTTTCTATTCAAAGCCTTGTATTGAATATCAAATGTGATTTGGGTTTGTCGTGAATGGTGTCTTCATTAACACTGTTCTTAAGCCCAATTGAGAAAAAGATTAAATCTTTTTATTTAGATTTAATGAAGTGTACCAATTAAATAATATTTAATTGGAATTGAATTGGGTATTGTTTTTTGGGTTTATCATGAACAGTGTTTTAAATAACACTTGTTCTTTAACCCGATAATTAATGGAATGTGATTTTGGGTTGTCGTGAACGATATCTTCAATAATACTGTTCTTAGACCCAACGGAGTTAAGAAAATTAGAAACTAACTGGAGATTAGTTAAGTTGAATGGTTTCTTGGGTATTGATCTGATGTTGGTTTCGGCCTTCGGGGTTAATACTTAGGGAATTGCTCACTTGCTAATGTACAGTTAGAGACTGATTGAAATGTGATGTGATTTTGGGGTTTATCGTGAACCGTGTTTTAAATGAAACTGATTCTTTAACCCAGTTAAAGATTAAAACTAAGTGGAGTTTTAATGAATATTTAATTAGATTGAAAAGATCGAGACCGGGTTTATCCCATTCTGAATAACTGATACGACGATAAGTCGAAGATGAAGACGGTGGTTGAAGACCGGATGTCTTCACGTCGTTTGGGTGATTATTGATGATCTTGATTGGGCCGTACACCCAAGAGGAGGGAATCAGTTGGTGATCGTCTAGACGTACTTGGAGATCGATGGATATGCGGGGTACTAGGTGCCTCCGGTTTCGTTCAGACCCAGAACGAACTTGTAAATGGACTGTGTGTCTGACATTGGATTTTAGTCTGTGTGATTGATTTCTATTAAATATATATCTGTTTGGCGGCGGAGAATTTATTCTCTTGCATAACGCCCTTCTCTGAGACGTTCGAGCTCAGAGGTTATATATTGATGGATATGAAACACATGGAGTGAATTGCCTGTTTGGCATGCCTAAGCGGCAATATGATCAAGGCTTCTGTTGAAAGGTAGAGTCTTATGGTTGATGATCAAAGCACGGCCTGTGTGGCATAGCTTTGTGTAGCGTTGATTCGCGAGCCTCACACCCTGGTTGTGAACCAGAAACGGGAGAGGACCTCAGGGAGGGCATGCGTTTCCTTCTAGTTAGAAGTGGCATCCGTGGTTTTACACGCCCTGACGAGTTTGACTTATGTGGTTGTTGCTGTTGCGAGGCGCCTCAGATATATCGGTGACTATGTGAAGCCGATGGAGTCATTCGTTGGCTCATTTACGCCCCCAAAGGGTGGGGAAACGCAGTGTTCAGGCATTTTAATCCACATCGGTGGACCGGCCCTGTCGCTCCAAGGGTCACTCGAGCTCTGATCCCAAGGCTCGGACTAGAGAGTCACGAATTCGGTGAGGACTATCTTTTGCCTCGGTTCGCAGACGGAAATCCAATTTCCAAATACGTGACATTTGTGGTTTTGATTGTAGAGCCTAGTATGGCGACATGATATATGGTACCCATGCCGTTTATGATTGATACTTATGATTTGAAGTTGTTTTATACACTATGCACTTATAATAGTATCAAATGATTTGTTTTAAACGTACTAAGCATGTTTGGCTATTATAAGGAAAAACCCTATCCCCCGGCTTGCGTTGCATTGTGTGATGGGACCTAGGTCTTATAATAGCTTCATTTTTCTTTATTTAGCATTGCGTTGTTGTTTTATGCACTGGTATTCTTGGGAGGAAACTCGTTCCGTGTTATACGGCGTGGTCCCTTGATTTACCTAACTTTAAAAATAAAGACTAATAACTGTTTTAGTTCTCACACCAGTCCCATGACTGACCTGGAGTTTATCGTTTTAACCTAAACTCTGGGTGCCCTTATTTTGACACGGGCAGCTAGTAGTTTTGGTTTTGCAGATTTATATTCACAGGATCATGGTTTACAGCTGGAATGATATCCGGAAAGCTTTGTATCCGTGTATTACTTCTAGTTGTGTATTGTATTTTTTTTCCGTTGCTATGTAATTTATTGTAATCTCTGATATTTTCTGTTGTATAATTTTTATTTATACTCTGTATATTCTTGTATTCTGATGGGATTGCTGTGATAAACAATGAAATGTTCTTCTGTCTACGTTCTAATTTGTCATGTTCTCAAAGCAATCCGTGCTTTCCTTACCGGGGAAGTTCGGGTCGTTTCACTTTCGATCTTAGCTTAATGAAATGGAATTAAGGTAATTAAGTTAACCCTATAACTAGTGAGTTTGATTTATAATTTACAAATTAGAAACTTATAATGTGTGTATCCGTGATCAGAAATGGTGGAGTTGTATGTGGTTCATACTGGAAACGAAGAAGATGTATTAGTGTGTAAATGTGAGGTAAGGTATAATTTAGTAATTTATTTAGTTCAATTATTTTTATTCGAGTAGTTAAATTAAATAGATAAATGTTTGATCGTTAATTAAAATAAATAATTCTAGGAAAAACATTTCATTCGAGTGGACGGAAAGGCGAGACGATAGTGAATGTTAAATAAATATTCGACAATGGAAAATCACTGTGAATAAATCTCACTCCGTTTTATTTAGAATTATTTTTATGTGTTAAAATTATTTGTCTGTTGATTGTTTGGTTGCATTAAAATATTACTATGGCTATTATGAAAAATATATTAGTTATCTAGGATTGGTTTGTGGTTATTATATATATATATATATATATATATATTGGTGATTGGATTCCTGCAGTATCATTAGCGGATGCCCGCAGTATCACTAGCGGATGACCCTATACGCCCCACACTATGATAGTGGATGACCTTCTATACCATGATATCCTGCCTCGAAGTAGGATGGGTATTATTTATGTTGGCTAACGTCTATGGATGCAGGGAAACAGGTTGGAGGGATCCAACTAGATTCCTCAAAAATATTATTATTTGTTTGTTTCACATATATTATCATATATGATGTGTTGGAAAATATGTGTTTGACAATTGGGTTTTTTGATTGGTTGAATGTCACTGACCCTAAAATGTTGATATATAAAAATATCTTGAAAAGAATATTTGAGATTTAAAAGGGGAAATCTATTTTTAAAAATAGAATTTGAACTTTTAATGAGCTATAGAAATATTAACTTGTTTTGAATAAATAAAACAATTATTGAATTTATAAACGATGTTTATAAATTAAAATACACAGGAAATTGAAGTATTGAATTTATAAACAATGTTTATAAATTAGATAATACAGAAAATTGAAGTGAATTTATAAATGGTGTTTATAAATTAACGGGAATAATCTTCATTGGATAATCAGGTAATTAAAGTGAATTTATAAACGATGTTTATAATGGAATAAAGTTGGGAATTGAAATGAGTTTATAAACGATGTTTATAAATAAAATGAATTAATTATCAAGAGATAAATTTGAATATTTAAATTCAAATATGAATTTAAAAATAGAATTTGAAATCATTTGAAAGGGAACGGTTTTTATTCCGTAATTCGGAATATAAAAGGAATGGAGTTTCAAATAGAAATTTGAATTGGAAACTTGTTTAATATATAAAACAAGGAAGTTAAATTTATAAACAACGTTTATAAATTAAGTGAGATAATTATCATTTGGATAATTTAAATATTTAAATTCAATTATGAATTTAAAAGTGTATTGGGAAGTGATTGAAACAAAACGATTAATTATATTTCGGAATTTGGAATATAAGTTGAATTGAGGAAAATCCAATGGATTATAATTAGAATTTGATTTCATCGAATTTTATAAACTAATTTATTTCTAATGGAATTAGAAAATAATAACATAAATGGAGTTGTAATTGAATTGGTAACTGAGTAATGAAAAATCAACAATTAGAGATAATTGAAAATATTAAGATGGATTTTAAAACTGGATTTAATATATATTAAAAATATATTAGAATGGAGTTGAAATTTATTATAAATGAAGTTTAATCATTTATATTTAAATATAATTAAAGCAAACTCGCCGCAACACGGCAATTCGTAAATTGGCGTTTCGAACTTCAATTAAGTATATAGAACTCAGTTTAAGTCGGAATTCTTTGAGACTAGAATCGTCAGGACCGATTTGGTAATAGTTTTCTAATGGAAGAGAAAAATCTGGATTTCGTCTTATAGATTTTGAGTTATGTCAAAATCAAATTTTTAGAAAAGTAGCGCCATAACCATGATAAAACCATAACGGTTTATTTAAATAAATAAAAGGGTTTTAATAAAATAAAATATGAATTTCCATTAGAAAAATCTGGACTTGAGTTATACTATAAATATGAACTCAAGTGGAGTAAGTGAACTAATTTTTGAAACAAAATCATTGTTTAAATTATTGAATAGAATTAACAAATTTGAAGAATAATTAGTTAATCGAGTTTCGAATTGAAACTGGACGTTGGATAAGTGAATAGGGTTTATGAATTTATATTCGAAATCGAATATGAAACTTGAGTTAGAAATGGAATTCAAATGGGTTTATAAGCAGGTAAATATTTATATCTGAACATGATATGTTCAAACTAAAGGGGTTTAGCAAAAGAGCTAATTTAAAAGAGTAAATTAGTAAATTGAGTTAGGAATGATTGGATTTAGTTGGGATAAATTGGAAACAGGCGAACATGTGTTAGGAAGGTATGGGATGAAGTGTATAAAGATTATAATTTGTGTGTCCAACAAAAAGGTACACGTTTAATTCCATATGAGATTTTATGCGCCGAATCGGCAAGCCACTTAGCTTTTTGATTTTATTTTTGAATGGAAAGGGGCTAGAGCGGCGAGTTGAGGTTTGGACCATTGACCGGTACAAAGGAGATTATGGCGAAATTTTCCAGAAATTTAAGGAGTTAGAATATTTTAAAGAAAATTGGATAACTAGAAAATCAATATATCAATATATATTGAATTTGATAAGGAAACGAATTTAAAATAGAATATTATAAACAAAAAGGAAATTAATAGTCTGGTAATAGAAAGAGAAGTATATATACGTTTAAAAATGAATAATTGGCTTTATATGATGTGGATTATTCGAGGCAAGTGGTTTTGTCTGTTTTGAAGTTAATGATGTTTTCAGTCAAGGTCTGAGAGGTAGTTATACTCTAACTTGATTGATTTCATTTTTGACCGATAAATAGTAAGATCCGGTCTCGAAGTGAAATGTTTGAATAAGAGTTAGTCGAATGCGGTATTTTGGGTTGTTGTAACGATGTTTTACACAACATTCGTTTTAACCCAAGTAAGGGGAAATTTGGAAATATAATAATAAATATATCCTGAGTATAGAAATAAATAAATGGTCGTGAAAGAGTTAAGTAAATGGAATGTTTTCAAATTGCAAATAAAAGATATTTTCTAAATATAGAAAATAAAAGAAGTTGATATTTTGAAATGTTTCCCAATAGTGTAAGAGGCCAGGATGATTGTCGAAATTACCGTGTTAACGAATAGTGATAAGGAAGTGGAGAAGTGATTTAATTAATGAAATATTAATTAAGGGCCCAGTGATTTGTTTGATGCTATGAATGGATATTTGTTTTTCTTCGATAGTTAAATAACCGACTATCGAAGTGTTTGCCAATATCGTTGTCAATATGGAGAGACCGGTTGGATTATTATCCGTGAACCACTCCGTATTGGCAGTAACGTTGCGAACCAGATTATATGAAGATAATCAAAGACGAAGTAAAGTGCAAGGACTTTTTCTATTAATAGAAATTGTGCCTTAGGTTTCGTTCAATCCCAAAACGAACGTATATGGACGAATGTCTGACAAAGTATTTCCAATGATCGAATATGTTAGTCTGTATAAATATATATGGTGGCAAAGGATTTATTCTCTTAGCATAATATCCAGAATATGTTTGTACAATCAATTAGTGATTAATGGATCTGACAATGTTGCATTCAAAGTGATTGTGCTATCAATGAAATAAAAGTAATCGTAGCCTCAGGCCTCAACAACCGGGAAATGAAAAAAATCGGGTAGGCAGCATGGCTATGTGGGTATCTTCCATTAGGGTTTATTATCACCTATCTAGAGATATTCATTTCATTCTTTAATCTATTCGATGTTGTCCCATTCGGGAAACGGTTGCTGATCCCAACCGTTGGGGATATACATTCGATTCACTCAAGCGAAATGAGTGGTCGGTCATGTGTGGGCTGGGTTGCAAGATGTTCTTGTTGAACCCAGTGTATTCCCCTCTAGAGATACACTATCGGAAGGTGGTTCCATACCTTGTCATGTGGGAAATCCAATCTCCAATAAGCGCCCTACGGTTTTTGGTTTTATATTATATATGGAGCGTGAGATGCAAGTGTTCCACTAGATTCTATTTATTTGATGTAGACATTATTATAATATCACTGGATTTGATATCAAAAGTATTTTGAGTTATCGTAAGGTAAAACCATCCGTGTTTATTTGTGGATCGGTCTTACGATTATCATTTCTTTCGAAAGGATTTTTAAAGTTAAACAAATGATTGGAGTTTACTCACACCAGTCCCATGACTGACCCAGAGTTTATTTTGTTTTTGTTTTCCCTAAACTCTTGGGTGCCCAAATTTGCACAGGCAGTCAGGTAGTCGGGGTTTTTCAGATTCACTTGGAAGAGCTGGAAGTAGGAGGCTTTACCAGTTAGCTATAGACTATCATATTTCCGCTGTGTGCTATGTTGTATCTGGAAACAGGTGTTTATAACTGTTCCAGAAATAGCGGTTGTGCTCTGATGATGGTATGTATATAAAGTTACTGAATTGTATTTCAAAGTTTATGTTACCTAATAAATTTTATTCGTTCCGCTGTGAGTTTGTGATCTTCGTTTTCTTCTATTCTAATATTTCTTTCTATTTCTCATCCTCTAACTTCTTTCTAATAATGATTCATATTTATGTGCAATTTGGGTTGGACATGTGGTGTTATTAGTCAACTCAGATAGTACGGATTTGCGGTTCGTTACACAACCGTTCATCAATTTTAAGTCCATCTTGTTATGATGAAAATTGCATGTCCATGCCAGTATGTATGTTCACCTTATTATCATGCTAGTTTATGTTTATGCCAAGATGATCACTTTGGTTATATTCCCATTATTTTCCCTATTATCATTTATGACTAGGCTATTGTCTAGCCTAAGCATGCTGCCAAATTTATGAGTGCGCTAGTTAAGGAATGGGGAAAAAGGGTTAATATTGGCATAATTTGAATATGAACATTTTTGGATATATAATTCAATTATTTGGTAAAATGGGTATTAACACCTATAAAAGGAAAGGTTTAATTAATTGATTAATTAAAAATGGAATGTTTAGTAATTACAATTAGGAATTGTAATTGTACTTATGACACGAGGTTAGGTTACATTAGAGGTGGAAGTCTGTCCGGACCCAACTGGCATATCCAGCAGCCACTAATGTTGAACCTATTGTGAGAGGTCTAAGTAAGTAAATACGAATCGGGCTATGACACGAGGTTAAGCCCAACTGTGGAATAAGTCTGCCGAGACCCGACCGGCATATCCATCATCTACATGTTGTAGGCCTAATTTGGGAGGTCTAGCCCGTTATAAACCATAAATGGACATGGTAAAGAATTGGACTACTTAACCTAAGTTAATCCATAGGGATTGTATAAACTTAAATTTAAGCTAGGGGTTAAGTAAACTTGGTTGAACAAAAGGGGTGGGTTAAGTAAATCTTGGGTAGGTGGGTAATATTAGTATATATAGGCCCACAAATTTAACTATTAAATAAACATGCTTGAATCAGTGGATGGGTTAAGTAGATTTACGACGGCGGGTAATATTTACATATAGGCCTATGTACTTAACCTAATAAGGTTATGTAATTAAAGACACCTAGTGGTATACATAACCTGTTGAAATATAAAAGGTTATGTAATTAAAGACACCTAGTGGTATACATAACCGGTGGAAAATATAAAAGGTTATGTAATTAAAGACACCTAGTGGTATACATAACCGGAGGAAATAATAAAGTTATGTAATTAAAGACACCCTTTAGGGTAAGCATAACTAGTAGAAATAAATAAGGCTATGTAATTAAAGACACCTAGTGGTATACATAGTAAGTGAAAACCTAGTGGGGGGTACAAGACAAAGGGGAGAGCTTGTATCATATTGTATGGTACCTATTTCAGTCAGTAACCCGAAGTAGGTATCAAACAAAGTACTCCGTACTGGGCGGAGAAGGGGCACGCTTGCTGACTGATTGTAAGAGATCCAGACATGGAGGACGGTGTGGGCGGCACAAACCGACCGGGCCATGTGCGTGCATGAGCTGGGCAGAGGGGGGATAAGACGACCGTGACACCTGTAGATATGGTTATGCACATTATTACGACGAGGGATTGCCACTTTAGGAAGTGATACCTCCTACTGTGGGGCTAGCACAAGGTATCTACGAGGGTTAGGGAGCTGATCGATTAGGGTAATAGTTAGGATACATTTGGATGTATAACTAAGTCTACCACCTTATAGTTGAAGGGACCACTTCTTTCTGGATATACTAGTAACAGTGAAGAGTAATCATTAGAAGAATATACACCTTATCCTGTCTACCTTGCCACACCTGCCATTTATGTAGTGATCTCTCTTATCCACTTTATATGCCTATCATGTTACTTTTATTTATTTAGTGGCTAAAAGTAACTAGACTTGCCAGGCTTTATATGTGACCCTTTTGTTTCTCCTTCTTTCTTCCGTTCCCTACCCCTAGGTTCTCTAGGGAGGGAATTCTCAGACTTAGTCAAGATTCTGCTGTCGTCTTGCTTGGAGCTTTTAGATATATTGCTCAAGCTTCCATCTTTGCTACTATGTCTTATGATTTGGGGATTATGTTTTCTTAGTTATTGCACTCTGATATTTAAAGTACAAGACAGAAGTTTTAATGATGTACTGAGTTTATGTATTTTCAGACATATGGTGTAACCGTGTTTTATGATTAATAAAAGTTTTTAATTCCGCTGCTATTTTATATCTGTCTTGTAATGTTTCTGTTCTGTTTACCTATAACACTTCACGAAACTTAATGCATTCCCTTAATGAGAGACATTAACGGACGTGGGGTGTCACAACATTCGAAGTTATAAAGACTGTAAAAATTAATACTTTAAGAGTTCGATTAGATTGCTTGAATAAAATTATAAAACGGAACCTACTTTTCTATATCTATCCTACATACCTAAACACTTATGGATATGCTATTCGTTTCCGCCCGGCTAAGGGAGGTGGAGTTGAGGTTTTCAATGCATCTTTAATAAAATTTAGAGTCCATTATACTAACATGTTGCAACACAATGTCCAAAAAAAAAATCAGAGCCATCATATTACTTTATGACATAATGCAATTTTGAAGTTAATTTATTGGATACATATCAATAGGGTTCCGTGATATAACTAAGTTTTTAGTACTTCTTTTTGTCATTGTACACTTACAATCCATAGGAACTTCCATTAAGAAAAATAACGTTTAGAAAGTCTAGTATTAAGAACACAAGTTAAAATCACAAGCAATGTCAGCATTTAAGGAAGCAATGTTAAGTTGCATTTAATTATTGAGCTTTGTAGCTAGTGAAGTAAAAGAAAGGCTCCAAATTTGTGATTTCTGGTTGCATGTTTCTCTGATGCTTTCAGTATAATTTACATGCTTTTTTCGAATCGACATATATTTTATTTTTGAAAAATAATAGCAAAACTCCTGGATTTTCCTTGATAACTCGGACCTCAAAATTTTAAAATATTACTCGTAAGAGATGGTTCAAAGTAACAGTGGAAGATACAAGTAACACCTATTAATATGTTAGTAAATGAATATTCATCCATAATAAACATATTGTGATGATTGGAAATGTACTTCACTATTTGCAACAATTATCATCATCTAAGCAAAACGCAAGCACAAGTAGCATATCAGAATTACAAATTACAGTTATAACATTAAAGCTTTCTATAGCTTAAAAATGCTAGAACTTTAAATCATACAATATGAAAATCAATACAAAAAAAACCATTGGAAAATTTTCACTTATAAGTAATAAAAGTTCATATATCATACGAACAAAAAAAATCGACATTGGTACAAAATCAACCGATCTATCAAAAACATAAAGAATAAAACATTAGACGAATATATTGCATCAGCAGTAGATCATCCAAAAAGGGTGTCAGATCAGCTATTAATCCAGGCGAAAGATGAATCACACAAATAATTTGTGCAAGAACTAAAACTACACAATTTTAATCCAAAGTCGGAACAGAAAACTCATAAACCCCTTAATCAACCATAAATATAGCAAAATAAGGTTGGATGAGGAAATAACCTTGACAGTGGATAAAAATTGACAAATAGATTTAATCATGAAATAAATTTGAAATGTAGATACATCTTAGAAAAACAAAGAAATTTTACCAAGACTGCAATAGTGCTTAGCCTAGTATAATTCACATGCTAGAATAGTTGTTTAAAGCCCAGAGATACAACCTAAAGCCGCTGTAAAAGCTGAAATTACAATCTTATAAGGACCAGAATTGCTTAATCATGGTGGTACCAGCTGAATGCAAATGAGACGGTGGTGATGGAGGCAAAAATGACGGAGTCGAATACCCAAAAACAAATTTTATTTCAATTGCAACAATAAAAGCTGAAAAGAGGTGTAAGCGTGAGAAAGGGGTTGGACACGAATACTACACAAAACAACAATTAGATCCATGGTTTTTCAACCATTTACAAACTTTCCATATTCGATAATGGTTATAACCATAATAAAATATTGTAATGGTAATGTCCATTAGTACTTTATAACAGTTATAATCGTTGTATATTGAAACGAAATAAGTGTTATAATAAGGCATGTTAGGTGATGTGTATGTATATAAAAAAGTGAATGATTCAGAAAAATATTTATATGTATTGTCACTCGGATCATGAATATTTAATAAATGGTTCTACGAAAAAAATAGAAAAGGAAGAGGATTGAATTAGATTGGTATCTGATAAGATAACAATTTTTAAATAAACTGATTTAATAAAATACATTGTCTACATTCTAGTAATTAATAATTGTATTAGCAAAGGTTTGAATATTTTCATCTACTTTCAATAGTCATTTATTCAAAAGCGTTATCAGAAGTAGTTCATACTTTAGAGTTATAGCCATACGTGTTTATCGAGGCAACTATATTTAACAAGTATGATTTTAGATTTAAGAACTAGTAAAACAGTCCAAACTTCCATAGTTATATTTTAGTGCAATTTTACCAATGCTTAATCTAAGACTGGGAGTGGAAAGTGGGTATTACATGGAAAACAACTTATTTTGTTGATCCTTTGTACCAACATGATATAAGCACTTCGCAAATGGCAACTAGAATTTTGCTCTAAAGGAGTAAGAAAATAAGTCACACAAATTCAGCAAAATTAATATATCAGTAAGCATATAAGAAAAACTTTGGACCCTAACTGTTCACTGATTATGTTAAACAAATACAAGCAAGACCAACAAAGGTACTTCTCGGTAGAACCAGCAAGAAAAGGCATAGAAATTTTACTTTTCAGTGAGCAGTATGAAGTACATAAATTTTACGTTTACCTGGCTATGGTGTTGCACATTGACTCCCTTTGCTTCTTTTATCTCTATTTCCCCTAACTTTTTGTTTTATCCTTTTCCAGTCTTGACTTTGAACGTTGCTGCTTTACTAAAATAATATTGAGAAGACTGTTCACTAATCCTGATACAAAATGCACTGTTTAACCTAGAAAGGGTTGTTTGATCCGCTTGGTGAAAGAGTCATATCGCAGAAAGAGTAATATATCTGTGATACAATCCAAAACTAATATAGCATAAAAAGCTGCAAAACGTGGTCAAAATAATAGCCACACATATGTTTGCAATGAAAAGGGAAATGCTTGGCTATGAAAGAAGTGCTTGACTAAGTAGCTTTTTCCTCTAAAAGAAATTTGCTCAAGTAGCAATTGAATGGAAGTAATTGTCATAAAGTTTGATGATACATGTGCAAAAACTAGCTCAAGATAAATAAATCATCAAAGTTTGTTTCAATTTGTGCCACATAAGTCATAAATAATATAATTTTGATAGAAAATGATATTCCAAGCAAGCACTTTTATCAATCAATATGCATGTCTTTGACCTTTTATCAATCTTCTTCTTCTATATTTTCACAAGCAAATGCTTCTGATTTGGAAAGAAAAGTGTTTTCTTACTATTATTATTCTCAGTCTAATAACTAGAAAAAATAGAAATAAAATAAAGGTAAATGATGATGTAATTATTGTTCAATGAAACCATACAATTCAATAGGTAAAATTTTGAGTTTTAATTATAACATCATCAAGCTTCATTTCCGTCAAATATTTTTCGCCACAAGCCCATGCAAACTAATAGTAAACAACCTCCTAACATAATATCAAAGATTGATGTATAAGAGAAAATTACGCTTTGGAAGATAAAAATTACTCAAACTAAGCTTTTTAAGTTCATCAAAAATTAAGATCATGTACGAAATATTCATCCGCCTACATCTTTTAGACAACAGGAGAGGATTCTTTTATATTTCGACCAAATAAATAAAAGGGTTAATAAGTATACAAACACAAACAAAATTGCTATAAAGTTGGACATGTAAATACTTATGATTTGGTAACCAATACTGCATGGTTCATGGTA
Source organism: Allium sativum (assembly GCA_030737875.1). Classification (NCBI taxonomy): domain Eukaryota; kingdom Viridiplantae; phylum Streptophyta; class Magnoliopsida; order Asparagales; family Amaryllidaceae; genus Allium; species Allium sativum. The sequence continues at coordinate 800,881,778 of CM060912.1, forward strand.
AATGTTTCGTGCAACACAAAAAACTTATGATTTGGTTCAAAATTAATTAAGTAGTTATAAATTCAGATATGTAAATACTTGGAAATTGAAGAGCAACTCATGGATTGAATATTTTTTAGTAAAGTCGACAAGAGATGCTAGTAGATACCATGAACTATGCACAAACTACATACCACATCGATCTTCAATGAGTTTTGAATCACCTAAAATTAATGCTTTGAAAACCCTAGATCGAAATTCAAATTTGAAATAAGCAGAAACTAACACAAATCAAAATCAATTAAATATATTTAGAATTTGAATATACCTTAATTTCGATGTCAAGAGTAGATGCCGACTTGAACCCTAGATCCAGACGTGAACAGTGATACCGCCTCCAACTCTGGTTGCCGACATGAACCTCAGATCTAAGTGCAAACCCTAATTGCTGACGTGAACGATGAATCTGCAATGCGAATTTTGAATATAAGAGTATGCATTAGAGTTGGAAATTGCGAATAAGAGGAAGCGTAATCCTGGTGGAATGCATTAGAATTGGGGAAAATATGGAGTGAGTAAAAGGAAAAAAATGTACTTCCATAATTCTCCACGGAGGTTCCAAATATTTACAAATTAAAGTAGCCAAAAGATATATTGGTTTTAAACGTGATTTACATGTACTACTGTTATTTTTGTTATAAATTTATCATGGCTATAACCATGATGGATTGCCGAAGAAAAAGTATGATAAATGGCTTATTTGGTGTTGTGTCTTGTTACACTTGGATAACTTCCTAAAAGCAGAGGCAGAAAATTATAATGATGTTGTTAACCGATCTTTTTGCAATGCCATTAAACTTTGGATTCAGGCGATTGGATAGCCCAAGATTCGAGCATGGATGGATATACAAACTTAAGAAAACTTGGATATGCTTGGACGAAGCACTAGGATAGGAAATAACTCGGATTTATAAAGAAAATAGTCAAATCGACATAACCTATGTTGCCTTAGATCGGTTAAAGTACAAAGCTCCAGGTCAGACTAGGCTTCATCATGCTAGCACATTGGATTGGATGGGTCTTTGTTCCTTTCATACTTTGAACCGGCTAAGGCTCAATACATTGGATCAAAGCATCAAACCATGGATTGGCACTTAGACTGGCAAAAAGTTAAACATAAATGGAGTTATTTAACAATGGGCTCGGGTTGGCCCTACCATTAAACACCCGGATCGATACCGATCAAAAGGAGAAGAAGAGGGCTATCTCACCCACTTTGTGTTGACTTAGTCTAATAATGGTCATTAGAATTTTTATGAATTCTATGTCGATTAGAGCCTTTGTTTAGCTATAAATATAGGACTTGGTGACCCATTTTAAGGGATCTTTGGATCTTCGATGCATGGACGCTGCCATTACCAAATCTCAACTTATTGTTCTCCACCTTTCTTATACTTAGTCAAGTACTATAGTGTAATTAAACAGATTACCTCACAATAGACGTATGCGAATTGCCGAACCACTATAAATCTGTGTATGATTTACTTTTTATTGCACTTTATGATATAGATCTGGATTGTTTTATGTGATTGATTTGTGGATTTTTGCTCTTTTACCTTGTTAGGCATAATTGAGCCAAAACTGCATCCAACATTTTTTGCGCGTCAAGAAGATTGATTGCCTTTGATTTAGATATCAGATTATTAGGGATTTAAATATGGCTAAAATGAAGAAGACAGAAACTCAATCTGAAGCTGAAGGTGTTGAACAAGAAGGAAATTAGTACCTATGCTGGAAGCCACTCTATCTATCTAAGTCGGGAAGAGATGGATGGAATGGTGAAGGACTCGGATTCTTACTTGGAAGACAAGATGGATTGCTCAAACGACAAAAGGAAATGATATCTAATTTCCTCAAACATATTGGATAACCATGAAGGCCAAAAGGTCAAGGGAAAGCTGTTGGAGTCCAACCTTGCAACTTAGAAAAACTTAAGGTAGACTCAGGGGAAATTCCCCCACCATCATCTCGGGACGGTACTACTTAGGAAGAGTTGCTTCTCTTCAGAATATAACAATTGGAACATTGTTCAGTCGATTGGATATTCTTAGTCAGTCGACTAAACTGGAATTGATATAAATGTTTTGTATTTGGCTAGATTAGTTGATTGAATAAGAGTACTTAGTCGGTTGACTCTGGAACTTGCACACAACTTTTATGTGCACATAGATTCAGTTGACTAAACGAGTTCATTCAGTCAACTGAACTATGCAAATTCCAGATTCATAATAAATACTTGAAGTTTTATTATGGAATATAGAAAATACGAACTAGGGGAGATATTTTAACATCATAACCTAAAAAATAGACTCTACTTAATATATGTATTACAAGCATACTCCAGAGCCTTTGGCATAGTTCTTCGATACTGATGTGTTTGCAAGACATCTTGTTTGAGATGTATTGATTTGATGTTTCATCTTGTCATTGATCAAAATCTTGTGATTCAACAGGTAACCTCCTAGAAGAGAGATTGATTTTCAAATCCATATTGATGACAATGGTAAACCTATGGCATTGCTAGCAAGTTACATTGTCCCAAGGGAAGAAGAGAATTGGATCTCATACCTTTTACTATAAGCTTTCTAGATATAGAGTGATGCTTATAACATTATTGGATATGGATTGATTTTTGAGTTCGAACAGGTAAGCTATGAGCTACCTCATAATTTGAAACGAGGATTGTTACTTGGGATGCGCATAGTCGACGCACCAATGGATTGGCATATGAAAGATCAATTAAGATGAATTATTTTACTCTTTAGACCTATCTTTTGGTAGATTAAGTCCGGTACTTGGATAGGAGTTTTCCGTATGTATTTGAGGAAGGCATTGGACTTCTTGCGCTATAGAATTTTTTTAGGAAAAATAAATTAAGGAACTTTTGAAAAAGGTAGGTAAGAAGAATTTTTGGATGAGAGGCACCACTTGCCTTTGCTACTAAGACGACTAATTCCTTTAGCTCTGCAATAATCATAAGAAAGTTGTTTAAGAAGAATCATTATCTTTTCCTCTTGTAGATGATCTTCCTGATTAATTTGTAGAGCAAAGATTTTCCCATAGCTAAATTCCTTTGTTAGTTGTTTCCACTAGTTGTGAGTAGTAAAAAGGATTAGAGATGAAGTCGCAGTAGAACAACATTGGATTTAAAGAGCAGCTTCCATACCTTTTAGACTAGCTCGCATCTAAGCCTAGTCATTGACTTGATTTTATAGGATGTTTGATAAGGTTTTGGAGTAAGTTGTTAGGTTTCTACGTAGATGACTTGTCTGTCTAATCAAAGAATAACATGAAGTAAATTTGTTATTTAGTAAAGGAATTCAGTGACCTACATGCACATAGGCCCAAGATCAAGTTCTCTAAGAATCACTTTTGAAATGTAAGGAATTTTTATGGATTAGCAGATTATTATGGAAAATAATTGGAAAATTTTCCATTGTATGGGTTTATAACCTACATCGCAAAGAGTTTTGATTAATACTTAGATACTTAGTAGCACTGGTAAAGAAACCATAAGAGTAGTTACCTCGGAATAATTGCCATCAGTTTTTTCAGTTAGGCTACGAAGGTGTTTCATATTATGAGAATGGTTTATATTTTAGTGACCCTAAATTGTTGGTTTATTTGTTCTCTACAAGAAATTGAAACTTAAGACAATAAAGATTAATAAAGTTCGAGCATCTGATGATTTTTGGTTTTTCTTGTACTTGGAATAGAAGTGTATAGTTGATGTTAAATTCTTTGCTTTTGGGATAATATTTCTCGAAATAGAAGTACTAGGAGTGTATGCAGCCTCTATGGAAATTTCTTGTAGTGTGTTTTGAAAGATCTCTAAGAACGAGTAAGAACTAAAGCTGAATCTGAGCATAGCAATTAGAATCTTAGAAGGTTTAACTTGGAAATAAACCTTGAATTATGGTAGGATATGAGGCTGAATTTCACCATTAGTTATGATCAATGATTAAAAGTTTGATGTTCGTCAAGGTTGTATCATTTGTGTAACAACCCTGGTTTTCCAACCAAAAATTGCACGTGTTAATTAAGATAAAAATGTTAAATTTGAATTAGAACGATTTATTAAGTTGAATAAATATATTAAATTGATAATGCTGCCTGCGACATTAAATAATTTTACTTTTATATGATTGAAATGATGTGAATAAAAGACATGAAATTTAGAAGTACATTTTATTTGCCTTTTTATATGCAAATAAAAACCATAGAATATGAAGTACGTTTTTGATCACTGCATCTCAGCATGCCACACAGGCAATTCATGTCATGCGACTGATATCTATCGATATATAACCTCTGAGCTCGTACGTCTCAGAGATCATTTCATTCTACCTGATCGACACATGTCGATCACCTGTTTTCTTGTGTATAACCCG